>JAZKLR010000674.1:0-624901 GCA_037103525.1 Ganaspis brasiliensis
TTTTTAATAAGTGCGCAGTAAATTCCGTCTTATTATTGCGCATGCGTAACACGGTAACATGATATCTGCACATGCGCAAAGGTACTTTTATTTAAAAAATTTGTTAAAATTGTTTTCTTTTCATTATTATTGTAATTAATGACCCATAATAGAAAAGAATATTCAAAATTCAATTTAAATATTGGAATTCAAGAAATTTAATAGAAAAATTTATATTATTGAACATAAAAAATAATAAAAACATTAAAAGTGTATTTAATTTTATTAATTTTAATCTTTTTTTCTTTAAAATGTTTATAAAATGTAACAAATTTTGATCTGAAAGTTTTCAATTTTTCATACTTTTAAAAACCATTTTCTAGGGGTACCGGGGGGGGGGGGGGTAATAAATATTTAACATACTGTCAGAAAATCTTCCATATAATTAGTGTTTAAAAAAGTTTTGTAAAAATTTACTTATTTATTGAGAATAACTAGTTTGAAAGTTCTCCCAATATTCATAAAATTGTACGTGGTAATCTTCTATTATATTAATACGATACCGAAAAAACTTCGTTCATCGTCGTACAGACTTCAAAGTTCACCTACTTTTTCCAATAGGTTACTTACAAAAATGTTCATTTCACCATGTTATTATAGTTTGTAACAATGCGCACTGGCACTATTCGTGTCAAACATGTTAAACTGAACATTTTTTTATGAACAACATATTGTTGCACATGCGCAGTAGTGCACCACAGCTGTGTAAACGTGCGCACTACTAAACAAACATTTCACATGCGCAGTTGTTTTGTATTGCTGTTACACATGCGCAATCATGCACAGTCATAGTCACACATGTGCTCTAATTAAATTCAAAAATTACGCATGCGCAGTGCTGTACTTCACCAGATAATTAAATTTTCACTACATATAGCATACTTTTTTTAATAAGTGCGCAGTAAATTCCGTCTTATTATTGCGCATGCGTAACACGGTAACATGATATCTGCACATGCGCAAAGGTACTTTTATTTAAAAAATTTGTTAAAATTGTTTTCTTTTCATTATTATTGTAATTAATGACCCATAATAGAAAAGAATATTCAAAATTCAATTTAAATATTGGAATTCAAGAAATTTAATAGAAAAATTTATATTATTGAACATAAAAAATAATAAAAACATTAAAAGTGTATTTAATTTTATTAATTTTAATCTTTTTTTCTTTAAAATGTTTATAAAATGTAACAAATTTTGATCTGAAAGTTTTCAATTTTTCATACTTTTAAAAACCATTTTCTAGGGGTACCGGGGGGGGGGGGGGTAATAAATATTTAACATACTGTCAGAAAATCTTCCATATAATTAGTGTTTAAAAAAGTTTTGTAAAAATTTACTTATTTATTGAGAATAACTAGTTTGAAAGTTCTCCCAATATTCATAAAATTGTACGTGGTAATCTTCTATTATATTAATACGATACCGAAAAAACTTCGTTCATCGTCGTACAGACTTCAAAGTTCACCTACTTTTTCCAATAGGTTACTTACAAAAATGTTCATTTCACCATGTTATTATAGTTTGTAACAATGCGCACTGGCACTATTCGTGTCAAACATGTTAAACTGAACATTTTTTTATGAACAACATATTGTTGCACATGCGCAGTAGTGCACCACAGCTGTGTAAACGTGCGCACTACTAAACAAACATTTCACATGCGCAGTTGTTTTGTATTGCTGTTACACATGCGCAATCATGCACAGTCATAGTCACACATGTGCTCTAATTAAATTCAAAAATTACGCATGCGCAGTGCTGTACTTCACCAGATAATTAAATTTTCACTACATATAGCATACTTTTTTTAATAAGTGCGCAGTAAATTCCGTCTTATTATTGCGCATGCGTAACACGGTAACATGATATCTGCACATGCGCAAAGGTACTTTTATTTAAAAAATTTGTTAAAATTGTTTTCTTTTCATTATTATTGTAATTAATGACCCATAATAGAAAAGAATATTCAAAATTCAATTTAAATATTGGAATTCAAGAAATTTAATAGAAAAATTTATATTATTGAACATAAAAAATAATAAAAACATTAAAAGTGTATTTAATTTTATTAATTTTAATCTTTTTTTCTTTAAAATGTTTATAAAATGTAACAAATTTTGATCTGAAAGTTTTCAATTTTTCATACTTTTAAAAACCATTTTCTAGGGGTACCGGGGGGGGGGGGGGTAATAAATATTTAACATACTGTCAGAAAATCTTCCATATAATTAGTGTTTAAAAAAGTTTTGTAAAAATTTACTTATTTATTGAGAATAACTAGTTTGAAAGTTCTCCCAATATTCATAAAATTGTACGTGGTAATCTTCTATTATATTAATACGATACCGAAAAAACTTCGTTCATCGTCGTACAGACTTCAAAGTTCACCTACTTTTTCCAATAGGTTACTTACAAAAATGTTCATTTCACCATGTTATTATAGTTTGTAACAATGCGCACTGGCACTATTCGTGTCAAACATGTTAAACTGAACATTTTTTTATGAACAACATATTGTTGCACATGCGCAGTAGTGCACCACAGCTGTGTAAACGTGCGCACTACTAAACAAACATTTCACATGCGCAGTTGTTTTGTATTGCTGTTACACATGCGCAATCATGCACAGTCATAGTCACACATGTGCTCTAATTAAATTCAAAAATTACGCATGCGCAGTGCTGTACTTCACCAGATAATTAAATTTTCACTACATATAGCATACTTTTTTTAATAAGTGCGCAGTAAATTCCGTCTTATTATTGCGCATGCGTAACACGGTAACATGATAACTGCACATGCGCAAAGGTGCTTTTTTTTTTTTTTTTTTTTTTTTTTTTTTTTTTTTTTTAATTCCAACGAAAATTAAAATTTCGTTTTTCTCCACTTGTAAAATGTTGTGCGTACAATTTAGTCTCTAAAATTATATGTTTTAAACATTGCATTAAACTTTTTTGCTAACATGTTTTTTAATGTCAATTCATGTGGAAATTGCTAAACAATCATTATTTGTTACGATTTTTACCACTGCGCATACCTAACGTTTGTAGAAAGCTACTGCGCATGTGTAATGTTTGTAAAAAACTACTGCGCATGTGTTAAATCGACAAAAACCTACGCGCAATTTTTTCATTTGTTTTTTAAGAATAATTTTTTATTTTGTATCCTACTTTAAGTATATTTTTCTTACATTTTGAAATAATTAGTTTTTCGAAATAATTTAAATGACAATGTGTCGATTTAGACTATTTTTGGATAAATGAAAATTTTAACGATCACAAAGCTTTTTCTATGTGGAAACAAACATTATTCCAATATAGAAACATAACGGAAATAAACTCAGATTCGAAAATTTAATTTAAAAAAAAATGTAGATCCATTAAGATTTTTTATATTTTTTCTGTGATCATTTACAAAAATAGTTTAGATTATCAAGCTTCAAATTTTGCAATAATAATATAATAGAACTCATACTCAATTAGTACCTATAATCGATCAGTGATAATTCAATTAGACAACATTAATTAATAGCTTCATAATATTGATGTAAATAATACATTACATATTACAAGATTTATTTTTTCCAATATAATAATAATAAAACATAACAATAAAAATTATTGAAATATAAAAAATTTGTAAAAAAAATATTAAACATTCAATTAACAATAAGTTTACTAATATTTTATGAAATGTCCACATCAATAAACAATTAAATTAATATTAATGACCGAGCGAGCGTCAGCGAGCGAGGTTCATTACGCTAGTATAATATTAAGTCGTGAATCATAAATTTTCTAAAAATTATAAAAAAATTTTTAGAAAATAAATGAGAATTGAAGACGACACTTAAAGAACTGTATTTCCTCTATTTTTAATTATTTTCTTCAATTCTGAATTATTTTCTTCAATTTTCAATTCATTTATTCAATGTTCAATTATTCTTGTCTTTTTTCAATTATGAATCAACTTGATAATTAAAGAATTAAATTGAAATGTGAAGAAAATAATTGACAATTAAAAGAAAAATTACAAAATGACGTAAGTAATTAAATATTAAAAAAAATAATTCAGAAGTGAGGAGAACAATTGACAATTGCTAAAAAAAATTCGAAAGCTGTTGAAAATAATCGACAACAGAATAAAATAATTTTAAAAATTAAAGAATAATTATAAAATTTAACAAAAATAATTGTAAATTGAAAATTTTGATAGAAAATAATTAAAAATTGCGGAAAAAATTAATCATTGAAAGAAATAATTGAAAAATGACGAGAATAATAATTGGAGGAAATATTAAAAATTGAAGATTAGAGAATTAAATTGAAATTGTAAGAAAATAATTGATAATAAAAAAAAAGTAAAAAAGTTTGAAAAATGGTGAGAATAATCGACAACAGAATAAAATTATATTAAAAATTAAAGGATAATTATAAAATTTAACAAAAATAATAGTAAATTTAAAAATTTGTAGAAAATAATTGAAAAATGACCAGAATAAAAAAAATTGAAGAAAATATCTGTAAAATGACGAAAATAATAGACAATTGAAAACAAAATTCGAAAAATGACGAGATTAATAGACAACAAAACAACGAAATGAAAAAATTAAAGAATAATTATAAAATTTTAAGAGAATAATTGAAAGAAATAATTAAAAATTGACAAGAATAATATATGGAGAAAATATTAAAAATTGAAGAAATAAATTGAAGATATAAGAATTAAGTTGAAATTGTAAGAAAATAATTGATAATTAAAAGAGAAATTACTAAATGAGTAAAATAATTAAATATTAAGAAAAATATTTGCCAACTGAAAGAAAAAGTAAAAAAAGTTCGAAAAATCGCGAGAATAATCGACAATGGAACAAAATTATTGCCAAAATTAAAGAATAAATATAAAATTGAAGGACTATAATATTAAGTTGTCAATAAAAAACTGAAGAAAATTATAAAAAAAATTTGTAGAAAGTATATGAAATTGAAGAAGGTAAATAAAGAATAGAATTGAAATTTAAAAAAAAATGATTCATAATTGAAAAAAGACGAGATTTGTTGAATATTGAATAAAATAATTGAAACTTAAAAAAAATTATTTAGAATGGAGGACGTAAATTGAAAATTAAAAAATTAAATTGAAAGGTGAAGAAAATAATTGATAATTGGAAGAAAAATTATAAAATGACGAAAATAATTGAGAAATGAGGAGAATAATTGACAATTGCAAAAAAAAAATTCAAAAGCTGTCGAAAATATTCGACAACAGAATAACATAATTTTAAAAATTAAAGAATAAATATAAAATTTTACAAAAATAATTGTAAATTGAAAAATTTTGTAGAAAATTATTGAAAACTGCGGAAAAAAAATAATAATTGAAAGAAATAATTGAAAAATGACCAGAATAAATAAAAAATTGAAAAACATATCTGTATAATAACGAAAATAATAGAGAATTGAAAACAAAATTCGAAAAATGATCAGATTAATAAAGAACAAAACAACAAAATTTAAAAAATTAAAGATTAATTATAAAATTTTAAGAAAATAATTGAAAAAATTGTAAGAAATAATTGTAAATTGTGGAAAATAATTAATAATTGAAAGAAGTAATTAAAAAATGACGTGAATAATTGAAAAATTGCAGTAAATATGTATTTAAAAAATGACAAAAAAAAAATTGACAATTGAAAACAAAATTAGACAAATGATTAGATTAAATTGAAAGACAATAATTGATAGTTAAATGAAAAATTACTAAATGACTATAATAATTAAATATTAAGAAAAACACATGACAATTGAAAAAAATTAAATAAAAAAAGTTTGAAAAATAGACAATAGAACAAAATTATTGAAAAAATTAAAGAATAATTATAAAATTTAAAAATTATAATATTAAGCTGTCAATTAAAAAATTAAGAAAATTATAAAGACATTTTAGAAAATAAATGAAAATTGAAGAAAATAGTTAAACAATAGTATTGAAATTTAAAAAAAAAAAATGATTCATAATTGAAAAAGACGAGAATTATTGAACATTGAATAAAATAATTGGAAATTGAAGAAAAGAATTATTAATGGTGGAAATAAATTGAAAATTAAAGAATAAAATTGAAGTTTGAAGAATATAATTAATAATTGAATGCAAAATTACAGAATGACGAAAATAATTAAATATTAAAGAAACTAATTGAGAAATGAGGAGAATAATTGACAATTGCCAAAAAAATTCGAAAGCTGTAGAGAATAATCGACAACAAAACAAAATAATTAAAAAAATTAAAGATTGATCAATCAGGTGTCATCGACAATTCAGCAGTTTTCAACTTATTTCCAATGAAATATCACTGATTGAAATCATAAAAAGAGAAATTAATGAAATTAATGTTTTAAAACAACATTTCATAAAATTCCCTGGCTTTTTCAGGTTTTCCAGGTATTAATTATTCTTAACTATCAATTATTATTAATCAATATTTCAATATTTATTCCTCCAACCTTCCTTAGATCATTTATATTTTGCTGAATTAAGTGAAAATATGAAAGGAAACAAATCAAATTCACATAATTTTAGGTTTTTTTTCGCGATTTCCACTAGCTGAAAAAATGCCTGTTTTCCATAACTCCTATTCTTTTAACTCATAATTTAAAAGAAATAATAACAACTTTTAATTAATTCCTAGTATTTTTATACTTAAAAAATATCACCGACTCATTTCTGCAAGTTTTCAATTCTTTTAAAAATTGATCCACGACCATTTTAGTTGAAATAAAATAGTTTGACCCTACACTGAATTTCAAATCAGCATTTTTCGCAATGAATCTCAATGAAAATTGGTTAATGACAAAATAAGTCAAGAAATCAAAATAGAAAGGATGTATAATAAAATGGGTCGTGGTCAAAGTTAACAGCATCTTTAAATGGTCAGTGCTTTTACAGATTATTGGTAATTTTACTATCACATGCCATTTACGTTCTTTGCACAATACTTCAGAGCCGGAAACATTATATCTTCATTTGCTTCAGAGTTACAATATCTAGAATTTACCAGAATCAAACCTAAAACTTCTCAAGGATTTATCAAGTTGTATATGTAATCAAATTATAGAAATATATTACGCTATACTTTGTAAAAAAAATTCCCACTTGATTTCGCGTGGGTGAAGATATTTTTATAATCAAACAAAACTCTTTCTCATCATTTCGATAAAAAAAAAAAGGCACATCTTTCAATTCACGTGCTAATTTCAAGAATTCTGACCCTCGTCTAAAAAAAGAATATTGCAGAATAATGCATCTATATAAGCTTAAATGGAAATTATTATGAACTGTGAATTAATGTTTATTATATCAAGTCAGCATAACGTGATTATGAACTAGGGCTTAATTCAGGGTATAGGATATATGTTCAAAGAATATATATGACGCAGAAACTGTGTCAATGTTAATCCTCAGCATCCATTTTATGCTGTGTAATTATCACCCCAAGATATGCTATATGAATTCTTCGTAAAATATTTACAATGCAAAGCACGTAACAGCAATGAAATTGTACTACTGCGCAATCCAATTACTTTTTCCCAGAAAAGCTGCTCCAGTCGTAAGAAATTTTTAACGGAATTTCTCGTCAAAGTCACACGTCTTTGTCTTTCGAACTTTAAAGATTTATGGTCGGGTTCCGGCTCGTTGATGCCGATCAATGTTTTATATCGACATTGACACTTATGTCGCTCGATATGTCACGCATCATAAAATTTTCCGAGGATTGTCAAGAGAGACGAATTTGTCTCAATGGACGATTTAAATTTTACGAACTGAAACACATAAAAGAAGTTGAATGATTTTTGGGTATAGAACTATATATACTTGAGTTGATACACTGAAAAAAAGGCTTGGAATGCAAAACGAAAGTTTTGTTGGCACAACCAAATCTTGTTTGTTGATATACGAGCAACAAAATAGTTGAATTTTTTTGTAACTTGACTGCAATTTTGTAATTTTCATTATTTGAATTTGCAAAAATGTGTAGTTTAAAATGAAATTGAAAATTCTTTGTTAATACAATTTTTTCTTATGATCAACAGTATATGAGATATCAATTTTGAAGTTAGGGTATCGACTCTTGTTTGATTATGCTTTGTTATGAACAAGTTTAATAACAGTTTTAGAAATGTGGCTTTTACTCCCAAAACTAAGGCATTTTTATGGAAAAAATGTTTGTTATTTGCTCAAACTATTAAATTAGAATAAATTAACTTTTTATAAGAATCGTTTTGTATTTGGCACTACCAACAAAACATTTTAATAAACTCAAATAAAATTTAAGATTAATTACTCAAGAAAACTATTTTGTTACCATTACACTGAAAGAAATAATTCCACGGTACTGACATAATTATGGATAAATCACCCATAATATATTGCTAATATAGATACTGCCATAATATATTTGTCTTTTAGCCATATGACTGGTGAAACTGCGATGTATATTTTTAGGTTAGAAGAACTGTCAGTGGCGCACCGATGCATTATGGGATATTCATTCATATAGTATTCGAAGTTCTACAAAAACTGTCAACAATAATCATATGGCTGATAAAGCTAGAGTATTTCTTTCAGTGTACATTGTTAATTATTTCAGTGTAGATTTTTTTGAAGCAAATACTCAAATTGAAGAACTTTTATATAGGGTGTAAATTTATAGACTAAAATTGAAAGACCTTTGTGCTCGCCTTTGTGCCACTGCGAATTTAAAGTTCAACACATTTTGGAGAAGAAACAAATGAAGTTTAATGTTAAAGGGTTACAACGATATTTGGAGAGCCATAAAGTTTATTCCGAGATGATGATGAAGTTTTACTATTGTTTTCATGCGGGTTTTAGTGACGAAAATGAAGGCCATGAGAAAAATGCGTTCCAAATAGCCAACTTGCTTCATTTCGTACATGACCTGCTCCAAAAATCATAGCTACGCAAATTCCGGTATTTATAAATTTTGGCAAGTCTTACTATGCAGCTATCTAATGTTAGGCAAAGAATTGCACAACGATACGCAGAATTCGATTGGCGAGACATGATGGTGTCAGTGACTGACGAGCTTCGAAAAAGTTAGGAAGCCCGTATCGTCATAGACAAAAATGATCTCGCTCAATCTAGCTGGACCAAAGTGATATTATACTCGAAATTTAAACGTCAGTTACCATGTTACTTATGTCATACGAGTCAATGATTTTAGTGTCTCACAAAGTGAGTGGGCGGCTACATCAGCAACCAATAAACCGTACAAAATTCTAGAATATTAACGCTCTTGCGAAAATGAGCAAAAGATATATATATATATATATATTAGGGTGCCCATAAAAAAAATAAAAAAACTCTATATCGTATCCTACCCCTAAATTTTCTTCCATTTTATGAGAAGATATGTTTCCTATTATTTTAGATTTTTTAAAAATGATTTAGAGGTCGCGACGAGTCATTTTAGGTCAAAAAATGCGTTTTTATAGGTTTTTTATTTTCTAAACTTATAAAATAGGTTAATAAAAATATTTTTCTGTAAAACATCACTTCAAATTTACCAAAGAATTAGGAAAAATTTATTCCACATGAAGAATAATTTTTTTGGATACACTGAAGGGCCTTAAATCTAAAAGTTAAATCTAGAAGTTAATTTTTTGTCCATAAATTAAGACAATAAAATCTTTTACAGATATTTAAGAAACATTTATATTATTGTAGGGTAGAAATATGAATTTTTAAGAGGTTTATTCTCATTTTTTAAGCGGTAAATGCAACAGAAGAATATAAAATTTCAGAATACAACTACAAAACAGAAAAAAAGATACAATTATTTGAGAAATTAGTAAAGATAACGACTTTTCATCTTTATTTGCTTACTTATCACTCATCTGAAAATATTTTCAAGAAAAATTCTAAGAAATGGAAAAAACCTAAAATTTATGACTATTGCACCCTATAGGGTGCATATATGTTTATTAAAAATTGCTTTTTCTATTTTAAAATTATTATTCTTTATACGAGATAATTTTGGACTAATTAAGTGTTAAATTTAAAGTGATATTCCACAAAAAAATATTTTTATCAACCTATATTATAAGTTTAAAAAATGAAAAACCTAAAAAAACGCATTTTTGACCTAAAATGACTCGTCGCGACCTCTAAATCATTTTTAAAAAATCTAAAAAATTAGGAATCATATCTTTTCATAAAAAGGAAGAAAATTTAGAGGTAGGATACGATACAGAAAAAATTTTTATTTTTTATGGGCACCCTAATATATATATATGTATATATTCCTGTTTATATTTGTGAATTATTTAATGAAAATTGGAATATTGTGACAATGAAATATTAGTTGTTTCATAAAGAATAATAATAATAATAATAATAATTATAATAATAATAACAATTATGACAATTTTGATTTCCTCAAATTTCAGTTAATGTGAACTTGCATTGATTAATCCAGGTTTCAAATATACTTCATTTGATTCTTAAATTATTTCTCTAAATCTTAAATTTACCTTCATGAAATTTCAGTCATTTTGTTTAGTTTTTTCGATTACTTTTTCAATTATAATTATTTTTCCCTTGACATTAAATCAATTTAATTATTAACTCATAAATTTTAAATTATTCATTGCAAATTTAAATTAATTTTTTTTAATTTACCATTATTTAGTCATTTTGCAATTATTATTTTTAATTATGTTAATAATTTTTAAACTAATTTCCTAAATTTTCAGTTATTATCTCAAATTTAAATTATTGTCATCAATTTTCCATGTTTTAAACGATTTTTCAATTATTTCCTTTATTTTGACATAATTTTCAAAAATTTCGAACTTTGTATCTGAAATGTCAATTACTATCATCAATTTTCGATTGTTTTTGCGATTTTTTAATTATTCGCTTTAATTAAAAATTTTTAAGTAATATTGTAATTATTTTCTTCTTTTAACCATATAATCTAAGATTTAGTAAATTATTTATATCAAATTTTATTTACTGTTTTCATTTTTTCATATTTTAATTTTTTTTTTCTTAATCTTAAATTATTTTCAGTATATTTCAATTATTTTTTTTATTTTTGAATTATTTTTCTTGATTGTTAATTATTATTCTCATTTTCTAAAATTATTTTCTACGATTTTTATGTATTTGTCTAAAATTTTAATTATTTTCTTCAATTATTAATTATTAATTGATTTTAATTTGTTTTCATAATTTCCAAAAAGTTTTTAATTAAAAATTATTCTCATTTATTAAAAATTATACTCCTTAATTAAAAATTATTCTCTCCAATTTTCAATTATGTTGATCTTGTTTCATTTATTTTCTCTAATTTTTAATTAATTTCCTAAATTTTCATCTATTATCTCAAATTTAGATTATTGTCATTAATTTTCCATGTTTTAAACGATATTTCAATTATTTCCATTCTTTGGGCATAATTACCAAAAATTTCGATTATTTATATGAAATATCAACTATTTTCATCAATTTTCGATTGTTTCTGCAATATTTTAAGTTAGTATTCTCTTAAATTAAAAATTTTTTCAATTATTTCTCTGAAATTTTATTTACTGTTTTCATTTTATTGTATTAAAATTATTTACATCATTTTTTAATTTTTTTTATCAATATTAAATTTTTTTCAGCATAGTTCAATTAATTTTTTCAATTTTGAATTAATATTATCATTTTTAAATTATGTTTCTCGATTGTTAATTCTTATTCTCATTATCTAAAATTATTTTCAAAGATTGCATTTTTCTAAAATTTTAATTATCTTCTTCAATTTTTAATTATTTTCATTTGTTATCATAATTTCCAAAAATTTTTACAAATTATCGTAAATTTTAATTATTTTTAGCTTTCTTCAATTCTTTTCTTCAATTTTTAGTTATCCACATTATTTTCAATTAATTTCTAAGATCTTCATGTATTTTTCTCAAATTTCAAATATTTGTTTCTATTTCAACAAAATTCTTTAATTTTTCCAATTATTTTTTATTTCACTCAAATGTCATTTATTTTTTACAACTTATCATGGTTTGTATCATATGTCAATTATTTTGTTTAAGTTTTAAATTTTAAAATCATTTTTCAAATATTTTCCAAAATTTATTTCCTTCAATTAAAAATTTTTTTCATTTGTTTTATAATATTCAAAATTGAAAACTATTTATCTGCCATTTCAATTATTTCATTCAATTTTTAATTATTTATATTGTTTTCTTCAATTTTGAATTACTTCCGTTCTTTTTCATAATTTCGAAAAAGTTTTTAAATAATTCTCTTTAATTAAAAATTATTCTCTTTAATTTTCAATTATGTTTATCTTTTTTCATTTATTTTCTCTAATTTTCAATTATTATATTCAACTTTAATTTCTTTTTATTATTTTTTAATTGATTTCCTAAATTTTAAGTTATTATCTTAAATTTAGATTATTATCATTAGTTTTCTACGTTTTAAACGATTTTTCAATTATTTCTATTATTTTGGCATAATTAATTTTCAAAAATTTCGATTATTTATCTGAAATGTCAATTGTTTTAATCAATTTTTGATTGTTTTTGAGATTTTTAATTATTTTCTTTAATTAAAATTTTTTAAATAATTTTGTACTTATTTTCTTTTTTTAAACGTATCTTTTAAGATTTTTTCAATTATTACTCTCAAATTTTATTTACTGTTTTCAATTTTTTATATATATTTTTTTTTATTTGCCAATAATACAGCCCACGATCATTATTTACATCATATTTTAATTTTTTTTAATCTTAAATTATTTTCAGCACATTTTAATTATTTTTTTCAATTTTGAAGTACTTATTAATTATTATTCTGATTTTCTAAAATTATTTTCTAAGATTTTTACGTATTTTTCTAAAATTTCAATTATTTTCTTAAATTTTTAGTTATTTACATTTTTTTCAATTGATTTTTAAGATCTTCATGTATTTTGCTCAAATTTCAATTATTTTTTTATATAAAAAAAATTCTTTAATTTTTCCAATTATTTCACTTAAATGTCATTTATGTTTTACAACTTATCAAGGTTTGTATCATTGTATCAAAATGGCAATTATTTTCTTCAAGTTTCAAATTTTAAAATCATTTTTCAATTATTTTCCAAAATCTATTTCCTTCAATTTTCAATTTTTTTCATTTGTTTTACAATTTCCAAAATTTTAAGCTATTTATCTGCCAATTCAATTATTTCATACAATTTTCAATTATTTATATTGTTTTCTTTAATTTTCAATTACTTCTGTTCTTTTTCAAAATTTCTAAAAAGTTTTTAATTATTTATCTTTAATTAAAAACTCTTTTTTAAATTAAATTCAATTTTAATTAAAAACTTATTCTCTTCAATTTTAAATTATGTTTGTCTTTTTTAATTTACTTTCTCTAATTTTCAATTATTATGTTTAATTTTCATTTCTTTTTGTTATTTATCAACTAATTTCCTAAATTTTGAGTTACTAACTCAAATTTAGATTATTGTTCTCAATTTTTAAAATTATTTTCATTATTTTGGCATAATTTTCCAAAATTTCGATTATTTATATCTGAAATGTCAATTGTTTTTATCAATTTTCGTTTGTTTCTGCGATTTTTGAATAATTCTCTTTAATTAAATATTTTTTTAAGTATACCTAATTTTGTAATTATTTTCTTTCTTTAAACGTATTTTCTCAGATTTTTCAATTATTTCTCTCAAATTTAATATACTGTTTTCAATGTTTTATATTTATATTATTTACATTACATTTTAATTTTTTTTTCTCAATCTTAAGTTATTTTAAGCATATTTCAATTTTTTTTCAATTTTGAATTAATCTTATCATTTTGTAATTATTATCCTTGATTGTTAATCTCCCTAAATCTGAATTAGTGGTTTTCTACTACTAATGAATTAGCGAAAAGTGAGCTACAATTAAAATAGTAAGAATTTTACTATTTTTTAGTAGAAAACTACTAATTCAGATTTAGAGGAATTGATATTTATTTTTAGGTTATAGAAAAATAACTAATATTTTAGTAAAATTTCGTTTATTAATTCAATTAGTCAAATTGTAACTATTTTTTGTTATATTTTTTACTAATAATAATTTTTTTTTTTTACTAATAATCACGTATTTTTCACTAATTGCTGAAACAAAAATTTAGCCACCATTTTACTAATAATTAGTTATTTTTAACCAATTTAGTTTCAGAGAGTACTTTCTGAATTTGAATTAATAAGAAATTACTAATTTAATAGTTAAATCGTGAATGAGTTTACTATATCCAAATTAGTAAAAAATAACTAATTATTAGTAGAAAAGTACTAATTCAGTGGTTAAATTTGACTAATTAATATAATAAAAAATAGTTTGTTTTTTTTTTTGGGATAAGGAAAACTATTCACGGTTTTACTATGAAATTAATAATTTCTTACAAATTCAAGTTTAAAAAGTGGGTTTTTTAATTTTTCACAGTTTTTTTATTATAAATTTCAATTTAACAAAATTTGAATTATAATTTTTGAAAACATTCATTCTCTAAATCTGAATTAGTCAAAAAATACTTATGAAATGATGAAAAGTCGTCTACAAAACGAATTAGTTAAAATGTCTACCAAGAATTAGTAAAAAATTACTAAATGTTAGTAAAAAATTAAAATTAATAGTAAAAATTACTAATTTACATTTATAAGACTTACTAATGTGAATTAGTCATTTTTTACCAACAATTTATAGTTTTTTACAAACAATTTCTAATTTTCCATTAACTTTTAGCAGAAATTTGTACTAATTCATTTTGTGAACGAAAATATACAACTGGATCTTTCGAAATTGGATGAAATTAATTTTAACTTATTTCTATTATATAGCAGTCGTGGCCGAGTGGTTAAGGCGTCTGACTAGAAATCAGATTCCCTCTGGGAGCGTAGGTTCGAGTCCTACCGACTGCGAATGTAATTTTTTTTACATTTTTATTTGGTATTAAAAACTATTTTTTAGCTTGAGGTTCAAGAATCCTGTCAAAAAAAAAAAAAAAGGTTCAAAAAAGCTGTCAAGAATTTAAAAATTCTTAATATCATCAGTTTGCATATAAGCAAACAATAAATCTACTCAAGTTGCATAATATTCAAATAATATGAAGCCAAAATATTTTAAATCATAACGTGAGTTTAGAATTATTACACATCGGACATACAGTAAAAAAAAATTCTGTTTTGTAAAATAGATCAACAATGCTTGCATTAAACAATTTTTTAAAAAACCTTGCGTCAAACTTGTCTTTTTTCTAGAGCATTTTTCATAACTTAAACACGCGTAAAAATTTTAATGATTTGCATTTAAATGAGTGTGTTTCAATTTTAAAACAGTTTTACGGTTAAGTAACAGCCTTGTTTGTGTTTTTGCGTAAATATTACCAAGGTTCTAGTAAATCAGCTTTAAAAAATTATTCTCGGGAAACTCGTAAAAAATTCAAATCCATATTTGGGACCGAAGTGGGATCATATCTATGCCTAGTCTCTAGGACATGAGTCTCTCAAAGAGAAACGAAGCATGTCTTGAGACGCATAAACATTCCTATTTACAATTGACAGTGTATCGAATATATAATTTATTTATAACATCTATGTGACGCGGAAAGGTCAGAATATTTATTTTATACTCTTTATCTTTACCTGTAAGAGATCACAAGGACAAAGACTGTCAAGAAACTGACAGAAGTACTATCACTGGTAAAATTATTAGAGAAAATAATATAAATTGTCTCAAAAATTATACAACTAGTCGACTTTTTTGGAAAATGAAGTTAATAAACTAAATGAAAGAAATGTATTAATATTTTAATCGGATTACGATAGCTCAGATTGAAAATAGAGAAATATTAATTTTATTCTGGATGATAAAAAAATGTAAAAATATTCATTCTGAATGCCATGTTATGACATAAGCTTCACAGCGAACTGTACAATTCCTCCATAGAAGAACGATACATACTGAATATAAAGATAGAAATTCTTACTCATCATTCACCACTGTAATACGTAGATTTACCGTACATCCTGCAATTACTTTTAACCTTTTCTCACATGACAATCAAAAGTAAACATTATCAAACAATCATATTTGAAGTACTTTACACATCTGCATAATTATCAGTTATTATTCAAAATTGCAATAATTTTTCAATATACCAGGATAATACTTCTTTCAAAATATTTTATTTCTATAAACACGCCAAATTGGTGTTTGCACGCACAAGAATAGAAGATTTAACATTAAAAGAAAAACAATCTTGTTGCTTAAACATTCAATTTAAAATTGAAGATATTGCAGAGATTTGTTACAACTATTCAGTTTACGCATTCGTTAGATATTCAATTTAGAAATTCGATAAATATTCAGTTTATAAATTCATTAGATATTCAATTTATAAAATCGCATTAATCACAGCATCAGTTACTTAACACTTTTGAGTCCGAAGAAAATGTTTTTCCCTTTCTCTGCTGAATCCAAAGTCAGGATAACCAGATTGAGTACATGTTTTTTAAATAATCTCAAAAAATAATATTCTATCCTACCAAACTTTTTGGTAAAATTTTACAGAATTTCTTCGTTCTGAAATTGGAATTTTGGTGCATAAAAAGTATTTTAGAAAAATAAAATTGACTCATAAATTGATCTCATTAAGTTACTCATAAATCACTAATTGACACAAATCAATGAGTACAATATAACATATTCTGCAACGAGAAATACTAATAATATAGTGCGGATAAATGCTCAGTGGCAAGAAAAAAAAAACATATAAGTAATATGTCCTATTTTCAAGAATCTAATTTAAAATTAATTTAAAGATTTCTGCAAGTTAAACGTTCTTGGGGAGTGACATCATGATATTACTGAAAGCCTTTATAAGCATAGAAATGATTATCGAGGCGCGAGCATATCATAACTGGGATTGTTTCTAATTCATCGCAACCGGCGCTGAGTACCTACTCAACAAGTAAAAAGCACGCGAACATCTGCAACGCGTTGTCGCGGCCCAGATAGCACGTGTTCTCTTCAATTATTTGCAGTGTCTCCTTTCGCGACTGTGACATTGAGTCGCACTGCTCGAGTTTCTAACTGCGGTTCTGAACGAACAGGAGATCTGGCCATGAGCCTGAAAATCCGGAAGACTATCATCCAACTATAATATCCGGAAATCAGCTAATGACCCATTAAAATCATCCAAGTAAAATCCTAAAATCATTCGCTCACAATATCAAAAAGTCATTCAACTAAAATGCGATTAGGACCCAGGTAAAATTCAATCACACTACTAAAATTAAATCATTCAACTGAAACTTGAAAGCGATATAACGAAAATAAGTAAATTAACCAAATGAAATAATATTATTTAACTGAAATTAAATCATCTGATAAAATTAAACCACCTAAAATTAAACCATTCTACTAAAAATAAAAAATTCAACTAAAACTTAAAAACGATTTAACGAAAATCCGAATATTAACAAAAAAAAAAACTAATTTAAGTAAAATTAAATCACCTGACTAAAATTAAACCAGCAAACTAACATTAAATCACTTTAGC
Source organism: Ganaspis brasiliensis (assembly GCA_037103525.1). Lineage (NCBI taxonomy): Eukaryota > Metazoa > Arthropoda > Insecta > Hymenoptera > Figitidae > Ganaspis > Ganaspis brasiliensis. The sequence continues at coordinate 17,680 of JAZKLR010000674.1, forward strand.
AAATAAAATCATTCAACTAAAACTTAAAAATGAAATAACCAAATAAAAAAACTAATTTAACTACAATTTAATTATCATACAAAAATTAAATTATTTAACTGAAACTTGAAAACGATTTAACGAAAATCTGAAAATTGACCCAAAAAAAAAACAAACAAATGTAACTAAAGTTAAATCTCCCAACTAAAATTAAAACAACCAATTAAAATTAAATCACCCTACTAAAATTAAATCACCTTACTAAAGTTGAATCACTCTACTAAAATTAAATCATTTAACTTAAACTTGGAATGATTGATTCAACCAAATTCTGAAAATTAATCAAATAAAAAAAATGTAACTACAATTAAATCACACGACTTAAATAAAAGCAACCAACTAAAATTAAATAACTCTACTAAAAATAAATCATTCAACTAAAACTGGAAAACGATTTAACGAAAATCTGAAAATTTACATAATAAAATAAATTTATTTAACTTAAATTAAATTACGCGACTAAAATTAATACTAAATCCCTCTACTAAAATTCAATCATTCAACTAAAATTTTAAAACGAATTAACGAGAATCTCAAAATGAACCAAATAAAATGAACTAATTTAAGAAAAATTAAATCACCCAACTAAAATAAAATTTTGCAACTAGATTTAGAAAACGATTTAACAAAAATCTGCAAAATTAGGTTAATAAAATAAACTAATTTAACTAAAATTTATTCACCTTATAAAATAAAAATTGTTTAACAAAAACTTGAAAACAATTTAACGAAAATCTTAAAATTAACCAAATAAAAAAAACTAATGTAAGCAAAGTTAAATTAACCGACTAAAATGAAATCTTTTAACTAAATCTTGAAACTAACGAATTAAATTAAATTAATTAAATTATTCAATTAAAACTCAAAAAAGATGTAATGAAAATCTGTAAATTAACCAAATAAAATAATCTAGTTTAACTAAATTTAATTCTCCTGCCTAAAATTAAGTAACTCTACTAAAATTAAATTATTTAACTAAAACTTGAAACGAACGATTTAACAAAACTCTGAAAGTTAAGGAAATAAAAAAACTAATTTAACTAAAATTAAAACACCTTGCAAAAATTAAATTAATTATTTAACAAAAACTTAAAAACGATTAATCGAAAAACTGAAATTAAGCAAATATAATAATTTAATCTTAGTAAAATTAAATCATGTGACTAAAATAAAATCAGCAAACTAAAATTAAATCACCTTAGGAAAATTAAATCATTCAACTGAAACTTGTATACGAATGAACTAAAATCTGCTAATTACCCAATTAAAAAAAAAATAATGTAACTAAAGTTAAATTACCCGACTAAAATTATACCACCCAACTAAAATTAAATCACTCTACTAAAATTAAATCTTTTAACTAAAACTTGAAACGAACAATTTATCGGATCTCTGAAAATTAACCAAATAAAGTAACCTAAATAAAATCCCTACTAAAATTAAATCATTCAACTAAAACTTGAAACGAAAATTTGAAAATCAACCAAATTAAAAAACATAATTTAACTAAAATTAAATCACTCTACTAAAGTTAAATTATTTAATTAAGATTTGAAAGCGATGTAACAATAATCTGAAAATTAACCAAATAAAGTAATCTAAATAAAAACCCTACTAAAATTAAATCATTCATCTAAAACTTGAAAACGAATTAACGAAGATCTGAGAATTAACCAAAAAAATTAATCTAATTTAACTACAATTTAATTATCATACAAAAATTAAATTATTTAACTGAAACTTGAAAACGATTTAACGAAAATCTGAAAATTGACCCAAAAAAAACAAACAAATGTAACTAAAGTTAAATCTCCCAACTAAAATTAAAACAACCAATTAAAATTAAATCACCCTACTAAAATTAAATCATTTAACTAAAATTTGAAAAAAAAAATTTAAGTAAATAAAAAAATTAATTTAAATAAAATAAAATCCCCCCATTAAAATTAAATCATCACACTAAAACTAAATCACCTGGCTAAAATTAAATCATTCAACAAAAATTAAATCACTCTACTAAATTTAAATCATTCAATTAAAACTTGAAACGAAAAATTTAACGGAACTCTGAAAATTAACCAAATAAATTAATATAATGAAAATCACTACTAAAATCAAATCATTTAACTATAACTTGAAAACAAATTAACGAAAATCTGAAAATAAAACAAAAAAAAATAAACAAAAGTAACTAAAATGAAATAGCACGACTAAAACTAAATCACTCTACTAAAATTAAATCATTTAACTAAAATAAGCTACTGTAACTAAAGTTAAATCTCTTAACTAAAATTAAATCAACCAATTAAAATTAAATAACCCTACTAAAATAAAATCACTCTACTATAATTAAATTATTCAACTAAAACTTGAAAACGAACACTACTAAAGTTCAATTATTCAACTAAAATTTGAAAACGATGTAACGAAAATATGAAAATTAACCAAATAAAATAATCTTATTTTACTGAAATTAAATCATCCGATAAAATTAAACCACGTTACTAAAATTAAACCACTCTACTAAAAATAAATCATTCAACTAAAACTTAAAAACGATTTAACGAAAATCTGAAAAGTTACCAAATAAAATAAACTAATTTAACTAAAATTAAATTACCAGACAAAAATTAAATCACTCTATACTAAAATTAAACCATTCAACTAAAACTTGAAAACGAATTACATACCAAAAATCTAAAAATTAACCAATTAAAATAAACGAATGTAACTGAAATTAAATAACCCGACTAAAATTAAATCACCCTGATAAAATTAAATTTTGCTACTAAATTTAAATCATTTAACTAAAACTTGAAACGAACGATTCAACTAAAATCTGAAAATTAACCAAATTAAAAAAACTAAGTTAACTACAATTAAATAAACCTACAAAAATTAAATTATTCAACAAAAACTTGAAAACAAACACTACTAAAGTTAAATTATTCAACTAAAATTTGAAAACCATGTAACAAAAATATAAATAAAATAATCTAATTTAACTAAAATTAAATCATCCAAAAAAATTAAACCACCTAATTAAAAATAAACCACTCTACTAAAAATAAATCATTCAACTAAAACTTAAAAACGATTTAATGAAAATTTGAAAATTGACCAAATAAATAACTAATTTAACAAAAATTAAATTACCAGACTAAAATTAAATAAATCTACAAAAAATTAAATCATTCGATTAAAACTTAAAAACGAATTAACAAAAATCTGAAAATTGACAAAAGAAAAACTAATTTAAGCAAAATTAAATCACACAACTAAAATTAAATTTTGCAACTAAATTTAGAAAACAACTGAACAAAAATCTGAAAATGAAGTAAATAAAAGAAACTAATTTAACAAAAATTAAATCACCCAATTAAAATTAAATCACCCTACGAAAAATAAATTATTCAACAAAAACTTAAAAATGATTTAACAAAAATCTGAAAAGTAACAAAATAAAATAATCTAATTTTACTAAAATTAAATCAGCAAACTAAAATTTAATCACTTTGGTAAAATTAACCAAATAAAAAAAACGTATGTAACTAAAATTAAATAATCCGACTAAAATCAAATCATTTAACTAAAATATAAATAAAAACCCTACTAAAAACAAATCATTCAACTATAACTTGAAAACAAATTAACGAAAATCTGAAAATTAACAAAAAAAAAACTAATGTAACTAAAGTTAAATCTCTCAACTGAAATAAAATGGACCAATTAAAATTAAATCTCCCTACTAAAATTAAATAACTCTACTAAATTTAAATCATTTAACTAAAACTTGCAACGAACGATTCAACAAAAATCTAAAAATTAACCTAATTAAAAAAACTAATTTAAGTACAATTAAAATCATACTACAAAAATTAAATTATTTAACAAAAACTTAAAAACGATTTAAAGAAAATTAGTAAATTAAGCAAATAAAAAACCTAATTTTACCAAAAGTAAATTACCTGACTAAAATTAAAGCAGCAAACTAAAATTAAATCACTTTAGTAAAATTAAATCATTTAACTAAAACTTGAAAACGAATTAACGAAAATCTTTAAAAAAAACAAATAAAATAAACAAATGAAAACTAAAATTAAATAATCCGACTAATAAGAAACCACTTTACTAAAATTAAATCATTTAACTAAAATTTGAAAAAAAACTATTCAACAAAAATCTAAAAATTAAACAAATTAAAAAAACTAATTTAACTAAAATTAAATCAATCCACAAAAATTAAATAATTATTAATCAAAAACTTAAAAATTTTTTTTTAAAAAATCAGAAAATTAACCAAATAGAATAAATTTGAATATAATTTAGAATTTAATTTTACTAAAATTAAATCACCTGACTAAAAATAAGTCAGCCAACTAAAATTAAATCACTTTGCTAAAATTAAATTATTGAACTAAAACTTAAAACGAACAATTTAATGCAACTTTGAAAATTAACGGAATGAAATAAACTAAATAATGACCCTACTATAATTAAATCATCCAACTATAACTTGAAAACGAATTAACGAAAATCAGAAAATTAACCAAATAAAAAAAAACTAATTTAAGTCAAGTTTAATCAAACGATTAAAATTAAATTAACCAACTAAATTTAAATCACCCTACTCAAATTAAATCATTTAATTAAAAGTTCAAACTATCGATTAAAAAAAAATCTGAAATTTAACCATATAAAAAAAACTAATTTAACTAAAGTTAAATCACTCAATTAAAATTAAATCACCTTACTAAAGTTGAATCACTCTACTAAAATTAAATCATTTAACTTAAACTTGGAATGATTGATTCAACAAAATTCTGAAAATTAACCAAATAAAAAAATAATGTAACTACAATTAAATCACACGACTTAAATAAAAGCAACCAACTAAAATTAAATCACTCTACTAAAAATAAATCATTCAGCTAAAACTGGAAAACGAATTAACGAAAATCAGAAAATTAACCAAATAAAAAAAAACTAATTTAAGTCAAGTTTAATCAAACGATTAAAATTAAATTAACCAACTAAATTTAAATCACCCTACTCAAATTAAATCATTTAATTAAAAGTTCAAACTATCGATTAAAAAAAAATCTGAAATTTAACCATATAAAAAAAACTAATTTAACTAAAGTTAAATCACTCAATTAAAATTAAATCACCTTACTAAAGTTGAATCACTCTACTAAAATTAAATCATTTAACTTAAACTTGGAATGATTGATTCAACAAAATTCTGAAAATTAACCAAATAAAAAAATAATGTAACTACAATTAAATCACACGACTTAAATAAAAGCAACCAACTAAAATTAAATCACTCTACTAAAAATAAATCATTCAGCTAAAACTGGAAAACGATTTAACGAAAATCTGAAAATTTACATAATAAAATAAATTTATTTAACTTAAATTAAATTACCCGACTAAAATTAATACTAAATCCCTCTACTAAAATTCAATCATTCAACTAAAATTTTAAAACGAATTAACGAGAATCTCAAAATGAACCAAATAAAATGAACTAATTTAAGAAAAATTAAATCACCCAACTAAAATAAAATCACCTTGCTAAAATAAAATTTTGCAACTAGATTTAGAAAACGATTTAACAAAAATCTGCAAAATTAGGTTAATAAAATAAACTAATTTAACTAAAATTAAATCATTTCACTAAAATTAGATCACTCTACTAAAATTAAACACCCTACAAAAATTAAATCACTTTACTTAAATTTAATCATATAACTACAACTTGAAACAAACAGTTCAAAAAAATCTGAAAATTAAATAAATTAAAAAAACTAATTCAACTAAAATTTAGTCACCTTATAAAATAAAAATTGTTTAACAAAAACTTGAAAACAATTTAACGAAAATCTTAAAATTAACCAAATAAAAAAACCTAATGTAAGCAAAGTTAAATTAACCGACTAAAATGAAATCTTTTAACTAAATCTTGAAACTAACGAATTAAATTAAATTAATTAAATTATTCAATTAAAACTCAAAAAAGATGTAATGAAAATCTGTAAATTATCCAAATACAATAATCTAGTTTAACTAAATTTAATTCTCCTGCCTAAAATTAAGTAACTCTACTAAAATTAAATTATTTAACTAAAACTTGAAACGAACGATTTAACAAAACTCTGAAAGTTAAGGACGCTTATACCCTCAAGCGGTTCTCATTCTATCGGACCATGATAGTCAATATTTTTTTAATTTCATTTCTTCTTATAATTTGGTTTCTAAATAGTACTTTGTAGCTAAAATCATTACATAAACAAACTTTATTGAAAAAAAATTTTCCGTTTAAAATTTCAAGCTATTAAAATTTTTTTTTCCTGATTATTTCAAAAAAGTGAAGAATTTCTACTCTTAAATAACATTTTCTTAACAACGGAACGGTAAATTAATTAAATATTGTTGTAAAAGTCGTATTCTATTACAGTTTAAAATATATTAGTTTTTTAAAAAAATTTGTAGAACCGTGTTTTTTTAATTAATTAAAATATAGTCATATTGCGCGTTTTGTTACTGTTTCCATGTAAAAGTCCAAACTTTATAAATTTATATCTTAAAAACAGAACGGTAAAATTCAATAAAATTGTAAAAGTACATGTAAAGTAATGCATTTAATATGTCATTTAAATTTTATAAGAATCTGTAGAAATTGGTTTTTTGGATAAACATCCTTAAGGAAATAAAAAAACTAATTTAACTAAAATTAAATCACCTTGCAAAAATTAAATTAATTATTTAACAAAAACTTAAAAACGATTACTCGAAAAACTGAAATTAAGCAAATATAATAATTTAATCTTAGTAAAATTAAATCATGTGACTAAAATAAAATCAGCAAACTAAAATTAAATCACCTTAGGAAAATTAAATCATTCAACTGAAACTTGTATACGAATGAGCGAAAATCTGCTAATTACCCAATTAAAAAAAAACTAATGTAACTAAAGTTAAATTACCCGACTAAAATTATACCACCCAACTAAAATTAAATCACTCTACTAAAATTAAATCTTTTAACTAAAACTTGAAACGAACAATTTATCGGATCTCTGAAAATTAACCAAATAAAGTAACCTAAATAAAATCCCTACTAAAATTAAATCATTCAACTAAAACTTGAAACGAAAATTTGAAAATCAACTAAATTAAAAAACATAATTTAACTAAAATTAAATCACTCTACTAAAGTTAAATTATTTAATTAAGATTTGAAAGCGATGTAACGATAATCTGAAAATTAACCAAATAAAGTAATCTAAATAAAAACCCTACTAAAATTAAATCATTCATCTAAAACTTGAAAACGAATTAACGAAGATCTGAGAATTAACCAAAAAAATTAATCTAATTTAACTACAATTAAATCACCCTACCTGCTACAGTTAAATTATTCAATTAAAACTTAAAAACGATGTAACGAAAATCTGAAAATTAACAACAACAAAAAATTATTTTATTCACCTAAAATTAAATTAACCTGACTAAAATTAAATAACTCTACTAAAATTAAATCACTTGGTTAAAATGAAATCATTAAACTAAAACTTAAAACGAAAAATTTAATGGAACTCTAAAAATTAACCAAATAATAAATCTAAATAATAACCCTACTAAAATTAAAACATTGAAGTAAAACTAGAAAACTAATTAACGAAAATCTGAAAATTAAGTAAATAAAATAAACTAATTTAACTAAAATTAAATCACCCGATTAAAATTAAATCACTCTACTAAAATTAAATCGTTCAACTAAATCTCGAAAAGGATTTGACGAAAATTTAAAAATTATTAATATAAAAGAAGACAATAGAGAAATTGAAAATATTGGAATTTTTTTGCAAATTCTGGGAAATCTTGACAAATTCCTGATTTTTTCGGATTGATAGAACTATGTATGCTAACTTCTTGTACAATAGGTTCAGTTTAAAAAAGTAGGGGAAAATCTCCATGAGGGGACCACCTTCTTGATTATTATAAAAAGTTGTACTTTGAAGGAAATTTAAAAAAGTTCCATTCACCCTTCGATATTTTTTATATTTAGCTACAAGCTACTTTCAAAATCTGAAATAGTAGAATTTTCACCCCTTTAATTATCAGTTCCGCATTTGACTAAATGAATTAGCAGTTTATTCCATTTAAACTCATTGAAATAGTAGTTTTAAAAAATTACTAATTCAATTAGTAAGGCAATAATTGTAATTTTCTTTTTTTTTCGCTATAGGGTCAAACCATTGACTTTTATCTAAGAACACCCGCGGATATATTTTTTTAAAAAAATATAGTAGTATAATATAACTAGTTTAGAATTGTTTGAAACGAGTTGGTAAAGGTTTAAAACTAGTTCAAAAATGTTTAGAACTAATCAGAAGCTGTTTGAAACTAGTTGACAATAGTTTAAAAATAGGTCCAAATAAAAAACTTGACTTAATTAATCAAACGCACTCAGTGACTCTGTTTTCTTTAACTCAAATTCTCAAAAAGATTTGATAGAATCCGAATAAAATTACTACTTAATTCGCAATTAATTAATTGTTACTTAATTTTAAGTAGTTCGAAACTGTTTGAGAACAATTACTAATTCGTTCAAAACTTGTTAAAACAGTTTAAAAACTACTTCAAAACTGATTGAAACAAGTTCTACTTTTAAACTGCTTAAAACGACTTCAGAAATATTTGAAACTAGTTCAACAATGTTTAAAACAAATTTGAAACTGTTTGAAACTAATAAAAATTAGCATGAAGCTAATTGAAAACTAGTTATGATAAAAGTTCAGAACAAGTTTGAATATTTTTGAAAATAGTTCAGAACTGATTTGAAACTGTTTTGAAATTAGTTTGAATCTGTTCGAAACTAGTTTGAAAATATTTGAAACTAGTTGAAGATTGTCTGTAACTAATTTATTTATTTATTAAGTAGTGAGTACGTTACAACATAATAGCCTCTGGTAACATATAAAATATTCTAATATACAAACTATAATAGAAACTATAAGATGACGTTTATAAAGTCACACTGCCAATATTTTACAATAGAGAAGAGTGATAAAAATTGTGATACAAAAACAAAAAGCTAATTAAAGACGCAATCTTTATACACCATTGTTCTCATCATACAGTAAGGATTTTAGGGAAGTTACATAAGATTGAAGGCCACATTACTAAAATAATTTAATTTGTTAAAATGCAAATTAGTCTCTACAGTTAGGTAGACTATTAAAAACAGAGAATTTACCATAATTTCCAGAAATTTCGAATCTGTTTGTGAAAATAGTTTGGAACTAGTTTAAAACTGTTGGAAACGAGTTCGGTAATGTTTAAAACTATAGTTAAAAAAAAATTATTAGAAACTACTTTGAAACTGTTTGAAACAATTATGAATTAGTTTTCAATACTTGTTTAAAACTAGTTCGAAACTGTTTGGAATTTGTTTGGAATTAATTGAATAATAATCCGAAACTGTTTGAAACTAGTTTGATACCGTTTAGAATTGATTTGAAACCAGGGCTGATAAAAATCATGATTTTTTTTTAAAAAAATCCAAAATTTATTTTTTTTATTAGTATATATAAAATTTCTAAATGTTTATTTGTAGGTAGTTTATTTTTAAACTGAGAACATTTAAGAAGAAATAATGAACAAGAAAACATTTAATCAAAATCAAATAAATTGTGTCGAATAAAAACTTAAAAAAAATATCTTTAAATTCATATGATAGCAAAATTAAAAAAATTAAGTAAAAGCAACGAAAAAATAATAAATTACAAAAAAGGAGCGAGAAAAAACGAAGTCATTCGGACAAAGTTGTTTAATGTTTAAAATATGTGCTCCAACGTTTCGAAATCTAGATGAATTCCTCTTCAGGGAGTCTGACAATTAAATAAAATAAAAATTATAATTATTTGATCAAAGAGAGAATATACATAATAATAACGATGACAAAAAGAAAAAAGAAAAATCTCATACCAAGTTAAAACATAAAAAATTCTTCCTTTGATAATTTCCTGAGATATCATTCGTCAAAAATCCGCATATACATATATATGTAGGCCAATAAATAAAAATATCGAGGTAAACATTGTTTGGAGTCAGAGAAACTAAAATGAAATTACAAAAAAAAAAAAAAAAAACAGCAAAACTTATGACTTGACCTAGTCAAAATCATGTTTTAAGTCATTTTTGTGAGTATTAAACACCGAATTTTGATATTTAGACGTTTTGTGTTCATTGATTCTCTTCCAAGTCATCCTTTTTGTTTCTCCTATGTATAAGATGCTGTGCATTTTTCGCAATTAATTTTATATACTGTATTGTGTATTTCTGTTTTCTAACTTTTATCTTTCTCTTTCTTTATTAAACAATTTTTGTTTTGTTCATTTTTCGTAGGAACAGAAGAAATAAAATAATTATTTAGTGAATAAACTGTTTTTTCAAAAGGACCATTGACATATACTTATGGTAGGAAAACTTTAGATGACTTTTGATAAAGAAGTTTATTTACATTATTGTCATTGTTTGCTTAATTATGATGATGCGCTTAAAAATGAACTTTTTTTATTAGGTGTTCTGGATAATTATTGTTTAAGAGAGTCTGTTTTATGATTTCTCTATTTTTTTTATGGCACTATCTGTTAAATTATAAATATTAGCAATTTTTACAACCGAAAGATGCTATGATTTAAAATTTAAAACACATCCAGAAAAATTTGGTTTTCATACCAATTGGTGATAAGTTTGTTATCATTTTTTATTACTAAAACGTTCAAAAAATGAAGCCTATTGTTTTATTCTATTTCATAGGTGAATTGAAGTCTATTATCATAACTATTGAAAATATTAATTGTTTCATGTAATTTGTTGTTTGGTATGCATGTAAAGATATCATCAACATATCGAACAATATTGTGATCAAATTCATAATTCGTCTTTTGATGATTTTTTGAAACTTGTTTTGAAACAAATTCGAAACTGTTTACAGAACAGCACAATTTCCAGCATATAGATATTAATTACGAGCGACAGATAGACACTATAAAATTTCGTCTCTGATCTATCGAAATCCTATAAAAAGAGAAGCACAAAATTCAAAAACACAAAACAAAAATCTATTCTCATTTACACATTTCCCGATCATCTCGCTTGCAATTATTGTAGAAAATTAAGAAAACGTCATTTTCACACAAGTTGCGATCACAATCAGACAACATCTCTCATCATTATGGTATTCAGAGCAAATTGTAACTGCATTTGATTGAATATGTAAGACTGGTTGGAGGTGTATAAGCTGTATTAAGAACGGGCATTTATCGAGATAAAGATAAACCTTGCTGCTCATTACAATAGTTCCGTTCAATGAGTGCTACTATAGAGGAAGTCAAGGATAGATACGCCTAGCTTGAAAAAAAAATAGCTCGGAGGCGTATCTTCGTCTCGGGTGCAAGTCTCGCTCATTGAAGCTGCTGGTTGCGAAATCTTCTACGATTAAATAAACCGAAACCACAGTGAAATAAGTGGCGATCTGACTCTCGGAGGGAGTTCCGTTGAATTTATCTTGTTCCTAGACGCAATGATCTGGCATCGCGAACTTGACTGTGTGATCTCGTTTCAAGTATTTATATTTAGTTGCTGAGACGAGAAGTTGCCGAAAACAAGCGACTGCTGCCAAATGACAAGTCCTTATATAATTATTAAAGCTGATATGTAGTACGGCATTTCTAATTATTCCATTGCCACTCCCGATGGAAGGCGACCCTCGTTACTCATTAATTTCAATTTACTGGGGCCAGCTTACACCCAATGAGTTGCACTGGTAACTATGATACCTTCTTTGTGCTGAAAAATATCATGCCACTCGCTTTCAAATAAAGATTAATCATTCTCGAAAGTATCCTGAGATATTGAAAACTATTTTCGAATTTTCAACAATTTTATATCATATTCCAGGGCTCGAACCGGTAAAAGTACTTAAAAATACGGACTTTACGGACCAAAAATTCAAAATTACGGACTTTTACGGACTAGTTACGAATAAATATTTTGTATGCCGAAAGACTATTTTGAGTGTGATAGAATTAAAATACAGTAGAAAAGTAAAAATAAATTGTATTTTTTATGTTTAAAATAATTTATTTCTTTGAAAATTATAGGAAATTTTATTACTATTAAATAGAAAAATATTTATGAGTCTAAAGTAAGTAAGAGAACACTTATTGTAGGTATACTTATAACATAGGCACAAAAAAAAAAGCTTTCTGTGCATTAAAATAGACCTATAAGTCTTATTATAGTACTAGCAACATTAACGGGCGCCAGAAACTTTGAATTGTTATTTGTTATTAAAAACTGGGTCAAAACACTGACTTTCGACCAAAGGTGGTCGCTGACATATTTTAAAAAATATTAAAACCTATATTATATCTATTATTAAAGTATCTAAATTTAACTTCTGAAGTTGTTTTAGCTAAGTTTTTTATTTTTTAGCCGTAAATTGTAATTAAAGGAGCAAGTGTCAAGAAAAAATGGCGTTCTTAATGCTTATTTTAAACGCTTTTAATTCAGAAAAAAAACATTTACTCCCTGTGCTATAAAGAGAATACGTTTAATCAGTATCCAAATATTTATTTTCATTAATATAATTTTGTGTAAAATGAAAAATAATAGTAATAAAGTTAACTTAAAGTTGATAGAAAAACTGTCAATTTTTATCACTTTCAGAAGTCTATTTTTTAGAAATCTACTTAACAAATATTATTGAAACTTACCACAATGATTAATTTGTGTACTTTAAACGTATTTTCACTGGAAAGAAGACAAATATTTATTTTATTATTAAATAATTCCGTCTTGAAATTTCAAATTTAACCATAAAACACGCATTTTTGAACTTACCTAACTTTTTTCTGGATGAATTTAAAAAATTAAGACTTTCCACATATCTAAGTTTTAATAAAATCTACAACATATTAAATTTTTGCGAAGGTAAGTTGCTCGGTTTATGAATTATTTAAGTATAAACTTTAATGAAGGAAAGGTTATTTTTTATATTTCAAAGTACACTGAAGTTTGACAATCGATTATTGATTTTAAATTCAAAATTTTTATTTATATTATGTCAGTTTATAACGATTAGTTTAGGTAACCTATTAATCAAAATATTAATTAAATCAGTTTTAAATAGTTAAAAATTTTGTGCAATGAGAAGTGTGAGAAAAGAAAAAAACGTGTTTTTTAACTTTTCGAGGAATTAATGGAAAATAATAAAGTTTTTTTAAAATTATATTGAAATTGTTCTTATTATATATTATTTATAATTTGTATAGTAATGCATGTAGTACATATTTAAAATTTTGTATTTTATTTATGATTTTATTCAAATTCATAATTATTTTCATTAATATTTATTATCTATTAAGGTTTATTAAATTATTAATTAACGGAGAGAAATATAGAATAAAAAAAAAAATTATAGATTTCTTTTTGCTAATTATTTTAACAAATTAACATTGCAAATTGAAAATGTTGCTTATCATTAGTTGTTAAGATTTATTTTATTAATTATTATAAACTGACAAAATATAAATAAAAATTTTGAATTTAAAATCAATAATCGATTGTCAAACTTCAGAGTGTACTTTGAAATATAAAAAATAACCTTTCCTTCATTAAAGTTTATACTTAAATAATTCATAAACCGAGCAACTTACCTTCGCAAAAATTTAATATGTTGTAGATTTTATTAAAACTTAGATATGTGGAAAGTCTTAATTTTTTAAATTCATCCAGAAAAAAGTTAGGTAAGTTCAAAAATGCGTGTTTTATGGTTAAATTTGAAATTTCAAGACGAAATTATTTAATAATAAAATAAATATTTGTCTTCTTTCCAGTGAAAATACGTTTAAAGTACACAAATTAATCATTGTGGTAAGTTTCAATAATATTTGTTAAGTAGATTTCTAAAAAATAGACTTCTGAAAGTGATAAAAATTGACAGTTTTTCTATCAACTTTAAGTTAACTTTATTACTATTATTTTTCATTTTACACAAAATTATATTAATGAAAATAAATATTTGGATACTGATTAAACGTATTCTCTTTATAGCACAGGGAGTAAATGTTTTTTTTCTGAATTAAAAGCGTTTAAAATAAGCATTAAGAACGCCATTTTTTCTTGACACTTGCTCCTTTAATTACAATTTACGGCTAAAAAATAAAAAACTTAGCTAAAACAACTTCAGAAGTTAAATTTAGATACTTTAATAATAGATATAATATAGGTTTTAATATTTTTTAAAATATGTCAGCGACCACCTTTGGTCGAAAGCCAGTGTTTTGACCCAACTATAAATTTTTGCAACTTCAAATAATAAAAATTAGGAGAATAATTACAAAATTGAAGAAACTAACTGAAAAATAACGAAAATAATTGACAATTGAAAACAAAACTCGAAAAATGTCTAGATAATTATACAATTAAAAAAGAATAATTTAAATAATTGAACAATAAATATTCAAATTAAACAAGAAAATTAAATAATAAACTGTTGGAAATAATTGCAAATTGAAAAACTGAATTGAAAATCGACAAAATAATGGAACTTGAAGAAAATAATTGAAAACTGAAGAAAATAATAACAATTTCGAGAAATAAATTGAAAATTTAAGAACTGAATTAAAATTGGAAAAATAATTAATAATTTTAAAAAAATTACAAAAGGTCTAAAAAAAATTAAAATTGAAAAAATTAAAGAATTATTATAAAATTTTTAGAGAATAATTGAAAAAAGTGTGCAAACAATTGAAAATTGGGTAAAATAAATAATAATTGCAAGAAATAGTTGAAAAATATATTAATTGACAATTGGAAAAAAATACTTTAAAAATATGAAAATTATATGAACAATTGTTGGAAATAATTAAACATTGAACAACTAGATTGAAAATTGAAAGCAATAATTACAAAAAAAAAAAAGGGAGAAAAAATTGAAAAATTAAGAAAATAATTAGAAATTGCAAAAAGGAATTGAATTTCAAAGAATAAACTTAAAATTGAAAAAAGAAGATAATTATTGAATATAGAATAACATAATTAAACAACTGCTTTTAAAATTAAAAAAATGTATTGCGATACTCGAAAAAAAAATAATTTAAAAAAGGCGAGAATTTTTTAATATTAATGATAGAACGTCCAAGGCTGCGTACCGCCGGTAGGACGCGCTTTCACACAGTAAACGTCCTTCCGGAAGGACAATTCATTTTTGTGAAAAAATATTTTAATTTCATATAATCATCATCATCATCATCACCATCATCATTATCATCATAATTCATCATCTTTATCATCAAAGGAATTGAGTTTATTATTACTTTTGTAAATATTGTTATAACTAACGAAATGGCGGCCGGTGGTAAATGGCTCAGGCGCGAGTCCCTCGAAAATCGCTCTATAAAATCAATATGAAGCAGATAAGTATAAAAATGAATATATGGTTTTTTAGGTAATAAAACAAGCTTTCAGATGACGTAAATATCGATTTTTTAAATTTATGTACAAGGGCTAGGTAGTCTTTTTAAAAAAACGAAAACGTCCTGCCGGCAGTACCGCGCGTCGTCTTTTTGTGACTAAAAATTATGTGAATTTTTGGAAAATTTAACTTCTTTTAGCTACCAAGCTTCGGGGTTCGAATTTACAAGTTCCATGTTTACATGCGCTGAAAGCTTGATTCTTTACCTTTCCAACCATATATACTACTTTTTGTTTATCTGAATCCATGTTAATTTTATAACGCGATTTCGTACGTACTCGCGGAAGGCTTTTTTGTCCTGCCGGAAGGACGTTGGACGTTCTATCATAAAAGACAATAATTTAAAATTGAAAAATGAAATTTAAAGAAAATAGTTGTAGAATTAAACAATTGTATTGAAATTTTGAAACAATTTTTATGAGTGAAAAAAATTATTGCAAATTGAATTAAACAACTAAAAAGTTAAAAATTAAATTGATATTTGAATAAAAAAATGTAAAATTGAAGAAAATATTTAAGAGTTTAAGAAAATAGTTGTAGAATTGAAAAACTGAATTTAAATTTAAAACAATCTTTATAATTGAAAAAATGATTGAAAAAAGCCGAGAATTAAAGAAAAATTAGAATCAAAAAAGTAAACTGGAAAAATTATTTAAATTTTTTAAAAATAATTGAAAATTAAAGAATTAAATCAAATTTTGAAGAAGACAGATTGAGATAGATAAATAAAGAATACTGTCAAGAATAATCAACAAGAGAACAAAATAATTTAAAAAGTTAAAGAATAATTATAAAACTTCAAGAGAATGAATGAAAATTGAAAAAATTGTTGAAATTAATTGAAAGTTGCGGAAAATGAATAATAATTGAAAGAAACAGTTTATGACGAGAATAATTAAAGAATTGAAAAAAATATCTGAAAAATAACGGAAATAATTGACAACTGATAACAAACTTCGACAAATCGCTAAATTAAAACAATTTTATAATTCAAAAAATCATTTAAAAATGAAAAAATGACTATAAGTTGAAAAATGAAATTAAAATTTATATAATTTAATTGAAAATTCAAAAAAGTAATTTATAAATGCCGTGATTTATTAAATATAGCAGAAAATAATTAAAAACTGAAAAATAGAATTGAAATTTGAAAAAAAATTCAGAATTGAAGAAACTAATTGAACATATGAATTATAGTCATAGAAACTTATTGATAATAAAAAAAATGGACAAAAGGCAAAAATTTTTAATAATAAAGAAAAAAATTGAAAATTGAAAATTGAAAAATGGAATTAAAATTTGAAGAACATAATGGAGAATTGAAGGAGATTGTTTTAGAATCGAACAATTGAGTTTAAATTTAAAAATTTTTATGAGTGAAACAAATAATTGAAAAAATCAGGGAATTTTTAAATGTAAAGGAATTAAATTGAAGTTTTAAGATAGTAATTGATAATTGAAGGAAAAATTACAAATTGACGAAAATAATTGACAGTTGAAAAAAATTCGAAATGTGTCGAGAATAATCGTTATTAGAACAAAGTAATTTTAAAAATTAAAGAGTAATTATAAAAGTGGATGAAAATAATTATCTTTGAAAAAACTTTTTTCAAATTATGAATTTATTAATTGATAATCTAAACTAAAGAAAATTGTAGGAAAAATTGTAGGAAATAAATGAAAATTGAAGAAATCAATTGGAACTTGAAGAACATATTAAATTTTCAAGAAAATAACTGATAATTGAAAAAAGGCGAGTGTTATTGAATATTAAATAAAATAATTAAAAATTGAAGAAAGGAATTGAAAAATTGAAACGTAACCGTTTTTACACTGCTTAGGGCCTCTTATCGTAGAATTTACGGAATTTGCGGACTTTTCTAAACAAATTACGGACTTTACGGACCTTTTTTTAAAAAAACGGACTTTTACGGACCATAAGTAAATTTACGGACTTTTACGGGATTTACGGAGCTAGTTCGAGCCCTGCATATTCTGAATTTGATTTATTGATTATTGAAATTTCTTATATATTTTTTGTTTTGTTTTCAGTAATTCAGGGTTGGTGCGTTTTAAAGATTTCAAAATTCCATGACTTTTTTTTTAAGAAAATGTAAATATTTCCATCCAGGTTTGAAACTTTATTATCTTCGTTGGGAAAATTTTTCTATTTGCATAATTATCCCAGAATAATAGTTTTTATAGTAAAAATTAATAGATAAACTATAACAATTCATGTCTAAAGTCTTTGAGTGTAGTCATTTAAAACTATAAATTTTTGCAAATACAATAAATAATTAATATTATGAGAATAATTACAAAATTGAAGAAAATATCTGAAAAATGAGGAAAATAATAAACAATTAAAAATCAAATTAAAAAAATGGCTAGATTAATACACAATCGAACAAAAAAATTGAAAAAATCAAAGAATAATTATAAAAATTTTAAGAGAATAATTAAAAATTGAAAAAAAATTGTAGGAAATAATTGAAAATTTTCGGAAAATAATTGAAAATTGAAGAAAATTATTAAAAATTGTAAGAAATAATTGAAAAATGACGAGAATAATTGAAAATTTGAAGAAAATATATAAAAAATTATAAACAAAATTGACAATTAAACAAAAATTCGACAAATAATTAAATTAATAGACAACTGGGAAAATTTTTTTAAAAAAATTAAACAAGAAACATTAAATTAAGAAATTAAAATAATAATTAATAATTATAATAATAAAAAAAATAAAGAAATAAATAAAAAATTTAAGAATTTAATTCAAATTTGAAAAAATAATTGATAATTAAAAGAAGGTGAGAATTATTGAATATTGAATAAAATAATTGATAATTAAAGACTGCAATTTCAAATTGAAAATAATAATTGAGAAGTGAAGAAAATAATCAAAACTTGAAGAATTAAATTAAAGATTAAGGGCATGTGAAAGGCGCCAACTTCAAATGATTCATTGTAATATTTTCTACAAATTTAGAATTAAAATTAAGCCTCAAACGGACTGGACGCCAATGCGTCTATTTACTATTTCCTTCAATTTCATTAAAAAATGTTTTGTATTTTTCTAGAAAATTGGTGGAAAATATTACAACGAATCATTTGAAGTTGGCGCCTTCCACATGCCCTTAAGGAATTAAATTACAATTTTAGTAAAATAATTGACAAATGAAAAAAAATTAGAAAACTGTCGAGAATAATTGACAACAGAATAAAATAATTTCAAAAATTTAAGAATAATTATAAAATTTAACAAAAATAATTGTAAGGTGAAAAATTTGTAGAAAATAATTGAAAATTCGGAAAAATTTAATAATTGAAAGAAACAATTGAAAAATAACGAGATTAATTGAAAACTTGAAGAAAATATTTAAAAAATGACAAAAAAAATTGACAATTAAAAAAAATCGACAAATGATTAGATTAATAGACAACAGAAGAAAATTATTGAAAAAATTCAACAAGAAATATTAAATTAAGAAATTAAGAAAATTATAGGAATAATTGTTGTAAATAATTACAAATTGAACAACTAGTTTGAAAATCGAAAAGAATTGAAAATTGAAGAATCAAATTGAAATTTAAAGAATATAATTAAAAAGTTATTGAAATTTTTTAACAAAATTTAATATTTATAAAAATTAAATTTTTTATTAAATTAAAAAAAAATTAAAAAAGCTGAGAATTATGGAATATACAAGAAAATAATTGAAAACTAAAGAATGGAATTAAAATTTGAAGAAAATAATAAAAAATGAAGAAATAAATTGAAAATTTAAGAATTAAAATCAAATTTCAAAATAATTGATAATTAAAAAAGGGTGAGAAATAATGAATATTGAATAAAATAATTGAAAATTAAAGGCTGCAATTTCAAATTGAAAATAATAATTGAGAAGTGAATAAAATAATAAAATTTTTAAGAATTAAATTACAATTGTAATAAAATAATTTCAAAAATTTAAGAATAATTATAAAATTTAACAAAAATAAGTGTAAATTAAAAATTTGTAGAAAATAACTGAAAATTGCGGAAAAAAATTAATAATTGAAAGAAATAATTGAAAGAAATAATTGAAAAATGACGAGAATAATTGAAAAATTGAAGAAAATATGTAAAAAATTACCCAAAAAAATTGACAATTAAAAAAAAATTCGACAAATGATTAGAAAATGATTATTGAAAAAATTCAACAAGATATATTAAATTAAGAATAAAATAATTGAAAACTAAAGACTGCAATTTCAAATTAAAAATAATAATTGAGAAGAGAAGAAAATAATAAAAACTTGAATAATTAAATTAAAGATTAAGGAATTAAATCGCAATTTTAAGAAAATAATTGACAAATAAAAAAAATTAGAAATAATCGACAACAAAATAAAATAATTTCAAAAATTAAAGAATAATTCTAAAATTGAACAAAAATAATTGTAAATAGAAAAATTTGTAGAAAATAATTGAAAATTGCGGATAAAAATTAATAATTGAACGAAATAATTGAAAAATGACCAGAATAAATAAAAAAATTGAAGAAAATATTTAAAAAATTACCCAAAAAAATTGTCAACAAACAAATAAATTGAAAAAATTAAAGAATAATTATAAAATTTTAAGGGAATAATTGAAAAAATTGTAGGAAATAATTGGAGAAAATATAAAAAATTGAAGAAATAAATTGAAGATTAAAGAATTAAATTAAAATTGTAAGAAAATAGTTGACAATTAAAAGAAAAATTATTAAATGACTAAAATATTTAAATATTAAGAAAAATACATGACAATTGGACGAAAAAGTAAAGAAAAGGTTAAAACATTACGAGAATAATCGGCAATAGAACAAAATTATTGAAAAAATTAAAGAATAATTATAAAATTGAAGGACTATAATATTAAGTTGTCAATTAAAAACTGACGAAAATTATAAAGAAATTTTAGAAAATAAATGAAAATTGAAGAAAATAATTAAACAATAGTATTGAAATTTCAAAAAACTGATTCATAATTGAAAAAGACGAGAATTATTGAACATTGAATAAAATAATTGGAAATTGAAGAAAATAATTGAAAATTGAAGAAAATAATTGATAATTGAAAGAAAAATTACAAAATGACGGAAATAATCAAATATTAAAGAAAATAATTGAGAAATGGGGAGAATAAAGCAAGGAAGGAGTAAAAAAATTGTGGAACAATAAAAAAATTTAATAAATAGAAAGAAAATGGAGAAATGTTATTTTTTCTTAATCTAAGAAACTGTACAAAAATGTAAAAAGTACAAAAAATGAACAAATTTGGTAAGAATCTTCTACAAAATTAGAATTAATAAAAAATAAAATTAAAAAATGTATATAGGTATAAAGATAATTAAAAAGTTCACAAAAAAAATTCAAAAATCCTTTAAAAATAAAAAAGTTTAGTAGAATTAAACCAAAAATATTTTTATAACATTACAATCCAATAATAAATTTAGAATTTTTTTTTAAGATTTTCTTTATTTTTCTATATTTATTATTAAACTTGTTTTAAGTGCAATGTTATAAAAATATGTTTTGGTTATTCTACTAAACTTTTTTATTTTTATAGAATTTTTAAATATCTTTTGTGGATTAGAAATTTATTTAAATTAGAATGACTTAAAGATATAACAATTTAATAATATTTTTTGCTATCTTTATACCAAAAATTTGTAAATTGTGGGTATTTTGATCATCTGTATTAGCACAATTTTTTTAATTTTATAAAGAATAAGATATTAAAATGAAATTTTCAAGATTTATCTAAAAATTGAAGTTTTTTTTAATGGTTTGCGATTTTTTACATGCAGTATTAGACATCCGGAAAACTGGTAAGTTTTTTTTTTTTTATTTAAATCATATAATTTCAGCTCTGACTAAAAATTCACTGAAAATTTAAAAAACCAGAGAATTACTGAAAATTGAAAGTAAATAACTCATGAAGAATAGAACTAACTACAAAATAATAAATTTTTGAATTTTTTCCACTTATTCTAACATCTTAAAATTTGTAAATAAAAATATCCAAAAACTTTGAAAAGTTCTTAAAAATATTCTGCAACAGACAGTTAAATTAAGATTGAGAAGCTTAACCCTCTTTTCAATTCCAGGTATTGTCAAAATGAATAAAAAGTCTGAAAATCTCAGTCAGAACCAATTAAACTCACAAAATTAAATGCCTTCTAAACAGAGCAATAAAAGCCAGTGAAATCAAAAGAACGATCATAAAGCAATGTAAAAGAAAAATCATGAAATTCTTCTTATATCTTTAGGGTCTTAAAATATATATTTTTTAAATTTATAAACTTCAATTTTGAATTTTTATCACAAAAATTTAGTAACTTTTTAAAAATTAGAAAATTTTTGTTTTTTTTATACATAATTTTTAATGTTTTTAAAGTTTTGAAGGTCAACAATAAAAGAGACTTTTTATTTATTTTCAAATACTACCAACAATAATTTGCATTTCACCGAATTTTTATTTTCCCGAACTATCATTTACACGAACTGTTATTTGATAAAATGTTTAAAACCCCGAATTTTAATTTATTCGATTTTTTGTAATTAATTGATTAATCATCAAACGATAATTCGGCATTTTAAAAGTTCTATTAAATAATAATTATTGCAAATCCAAGTTAGACGGCCAAGAATCGGTAAAATACAAATTCTGCCATTTAAAAATTAGCTTAATTAAACAATCTTGTAAATAAAAATTAAGTAAAATAAATATTTTCAATGAAACAAAATTCTGTTAAATGAAAATTCTCTTGGATGAAGATTCAGTAAACTAAAAATAAAAAATCTAATATAAAAACGTTCGATTTAATGAAAAGTTCGTTAAATAATAAATTTTAACACAAAAAATTCCTGGAAAATATTCGTTAAAACTTAGTAAAAACACTGTTATAAAATTATTTCATAAACTCTTTAAAAAAAAAAACTTTAAACATTTCAAATTACTTTAACCTTAACTTGATAATTTACAGCACACGTCTATAATTAAAATTAACTATCAAATTATCATTAATTACAATAATAATATTATTATATTATTCACCGTTCAATTATCTCTATAAATATTCAACATATAAATTTTACTTCCTGAATAATGAAATTTTTCTAATAACAACTAAATTTAAAAACACGTTTTCATTTAAATCTATAAAGCTAAATAAAAATGTGCTTTTTAGTAATTGAACAACTCGTGAATTCTGCGTATCAAGTTAGCGATTTTAATCTCGACAGAAGCTAAATTTAAGTCATGACAATTAGAGTAGACAATGCAGTTAAAGTTTTCATGTAAAATAATATGCTCCAATTTTTTTCTTTTTTTTTTGAGAATTTTTTTTCCAAGTCAAAAATAGAAATTATCCAAGTTATCAAATATTTTAAATAAAGATTTCTAAATTAAAGTTTACTCCCTAAATAAATCGTTTGTATTGACAGTTCTTGTTGTTTACATCGTATGCATAATGCATTCGCACAATGACTTTTGCTCAGCATCAATCGAATCGAATAAGATTCATCTCACGTCGAAGGTCTTTGCAATGACTAGGAGTAAGTAAAGAACTTTGTGTGAGCATAGGAGTGCGTTCAACACAACAATACTTTTATAGATTGGCATGTTAAGAGAGGGCACTGCTCCTTGCAGTATGTAGTTTTTCTCAAGTGACGAGAGAATGATCTTTTTTAATGCATTCCATTTAACAATGACGTAAAATATCATTTTAAAAAATAAAAAAAAAAAACATTGATTAATCAGGGTGTCTACTAATTTCGTCCCACAAAATTCCTATTCATTTCCCGGTTTTTGTACCTATTTTCCTCGATTTTTTCTCTTGTTAACTTAAAATTTATTTTAAGTATAAGTAGACCTACAAATTGGTACAAAAATTGAATATAGCAGTTGATAATTGAAGAAAATAATTTAAATTCAAAGAAAATAATTGAGAATTGAAGAATTAAATATTAAACTTTACAGAAAAAAATAATTAAGAATTAAAAGAAACAATTAATAATGAAAAGAACTAATTGAACAATGACAAAGATATTTGACAATTAGAAACAAAATTTAAAAAAAAAAGTAAATATTATTGAACAATTGAACAATAATTGAAAAAATTGAACAATGTTTATTAAATTCAAAGAATATAATTAAAAAATTGGTCAACTAGATAGAAAATCCAGAAAAATGATTTAAAATTTAAGTTAATAATTCAAAATCAGGGTGTCTACTAATTTCGTCCCACAAAATTCCAGGTCATTTCCCGGTTTTTGTTCCTATTTTTTCCGGTTTTTTCTCTTGTTAATTTAAAATTTATTTTAAGTATAACCTAAAGATGTCTACAAAAATTGAAAGTAACAGTTGATAATAATTGAAGAAAATAATTGAAATTCAAAGAAAATAATTGAGAATTGAAGAATTAAATATTAAACTTTACAAAAAATAATAATTAAGTATTAAAAGAAACAATTAATAATGAAAAGAAATAATTGATAATGGAAAGAAATAATTGAACAATGACAAAAATATTTGACAATTAGAAGCAAAATTAAAAAAAAAAGTAATTATATTAATCTACAATTCAACAATAATTGAAAAAATTGAACAATGGTTATTAAATTCAAAGAATATAATTAAAAATTGTTCAACTAGATAGAAAATCCAAAAAAATAATTTAAAATTTAAGTTAATAATTCAAAATTGAAGAAATAAACTGAAAACTAAATAATCAAATTGAAATTAGAAAAACTCAGAATTATTGAATATTAAAAAAAAACAATTGAAAATTGAGAAATAAAATTGAAATTCGAATACAATAATTTAGAATTAAAGAAAATTACTGAACAATTGGATTGAAAAAAAAAAAAAGAAAATAATTTATAATGAAAAAAATGGAAAATGACAGGAATTATTTAATATTGAAGAAAACATTAAAAATTGAAGAATAGAATTGTTATTTCAAGAAATGAATTGAGAATTGAAAGAAATAATTGAACAATTGAACAATTAAATTGAAAATAGAAGAAAATTATTGAAAATTGAAGGAGGTTTTGAAACATGAAATTAATAACTGATAATTGCAAAAAAAATAATTGAAAAAAGTCGAGATTACTGAATATTAAAACAAACAATTGAAAATTGAACAAAATAATTAAAAATTAAAGAAAATAATTGACAATTGGAGAAAAAAATTAAAAATTGAAGAAAGTACTTAAAAATTAAATACAATATTTGGAAACAGCAGAAAAATTTAGAAATCGACGGAAATAATTGCGAATTGATGAAAATATTTTAAAAATTCTCAATTTAAATAAAAATTGAAAGAAAAACATAATTTAAAAAAAGTTGAGAATTGTTAAATATTAAAGAAAATTGAGAAGAAATTGAAATTTGAAAGAAATTGAGAAACTGAAATAAATATGAAAAAATAATTGAAAATTGAAGAAAATAATTGAAATTTAAGAAAAAAATTGGAATTTGAAGAAAATAATTGAAAATTTAAAAAAAAACATTGTAAAAGTAAAAGAAAATAAGCGATAATTGAAGAAAAAAGAAATTGAACAATCCAGGAATTATAGAATTTCAAAAAAAAAAAAAATTAACAATGTAATTGTAATTTGAAGAAATTTATTAAAAATTGTAGAAAATAATTTGAAATTGAAGAAAATGTAATTTTATGAAAATTGTTGAATAATAATTGATGAATTGATGAATTGACATAGTTGATAATTGAAAAAAAATATTGAAAAAAGCCGAGAATTATTGATTATAGAAGAAAATAATTGGAAAATGGAGGAGTTATTGACATGTGAAATAAATCAATGATAATTGAAAAAATAGTTGAAAAATGAATCAAATAATTGGCAATTCAAAAAAAATAATTTATAGTTGAAGAAAATAATTAAAAATTGATTAAAAGAATTGAAAATCGTAGAAAATATTTCAGAATTGAATAAATTAATTAGAAATTGATGAAAGTAATTGAAAATTAAAGAAAATAATTGGCAATTGAAGAAAATAGTAGAAAATCGAAGAAAATAATTGAGAAATGAAGAAATAATTTTAAATTAAAAATAATTCCAAATGGAAGAAAATAATTGAGAATTGAAGAAAATAATTGAAAATTGAAAAGAATTTCTTATCCCAGAAAAAAATTCCCGATTTGACGGAAAATTCCCGGTTAATTCCCGGTTTTCCCGGTTTGTAGACACCCTAAAAATTGAAGAAATAAATTGAAAATTAAATAATCAAATTAAAATCAGAAAAACAGAATTATTGAATATTAAAAAAAAAACAATTGAAAATTCAGAAATAAAATTGAAATTACAATACAATAATTTAGAATTAAAGAAAATTACTGAACAATTGGATTGAAAAAAGAAGAAAATAATTTGTAATTAAAAAAAAATGGAAAATGACAGGAATTATTTAATATTGAAGAAAACATTAAAAATTGAAGAATAGAATTGTTATTTAAAGAAATTAATTGAAAATTGAAAAAAATAATTGAACAATTGAACAATTAAATTGCAAATAGCAGAAAATTATTGAAAATTAAAGGAGGTTTTGAAACATATGAAATAAATAACTGATAATTGAAAAAAAAATTGAAAATAGAACAAAATAATTAAAAATTAAAGAAAATAATTAAAAATTGAAGAAAATAATTAAAAATTGAAGAAAGTACTTCAAAATTAAATACAATATTTGAAAACAGCAGAAAAATTTAGAAATCGACGGAAATAATTGCGAATTGATGAAAATAATTTAAAAATTGTCAATTTAAATAAAAATTGAAAGAAAAACATAATTTAAAAAAGTTGAGAATTGTTAAATATTAAAGAAAATTGAGAAGAAATTGAAATTTGAAAGAAATTGAGAAACTGAAATAAATATGAAAAAAGAATTGAAAATTGAAGAAAATAATTGAAATTTAAGAAAAAAATTGGAATTTGAAGAAAATAATTGATAATTAAACAAAAATCGTTGTAAAAAGCCTAGAGTTATTAAATATTAAAACAAAATTGAAAATTAAAGAATGGAATTGAATGTCGAAAATTATAATAGAGAATTAAAGAAAATAATTCAAGAATTGAACAATGGGATTGAAAGTAGAAGAAAATAAGTAATAATTGAAGAAAAAAGAAATTAAACAACCCAGAAATTATAGAATTTGAAAAAAACAATAAAAAATAAAGAATGTAATTGTAATTTGAAGAAATTAATTAAAATTTGTAGAAAATAATTTGGAATTGAAGAAAATGTGATTCTATGAAAATTGTTGAATAATAATTGATGAATTGAATTCAAGTTTCAAAAACATAATTGATAAATGAAAAAAAATATTGAAAAAAGCCGAGAATTATTGATTATAGAAGAAAATAATTGAAAAATGGAGGAATTATAGAGATGTGAAATAAATAAATGATAATTGAAAAAAAATAGTTGAAAAAAGTCGAGAATTATTGAATATTAAATTAAATAATTAAAAATTGAAGGAAAGAGTTGAGATCTGAAGAAAATAATTAAAAATTGATTAGAATAATTAAAAATTGAAGAAAATAATTGAAAATTGAGTTAAATAATTGGCAATTAAAAAAAAAACTTATAGTTGAAGAAAATAATTAAAAATTGATTAAAATAATTGAAAATCGTAGAAAATATTTCAGAATTAAATAAATTAATTAGAAATTGATGAAAATAATTGAAAATTGAAGAAAATAATTGACAATTGAATTAAATAATTGGCAATTAAAAAAAAAACTTATAGTTGAAGAAAATAATTAAAAATTGATTAAAATAATTGAAAATCGTAGAAAATATTTCAGAATTAAATAAATTAATTAGAAATTGATGAAAATAATTGAAAATTGAAGAAAATAATTGACAATTGAAGAAAATAGTAGAAAATCGAAGAAAATAATTGAGAAATGAAGAAATAATTTGAAATTAATGAAAATAATTCCAAATGGAAGAAAATAATTGAGAATTGTAGAAAATAATTGGAAATTGAAGAAAATAATTGAAAATTGAAAAGAATTTATTATCCTAGAAAAAAAATTCCCGGTTTGACGGAAAATTCCCGGTTAATTCCCGGTTTTTCCCGGTCAATTTAAATTCCCGATTATTTCCCGGTTTTTCCGGTTAGTAGACACCCTGTTAATTTATCGTAAACTTGTAGAAAATGTTTAGATACTTTTTTGACAGGTCAAAGCTACGACTCAAAGTAAATGTAAATGCAACTAAATTTGAAGGATTTAAATTTGGAAATTGTCCAAATTTTAATGTATACCGCAAATTTAAAAAGAATTTTTTTTTCTTGTAAATAATAAAATTTTTTAAAAAAATTTAGGAACCTTGTGAATGAAAGCAAAATAAGAAAACAATTTTGAAAGAACGAAGAAATTTTAAAATACTAGAATTATAAAGAAAAACTCCGAAAAAAACCTGAATTTAAATGAAAATAAAAAAATCCATGTGGTAATTTCCGAAAAAAAATTATGCATTTTTTTCTTTTTTAATAAAGAATTAAAACTATGCAAAAATAACAAAATCGGAAAAACTGAGGAAAGTAAAAAAGACGCATAAAATGACAAGAAAGTTTGTGCAATATTTAAAAAATTTACATGCTTAAAAAATTATAACAATTAATGAGAAAACCAACGAAAAAACGTGGAAATTTTTTCCTAAATGTTATTTAGAAAATGAATTAATGTAATTTATGTGAAAATGAGAAAATTTGAAAAAGTTTAAGAAACTGAAATAATGAAAATAAATAGAAAGCAAACTCAGAAAATTTTTTAAAAAAATGAGAAAAATTAAGAAATTGAATAATAAGAAGAAAAAGAAAAAACATCTTCAAAATGTAGAAACAATTATGAATTACAATTTTTTGAAAAAATAATAAATTATAAGAAAAAAAAATTAAAGTACTCTGTTTTAAGAAATAGAAGAAAAAAGATTTTTTTGTTTAAAAATGTAATAATTTATTTAAATAATAGGTCTAATAATGAGTTGAAATTATTAAAATTAATTAAAGATTGAATAAAAAAAATAGGGAAAAATGAACATGAAAAGAAAAAAAGAATAATACCTAAATATATCTGGATTCTAACTTAATGTTTCTTGAACAAAATTAATAAATCAAATTTTTTAATAATTTAAAATTATTTAAAAAATAAAATAATAAATTATTAACGTCTGAATCAATTTAAAAATAGATAATAACAACAAATTAATGCAGTCAAGATTTTTTTTTAATTTTTATAATGAAAAATAATAATAATAATTCAAAATAAACTATCTTTTTTCGTAAAGTTAATAAATTGCAAATTATTGATATTTCTTCAACTTCGCCTTTGTAACTATTTTATATTATTTTATATCAAAATAATTGTCTTTATTTATTTATTTAATCAAATATGTAATCATGAATCATTAATGAAAAACATTAAAAAAATGATTCTAATTTCTAACAAGCTCAAGTGAAAGAATCTCTTTATGTATTTGTACATTTCCATGAAAATCTTCTTCTTCTTCATGAAAGATTGAAACATAAAAAGCGCAGTAAAGTTTAACTTATCTTGAAATAGAAAAGTATCTTTATTCAATATTAAAAAAAACCTAAAAAAGTATAAATGAAAGCAGCATATTTATGAATATTCCATAAAATTCATTAGTTAGAATTTCCATCCTTTATAATTGTCTTATAATCGAATTTAAGTTGATCACAAATATTACTGAAACAAATTTTCAAATAACAGAATTTTTATTTATCAGAATTTTCATTTTACACAAATTCTTTTTCACGAAGTTTTTATTTAAAATGAGTCTAATTGAATCAAATTTTAATTTAGCAGAATTTTTTTTAATCCGAATTTTCAGTGAGTCGATTTTTTAACTGACAGAATTTCTAATTGACTGAATTTTCAATTGACCGAAATAGCAGATGGTAGAATTTAACAACTGGATTGAAAGTAAAAAAAAAATTAAAATTAAAGAAAATAGTTGAACAATTGTATTTAAAATTAAAGAAACTTAATGATAATTGAAAAAAATAATAGAAAAAAGGCGATAATTTTTTAATCTTTAAGAAAATAATTGAAAATTTGAATTTAAATTTAAAGAAAATAAATGAGAATTGAAAAGAATAGTTCTAGAATTGAATAATTGAATTGAAAATTTAAAACAATTTTTATGAGTGAAAAAAATAATTGAAAAAATCCGAGAATTATAAAATATTGAGGACTTAATTGAAATTCGATAAAAATAATTGAAGATTAAAGAAAATTTTTGAGAATTGAAGAAAATATACTAAAATTGAAGAAATAAATTGGAAATTAAAGGATTAAATGGAAATTTCAAGAAAATAATTGATAATTAAAAGAAAAACTACGATATGACGAAAATAATTAAATATTGATGAAAATAGTTAACTAGTAAAAAAAAAAATAATTAAAAATTGAAAAAAAATTCGAAAAATGGTGAGAATAATCGGCATTCGAACAAAAAAATGTTTTATATTAATAGATGATCATAAAATTGAATTTATTTCAATAAAATTTTAATTAACCTATAAATATTAATAATAAAAATATAAAAATATTTATTTACATTTTTAAATTAAATTTTTATAAATTATTACATTTTTTTTTTAAATTAAATTTTAAATTTTTAAATTTTTTATTTTTTAATTATTTTAATTAAAAAATTTAAAGTTTATCCCTTAAAATTTGTAAATCTTCAAAATATCAATTTATATTAACTTTATTAATTTTAATTAATAAACCTTTCTTTAATTAAAATAAAATTGAAATTAATTTATTTAATTTATTTAATATTTATAACTATAAACCTTTTATTAACTTTTATTTCAATAAATTTTTTTATATTTTATATATTTTTTTTAATCATATAATAAATTGTCAATTGAAAACTGATGAAAATTATGGAAAAAATTGTAGATAATAAATAAAAATTGAAGAATTGTATTGAAATTTCAAGAAAATAATTGAAAAACAAAGAATGTAATTGAGAATTGAAGAAAATAATTAAAAATTAAATAAAAAATATTAAAGAATTAAATTGAAAATTTAAGAACATAGTTGATAATTGAAAAAAAAAAATTACAAAATGACTAAAATATTAAATTTTAAAGAAAATAATTGAGAAATTGGGAGAATAATTGACAATCGAAAGAAAAATTCAAAAACTGGCGTTTAATAATCGACAACAGAACCAAAAAATTTTAATAAAATTAAAGAATAATTATAAAATTTAAAGAGAATAATTAAATATTGAAAAATGTTGAAAATTATAGAAAAAAATTATATAGATTTATGTATTAATGAAATTAAAATTATTTAACATGATGTTTATAAATTTAAAATGTAATCAATTTAAATGCATTTTTTATAAAGTATATGATTTAATATAAAAAAATATATATGTGGAAAACTTTAGGTGAGAACGGAAAAAAATGAGTTAAGGAATGAAAG
The DNA here is from genome assembly GCA_037103525.1 of Ganaspis brasiliensis. Lineage (NCBI taxonomy): Eukaryota > Metazoa > Arthropoda > Insecta > Hymenoptera > Figitidae > Ganaspis > Ganaspis brasiliensis. Next base: position 48,809 of record JAZKLR010000674.1, read on the forward strand.
AACTTGCGAATTATTATTATTATTTTAGATTTGTAATATATGAAAAAAAATTAATTTTCGATAAAATTTCTTTGAACTTTTAGATCCACAAAGAAATTATTTTTTTAGTAAAAAATTTCCCGGTTTCCCCGTCAAGTGGCAAGCCTGATTATTATATTACTTATTATTCTACTTTTATAATAAAAGGCAATTAATAATTAGATACATAAAATAAAAACACAAATGATTTATAAATGATTTAAAAATATACCTTTTTTCTAAATCAGGGTGGCCACAAAACTCAATTTACAGTGACATAAAAATATATAAAAAAGTAGAAACACTTTTCAATAAATTAAACTATTTACGGGCAATTTTTTTTAATTAAAATAATAAATCAGATGATAATTAACAAAACATTCAAATCTATTACTAAAGAGAATAAAATTTTGTAATTAGAAAAATTAGAGAATTATTTTACAAATTGAATAAACAAAAGAATGAATAAAATTTTGGAAAATTTAAAAAGAAATTCAAAGAAAAAAAATCTATGAAATAGAAGAACGATGTTATGATGAGAATATTTAGTACAAGATTAAATTTACATAATATAAAATAAAAGAACAAAAGTCGTCGAAAAAGTAGAAAATTGAGAAATTTAAAAATGTAGATGATAAAAGCATTGAATAAACGTTTTCAAAAATTCGTATTTATACAATGAAAACTAATTAGTTTAAAAGAAGGAAAAATGTTTCTAAGAAATGGAAAAATAATAACAAAAATTAAATAATTAATTAAAACTCAAGAAAGGATTAAAAAATCAGGAAAAATCAAGAAAATTAAATAAATAAGAAGAAAATGGAGAAATGTCTTTTTCCTTAATCTAACAAACTGTAAAAAAAAATGTAAAAAGTACAAAAAATAAGAAAATTTTGTTAGAATCTACCAAAAAATTAGAATTTATAAAACTAAAAATAAAATTGAAAAATGTGTGTATCAAGATAAATAAAAGGTTCAAAAAAAGTTAACCATTAAAAATAAAAAAGTTTAAGAAAATTAAACCAAAAATATTTTTATAATGTATAATACACTTAATACCAGTTGAACAATAAATGTAAAAAAATAGACAATTTAAAAAATTTTTATGAAAGAATAAAAGTTTGCAAAAAATCTCGGAAAAATAGACAAGATATGAAAACAAATTGATTAAATATACAAAAAAAATGTATTTATTTTTAAAAGTATGTTAATAATATGAAAATTAACGAAATAAAAAGTTTAGTTATTAAAACAATTATTTAATCTTATTATACTATTATAACAAAATTGTGTAAAATAATATTAAATAATTTGCATAAATAGAAGAAAAGTAAAGAAAGTCCTAAAATAAAAAGACAACTACAAAGAAAAAAAATATCAAAAGTAAAAGAAGAAAAGATCTTAAAATTTTGTAAAAATAAGAAAATATAAGATAAAAATTAAACAGTTTTAAAAAAGTGAAGTCTCTTAGAAATATTGTAAGAAGTAAAAAAAGGATTATTGAGAATATGGAAAATAATTAATATTATTTAATTATTTTCCATTAATTAATATGCATTTAATTTTGAATTAATTGAAATTTGGAACAAATTGGAATATGAGTTAATTCATGTTTGAAATTTATTTAAATTATAATGAATTAAAGATATAAAAATTGAATACGATTTTTCGATATCTTCATACCAAAAATTTGTAAATCGTAGGTGTTTTAATCATCTGTATTAGAACGATTTTTCTAATCTCATAAAGAACAAGATAATAATATTGAAATTTTCAAGATTTACCCATAAATTTGCGGGTTTTATTTACTAAAACCTCACTCATTTTAACCCGTTCGACGCAAATCAATGAAAAATGTCGCACTTATTTTAACTTTCGCGTAATTATAGAAAACTTCTCTGATTAACTGGTCAAATTTTCAGCAACCAATGAAAATGTTAGTTTTAATTGGTCGCCAAGTGAAAATAAGTGAGAGTTCGAATCGTTAAAATAAATGCGACTTCAAATAAGCTTGACTTTAAATAAGTGAAGTTTCAGTGTAATTTAAAACAAAAAAATAACTAAATGCCAAACTTTAGACGCGGACAGAATAAAAGAATAAATGAATCTTGTAGATTACTATTATAGATTACATAAATCAAGAAGATTAAAAATTTAATAAAAATAAGCAAAGATTGATTGAAATTGAAAATAAACTTGAAATACCTACAAAATGAAATGCCTGGGTCCTTCAGAAATTTGATACAATAACGCTACTGCTGTTTATTTCTTCAAACTGGTGAAAAAAAAATTCAACTTCACGGCGTGTATTAATTTTCTCGCACAATTTTATAAACCATACCCTCTAAACGGTTAATTGCTCTCATTAAATGTGTCATTAAAAATAACGTGTTATAGTTAGCTTAGTCCACAAAGAATCATAAAGTTTCACTATAAATGCCCACACAGGTTTATGACTTTCGTCATGGGTCCCATGGTCCATCGATCGTTAAATCACATCGAAATTATACTAAATCACTCGCGGCGCTTGATTGCGCTTCGAAAATTTTGTATTTCCCTGATCATTGTGTTTCGAACCAAGACTGGCGAAAATCTTGAAAATCAAATCCAAGATCCATCTTGTTTCTTAATCCAAGTTCCGTGTTTATAAATCCAAGATCCGTATTATTTGTAAATCCAAGATCCGTATTATTTGTAAATCCAAGATCCGTATTATTTGTAAATTCAACATCCGTATTAATTCCAGATCCAAATTATCGATAAATTCAAGATCTATCTTGTTTTCTAATTCCAAGATTCGTCTCGTTCCTAAATCAAAAATCCACCTTTGTTTTTAATCCAGTTTCCGGCATCTAGAGACCGTCAACAAAGACGATTTTAGAAACCAAGCTGAGCACCGAGAGAAGAAAAACTTGCCGGAAAACACTGATTGTCGAGGAAGAATTCTCACAATCTGGTAAGGGTTTTTCTGTCTCGACTCTCACGAGATTCGAGACGGTAGAAGTCTCGTCTACCTGGCGATAATTTTCAACTTCCTGGGAACCGGGTGGAGCATAATCGGGCCGATGATAAACCTCTTTGGCAGGCTGATAGACATCTTTAGGCTGATACTCATCCTTAGGTTGATAAGTCTCTCGAGAAGGTTGATAGCTTTCTTTAGAGCTGAAAGATTGTTGAGTCGGTGGAACGATACGATCAGAATCATCTCTGGTTGGATAGGTCGTCTCTTCAGGTCGTGTCCTTGGGAAATTAGCAGTCGACCAGTGTGTTGATCTCGGCGGAGAAGTCACCGGGACTCGCTCATTGGAAGCTGTATAATCTTCCTCAGAGTTCTGTGAATTACCGCCACTTCTGGAGAAGAACATATCCTCTCGAGCAATGTCAGACTCGGTGGGAGCCGGTCTCTGGGACCAGGGCGGAAGTGTCGACCAAGCACGATTTTCCGGATAAGTTGTCCAGGGAATTTCTGTAACTGTGGGTCTTCTGGTGTCGGTAATTCTTTCCCGATACAACGAGGTAGTTGGAATTGGATAAGGTCTCGTGGTGGCTGGATAAGTTGTCGGAAAATCTCTCACAACTGTTGGAAAAGTCCTGGCAGTCGTTGGAAAAATCCTCGTTCTCCAATCCTGCTGATCATTTCGACTGGCCGGGACCAAATCCTGCGTTATGTCCTCCCAACTCTCGTCCTCTTGAAAGGTGACATTACGATCCTGGAGAAACTTTGTCACAGCATTGGGACATTGAAATTCTGGATTATCGTTGAGAAACACCCGCTTGAGATTGGCCATTTGGGACATTGCGTCCAAATTGAGACACTTGAGTCGATTGCCAGAAAGTCGTAGGTCAGTAACTTCTCCCAGATAAGCAAATGCGTCATCTTCGATGTTTTCAATCTGATTGTAGGTGAGATCAAGATAGTTGAGATCCCGGAGACCCTCTAGCCAGGTGCCTTTCACGGACGACAGTCGATTATTATCCAAACTTAGCTGCTGAAGGTATTCCAGGCCGCTGAAAGAGTTTGATTCAATGTCAGATATTTCACACTCGGAGCATTTTAGAACCAGCAGAGACTCGCGGAAGCGTGAGAAAGTGTGAGGAGTGATGATGGGAATTCGCATCCTGGATATTTTGAGGCGCTCGACTCCTTCTGGAATACCGTTCAAGTCAGCGATGTGGCCACCGGTGCAGGAGTACTCGAGCAAATCTTGTGTATCCACGTGAAAACATGCTCCTGATGCGTAACTAATCAAGATTGAAAGCAACAGAAAAGCAAACATTTTAGACATGTTGTTTTGTTTTTCGAAAATATATAAATATATAGTTTTTAGAAATTATTTTTAAACGCAATTTTGGAAACACACAATTTTAGAGTCAATTTTTTAAGTCACTAATTTTTAGGGTAATTTTGAACTTCACATGATTAGAAAATTTATAGGTAACAGGTGAATATTGTTCGGATACTAGAGGAGCATGTCAAAATATCAAATTAGAGATTTATCAATGATAATGATAATAAATCAATCGAGAGCTAACCGCTTAGGACTGAACTCTGTTCTAGCGTTACTGAGATATTTATTTACTGCAGCATCCCCTCCCGCCCTACTTCTACCATCCAACTCTCCCTCTCTCTCGCTCGGATCTTCCTTACTTTGTCTTTTATTCTCCTCCTACTGCATTTCTGATCATTAAGAGGTACTATTAGTAAAAATAGAGAAGCTGGAAAATAGCACTATTAGTGGCTGTACTTGTTCGAACTGACGGAAGTTACATATTTGTAACTCACGATTAATAGACTGAAATAGAAACTATCAATCGAAGACATAACACGTATCACTTACCTTATAAGCCTTTCAACAATTACAATTAACATGCCTGCTGTCTTTGTTAATTTGATTCTTAACAAATCTTACTTTAATATAAAAAAAATAATTTTTTCCTTTTTAAATATCTTTTTCTCAAGCCAGGGAATAATTTTCACTCACCTTTCGTTTTCGTCGCTGTTTCTTCTTATCATCCTCCTGAGTGAATGCTTTATATTCCGGAACTTCTTCGCTGATGATTAGATTTTGTATAATGCTATGAAGACGAGGCTCTTCCTCACAATTGGTAAAAGGAACTGCTTCCAAAATATAGTCCATGTTACCTTTGCCTGGAAAATATTAAAAAAGAAAATCAGTTTCAAATATCGGCAATTTATTGCTATGAAAATCGTAAAAATGGGTGAAAATTATGTTAATTATATGAACATTTTGCTTATATGTAAGCAAAATAATTTGCTTCCTCAGAAACAGAGCTATAATTGATTTAAATCATTCGGGCATTTGTATTAAAATAATTTAAATAAAAAAAAAAACTTCACAATTCTCCGGATGTTTAATATTGCATGTAAAAAATCGCAAACATTAAAAAAAACCAAGGCTGCTAAAAATCATGATTTTTTTAAAAAACTCCGATTTTTTAAAAATATAATCAGTAGATGAAATCTCTAAATATTTATTTGTAAGTAGTTTATCAAAGAAGTGAAAAAAAAATTTTAAAATCAACACAAAAATAAAACAGTCTCATAAAAATATGTATATAAAAAAGTAGAAACTCTTTTCAAAAAATTAAACTATTTACTGACATTTTTTGTTATATTAGAATAATAAATAAGATGATAATTAACAAAGCGTTCAAATATATTATTAAAGAAACCAAAATTTTAAAATTAGAAAAATTAGAGAATTATTTGACAAATTGAATAGAAAAAGAATGATTAAAATTTTGGAAAATTTAAAAGAAAATAAATTCTATAAAATAGAAGAACGATGTTCAAATGAAAATATTTAGTACAAGATTAAAATTACATAATACAAAATAAAAGAATAAAAGCTTTCAAAAAAGTAGAAAATTGAGAAATTTAAAAAATGTAGAAAGAAGCATAAAATAAATGTTTTTAAAAATTCGTACATAAAAACTAAACAATTTAAAAGAATGAAAAATGTTGATAAGAAATAGAAAAATTATGACAAAAATTGAAGAATTAATTAAAATGCAAGGAGCAGGTTTCACAGTGACAATGAAGAGTATTTTAGGTGAAATGGGGGACTGAATATGCAAAAATAGAGAACTTTTAGGGTACTTCAAAAACTTTATAAATAAAGATAAATGATTTATATACAGTAGAACCTCAATTATTTTATTTGGGTAGGACAAAATTACAAAATTGTAGGATAAAAAAAATATAATAACAAAATTTTCAAATTAATAAAAAAAAAAAAAGGAAAACTTTCCACAAAAATTGTGGAAAGTAATTTAAAACTGATAAATAATAATTTAAAATTATAGAACAAAATCCAGAACTTTAAAAAAAATTGAAAATTTAGGAAATTAATTAAAAAATTATGAACATAATTAAAAATTGAAAAAAAAAAACAATTAAAAGATTATAAAACTAATAAAATAAAAATTAAAAGAAAGAGTTCAAATTTGAGATAAATAATTGAAGATTTAATAAATCAATTTAAAAAATTAAAAATTGTTTCTATAATTGCAAAATTATAGAAACAACTGAAAATTGAAAACAATATTTGAAAATTGAGAAAATGATTGAAAATTGACAAAATTAATTTAAAAATGATGGGAATAATTGAAAAAAATTCAAATTTGATGAAAACAATGGAGAATTGAGAAAAATAATTGAATATTTAAGAAACTAATTAAAAAATTATGAAAGTAATTTAAAATCGAAGAAATTAATGAAAAGTTTATAAAAGAAATTGTACATTGAAAAAAAAGAACTAAAATTTAAGATTAATAATTGAGGATTAAGTAAAACAAATTTAATATAATTTAAAAAATTAAAAATTGCAGAACAAAAATTGCAAAATTATAGAGATAATTGAAAATTGAAGACAATAATTGAAAATTAGAAAAATATTAGAGAATTGAAGAAGAGAATCGAGAATTGAGAAAAATAATTTAAAAAAATTACAGAATATATTATCAAATGAAAGGAAATAATTGAAAAATGGAAAAAAGTTATAAACTTTTTAAAAAAATTGAACTTTGAGATAAATAATTTAAAATTTAGGAAATTAATTACAAAATACCGAAATTAATTGTAAATTTGAAAAAAAAAAAATTGAAAAAGTCTAAAATTCATTAAATTATTTTTCAATTAATTGAAATTTGAAAGAAATAATTAAAGGTTTAGTAAATCAGTTAAAAATTATTTTAAAAATTATAATTTGGAGCACAAAATTGAAAAATTAAAGAAATCAATTTAAAAATGATGGAAATAATTGAAAAATAATACAAATAACTGAAATTCGAGATAAATAATTTAAAAAAGTAGAAAGTGTATGCAAAAATAGTTTTCAAAACTAAAAATTGGATAAAATATTTTTAAATTATAGAAATAATTAAAAATTAAAGAAAACATCAATAAAATTTATGAAAAATGAGTGATTAAATTGCAAAACATTTTTGAAATTTAATAAAATAACTGAAAAATGATAAAAAAAATTAGAATGTAAAAAAATAATTGCAGGTTTTGGAAATTAATTGAAAAATAATGAAAATATTTAATAAGACAAAAAAACAATTTAAATTGAATAGAATAATTAAAATTTGATGAAAATAATTGAGAGATTATGAAATGAATGAAATAATAATACAAATAAGTATGAATTGTAGGAAAAAATTAAAAAATGATAAAAATAATTGTAAATTGAAGAAAATAATTGAAATCTGAGTTGAAGGACTGAAAATTCCGTTTTTTTTTTAAATATAATTTAATAAATTAAAAATTGGAGGAAATAATTTAAAAATGATAGAAATAATTATTGAAGATTGAAAAAATAATAAAAATTTAAAGAAGATCGAAAATAATTGAAAATTTGTAGATATCTTGACTTTAAATATATTTTCTTGAGAAATAGGGGAGTTTAGGGTAAAATTTTCTAAATAGGGGACTTTTAGGAACCAATCGCAAAATAGGGGGCACTTAGGGAAAATAGGGGACGTCTGTGAAGCCTGAAGGAGGGACTAAAATGCGAAACATCAAGAAAATCAAATAAATAGAAAGAAAATGGAGAAATATTTTTTTCCTTAATCTAAAAAAGTGTAAAAAAATGTACAAAATACAAAAAAAAATTTGGTTAGAATCTACTCAAAAATTAGAATTAATTAAAATATATAATAAAAAAATTTAGGTATATATCAAGATAAATAAAAAGTCCATAAAAAGAATTCCAAAATCCTTTAAAAATAAAAGTTTAAGCAAATTAAACCAAAAACATTTTTATAATATTACACTTAAAACAAGTCCAACAATAAATTTAGAAAAATGAAGTAAATCAAAAAATTCTATGAAAAAAAATACCTAAGTTTGCAAAAAATCTCGCAAAAAATAGACAAGATGTGAAAATAAATTGAATAAATTTACAAAAAGCGAGAGAAATATTTCTATATTTTTAAAAATATGGTAATAATGATGAAAATCAAAGAAATAAAAAGTTAAGTGAATGTTATAATAACAAAATTGTGTAAAATAATATTAAATAATTTACATAAAAAGAAGAAAATTAAAGAAGATCCTAAAATAAAAAGAAAAATACAAAAAAAAAGTAGCAAAAGTAAAAGAAGAAAAGATCTTAAAATTTTGTAAAAATAAGAAAATATAAGATAAAAATTAAACAGTTTTGATAGGTTTGGATATTATAATGGTAAAATAATTTAAAAGATGGAACAAATTTGAATACGAGTTAGTAAAGGTTTGGAATTTATTTAAATTATAATGACTTAAAGATATAAAAATTTAATACTATTTCTTGCTATCTTCATACAAAAAATTTGTAAATCGTAGGTATTTTAATCATCTCTATTAGCACAATTTTTTAAATTTTATAAAATTTAAAATTGAAATTTTTAAGATTTATCCACAGATTTGCGGGTTTTGTTTATAGTTTGCGATGTTTTACATGCAGTATTGGGCATCAGGAAAATTGTAAATTTGTTTTTATTTAAATCATGATTTTAATGCAAATTCCCCAATGATTTAAATCAAACTGATATAAACCAATAACAGCCTTGAAAAAAAACTCAGGTGGATAAATCTTAAATATTTCAATTTCAATATTTTATTCTTTATAAAATTTAAAAAAAATTGTGCTAATACAGATGATCAAAATAACTACGATTTATAAAATTCTTGGTAATTTATAAGAGATTTCACTTTTTCGAAACTGTTTAATTTTTATCTTATTATTGCTTATTTTTTACAAAATTTTAAGATTTTCTCTTGTTTTGCTTTTGGGTAATTTTAGGATTTTCTTTAATTTTCTTCTTTTTATGCAAATTATTTAATATTATCTTCAACAATTTTGTTATTATAACGTTCACTAAACTTTTTATTCCGTTGATTTTCTTAATTATTACCATATTTTTTCAAATGAATAAACGCTCATTTTTTTCTAAATTTATTTAATTTGTTTTCACTTTTTGTCTATTTTTTACAAACCTATAATTATTATTTCATAGAATTTTTTGATATACTTTATTTTTCTAAATTTATTGTTGGACTTGTTTTAAGTGTAATATTATAAAAATATTTTTGGTTGAATTTTCCTAAATTTTTTCTTTTTAAAGGATTTTTAAATTTCTTTTCTGAAGTTTTTATTTATCTTTATATAACGTGTTTTTATATTTTTATTAAATCTAATTTTTTAGTAGATTCATACCAAATTTTTTTGTTTTTTGTACTTTTTACATTTTTTACACATTGTCAGATTAAGGAAAAAACATTTTTCCATTTTATTCCTATTTTTTTAATTTTCTTGATGTTTCACAACTTTTTTAGTTCTTCTTTGCATTTTAATTAATTTTTTAATTTTTGTCATAATTTTTCTATTTCTTATAAACGTTTTTTCTTCTTTTGAATTGTTTAGTTTTTAATAATCACGAATTTTTGAAAACGTTTATTCAATGCTTTTATAATCTACATTTTTAAATTTCTCAATTTTCTACTGTTTCGATGACTTTTATTTTTTTTATTTTATATTATGTTAATTTAATCTTGTACTAAATATTCTTATCTTAACAAAGATTCTTCTATTTCATAGAATTTTTTTTCTTTTAAAACTTTTTAAAATTTTCTAAAATTGTAGTAATTCTTTTTTTAATCAATTTGTCAAATAATTCTCTAATTTTTCTAATTTTAAAATGTTGTTCTCCTTAGTAATATATTTTAACATTTTTTAATTATCTTCTTATTTATTTTTTTAATTTAAAAAAACAGTTATTAAATAATTTAATTTTTTGAAAAAAGTTTCTACTCTTCTAAATATTTTTATGTCACTGTTCCATTCTTGTGTTGTTCAAAGAGATAGAATAAAAAAAAATAAAAATAAAGCAATACATTGAAAATGAAGAAAATGTAAAAAAGAAGAAATAGTGCAAAATAAACTGCAAAATAAAAACCAGTAAGAATAAAATTAGAAAATATAAAAAGATTGGTAAAAATTATATAAAAGAAATGACAAATTCCTTTAAAAATAAAAAAGTTTAGGAAATTATTCACAGAATGAATAAAATTTAAAAAGAAATTATAAATAATTTAACAAAATTGTTTAACATCAGACACATTTTTAATACAATTTTAATAACAAATATTGATGAAAAATCATATAGAATCTAGAAATGTTATCACAGAGTAAATAAAATTGCAAACAAATATACAAAATGTAAAAAAACAAATTGAATAAATTTGAAAAAAAAACCTTGTGAAATCTTTTAAAATTTAAACTAAATTAAAATTTGAATTGATAAAAACTTGAATCAATTCTAACTTGAAAAATGTAAATGGATTGTATATTAAATAAATTAAAATTTGAAAACATTGAAAATTTGAATCGATTCAAATTTTGATAAATTAAACTACAGATCAATTGAAATTTGAATTGATTCAAATTTGAATAGACTGGCAATTTGATAAATTTAAGTTTAGATAAATTGAAATCTGAATTCATTGATTGGATTTTGTTTAATAAATGTAAATTTTAATCCATTAGCATTTAATTAAAATTTTTGAATTGATTAAAATAGTGATAAATTGAAACTGCAATCAATTAATCATAAAAATACAAAATATAAATTAACTAGATACTATTAAATTGCTTGAAACTTGAAAAGATTGTTAATTAGTTTGACAAGTTGAAATTTGAAACAATTGAATTTTAAATTTATGAAAATTTGAATCGATTGAAGTTTCAGTAAACTAAAGCAAAGATCGATTAAAATTCCAATTGATTAAAATTTGTATAAATTGAAAAATAGATAAATTAAAGTTGAAATTTGGATTTTTGATTTGAATCGTTTAAAAATGTAAAAGATTCTAAATAATTCAACAATTTGAAGTTTGAATAGATTTAAATTAGGAGAAATTAAAATTCGCATAGATTAAAATTTTGATTATAAATTTCCTATCTTTAGATAATTATAATATATATCAATTGATACCAATTCATATTATACCAATTGATATTAGTTATACTTATCAATACATTATTTTTGTTAATAACTGATTGATTAAAGTAGATCTATTTATCATTTATTATACTAACTGTATTGATATTTTTTAATTTAAAAAATATATCATACCTAATAAATTGTTATAAGTGAGTTTAATAGTTAAAAATAAATACTTACTGTCCATATAAGCTCTCTTTAAATCCTTAATCTCAGCTTCCGATCCCTTATAATTTTGTTCATAATCTTTTATATCATTAACGCTGATTGGTTTGAAAAGTGTGCGCCAATAATCAGCCCAATTACGCATAACGACTTCGTCACTCTCCTCATCAAATTGTCCAGTTTCATCGTAAATTTTGCGTTTATCATTATCACTGAGAATAGAATGTATTCTACCTAGAACTTTAAATTTTTCGGTAGCTTCAATTTTTACAGATTCTTCAACACGATCCGGATGCACAAGTAAAGATAGTTTGTGATACGCCTTTTTCACTGAAAAAATTAAGAATTTTAATATTTATATTGGTATTTTACCAAAAAAGTTATTTCGTTTCTTTCATTGTCAAAATAACTTTTAAAAAACGCGAGTTTAGTAAGTTTTTGTTCTTGCAATTATAAATAACAAGCCGGTATTTCAAATATTTTGCTCTTCATAGCAACGCCAACTTTCAAATAAATATTTTGCTAATATATTCACAATCAATAGAAATTTTCTTCACCTTACTACCCTAACCGTTTAACCTTTCAGAAATAAATATTTATATTAAAATGTCGTCAAAGATCTTTGGTAACATCAACATTAATCAACTTTGGTAGTCTACTAAAGGACAAAGAAAAAATTTTTTTGAAACAAAACAAAAAATAAACTTTAAATGTAATAAAACCATTAATTGCAAATTAATAATTCGTTTAAAGTAGAAAATGCCAACAAGAAAATAGATTGAAAATCTAAATTTTTCAGCAACCAAGATTAGAGGTTATGTTTGTAGTGAAATCGTAATACCTTGTTTTTGATCCGCTGTTTTAGGTATTTTCAATACCTCATAAAAGTCACGAGCATCGAAATACTTTTCACAAAGATCTAGAAGACTTGCCATTTCGTAGATATAAGTGAAAAACAATTAATTTTAACTTTACAGACGCCAAAACTGACACTTTAGTACACACACAAATTTAGATTGACAGCAATTGGCGGCAAAACTACTAAACTTCTTTACCGTCAAGCGCTAAAAATCCTAGCGGGAATTGTAAATCAACATTTGAAATGTAAAACATTATCATTTGAAAATATTAAAAAAGAGATTAATTTTCTACTTTATTTATGCTTTATAAAAGTTTTTTATTATAGAGTTACAATTTTAGTTTAATTATTTTAATTATTGGACAAATTACAACTGTGCCCCTGAAATAGACTTCCATTTTTAAAGCAATGTCGGTATAATAGTTGGAAGACTTTAGAAGATATGTTTTATTAATACTCAAACATAATATTATTAATAATATGTAACTAATAATATTTTAAAAATGAATTTATATAAACAAATAAATAAAATGAATAATTATTCAGGACAAAATTTATAAAAAATCATCGAAATGTTTTAAAAATAATGAAAATAATTTAAACTTGAGAAAAATACTTGAAAATCTTAAAAATAAATTGAAAAAATTTAATAATGAAAAATTAGAGAAAATAAATGAAAAAATATAAACGTAATTTCAAGTTAAAGAGAAAAATTTTTAATTAAAAATATATATAATTAAAAACTTTTTGAAAATTATGAAAAAGAACGAAAGTAATTAAAAATTGAAGAAAATAATATAAAAAATAATATCAATAATTGAAAATTCAATGAAATAATTGAAATATCAGATAAATTATTTAAAATTTTTGAAATTATAAAACAAATAAAAAAATTGAAAAATAAAAGATATAAATTTTGGAAAATCATTGAAAAATTATTTTAAATCTTGAAACTTTAAGAAAATAATTGAAACATGATGAAAACAATGATAAGTTGTAAAAAAAATAAATGACAATTTAGATAAATAGTTGAAAAAACTACAGAATTGTTGTTTACATTAAAAAAATAATTGAAATTTAAGAAAAATACATGAAGATCTTAAAAATGAATTGAAAAAAAGAGATTAATTAAAAATTGGATAAAAGAATTGAAGAGATCTAAAAATAATTGAAATTTACAATATAATAATAAAACAAAAAATTTCGAATTTAAGAAAACAAATAAAAATAATTTAAAATAATAGAAAATAATTGAAATATAGAAAAATACTTATAAATCTTAGAAAATAATTTTAGAAGATGAGAATAATAATTAACAATCGAGGAAAATAATTGAAAAATGATACAAATTAATTAAATTAGAAAAAGATAATTTTTTCAATTTTCAATCAATTCTTCAATATTCAATAATTATCTGATTTTTAAAATTTTTTTAACAATCATAAAAATTGTTTTAAATTATCAATTCAATTGTTCAACTCTATAATTATTTTTTTCAATTCTTAATTACTTTTTTTTAATTTTGAACTCAATTTTCAATTATTTTCTTCTGTATTTAATAATTATGTGCTTTTTTTAATTTCTTTGTAAAATTTTTTATTATATTTTCAACAAAGTGTATACTTGACAATTTAGACTTTATCTGATATTTGGATATTTCAATTATTTAATTCAATTTTTAATTTTTATATTATTTCTTCATTATTTTCTTAAAATTTTAATTATTTTTATCATTTCCGAATTAATTTTCTAAAACTTTAATTATTTATCTCAATTTCAATCATTTTTTTCAATTTTCAATTATTTTCTCCAATTTTTCATTATTCTAATTTTTCTCAATTTATTTCTAAGATTTTGAAGTATTTTTTTTAAATTTAAATTAGTTTATTTAATTTTAAAAACATTTCTATGATTTTTTAAATTACTTTTGCCAATTTTAATCATTTTTATGGTTTTTTTTTCAATTAATTTGCCAAATTTGCCATAATTTTTTTAAATATTATATTTAATATACATATTTACAATTGCTGATATCATAAGGGGTAGAAACTAATCGTTTTTTTTTTAATAACTTTTTAAAAACAAATTTTTTAACCCATGTTTAATAACATGGGTTTAATAACATTATTTTTCATGAATCAAAATCTATTTTTTAAAATAATAAAATTGAATATGTACGTAAAATACGTCAAAAAATTCACGTAATTTAAGTAAGGACTGTGCACAACCCTGTCCCAAACAGAGTTCCTACGTAACTTACGAAACTGTACGTACTATTATAAAGAAGGCTTCCCTTCCCTGAATTTATAAGTTAGGTTACGTTTGATCAGATTTGAGATGGATTTGACTTTAATTTTTTGATTTTGTATATAAAATAATAAGTTGTATATAAATTTAACCAATTTTATTATATTTTTAGTTTTCTAGCATTATTTTGTATCAAAATGCCGACTTATGAAATGCCACTGTTATTACGGATTATGAAAAAGGTGAATTGTTTTTTAACTATCAGATATGAGACTGTATTTTGAATCCAATGTTTTGTAAATAATAATCATTAACATTTATATATTACTGATTATTTCTTATTAATATAAAGATCATTTCCTATTAAAACAACAATTATTTAATTTAAAAACTATAAATAATAATTCATAAACTGAGGTTAGAATGTTTTGTTATTAAAGACCGGTTTTTTGTAAAGTGTGTTTTTTAATTTTTAGAAAGTTCTAAATTAATGTCTATTATTTTACAATCTTTAAAAATTATGTAAAAATTGCTAAGTAGTATTATTATATTTGCCATTAAATTTAAAAAAAAAATTATCAACATGAAAAATGAAAAAAATTCTCAAATATTTCTTGCATTTTACAGCCGGAACTCGTGTCCACGTTAAAAAGAACTGCACAGTTAATTTTTGATAAAGGAGGGTTTATTAGAAAAATAGAAAATCTGGGCACAAAACCAACACCTTATAAAATGTCTGCACATAAACTTTTACACAGAGAAGCCAGGTAAATTAAGTAATTTTAGGCAATATTGGCAAATAATGTTAATGTGTCTAGATTTTTAAAAATATTTAAATTTTCTATAATTTATTTTTTACTTTATTATTTAATTTAGTATTACATTTATTAATGTTTACTACTTATATTTAGAATTGTTAAATTTTATCAGTATTATTAATTTCTTCTAGCTATTTCGTCTTTTATTTCGATGTACCTCCATTAACTATAACTTATCTTCAAGACGAATACAGCCGAGACATTGACATTGTTAGGAGTCAAATTTTTAAGGATGAAGAAAAGCGTTCTTCATCTTGCACACTACATGAAGAAATGTTGGCACCACCATACAGGTACCTAAATTAAAGATGTTTTGAATATTAGAATTCGAATTCGGAAATTGAAATCTTCTTTAGCAAACGAAGAAGAAAACTTTGATATTAACTTTATTTTTAACTTGATATTTAGAATCATTTTTACAGCTTAAACAGGGTGTCTTCTAACCAAAAAAACCAGGAAAAACCGGGAATTTTCCGTCAAACAGGGAATATTTTTCTGGGATAATAAATTTTTTTCAATTTTCAATTATTTTCTTCAATTGCCAATTACTTTCTACAATTCTCAATTATTTTCTTCCATTTGGAATTATTTTCATTGATTTAAAATTATTTCTTCATTTCTCAATTATTTTCTTCGATTTTATACTATTTTCTTCAATTGACAATTATGTTCTTCAATTTTTAATTATTTTCATCAATTTCTCATTAATTTATTCAATTCTGAAATATTTTTTACGATTTTCAATTATTTTAATCAATTTTTAATTATTTTCTTTAACTATAAATTATTTTTTTTGAATTGCCAATTATTTGATTCAATTTTCAGTTATTTTCTTCAATTTTTAATTATTTTCATCAGATCTCAACTATTTCCTTCAATTTTTAATTATTTAATTTAATATTCAATAAACCTCGACTTTTTTCAACTATTTTTTCAATTATCATTTATTTATTTCACATCTCAATAACTCCTCCAATTTTTAATTATTTTCTTCAATAATCAATAATTCTCGGCTTTTTCAATATTTTTTTCAATTATCAATTATGTTTTTGAAACTTGAATTCAATTCATCAATTATTATCCAACAATTTTCATAGAATCACATTTTCTTCAATTCCAAATTATTTTCTACAAATTTTAATTAATTTCTTCAAATTACAATTACATTCTTCAATTTTTATTGTTTTTTCAAATTCTATAATTTCTGGGTTATTCAATTTCTTTTTTCTTCAATTATCACTTATTTTCTTCTACTTTCAATCCCATTGTTCAATTCTTGAATTATTTTCTTTAATTCTCTATTATAATTTTCGACATTTAATTCCATTCTTTAATTTTCAATTTTTTTTTAATAATTAATTACTCTAGGCTTTTTACAATGATTTTTTTTTAATTCTCAATTATTTTCTTCAAATTCCAATTTTTTTCTTAAATTTCAATTATTTTCTTCAATTTCCAATTATTTTTTCATATTTCTTTCAGTTTCTCAATTTCTTTCAATTTTCAATTTCTTCTCAATTTTCTTCAATATTTAATAATTCTCAGCTTTTTTAAATTATGTTTTTCTTTCAATTTTTATTTAAATTGACAATTTTTAAATTATTTTCATCAATTCGCAATTATTTCCGTCGATTTCTAAATTTTTCTGCTGTTTCCAAATATTGTATTTAATTTTTAAGTACTTTCTTCCATTTTTAATTATTTTCTTCAATTTTCAATTATTTTCTTTAATTTTTAATTATTTTGTTCAATTTCAATTGTTTGTTTCAATATTCAGTAATCTCGACTTTTTTCAATTATTTTTTTTTTTCAATTATCAGTTATTTATTTCATATGTTTCAAAACCTCCTTCAATTTTCAATAATTTTCTTCTATTTTCAATTTAAATGTTCAATTATTTTTTTCAATTCTCAATTAATTTCTTTAAATAACAATTCTATTCTTCAATTTTTAATGTTTTCTTCAATATTAAATAATTCCTGTCATTTTCAATTTTTTTTTAATTATAAATTATTTTATTTTTTTTTTCAATCCAATTTTTCAGTAATTTTCTTTAATTCTCAATTATTGTATTCGAATTTCAATTTTATTTCTCAATTTTCAATTTTTTTTTTAATATTCAATATTTCTGTGTTTTTCTGATTTCAATTTGCTTATTTAATTTTCAATTTATTTCTTCAATTTTGAATTATTAACTTAAATTTTAAATTATTTTTTTGGATTTTCTATCTAGTTGACCAATTTTCAATTATATTCTTTGAAATTAATAACCATTGTTAAATTTTTTCAATTATTGTTCAATTGTAGATTAATATTTCCTTTTTTTTTAATTTTGTTTCTAATTGTCAAATATCTTTGTCATTGTTCAATTATTTCTTTCCATTATTAATTATTTCTTTTCATTATTAATTGTTTCTTTTAATTCTTAATTATTATTTTTTGTAAAGTTTAATATTTAATTCTTCAATTCTCAATTATTTTCTTCATTTATCAACTGTTATATTCAATTTTTGTAGCCATGTGTAGATCTGTTTATACTTAAAATAAATTTTAAGTTAACAAGAGAAAAAACCGGGAAAAATAGGAACAAAAACCGGGAAATGACCGGGAATTTTGTGGGACGAAATTAGTAGACACCCTTTTAAATTTCGATTTACATTTTAATTATAAATTATTTATGTTTCAATGATTATTTCAACTAGATTTGGGTAAATTTGTTGCAGAATAAAACAATTTTATAATTTGAAAATTGCATTGATTACCTTTTATCTTTACAGGCGTGATGTGCAAAAATTAATGGCAATCGCAGAAAAAGATGAGAAACGACAAGAAAGAAAAAAGAAAAAGTTTCAACATAATTCTGGACTTTCATATTATCCTTTCCAAAGGTAATTGGCTTCAATATTGTTATAGTTTTTATTAAAGTACAATGTTTATATTATAATGAAATAAATATTTAAAAATTGAAAAACCATTATTTCTCATCATTTTTAAAATAATTAATTTTATTATTCAAACATTAATATCCAACCTGTTTTTAGAATATTTAAATTATTATTTACGGTTTTTATTAATTAAAAGGGGAATAAATTCACATTCCTATATAGATAAACTCTTTATTAGTTGACAATTTTTTTTTGAATTCATTGGAATTTCCAATGCTTTTGTTGTAGTCACTACATATTTTAATCATCAAAATACGTTTGTACAAAATATTCAATATAACTTCATTTTTTTTTTAAATATTCAAAAAAATTTTACTGCAGTAACATAAATTATTGCTCCACGTGTAACAAGAAATTCAAATATAATTTGTTACACTTCACCACGTACAGAATTATCGTAATAACAGTAATAAAATATCTATTTAAATATTTCACACATTCTACTTGTATGAAAAGAATATACACTATGTTCGATTACACATTTTTTTCCAATCAAATGGCTTCGGTTTGACAAAATACATCTAATATATCTCTTTTATATCGACATATATCGCACAACAACCGAAAAATTTACAATATAATCACTAAACTCTTCAATAGTGATTTAAAAAAAATACATTAACTCGTATTGGTCGAAATTTATTAATCGATAAGTGAAATATTGAATTGATAAAAAAAAAAATATCAAATTAATACCATAAATGTTTTGAGTCTTGAAATCGATAAGCAGATTGTCATCTGCTTTATTCTACATTATTTATATAATTTATAATCTTCTTAGACCGTCAGTAATTTTTTGCAATTTATAATCTTCTTAGATCGTAAGAAACTTTTTTTTTCTTCATATTGTGCACCATTTAACATTTCATATTTTCTATGAAGTTGTACAACAGAATCTCTCTTTACGCAACTTAGATTCTAATTTTTTTTTTTTTTTTTCAAAATAAAACGACAAAAGGTCCATAACTTAATGTTAGAAAAAGTTATCGCTTTACATGTGTCGAGTATTTCCAAAGTTGATTCCACTTTGATTTGCGCCCTTATTACTACCGTATTGTAAACTGATCACTCCTTGACCTGCTCTCAACTGTTCTTCCGAAAACGTACGGACATTCTTGTCAGCTTCTTTTGGTCCAATGCTGGGCTTGCCGTAATTTCCAGCCTGTAAAAAAAAGTTTTTATTATCGTAAATTTAAAATCACACCAGACTTAATACCAGGGTGTCTACTAATTTCGTCCCACAAAATTCCCGGTCATTTCCCGGTTTTTCCCGGTTTTTGTTCCTATTTTTCCCGGTTTTTTCTCTTGTTAACTTAAAATTTATTTTAAGTATAAATAGACCTACAAATGGCTACAAAAATTGAATATAACAGTTTATAATTGAAGAAAATAATCGAAGTTCAAAGAAAATAATTGAGAATTGAAGAATTTAATATTAAACTTTAAAAAAAAATAATAATTAAGAATTAAAAAAAAACAATTAATAATGAAAAGAAATAATTAATAATGGAAAGAAATAAATTGAACAATGACAAAGATATTTGACAATTAGAAACAAAATTTTAAAAAAAAGTAAATATTAATCTACAATTAAACAATAATTGAAAAAATTAAACAATGGTTATTAAATTCAAAGAATATAATTAAAAAATTGGTCAACTAGATAGAAAATCCAAAAAAATAATTTAAAATTTAAGTTAATAATTCAAAATTGAAGAAATAAATTGAAAATTAAATAAGCAAATTGAAATCAGAAAAACACAGAATTATTGAATATTAAAAAAAAACAATTGAAAATTGAGAAATAAAATTAAAAATCGAATACAATAATTGAGAATTAAATAAAATTACTGAAAAATTAGATTGAAAAAAAAAGAAAATAATTTATAATTAAAAAAAAATTGAAAATGACAGGAATTATTTAATATTGAAGAAAACATTAAAAATTGAAGAATAGAATTGTTATTTAAAGAAATTAATTGAGAATTAAAAAAATAATTGAACAATTGAATAATTAAATTAAAAATAGAAGAAAATTATTGAAAATTTAAGGAGGTTTTGAAACATGAAATAAATAACTGATAATTGAAAAAAAAAATTGAAAAAAGTCGAGATTACTGAATATTGAAACAAACAATTGAAAATTGAACAAAATAATTAAAAATTAAAGAAAATAATTGAAAATTGAAGAAAATAATTAAAAATGGAAGAAAGTACTTAAAAATTAAATACAATATTTGAAAACAGCAGAAAAATTTAGAAATCGACGGAAATAATTGCGAATTGATGAAAATATTTTAAAAATTCTCAATTTAAATAAAAATTGAAAGAAAAACATAATTTAAAAAAGCTGAGAATTATTAAATATTGAAGAAAATTGAGAAGAAATTGAAAATTGAAAGAAATTGAGGAACTGAAAGAAATATGAAAAAATAATTGGAAATTGAAGAAAATAATTGAAATTTAAGAAAAAAATTGGAATTTGAAGAAAATAATTGAGAATTAAAAAAAAATCATTGTAAAAAGCCTAGAGTTATTAAATATTAAAAAAAAAAATTGAAAATTAAAGAATCTAATTGAATGTCGAAAATTATAATTGAGAATTAAAGAAAATAATTCAAGAATTGAACAATGGGATTGAAAGTAGAAGAAAATAAGTGATAATTGAAGAAAAAAGAAATTGAACAACCCAGGAATTATAGAATTTGAAAAAAACAATAAAAATTGAAGAATGTAATTGTAATTTGAAGAAATTAATTAAAATTTGTAGAAAATAATTTGGAATTGAAGAAAATGTGATTCTATGAAAATCGTGGAATAATAATTGATGAATTGAATTTAAGTTTCAAAAACATAATTGATAATTGAAAAAAATATTGAAAAAAGCCGAGAATTATTGATTATAGAAGAAAATAATTGAAAAATTGGGGATTTATTGGGATGTGAAATAAATAAATGATAATTGAAAAAAATAGTTGAAAAAAGTCGAGAATTATTGAATATTAAATTAAATAATTAAAAATTGAAGAAAATAGTTGAGATCTGAAGAAAATAATTAAAAATTGATGAAAATAATTGAAAATTGAATCAAATAATTGAAAATTGAATCAAATAATTGGCAAAAAAAAAAATAATTTAAAGTTGAAGAAAATAATTAAAAATTGATTAAAAGAATTGAAAATCGTAGAAAATATTTCAGAATTGAATAAATTAATTAGAAATTGATGAAAGTAATTGAAAATTGAAGAAAATAATTGGCAATTGAAGAAAATAGTAGAAAATCGAAGAAAATAATTGAGAAATGAAGAACTAATTTTAAATTAAAAATAATTCCAAATGGAAGAAAATAATTGAGAATTGTAGAAAATAATTGAAAATTGAAGAAAATAATTGAAAATTGAAAAAAATTTATTATCCCAGAAAAAAATTCCTGGTTTGACGGAAAATTCCCGGTTAATTCCCGGTTTTTCCCGGTCAATTTAAATATAATATTTTATTTACTGTTAAAATTAAAATTTAAAGCATGAAAAAATCTGGAAATTCGTAAAAAGATCCGTGAATTTGACCGAAAATGTCAATTGCAATAAATGTATTTCTTAAAAAAAAAGTTCTAAAAAAGTGAAATTTGAAAAATTAAGCTAGAGACGGTCATAATCATTTTAACAAACTTCCCAATTTGAATTAATTCAAATTTCAAAAGTCAAAAATTAATCATTTTATATATCAACAATAAATTTTTTCCTAATTTTTTTTTTTTAATTTATTCAGTATTTTGTATTTTTCTTTTATAATTACTTTTTTTAATCGTTACAAATTTTTCTTCTTCTATATATTGGTTTTAATATATTCATTTATTTTTCTATGTTTGTTTGTTTAAAGAAGATTTTTATCAAATTTTATATTTTGTGCAATTTTTTCATTTTTTTCTAATTCTTTTAAAGATTTTCACGTCGGAAAATGTTATAATATTTTTTAAAATAACATATTTCTTGTCTTTTTTGTAATCTTTCAATAGTTTGTTGGATTTTTAAAGAAGATTTTCACGTCGATAAAATTTATAACGTTTAATATCATCAACGATTGGAAGAAAAAAAATTTTTTACGCGAAATATTATAAAATTGTTTGCTTGGAAATTTTCCTTGTAAAAACTGTCGATTAATAAACATTTTAAAAAGCTTTTTAGACCAAAATTTATAATAATTTGAATAGAAAAATATTTTTTATTTTAAATCGTTGATCATAAACGTAGTAAACTTCATCGATGTAGATTTTCTCAATTTTTCAAATGTTTACACTTGTTATTTATTATTTTATTTTATTTATTTATCTTATTTCTTTACATTTTTCAACTTCATAAATTTTAGCCTTTTTCTTCAAATTTTTTATTGTTTTATAATTTTTTTTATCATACTTTAAACTTTTAATTAATTATTTATTACATTCTTATCTCAAATAAGTATTAAATTTTGTGCGATTTTGAACTTTTCGTAATTTCCACATTTTTTATCCATCTTCCTATTTCTCGGAAATATTTTACTTTCTATGAAATTGTTTAATTTTTCCCCTACAATTTCCAATTTTTTAAAAAACATTTATTCAGCATTTTTTTCTACACTTTTTCATAATTTCTTGATTTTTATCATTTTTGATAGACTTTTCTTCTTTTAGTTTACTTTATGTAAATTTAATCTTGTTTTTAATTTTCTCATTTTATTATAATTTTTCTATTTCTTCAAAATTCAAACTGAAATGTGGTTTTTCACACCAAATAAAATTATTATTAAAATTACTTTCACCAAATTTTAAAAGATCCAGATGTGAATTTTTTAGAAAATCGACGAAATTCGTATTTTTTAAACAAAATATTATTTAAGAAAATTCCGAAGATAAAATTCTAGATTTTGTGAAATCAATTTTATAATTTATAATTATTTAATTTAATTATTTAATTAGAAAATCCTCTTTCTAGTTTGAGGTTATGTTAACAAAGAAAGCCTCCTTAAAACTGTTAATTTTTTTTAAATTTCTCATTTTTCAAAAAATTGATTCATTGTTTTTTTTCTTAATTTAAAGAATAATTTTTTAATTTTTCCAATATTTAAGAGATTTTTCTATTTAATTAAATTTTAACTTTTTTCTATGGATTTACTTACCTATGTAATATTTTAATTTAAAAAAATATATTTATAAATATTTACATTTTTATACTTTGTGTTTACATCTTCTTATTTTACAATATCTTTTCATCAAATTTCTTATTTTTACGTTTATAAAAAAAATATTTTTTTGTTAATTCTTTAATTTATTCATTATTTGTTTCATTTTGATTTAAGTTTTGCTTTATTTTCCATTATTTCTTATTAAATGTTCTCATTTTTTCTTATTAAAACTTATTTTGAAACATTAATTTTTCGTTAAATTTAAAGATTCCCTCCATTTACATAACCTCAAACTAGAAAGTCGTTTTTTTTTCACCCTAAAAAAAATATTCAAATTAATTTCACCAAATTTTGAATGATCCTGGTCGTACATTTTTCAGAAAAAATTAGTTTCAGCTAAAATTTGTTGTCAAATAATAATGAGTTAACATTTTATGTTTTTTTCTTTAAATGTAATTAACAACTGCAATTTTCGTTCAATCTTCGTTAATAAAAGCTCATTTTTCTCGTTGAAATATTCTCTACAATTTTATTCGTTGGATATTCTTAAATAATATTCAGTTTAAAAAATACATAAAGAACAATTTTTTATTTGTTTAATAACTTTTGAATAAAATATTATTTAACAAAATTCAACAAATTGTACAAAATGTTTCAAAAAAAAAAGAATTATTATTATTTGTCAAAATTGGATAAAAATTACAGATATTTCCATTAGATTTAAACACAAAATTTTAAATTATAATCATTTGACGTAAAATTTTGGCTCAAACTAATTGTTTCTGAGAATTTTAAGACTTGATTTTTTTACATTTGTTGAAATTAAGCTTAATAATAATTTTATTCGGGGTGAACAATCAGTTTTTTTTTTTTTTTTTGAGGTTATGTCAATGGAGAGTTTCTTTTCTAAATACTATTCTGGAATTTAAAAATTATTATTTGTTAAATATACCCAGTTTGGAAGTTGGAAATCCTGAAAATATTAAAAATCAAGGGGATAATTTGAATTTTTAAATTTTCTTTTAACAAAAAGAAACCGAAAATCTTGTTTTAAACGTCTCTATTTTAATTTTGATTTTTGTAATTTTACCTTTCTGCCAAGAGATTGTAAGCAAATCACAACGGAATTGAGGTTTTGTCTCTCCCAAAGATCGACAGTTTGGAATGTTTCTTGAGCTGGAACTCCAAGACCTCTGGCAGTTTCTAAGAAAGCATTTATATTCTCCATGCATTTAAAAGACATGGTTGTTTGGTTGATTTTTTTAACAGCGTCCGGCTTGATGTTGTTGACCAATCTTTAATGAAAATTATAATCATCAGTGTTAAAAAGAAATTTAATTTATTCGATTTTTTTTTTTTTTTTTTTTAAATATTTCATTATTAATTGAAAAATTCAGTCAGAAATTTAACTAAAGGTAATTTAAATTTACCATAAAATTGAATTGAATTTTCAAAATAAAATTTCAATAAAATAATTAATAAATGTAAATAAAAATAAGTTATAAATTAAAATAAATCACCTGCAGAGAAGAGTACCATCCTTCAAGATTTCATAAAAATTGTCCATATCTCCATTGGTATTTATGTTTTCTCCTGTTATTGCTTTGATCCATTCTAAACATTCTTGAGCCAATTCTTCACTATATTTGCTATTAATCTGAAACAAAAGTTTGTAAATTGCTTTTTTCCCTTTTATTAAAGATTCCAGTTTAAAAATTAATTTTAAATAAATTATAATTATTGAAGTTGCAAATTTAATTCATTATTCTTGAAATATTATATATTGTCGAAGTAAATACTATTTTTATCATGGCATACATATTTTATGACTGATAAGTCCTTTGACAAACGTGAAAGAATGTTACTTAATATTAAAACTCTTTACTGCTTTCGGTTAAAAATAATCTAGAAATTTTATCAGGTCAAAATTAATTATTATTGTATGAGAATAACAATTTCATATAGAATACGCATTTTTTA
This sequence comes from Ganaspis brasiliensis, assembly GCA_037103525.1. Lineage (NCBI taxonomy): Eukaryota > Metazoa > Arthropoda > Insecta > Hymenoptera > Figitidae > Ganaspis > Ganaspis brasiliensis. The sequence continues at coordinate 74,509 of JAZKLR010000674.1, forward strand.
CGATTAGAAACTGATTTTTATTTGTAATTTGGGTCGAATTTTGTTTAATAATACTTAATTTTGAAAAATTCGAATTTGGTTAAATTGAAATTCTTTTGAAAAAAAGTTTGGTTAAAAAGAAATTCTGTAAAATGATGACTCTGTTAAATTTGATGTTATTCTGTTACGAAAAAATTTTGATTTATTTAAATTCTATTGAAAAAAAATCCGAAAATTGAAAATTCAGCTATAAAAGAAAAAATTTTATCTAATGAAATTCTGCAAAATTATTTTCAATTAAACATGTACAAATTTTACATCAATTGAAAAAAATTTATAAATTTTTTATAATTTTTTTTTTTTTATAAAAAATAGGTTTATATATTTTGTGTGTTTTTTTTGTTATGTATATAATTATTTTTTATTTGAAAAAATTATGCAATTTTTTTTTCTTTTGAAAAAATTACAAAAAATTTCTCGTAAATTTTTGTAGGAAACGATTGAACCGACTGGCAAGACCATTCTGAGACTTTTTCATATAACTAGTCTTCCCTCTCTATCAGTTCCTTATCCGGTGTGATTTCATGCTTATAAATAGCGAATACATAAGCTTCGAAATTCTTCTGAATTACACAATAACTTGAGGGGGCATGCACTTGAAAGAAATTTCAAAAATTCCCGAGTTAAATATCTTAAAAATGGCAATTTTTATTAAATCTGTTGATTTTTCTGAGCACAATTAATTAGTTAATATATTATTTTTGATTTTGTTTTATTATTATTATAAATTTCCTTATTATTTATTATTTTATTTATAATTTATTTTCATCGTTTTCTGTAGATTTTGAGGAAGGCGTAGTATTTTGTATAAAGTCGTAAAAATATTTTTAAGAACAATTAAAATTAAATTAATAAAAAGTCGTTTAAAAGACAAAAAAATAACAAACTATATTTATGACCTTGAATTAATTTTTTTGTACTTTTAATGATTTTCTTACATTTCCAAGGAATTTTCTTAATTTGAATTTTAATTATTTTATTTATTTGACACCTAAAAACATTGCTCTATTTATCTAATTGAAATTGACGTAAAAGCTATTTTCTAGTGATTTTCTTACATTTCTAAAGAATTTTAATTAGTATTTGATTTTTAATTATTTTATTTACTTAAAACCTTTTATTAAGAAAAGTAAATTGGTAAATTTTTATTTCTTATTTTTAAATTTTAGTTGTATTTTTCAAGTATTTAATAATGAGTTCTTCGATTTTCAGTTACTTTCTTATGTATGAAAAAAATTCTGTAATTTTCTCAATTTTTTTTCTAAAATTTCCATAAATATCTTTAATTTTCAATTATTTTCATCAATTTTTAAGTAGTCTTGTTTATCTCAAATATATTCTGTAATTTTTTAAATAATTTTTTACAACTTTTTATTATATTTTTCAATTTCCAATTACTTTTTGTCATTTACAATTATTTTTTAATTAATTTTCTAATTTTTTGATTCTTTCTCTCAAATTCCAGTTATTATTTCAATTTACAGTTATTTTTATCATTCTGAAATTATTTTCTTTTATTAGAAATATATGTTGTAATTTTTTCAATTATTTTTCACAAATCAAAATTATTTTCTACAATTTTTAATTATTTTTATTACTTTGCAAATATTTTCTCGAATTTTTTTATTATTTTCATTATTCTTTAATTAATTTCCTAGATTTTAAAATATTTTTCTCAAATTTTAATAATTTTCTTCATTTTTCAATTATTATTGTTGACTTTTTACAATCAATTTCTTCAATTTTTAATTATTTTTACTATTCCCCAATTAAATTCCTAGATTTTTAATTATATTTATCTCATTTTTCAATTATTTTTTCAATTTTCATTTTCTTTTATCTTTTTGCAATTATTTTCTCCATCTTCAAATTAGATATGTTAATTAGTTTTCAATTAATTTTCTGAATTTTCACTTACTATCTTAAATCTAAGCTAATGTATCCACTTTTCAATTTTTTAATCATTTTTCAATTATCTTCCTTAATTTTCAATTAATTCTATCATTTTTCAATTACTTTTTGTCATTTACAATTATTTTTTAATTAATTTTCTAATTTTTTGATTATTTCTGTCAAATTCCAGCTATTATTTCGATTTACAGTTATTTTCATCATTCTGAAATTATTTTTTTTTATTAGAAATATATGTTGTAATTTTTTCAATTATTTTTCACCAATTAAAATTATTTTCTTCAATTTTTAATTATTTATATTACTTTGCAAATATTTTCTCGAATTTTTTTATTATTTTCATTATTCTTTAATTAATTTCCTAGATTTTAAAATATTTTTCTCAAATTTTAATAATTTTCTTCATTTTTCAATTATTATTGTTGACTTTTTACAATCAATTTCTTCAATTTTTAATTATTTTTACTATTCCCCAATTAAATTCCTAGATTTTTAATTATATTTATCTCATTTTTCAATTATTTTTTCAATTTTCATTTTCTTTTATCTTTTTGCAATTATTTTCTCCATCTTCAAATTAGATATGTTAATTAGTTTTCAATTAATTTTCTGAATTTTCACTTACTATCTTAAATCTAAGCTAATGTATCCACTTTTCAATTTTTTAATCATTTTTCAATTATCTTCCTTAATTTTCAATTAATTCTATCATTTTTCAATTACTTTTTGTCATTTACAATTATTTTTTAATTAATTTTCTAATTTTTTGATTCTTTCTCTCAAATTCCAGTTATTATTTCAATTTACAGTTATTTTTATCATTCTGAAATTATTTTCTTTTATTAGAAATATATGTTGTAATTTTTTCAATTATTTTTCACAAATCAAAATTATTTTCTACAATTTTTAATTATTTTTATTACTTTGCAAATATTTTCTCGAATTTTTTTATTATTTTCATTATTCTTTAATTAATTTCCTAGATTTTAAAATATTTTTCTCAAATTTTAATAATTTTCTTCATTTTTCAATTATTATTGTTGACTTTTTACAATCAATTTCTTCAATTTTTAATTATTTTTACTATTCCCCAATTAAATTCCTAGATTTTTAATTATATTTATCTCATTTTTCAATTATTTTTTCAATTTTCATTTTCTTTTATCTTTTTGCAATTATTTTCTCCATCTTCAAATTAGATATGTTAATTAGTTTTCAATTAATTTTCTGAATTTTCACTTACTATCTTAAATCTAAGCTAATGTATCCACTTTTCAATTTTTTAATCATTTTTCAATTATCTTCCTTAATTTTCAATTAATTCTATCATTTTTCAATTACTTTTTGTCATTTACAATTATTTTTTAATTAATTTTCTAATTTTTTGATTATTTCTGTCAAATTCCAGCTATTATTTCGATTTACAGTTATTTTCATCATTCTGAAATTATTTTTTTTTATTAGAAATATATGTTGTAATTTTTTCAATTATTTTTCACCAATTAAAATTATTTTCTTCAATTTTTAATTATTTATATTACTTTGCAAATCTTTTCTCGAATTTTTTATTATTTTCATTATTCTTTAATGAATTTCCTAGATTTTAAAACATTTTTCTCATATTTTAATAATTTTCTTCAATTTTCAATTATTTTTACTATTTATCAATTAAATTCCTAAATTTTGAATTATTTATCTCATTTTTCAATAATTTTTTTCAATTCTCATTTTCTTTTATTTTTTTTGCAATTATTTTATCCATCTTTTAATTAGATATGTTAAGTATTTTTTAAGTAATTTCCTAAATTTTCATTTATTAACTTAAATCGAAGTTATTGTATCAACTATTAAATGTTTTAATCAATTTTCAATTATTTTTCTCTTATTTCAATTAAACTCGTCAATTTTTAGTTTTGTTTTTATTTTCCAATGATTTTCACAAATTTTATATTATTTTGATTATTTATTGATTAATTCCGAAAATTTCAATCATTTATCTTAAATTTTCATTATTTTCTTCAATTTTCGATTATTTCTATAATGTTTTAATTAATTTCATCAATTTAAAATTCTTGAAATCATTTTTTAATTTTTTAATTATTTTTCTAAAATTGCAATAATATCTTCAATTTTCAATTATTTTTACTATTCATCAATTAAATTCCTAAATTTTCAATTATTTATCTCCGTTTTTCAATTATTTTTTCAATTTTCATTTTCTTTTACTTTTTGCAATTATTTTGTCCATCTTTTAATTAGATATATGTTAATTATTATTTTTCAATTAATTTCGTAAATTTTTATTTATTAACTTAAATCGAAGTTATTGTATCAACTATTAAATGTTTTAATCATTCTTCAATTATTTTTCTCAAATTACAATTACGCCCGTAAATTTTTAATTTTTTTTTTAATTTCCAATGATTTTCACAAATTTTATATTATTTTGATTATTTGTTGATTAATTTCCGAAAATTTCAATCATTTATCTCAAATTCTCATTATTTTCTTCAATTTTCGATTATTTCTATAATGTTTTAATTATTTTCCTTAATTTAAAATTCTTGAAATAATTTTTTAATTTTTCAATTATTTTTCTAAAATTGCAATAATTATCTTCAATTTTTTCTTATTTTTATCATTTTTTAATTATATTTCACCCAGTTTTAATTATTCTCATTTTCATCCAATCAATTTCTAAAAAGTTTAATCATTTTTTTTCTCAAATTTTAATTATTTTTAAAACAAATTTTCAATTCCAAAATTTTATAATTTTTTTATACCAATAAATCTTAATTTATTTATCTTTAAGTATTATATTTGAAATATTTATAATTGTTGACAACACAAGCTGTAGAAATATATTCTAGTTATATAAAATATACTATATAAATAATTACAAATGAATTTATTACTCGAAATCAAATGAGATTGTCAACTTTTGCGTTAAAATAGTTACGCTAATTAATAAACTCTCTAATTTATTTTTTATTTATTTCTCTCCCCCGCGCCCCCTGGTCAACATTAAGTGTACAGATGGCAAAAATTTACAAGTCGTTGTAAGTTTAACATCTTACATAACAACATAACATAACAACATAACATAACAAAAATCGTTTTTTACCCCCAAATAAAAATATTATTCTAATTAATTTTAACAAATTTTGAAAGCTCTACTTGTGCATATTTTAGAAAAAATTAAGTTTGAATCGACAATTAAATGTTTACTTAATTTAATTAATTGTTAATTCTATTAAATTAGTCAAAATTTTACTAATTCAGAATTAAAGATAATTTTTAAAATAATAATAAACTATCTACTGCATTTCCGTGCACGCCGACAAGTATAAAAATGTAAAAGAAATTAGAAAGTAGGAAAACAGATGAAATCTTAAAAGAGGCTTGTACTTGTTATAATTATATCTAATAACAATTCTCAGAATCAATCAGCTAGAGATTTTTGCCAGTGAAATATGCACAAATGTAGAAACATTGTTTGCGGCGGCAATTTACAAAAATTACGTCATCAGGAGAGCGTGAGTTGGTTATTATTATTATTATTTTTTTTTTTGTCTTAGTAGTCGTTATTCTTAAATGCTTTAAGGTATATTTTCTCGCTCGTGCTCTGCTATTAATTATAATATAATGTTTCAAGTAACACATCCTGTAGACTTAGGGTCTACATTAAGCGAATTGTGTTGTACTTTTACAATAAAGTCATCGACCTAAACTACTTGCACGGTGTACAAGTTCATTGTTTCTGAGCTATGAGCAATGAACCATTTATTTGAAAATTCTTTTCCTCCATAAACTGACATATATTCAATTCAATTAAATTCTTCACATGAAAGCAATAACTTCTGGAGAGTGCAGTGGATGTAATAAACCTCAAACTAAGAAATATTTCTTAGCAGAAACAAAAATATAATGAACATTAATTTCATAAAATATATTTAATATTTATATTTTCTGCAAAATAACTGGTAGTTGACATCTTTTTTCACTGATAACCCGAAAATATTAGATAATTTGTCATTTTATCTATAATAGTAAATAAAATTATCTAACAATTACTTCAACAGTTTTGTTATAAAATATATCTATATACGAGGAAGTTAAAGAAGATTATTAGTTCACTGATAAAGTGTACTTTTAACATATATATATATATATCATTATCACAGTAGTCAATTTCTAGAATTTTATTTGATAATGACTCACTAGATTGGTATGCGCATAAATAAAATACCGTCCTAGAAAAAAATTTAATTTCTTTTAGTGATGAGACAAAAGTCTTGTCTCAGTAATTTGTCCTCTTGTCTGCTTTTCATTACTTAATTAATATCATTATTAGCAGTGTCAAATGCACAAGTTTAAATTCCCTCTCTTATAAAAATTTTCCACAATTTGAAATTTTCATTTTCTATCAATTAAATTCTATCAAAATGCGTGTGTAAAAGTTTAAAGTAAAAAAAAATTATTTATTGATAGTTTTGGAAATTATAAATCATCACACATTGAAATAAAAACCTCTGAGAATTAAATAAGATAATTATTTAAAGAATTTATTTAAGATCCGCCATGATTCTTTAATTACGTTACTCACGTTACGCACTCATACGCATTTTTTCTGCGCATGCGCACTTCTTTTGATTAATCCCGCGCTTATTTAAAATTGTGTTTTAAAAATATAGTAAAATAGATTCTTCAATGTACAATTATTATAATTATTATTAATATAAATGTAATAATTAATTTGCTAAAACACTGATTTTCAATGCAGAAACAGTAAAAACTTTATATTTAATTTCTATATCTAAATATACGTAAACCGAGAGATTTTAGAAAGTTAAATGCTTAAGGTTTAAAAAAAAAATTACACACATCTGTGAGATAGAAGTGCATATTTTCTAAAATTTAAAAATAAAAAAAAAAATTATCGTTGGAAAGCATAATTATCATTATTCTTTAATAAATTCTTTAATAATAAACTAAAAAACATGGAACTTTGTAGAAAAGATCTTTATCTTAATATATTTTATTATTTATAAAAACAATTATGTTTAATATTTATTTTTGCCCAAGTTATTAACGATTGCCAATTTACCCAAATAAACATTTTACCCGGTTTTCCCTTATACAATTTGGCAATTTTTAAATTACTAAAATTTTTATAGCATCATTTTGTCAGTGAGAGTATTTCAAGTGAACACGACATGAGAACCATTTGAGTTAAAGCGATTACAACAGAGAGCGTTTAATATTCTAATTATCCCCTTTTGGTACCGTGAACAATTACGTCATAACTCTTAAAGAAGACAAACAATTTGTTGTGCAGACAGGTGATCACATCTTGCTCACTTCCTATTTTTAATAATAATAAAAAAAATGATTTAATTTCTATTTTTGCAAAACATTCGCTGAGTTTGAACTGTAACTGCAAACTATACATTGATGCACAAGGAGAGGTCAAAAGTTGACGCGTAATCCAATTTCTTGGATTGGATCCATTGGATCTCATTTAGCTTCAATAATCTCGTAATACTCCTGCTCGGAACATTTTTTTTTCTCATTTACATTTGATCACAGAAATGCAGCTTACTCCAATTTCCCTAATTTAATTTAGATTGTATTTTGTTTTTTCTGTAATCAACATACTATATTTTGATTTTTATTATTATAGATATTTTTATTATTTTGGACTGTTTTATTTTCATTTATTAAACTCTTGTACTAAACTGTATAATTGTTTGTCTTTTGATTCTCGAGAATCTGATTTAATTATTATCAAATGATGATCATTGATATTGTCGATTGTAAAATTAATCAGTTATGTTTTTTATTTTCCAACAACATAACAAATCCAACGAATTTATATTCTTTATATAATTAAAAGCCAACAAAATTTAGTCTAGAAATCGAAAAAAAAGAGCGATAAATTGTTCAAGGAAATTATATTTTATCACAATCAATTTAATTTCAAATTCTTGTTGGGAATTAATTGAAATAATAGTAATACTATACTAATCTAGTTTTCCACCTATTATCGCGTATTTAATGTCGAAAAAAATTTTTTTTTGGTTAATTAAAAATCAGATGACTAATTAAAAACTAGATAAAATATGAAATCAATATCGTTTTTGGTTTAGGGTTAATTAATTAATTAATTAGTTTCTGCATCTTGTGTTATCAACAATTATAAATATTTTGAATATAATATTTAAAAAGGAAATCCATATTATTAAATATTTATTTAGGAAAAAATTTATCAAATTTTAGAATTAACAAAAATTGTTAAAAATAATTGAAATTATAAAAATATTTGCAAATTTGGAAAATTAATTGAAAAAAGAAAATGAAATTAATTAAAAATTAGGGAAAGTAATTTAAAATATCATAGACATGTTTTAAAAATAAAGAAAATAATTTAAATTTGAGCAAAATACTTCAAAAAGCTTAATAATAAATTGCCAAAAATTGAATAATGATAAATTAAAGAAAGTAATTGAAAATTGAGATAATTAACTGAAAATTAAAAAAAGAATTAAAATTTAAGAAAATAATTGAAAAAATTACATAATATATTTTTGTTAACGGAAAGTTAAATATCAGAAAAATACTTAAAACTTTCAGAAGTTTATTGAAAAAAAAAAAAAATAATTAAAAATTAGAGCAAATAATTGAAAAAAGATAAACATACTTTAAAATTGAAGGAAACAATTTTTAATGAAAGAAAAATAATTAAAAACTTTTTGGAATTTATGAAAAACAACAAAAGTAATTGAAAATTGAAGAAAATAATATAAAATATAATATAAATAGTTGAAAATTGAACGAAATAATTGAAATATCAGAATAGTATATTGTGCACCAAGAGCAGAAAGGAGGTGTTTTCCGACGAGTGCGAAATTTGCTGCCCGAGCGAAGCGAGCGCAGCAATTTGCACGAAGACGGAAAATCTTCTTTCGCTCGAGGTCCACACGCTATTTTGTGCAACACCTGTTCAGGTAAAGCACTAATTAATAATTGCGCGGGTACCTTCCAGACGGAAAAGTGTGCAGAAAAGTGCACTTTTCTGCACAGTATGCAGCAAAGTATACATTGTTGCTATGTGCAGCAATTACCTATTTTGCGTCTATTTTTCAGGCAAGATAAATGGTACTTTTCTTACAGGTGTTGCACAAAAATAGTTTATAATTTTGGAAACTATAAAGCAAGAGAAAATATAAAAAATTAAACTAAAAATAGTTGAGAAAAATAAATAAAGATCTTAAAAATTAATTGAAAAAATGAGAATAATTAAAAAATGGAACAAAGAATTGAAGAAAACTAAAAATAATTGAAATTCACGATAATTAATAAAAAAAATTTGGAAATTATGAAAACAAATTAAAATAATTAAAAATTGAATAAAAGAATTGAAATTTTCGAAAAATACTTAAAGATTTTTACATAATAGACAAATGATTAATAATTTAAATCTGGAAAAAAAACTTAAAATATGATGAAAATAATTAAAATTTCAGACAAATAATTGAAACTTTAGGAAATTATGCCAAAAGAATGAAAAAAATTAGAATTTTTTGGAAATTACGAAACAGAACGAAAGTTATTGAAAATTAAAAAAAAATAATATAAAATATATTATATCTAAATAATTAAAAGGTGATTTTAAAAAACAGTAAATAAAATTTGAGAGAAATAATTGAAAAAATAATAGAATTTGTTTAAAAAAAAAAAAATAATTACAAAATTATTAAAAGATTTTTAATTAAAGAGGATAATTAAAAAATCGCAGAAATAATCAAAAATTGATGAAAATAATTGTAATTTCAGATAAATAATTGAAATTTTTGATAATTATGCCAAAACAATGAAAATAATTAGAAATTGCAAAAAATAATAGAAAAATTGCAGAATTTTATTTAAGCAAAAGAAAATAATTGAAAAATCGTATAAAATATGAAAAATTGATGACAATAAATCTAGATATTCTGAATTTTCGATAATAACTTAAATTTAGGTAATTAATTGAAAAATAATAAAAATATTAAATGATGGAGAAAATAATTGCATAATAATAAAAAGAAATGAAAATTGAACAAAATAATTGAATATTGAGATATATATTTGAAAGTTGAGGAAATTAATTAAGAAATTATGAAAATTATTAAAAACTGAAGATAATAATTGCAAAATGAAAAAAATATTGGTAAATTTAAAAAGTTAATTTAAATTTGCGATGAATAATATAAAATTTAGGAATAAATAATTAAATTCATTTAATCTTAAGAGAAAAATAATTAAAATTGGAAAAGTGATTGAAAAAACTAACCAAAATAATTGAAGTTTGAAGAAAGTAAATGTAAGATTTAGGGAAACAATTTAAAAATAATTAAAAATTGCAGAAAATAATTGAATAATAATAAAAATAGTACAAAATTCTATTTTAAGTAATTGACATCATAATATAAAAGAATTATTAAAAATTGAATAAATTTTTAAATTACTTCAAATTTAGTATATTTGAATCGTGGATTAATTGAACTTTTAATCAATAACGATAACTGAAATTTAAAGAAATTAAAATTAAAATAAATTTAAAATATGTGAACTTTTCAGAAGGTGAAATATGATTTAAATTCTTAAAAGAAAAAAAAACATCTAGTGACAAATTTCAGGTGTGGACAGAATGAATGAATGATTTAATTAAATTTGTAAATTATTATATATATATAATAATTGGGGCCCCATTTTCCTGTTTGCCCCAGGGCCCTTGCCCTCTCAGTTACACCACTGCTTATTATTACAGAAAATCATTATTATTTTTCAATATATTTTACCGGTAATAAAACGACATTATCGAACCCTTGTTAAAATCAAAATTTATTGTCGGATTATAACCAGACTATGTGGAGTGCATTATCTTGTGAAAAATCGATAAAACGACATCTATCACGAGATCTGGAGCCTCTGGGTGATAATCTTTGAAGCACGACAGTACGTGAAGAAATAAAAGGTATTGTATTAAATTGTGGGGTCGCGCCCAAATGCCCTACCCTGAAACTGAAATTCAACGAACGAAAGTCTTGGGAGACAAACACCTATCTGGTGTCCCCAAACTAACGAGAAAAATTCGTTAAGGTCAGTACGTAGTTCACCTTCAGCAATTCACTTTCATATATCAAAAGTTCACCCAAAACTTAATAACACGCATTCAAAGATGTTTTCATTGACTTCAAACACTAATTTCTTGTCTTTTTTAAAAGTTTGGAGTACTATTTTCTAAACTGACTTCAATCATGATAAAACAATTAGCATACCAAAAATATCATCGGAACAAAAAAAATCATCATCATAACAAAAAAGAAACAGTCCCTACAGTCATTCATAAAAAATTCTACTTGACTATGCTTATTGTTTAAGATTACGTCATTTGTGATGATTAGCGAAGCTATAAAACTCATCGTAAATGGCAAAGTTTCAAGCAGTTTGACTACTTTCATCGGTGCACTTCGCAGAGTTAATAAATACATCGACAACCATTCATTTAGCGATCATCCACTTTTGAATTCAATGCCGATAAAACTAATAGGAACTGGGTTACCTAAAACGGATATGAAGTTTACTTATTATATAAAAGGATCTTAGAAAAAAAATCTGTTTCATTGCTTTTTAAGGTATATCTCTCGGTTAAATACAGGCTATCACGAGGGATGCCAGAAAAAAAATTCCAGAGTTCTTTAAAGGATTTAAAACTTTGTCATAGATACTCCATTTAGCCTATAAAACTCATTTAGTCTAAATCCCATTTGGCCTAAAATACAGTTGACATAAACCCTGATTGGCCTAAAACTCATTTGGGATAATTCTTATTTAAACTAAAACCCATTTTTCCTAAAGCTCATTCAGTCTAAAACTCATTTATCCTATAAAATTCATTTAGTCTAAATCCCATTAATCCTAAAACCCATTCGGCCAAAAACCGTTTTGGCCTAAATCCCATTTAGCCTTAAAGTCATTTGGGCTAAGACACATTTGGCATAAATTTTACATTATAAATTATGCCATATGGTATTATGCCAAATGAGTTTTATAGGCTAAATAGGTTTTAGGCCAAATCAATTTTAGGCTAAATGACTTTTATCCTGAATGGATTTTAGGCTAAATGGGATTTATGACAAATGCGTTTTAGGCTGAATGGATTTTAGGGGAAATTTGGTTTTAGGACAAATGAGTTTTAGAACAAATGAGTTTCAACCTAATTGTCTTTTAGGATAAATGGGATTTAGGCCAAATGGGTTTTATAGGCCACATGTGTTTTAGACCAAATGACTTTTAGGCCTCGTTTTAGGCTAAATGAGATTTAGGTCAAATGCTTTTTAGGCTAAATGTGTTTTGAACCAAATCGATCAAATAAATCGCATCAATTTTAAAAATTTGTAAAGCCATGAGATAAAAGTTTGATCCCCTAAAAATGTGTGTAAATAAACAATTGTTAATCTTAGAAATTTTTTTTCTAAAGGACGTTTCTCCTTCCCAAAAAGTTTTCAATTCTCTAAATTGAAATATTGAATATCCTTCACTGAAATATTGTTACTGATACCCTGTACTTAACCGATACATGTACCTTAAGAATCCCATAAAAAAATTCCGTTTACACTCAGATTACACTCTTGTACTTAGATTTGATTATTTTTGCAAAGAATTACGTGCTCGGCAATCGTTTGCATTTCGATTTTCGTTTGCAATTGATGATAATTATTTGCCTCAAGATAAGATAAGGCTGATGATAAAAATGTCATTCTCAAAGCAGAATTAGAAAGGAAAAAAAGAACATGTGCAAAATCTCGGAAAGGAATGCACTTGGAATATTTGAGAATTAAAAAATCAAAAACTTCAAAAATCAGAGAAGTAAATTGTAAGTGCATTAAAATTGATGAATTAAGAGATTCTTGGTCAGCAAAATGACTGACCCACTTTTTTCGCATGGTCAGCCCATTTACTTTGAGAGTACGTGGCACATGCTTCGATCTTTTTTTTTTCTTTTTTTTTTTTTTTTTTCAAATACTAATTCCGAAGGCTGCTCAACAGTTTGTCCATGTATGGACAGTAACAGCAACAAGTTTGTACCATATTATTTCTCGATAATCCTTCGAGTGTAGTCACGTCTTTAAGAGAAGTCTGAATGAAGTGATTTGCAAAACCCAAACCTGGCTTTGATTGGTTAATATTTCAAGGTCGATTGATAAGGTCAAGAAGTGATGATTAGCGCGAGACAAATGGAATTTGAAAAGTGTGAATTAGGTAATTGTGGTCTGGTTATTTATAGAAAATTAAACGAGCAATCAGGTGTGTATTATATTGATGCCATAATTTTATGCTAAAGAGAGTAAACCACCTTAATGAAGAACAAGGTCAATCAAGTATAAATCAAAGGGTATTGGGGCAGAAGTAAGAAAATTGTCAACTGTGCGCTGCTTAACAAGATCTTTTATATGGATTGTCGGTTTATTGTTGCTGTTTTGAAAATTGTTTTAAACATTCGGGAAAATATTATATTCACACAAATAACACTGTTTCGAGTGAAGGAGATATAATTAAAGATTAGAAAGTGTTTCTAGCCTCGGGGTGTAGAATCACGTTGAATTTCATGCAGAAAATGAGTTGTTACTTTATATTTTTACATAACTGGTGTGAGAAGGAATTTTAACAATAAATTTTCCCAGTTATCTATGGTATCATTTAATTTGGTTAAAAGTAGAAACTTGAATTTTACGATGTTTTCAAACTATCAAAATCGAAAGTTGACATCCAATCTGGGAAAATATGACATAAGGAAGAAGATATGCTCGAATGAGTCATAAAATCTATACAAATTACTGAAAGAGCTGCCGTATAAGGTCGACTTGACCCTCGATTTTCACTTTCTGTTTGCCTTATTCGTGATACTTACATCCACTTCAATGCTACACTCTGAAGATTCTCATCATATAAGATCACAAGGTCAATGAGAGAATTATAAACTTGCAATTATCTTATGATTCTGTTATTAATTCATTCATTATATTTATATAGAACACGTATTTCTCATTGGTTGTGGATGGACAATATTCCTTTCATAAAATATATCAGAGATCGTCACGAAAATAATTTGATTTTTGGAGTTTTGTTTAAAGTATTCCCTAAAAGTCAATGGATTTTACTTAAAGATTGAAATCAATTCATCAAATGTAAGGTAAATAATAGTTTGGACAATGTTAAAATTTCAAAATTGATTTTTAGTTTAATTTTCTGCTATTTCGTTTGACCCGTAATTCGAAACGTAATTATTTTGGTTCTAAGCAAAATAACAAAAAATTGAAAATAAATTTTGAAATTTTAATATCATGCAACTATTATTTGCCTTATGTTTCAATATTTAAGCAAAATCTATTTACTTAAAAATTGGGGAAAGTAATTTAAAAAAATCATAGAAATGTTTTAAAAATAAAGAAAATAATTTAAATTTGAGACAAATACTTGAAAATCTTAATAATAAGTTGAAAAAAATTGAATAATGAAAAATTAGAGAAAATAATTGAAAATTGATATAAATAACTTAAAATTGGAAAAAATTATTAAAATTTAAGAAAATAAGTGAAGAAAATTGCATAATGTATTTTAGATAAAGGAAGGTTAAAGAAAATATCAGAAAAATTAATACTTAAAACTTAAAGAAGTTCATTGAAAAAAAAGAAAATAATTAAAAATTAGAGAAAATAAATGAAAAAAGATAAACATAACTTAAAATTGAAGAAAAAACATGAAAAGTTGTAAAAAAGTAAATGACATCTGAGATAACTATCTGAAAAAATTGCAGAATGTTTTTTTAATAAACAAAATTAATTGAAATTCCAAAAAAATTCATTAAGATCTTAGAAATTAATTGAAAAAATGAGAATAATTAAAAATTAAAGAAAAAAATTGAAGAAAACTAAAAATAATTGAAAATTTTGAAAACTATGCCAAAAGAATGAAAATAATTAGAAATTTTTTAGACATTATGAAAAACAACGACAGTAATTGAAAATTGAAGAAAATAATATAAAATATAATATAAATAATTGAAAATTGAACAAAATAACTGAAATGTCAAATAAATAGTTAACAATTTTAGAAATTATAAAACAAACAAAAAAATTAAAAATTCAAGGAAATAAATTTTGGAAAATAATTAAAAAGTGATTTTAAAAATTTAAAACTTGTAGAAAATTATTGAAATATGATACAAATAATAATAAGTTTTAAAAAACAAATTACATTCAAGTGGGAAAATTGAAAAAATTACAGATTTTTTTTTCAAATAAGATCTTAGAAATTAATTGAAAAAAAGAGAATAACTAAAAATTGGAGAAAAGAATTGAAGAAAGTTTAAAATAATTGAAATTAACGATAATTAATACAATTTTTTGGAAATTTTCAAAACAAATGAAATTAATTAAGAATTGAAGGATATAATTGAAATTTTAGAAAAATACTTAAAGATCTTTAAGATCTTAAAAACTAATTTTACAATATGAGAATAATAATTAAAAATTGAGGGAAATAATAAACAAATGATAAAAATAATTTAAAATTGGAAAAAATAATTAAAACATGCTGAAAATATTTTAAGATTGAGTCAAAATTGAAATATGATAAAAATAATTTAAATATGAAAAATTGAAAACAGTAAATATAGTTTGAGGGAAATAATGGAAAAATCGTGAAAAGTATGTTAAAAAAGAGAAAATAATTACAAAATTACTTAAGAACCTGTAATTAAAAAGAATACTTAAAAAATTGCAGAAATAATCGAAAATTGATTAAAATAATTGAAATGTTTGTAAATTATGACAAAATAGTGAAAATAATTGAAATTGAAGAAAATAGTTAAAATTTTAAAAAAAATACTTAAAAATAATTGAAAAAATTATGGAATATATGTTTAAAGAAAGATAATAATTACAAAATTGCTTAAAAAAATTTATTTTAGAGAATTATTAAAAAATCGCAAACATAATCGAAAATTGATCAAAATAATTAAAATCATAGAATGTATGTTTAAAGAAAGAAAATAATTACAAAATTACTTAGAAAAATGTATTTATAGAGAATTATTTAAAAATCGCAGAAATAATCGAAAATTGATGAAAATAATTAAAATTAAAAAAAAAATACTTAAAAATCTTAGAAAATGATAAGAATAATTAAGAATCGAGGAAAATAATTAAAAAATGATAAAATTAGTTGAAAATTGAAATAAATAATTGAAATATGTATGCTAACAATAATTTAAGATTGAGAAAAAAAATTAAAATATGATGTAAATAATTTAAATATAAAAAAATGAAAACAGTAAATAAAATTTGAGAGAAATAATAATTGAAAAAATCACAGAATATAATTATGTTAAAAAAAAAAATTACAAAATTATTTTAAAATCTTTAATTGAAAAGAATACCTAACTACAAAATCTCATAAATAATCGAAAATTGATGAAAATAATTAAAATTTTAGAAAAATACTTAAAAATCTTAGACAAATAATTTTAGAAAATGAGAATAATAATAATTAACAATCGAGGAAAATAATTAAAAAATGATTAAATAAATTCAAAATTGAAAAAAATAATTGAAATATGCTGGAAATAATTTAAAATTGAAAAAATTGGAATATGATAAAAATAATTTAAATATGGAAAATTGTTAATAGTAAATAAAATTTGTGGGAAATAATTGAAAAAATCATAGAATATACGTTGAAAGAAAGAAAATAATTACAAAGTTACCTACAAAATTTTAAGTAAAGAGAATTTTTAAAAAATCACAGAAATAATAGAAAATTGATGGAAATAATTGAAATTTCAGATAAATAATTGGAATTTTGATAAATTATGCCCAAACAATGAAAATAATTAGAAATTTCAGAATTTGTATTGAAGCAAAAGAAAATAATTGAAAAATCGTTTAACACGTGGAAAATTGATGATAATAATCTAAATATTCTAAATTTGAGATACTAACTTAAATTCAGGACATTAATTAAAAAATGATGAAAATATTAAAAGATGGAGAAAATAATTGCAAAAAAATAAAAAGAAATGAAAATTGAACAAAATAATTGAATATTGAGATATATATTTGAAAGTTGAGGAAATTAATTTAGAAATTATGAAAATTATTAAAAATTGAAGATAATAATTGCAAAATGAAAAAAATATTGGTAAATTTAAAAAGGTTAATTTAAATTTGCGATAAATAATATAAAATTTAGGAATAAATAATTAAATTCATTTAATTTCAAGGGAAAAATAATTAAAAATGAAAAAGTGATTGACATAACTAAATAAAATAATTAAAAATTGCAGAAAATAATTGAATTATGATAAAAATAGTACAAAATTGTAGTTTAAGTAATTGAAATCATAATAGAAAAGAATTATTAAAAATTGAAGAAGTTTTTAAATTACTTCGAGTTTAGTATATTTGAATCGTGGATTCTTTGAACTTTTAATCAATAACAATAATTGAAATTTTAAGAAATTAAAATTGCTATAAATTTAAAATTTGAGAACATTTTAGAAGGTGAAATATGATTTAAATTTAATAGTCTGACTTTAGACTGTTGTAATTAATACAATTTTTATTACTAAAATAAATTTAATATACTCAATTAAATCAAACTTACTATAAATTTGGATATTTATCTATTTTTAATGTTTTTCTACACAGTCAAAATATACGTCATTGAAAGCGTCTTTTCAACAGTAGATAATCGCTTTTAATTTAAGCTATATAACCTGTAAAACAAGTATTTACCCGTAATCACATTTGTTCAGAAGTATTCTTGCAAATATAATCGATTCGTTAAGAAAAGGCACTGTAATCTATAATATTTAAACAAAATATTATTCGAATTGAGATTCTTTTGACATTCTTTGTCGACTGAGAACGAGAAATTGGCATTTTTCCTTTCTGCTATAAACCTAACCTAACGTATGAGCTTAAAAGAGCGCGAAATTTGAAATGAACAAAATGAGCAATTAGTTACCTAAATTCTTTTGTGTTTCAACTTCTTTATGTAATTAATAAGCACTTAGAAACCCTAAGAAATTTTAATTCTTTATGAAAACCACGGATGTATTTAAGGCTAATTTTTTTTCAATACCGTAAAACAGTTTTTTTTTTATTTTTAAACGTTAGTTGCGAGTATTCTGTGAATAAAAACACGTTCAGGTTACTTTAGATTTATCCTAAAAACTAATCATAATAAGCAGAAATAAAAATGTTAATTAACATTTCAGAAAATTAAAATTATCCACTGTATATCATTATCTACTGTTGGGTGGTCTCCCCTAATATATATTGTATTGTATTTGGACATTGTAAGTTCACTCTATACGTGAGTAGAGAATGTAATGATTGAATTGTAGGTGTTGAAGTACCGTGACTCTAAATTTAAATAACAAAAGGCGAAAATAGATAAGATAGGATATATACAGAGTTATAAAAGATTTTGAAATGGAAAGTGTGTTTGTGGTTTCTTCAGGTTTCTTTCCGGTTGTTAGGGATTGATTTCCTCTTCATAACCAAGCACTTCTGTCTGAGTGCGAATATAATGTATCTTTCATCAAGAAGCTTAAATTTGCTGAATTTATAAAATCCAAGAGATGTCTGTTCTGTGCCCTCAACATGTGGGTAAACATGTAAGTGATTAAGGATTGAAATATTTTTAGTCGAGAGAAAGCAAAACAAAGAAAGTCAATTTCTTATCAATAAAGCGAATAAGCAACTTTCTGTTTTTCTGTTGTAATCGCATTTTTTTTTTTTTTTTATAACGAATCGTTCTTTTACGACTTTTAGACCCGGAGAAATGGATTATTTTATAAAGGGGTGAGGGGGAGGGTTATTTTAAAATCTGGTATATTTTTATTTCGATTAATTTTTTTTAACTTCTACTTATTTTCCACTTTTTAGTCATTCTTTTTCAGTTTATAGTTTTAACTTTTCTTTAATCAGTTTATTTATTATTTTCTTTTAGTAACGTTTTTCATTTTCTAAATTAACATTCTGGTACTGTATCTATATTTTTCAATTTTTTTTTTATTACCTTCTAGTAATTTTTAATTAATTTCTAAATATTACGTTACTTTTTTTTCGATTCGTACTTTTTTTAACTTTACAGTAATTTTTCTTTTTTATAGTTGTTTTTCAATATATTCTAATAATATTTATCAATCTGTATAAATCATCTTTAGCACTCTAGTGCTTTATAACTTTATTTTCTTATTTTTTAATGAATTTCTAAATATTATTTTAGTCTCTAGTAATTTTTCAAAATAGTTTAGTTGTTTTGCTGAATATTTATTTTGTACTCAAAAACAATTTTTACTCAAAACAGTTTTTTTAACGCAGTATTTATTTATTTTTATTTTCTAATTATTTTTCTTTAATTTCTAGTTATTTTTTACATTTCGTTATATAGTTAATTTTTAACACTCTAGTACTTTATATTTATTTTTCAATTATTTTTAATCGATTTTTAGTTTCTTTAATGAATTCAAAAATATTAATTTATTTGCTCGTATTTTTTAAAACATTTTCTAGTTTCTTTACAAATCAGTCCAAATTTAGTATCTTTTTTACTGATTTCAGTCTTTTTTCATCAATTTGTAATTTTTTTAATTCTTCTTTTTTTTCTAGTTTATTTAATCAACTTATAGGGATTATTTGAGTTACTAGATTTTTTACATTTCCTAGTTACTTTTTAACACATTATAGTAATTTTTATCAACAAGTGTATAGTGTTTTTTTTTCTATTATTTTTCATCAATGTCAAGTTTGTTTAGTTTTGATTAAATTTTCTACATTTTCTAGTTATTTTCTTCAACTTTTTCAAGTTTTTCTAGTTTTTTTCCCTATATAGTTGTAGTGATTATTATTTTAGTTATTTTTAGCTAACTTCTAGTTATTCTAGTTAGTGTTTTACTTTTTGATAATTTTCATCTATTTTTAAAATAACCTCTTTTATGCCTTAAAATTTTATTATTCATATTTTTTTTCTTATTTCTAGTATTTTTTCTCCAGTTTAGTTATTATTTTTAACTAGTGTTTTTTTCTCACCTTTTAGTTATTATTTCTAAAATAATAGTTAATACTTATTTCTAGTATTTTTTCTTCAATTTAGTTATTATTTTTATCTAGTGTTTTTTTCTCACCTTTTAGTAATTTTTTAATACTTTTAAGCAATTTTCCATTTTTTATTTTTATTTCTCATTCTTCTCTTTATGAAAAACTTTCTTTTCTAGTAACTTTTAATCAACTTTAAGTTTTTATTGTGCTTTTAGTAGCTTTTCTCATTTTCTAGTTATTTTTTAATACCTAGTAATATCTATCAATATACAATATCTTTTAACAGTTCAAAACTTTATCAATTTATGTTTAATACAATCTAGTAAGTTTTATCTATAATATAGTTATTTTTAGCATTCTAAAACTTTATCTTTATGTTCTAATTTATTGTTTTTCTATAATTTGTCATTCTCTTTTCGCTGCACAGCAATTATTTTTCCTTTGCTAGTTATTTTTTATCAAAATCTAGTAATTTTGTAAATTTTTAAAAGTTTTTTTCACTTAGGTAATTTTTTGTTTCTTATTAGTTTTGTTTTCATTAATTTCTAATTTCTCTTTCACTTTATGGTAATTTTCCTTTTTATCCAATTACTTTTGAACAGATTTCTGTTTTAATTCTACTTTCCAGGAATTTTTCTACACCTTCTAGTTATTTTTTATATATTCTAGTAACTTTCTTCAATATGTAGTTCCTGTTCCGCTTTCTACTATATTTTATTCCTATTTTGTAATTATTTTTCTTCAATTCTCTCTTTTCATTTTACACTTATTTTTCTTCTTCTTCTAGTTATTTTTAATAGAATTCTAGTTATACTTTTCACAATAAATTCCTAATAATTTTCATCAATTCACATAGTTACCTTGTATAACTTTATAGTAATTTTTTCACTTTTCCTGCGCCACTGATAACTCGTACAATTTTAACAATAACTTGTAAAAAATGTTAAGATTTCATCGTAAAAAGTTGTGTGATTTCAACAGTGGGTCATTCACACCAAATTAATGGTTTACATAATAACTATAAACATTCTTAAAAAAAATTTCCTCAATCTTGCGACAGATATTTCCGGTATAAAACAATATTATGCTTCATAAAAAAAACAAAAAACATTTTTTTTGCGAATAAATTTGCAAAAATAATCGAGGAACGTGAATTAACACGAAAGATAAAATTAAAAATGAAATAATTGCTGAGATGAACAAAAACGTGTTACGGGAAGCTTTCAAGTATATAAGCCTTTTGTTTAATTCATTAACTTGAGCGACTAAGAGTCAGGAAAATATAATAGACTGCACGCATTGCATTTCCAGAGTAGCGATAACCATATCTTCTTTCGTCACGGACGACTGTAAAACTTTTTGCAATTTGCAATTTTTAGTCTATTCTACACTATCATCGACGCTCTTTTTCCACAAAACACGCATCTGTCGGTTTAAAATACATTTTCCTGTCAGTTGACTAAAAGAAAAAAAAAAAATTACTTCTGGACAATAAATTATTCAAAACCAATAAACATTTCGAAATTGATAAACGATTAAAATTCTTCGCGAAAGTAAGTAACGGAAAATGAATTAATAAACAAAAACAATCAGAATCAGCGATAATAATAAAGTTTATTAATAAAACGGAGGGGGGAGGGGAACAATTAAAATTAATGGTTTATATTGAGCTTGAAATATCTTTTCTCAATTTGCTCTCGCTTTAGATAATTATTATAATGAGGAGCACGCCTAGTTGAAGGAATTTGAACGATGTTCAGTTACTTTCCCTACAAACACGTCATACGTATTTTTACAGCCTAAAAAGTATGTTCTATATGGAAAATACTCAGAAAATTACTCCAGAAGAAATAAGAAAAATACCCATAAAAAAAGGATCCACCTATGAATAAGAATATAAACATATAATCCGTAAAATTACCTATGAAAGTAACAAGATTCTCTCGTTGTTATTTTATTCTCGTTTGACTGGATAAAGGCCGTCCCTGGAATTTTATGATGCATTCCAGATTTCAAACTCCGCATTCCAAACTTTAGAATAGCAAAATTGATATTTTCCATAAATAATACATTTCCGAGTTTAAAGAGGAATTTAAAAAAATGAAAATCGTATCTGGAATTATTTCGTGACAAAAAAAAAAAAAATGACAAAAATCACGGTATTAGAAAAGAAATTTCCTTTTTTTTTTGAGCTTGTTTTTGTTTAGGAGTTTAAAAAATGGAAAGTCACGTGCGAGGAACTTGATACAATGCTGGTTTTAAAAAAAACCACCCTGTATGCATTGAAAGAGTGTGTAAGCTTCAATATATTTTCGTGAGGAAGCATGTATGAGGAATATGTACATAAAGGAACACTAATACGAATTAAGGTGCAAAGGAACATCAAAGAAGAGAAGTATACCATGGCCAGCCAGTTTTGCAGGACGCTCCCTCCTTGGCAACTGGGTCTCATTTTAATTCTCTTCCAAACAGGAGACTGTATATAGGAAGATTTAGCAGCTGTTGGGAGTACTTATAATTTGACCTGCATTTCCTAATTCGATATTTTGACAAATATTCAACACCTCCACCCATTTCTTTGCAAACAGGTGTCCAAAGTTTGTCTCATAAATCAATTTTCCGATAATGACATAATCCTTCACAATTATTTGCTATTTTCTTCAGACTGTCTGATCCTTTCCTCATTAACGGATTTAAAGTATAATTTCAAATTTTCATTTTAAATTACAATTGGAATTTAATTACGATTTAATTTAATTATAATTAAAATCTGTTAAAATTTGACATTTTACACTCAGAGAATTTAGACATTAAGTATTATGTTTATCCATTTGTTTTTACTATAAAAACTATATTAATCTGAGATAATCGTGGAAAAAAAATTTTTTCCCCAGCTAAGATAGTAAAGTTTCAATCCAGAATAGCAATATTTACGATTTTGTTTACAAAAATTTTAATGCTGGATAAATTAAACTATTTTTATTAGTTACTAATCAAGAGATTAGTATTTTTAGGCTTTTTTTAAAAAATGTCACTTTAGGTGACCGAAATCTAAGGAGGAATCAGACAAATATGAAAAAAATTCGGTACGTTTTTAATTTGAAGTTGCATTTTAATTTAAATCACCGTATTTTAGCTTATTAGAAACTTATATTCTTTTTATTATATATTTTCCAATAGACAGAAAATTGTAATTTTGATTCAAGTGCAGCTTTAAAATATTTTTAACCGTCATAACCTCTATTGACTTTTGAACCTTTTGAACAATTAGCATAATTTGTTGTTCGTGGAATATTTATTCAGTATAATTTTCATTACCTCGAGTTTTCACTCTTTTCTAACCTCCATTCGATATAATATTTATTTTGCATAATTTTCATTCCAACCTATTAAAATTCAGCCAAATTCTTGTCAATAATAACTAATCACTCGAATTTACTTTATTACATAATTTCCGTTTGCTCTACGAGTCATTTGTCATGTTTCACTTTATTTGAATTTTTGCTTATTTAACTCACAATTAAAATTATTCTAATATACATGACATGCATAATATCAAATAATCTAACATAATATAAAAAAATAAAATCAACACCTGTCAAAATCCCCAAAATATGAAATTATTATTTCTTGTGTATTCCATACCGATCTAGCAGAAACAAATTCCAAATTAGCCAATCAGAATACCGGTCATGTTTTTTGATTGGCGAATTTTGAATTTGATTCTGTTGTGTTGGTATTGCGAAAAACAGAATATCAGAGATTGATATATATAAGAAATTATTTTTTGTCGATTTTGACAGACGTTAATTTTGTTCATTCTATTAAATGACTTAGATTATGTGATAATATCATTCTGGTAAATTTAAACATGGAAATTATATAAAATAAATATTATATCGAATAGAAATTAGAAGAAAACTGAAAATTATACAGAAAAAAGATTCTGAACGCGAAAAATTATGGTAAGTGATTAATTGAACAAACAGAGGTTATGTCGACTGAAAATTGTATTAATATCTCATTACTTTTTTAATATATCGTTATAATGACTACGGCACTACGGGAATATATGACAAATAAATAAATAAATAATATATTATCATAAAGTTCGCAGAAAAAAGTGGAACACTGGAAGGTTCCACTTTCGGGAGGGTTTATTTCAAAACAAATCTGCTTTTGAAAAATTGAATTTTCCGATTTCGGCGAGGAGGTAAACAAAAAAAAATATTATTGATATTACAGAAATTTAAGCTACTTTTGTTATTAATGCAATTTCAAGTTACATAACAAGCATTGTTTCAATTTTTCTTCCCGGAAGAAATAATTTTATTGCACAGAATTATTCTCTCGATCCATTCATATTTTTCTGCTCAACAGGTATGCAATTATATACTTGTGAACTCGAGACAAACTTAATATCCATGCTCAGATTTTTTTCTGACAATTGAATGAGAAATTATTAACAAGCTTGCAATAACTGAGAATCGTTATTCCTTTGATATCTTCAGCTTTATCAGCGCGGGAAAACATCCCTGAATTCCGGGAAAAGTAGGTCAGGGCGCTCGCGCAAAACACATTGGAAGGGTCAGGAATTTATATTTTTCGGGGATTGTAAATAACTTGTTATATCAATTATTATTAATAATATTAATTACGCTTAATTGTTTTAAAGCTGGGCAAATTATTAAAAAAAAATTTCTTTTGCCAAATATGTAAATTTAGTCAAATAATCAAGTGTAATAGAAATTTGACATAAAATAGAAAAAAAAGTCAATATGACGTGTACCAATTTCTGGTTTATGTTTCGTAAAAAAAAAAATGTACCAAAAAAGAAGTTTTGAAAGTCAGAAAACATCCATCGATTGAAATAGAACCTTTAATTAATCAATCTTTGATTATTCCCATTACTCATTGATTCGATATTCGACTAATGACTAATCTGAATAATTAACATAACTCGAATCAAATATTTCATCTAATCAAGAATAGTAATTGATGTAATCTAATTCCAAGTACATGTAAATATTCTATAAATTCTAAATTAAAAGAATTCCAATTACTTGGAAAATTTACCCCTTGAAGTATTTTTTTAAAAAAAATATGAGGTACTTTAATTTTTAATTGAATTACTGTTACTGTCAGTTAGGATAATTTTAATTGAGAATTAAATAAGCAAAATGTGTAAAATACCTTGCGTTGCGCCTCAGCAGCAAATCCAGATTTGGTAGCTCTATTACAAGCCATAATGTTCCAAATGCACAATACTTTTTTTTTTTGTTTCACAAATAAGTGGAAAATTTACAGGTGGTTGATTATCTCACTGAATTAATTTCAAAGAGACATGAGATGTTCACGCTTCGATAGCGGCACTTGTACTGACTTGTTACTGATCCCTCGAGCAATGTGAACCGGCGACAACGTCTGGAAACTCCCCGCCCGTTTGTTAACTGAACGATGTGTTGGTATATTGAGTTTTGGAAATGCCATGTGACCTCCGTTCTCCAGTTGGTCCCGGAGATGACGTCATCCTCCTTCTGTCAGCATCATCAGCATCTTCAAATGGAATTTTTCCTGTCCCAAAGAGTCAATCTTAAAAAGCATTTTTCATCCTGTGCATTTCACCTTGAACGTTCAAACCTGCAGATCAAATATATGCATAATTATTATAAACCTCGTGCATTCGTGGTAATGAGTTTCCATCACACGCTTTTCAAACAGGAAGTTTTATACAGTATCGCTATTAGAAGAACTCCTTTAAAAGGGTTCTGACATAGCACACGATTGTACATAAAGTTCCCATGGCTTGTCTGTGACCAAAGGAAGAACAGGAACATTAATTTAACCTTTGCCTTTGGAATTACTCTGATTATATTATGTATTTATGCTGCACTCGGAGAATTTGTAATTTAAGAGAGAATGGGGTAAGTATAACGAGGAAATAATATTGAATTTGTTTTAGGATATGGAGAAAAGAAGAAATTTCTGTTTACAGATAAAAGGTATTTGGGAGATTTTACCGTAAAGTTCGGTAATTTGGAGTCAGTGGCGTAACTGTGAGGGCAAGGGCCCTGGGTTAGAAAGGACAATAGGGCCTAGAGTATTATATAATAATTTCCAAGTTTCTATCAGTTATTCTGTCCACACATGACATTTGTCACACTAGATGTTTTATTTCTTTTCGAATTTTAAATCATATTTCACCTTTTGAAAATGTTGTTAAATTATAGCAATTAAGTTTATAGCAATTTTAATTTCTTCCAATTTCAGTTAACGAGAACTTGCATTAATTAAAAGTTCAATTAATCTAAGCTTTAAATATACTAAATTTCAAGTGATTTAAAAATTACTTCAATTTTTAATCATTCTTTTTCATTGTAATTTCAATTAATTAAACTACAATTTTTTAGGTACTATTTAGAGATCATTTTTCAATTATTTTCTACAATTTTTAATTATTTCTGCGATTTTTTAATTAAAATTTTTTAAGTAATTTTGTAATTATTTTCTTTTTTTAAACATATATTCTATAACTTTTTCAATTATTTCTCTCAAATTTTATTTACTGTTTTCAATTTTTCACATTTAAATTATTTTTATCATATTTCAATTTTTTTTCTCAATCTTAAATTATTTCCAGCATATTTCAATTATTTTTTCCAATTAAGTTGATCATTTTTCAATTATTTTCCTCGATTGATAATTATTATTCTCATTTTTTAAAATTATTTATTAAGATTTTTAAGTATTTTTCGAAAATTTCAATTATTTTCTTCAATTTCAATTATTTTCACTATTTTGGCATAATTTACCAAAATTTTAATTATTTTAATCAATTTTCGATTATTTCTGCGATTTTTTAATTATTCTTTTTAATTAAAGGTTTTTAAGTAATTTTGTCATTATTTTATTTTTTTTTTTAACATACTTTCCATTATTTTTCCATTATTTCTCTCAAATGTTATTTATACTTTTCAATTTTTCATATCTTAAATTATTTTTAGCATATTTAAATTATTTTTTTCAATTTTGAAAAAATTTTATCTTTTTTCAATTATTTTCCTCAATTGTTAATTATTATTCTCATTTTCTAAAATTAATTTTTTAAGATCTTTAAGTATTTTTCTAAAATTTCAATTATTTTCTTCAATTTCAATTACTTTCTTCAATTTCAATTATTTTCACTAATTTGACATAATTCTCAAAAATTTAATATTTAAATTATTTTCATCATATTTTAATTATTTTTTTTTCAATTTTGAATTAATTTTAGCATTTTTCAATTATCTACCTTAATTGTTCATGATAAATCTCATTTTCTAAAATTGTTTTCTAAGATTATCAAGTATTTTTCTAAAATTTCAATTAATTTCACTAATTTGACATAATTCTCAAAAATTTAATATTTAAATTCTTTTCATCATATTTCAATTATTTTTTTTAATTTTGTATTTATTTTATCATTTTTTAATTATCTACCTTAATTGCTCATGATTAATCTCATTTTCTAAAACTGTTTTCTAAGATTTTAAAGTATTTTTCTAAAATTTTAATTATTTTCTTCAATTTCAAATATTTTCACTATTTTGGCATAATTTTCCGAAATTTCAATTATTTTCATCAATTTTCGATTATTTCAGAGATTTTTTAATTATTCTTTTTAATCAAAGGTTTTCAAGTAATTTTGTAATTATTTTCTTTTTTTAAATATACTTTCCATGATTTTTTCATTTTTTCTCTCAAATGTTATTTGTAGTTTTCAATTTTTCATATTTAAATTATTTCTATCATATCTCACTTTTTTCTATATCTTAAATTATTTTCAGCATATTTTAATTATTTTGTTCAATTTAAAAAAAATGTTATCTTTTTTCAATTATTTTCCTCAATTTTTAATTATTATTCTCATTTACTAAAATTATTTTTTAAGATATTTGAGTATTTTTCTAAAATTTCAATTATTTTCTGCAATTTTAATTATTTTCACTATTTTGGCATAATTTTCAAAAATGTAATATTTAAATTATTTTCAGCATATTTTAATTATTTTTTTCAATTTCGAATTAATTTGATCATTTTTTAATTGTTAACCTCAATTGTTCATGATTAATCTCATTTTCTAAACTTATTTTCTAAGACTTTTAAGTATTTTTCTAAACTTTCAATTATTTTCTTCAATTTTCAATTATTTTCACTATTTAAGCATAATTTTCAAAAACTCCAATATTATTTTTATAAATTTTCGATTATTTTAGCGATTTTTTAATGTTTCTTTTTAATTAAAGATTTTTAAGTAATTTTTGTAATTATTTTTTTGTAAACATACTTTCTATGATTTTCTCAATTATTTCTCTGAAATTTTATCTAATGTTTTCAATTTTTTATATTTAAATTATTTTCATCAAATTTCAATTTTTTCTCTATCTTAAATTATTTTTAACATATTTCAATTATTTTTTTCAATTTTAAATTAGTTTTATGATTTTTCAATTATTTTCCACGATTGTTAATTATTATTCTTATTTTATAAAATTGTTTTTTAAGATTTTTAAGTATTTTTCTAAAATTTCCATTCTTTTCTTCAATTTTTAATTATTTTCATTTGTTTTCATAATTTCAAAAAAAATTTTATTAATTATCGTAAGTTACAATTATTTTTAGCTTTCTTCAACTCTTTTCTTTAATTTTTAGTTATTCTTTTTTTTCAATTGATTTCTAAGATCTTCATGTACTTTTCTTAAATTTCAATTATTTTTTTTTATTTTAAAAGGATTCTTTAATTTTTTCAATTATTTCACTTAAATGTGATTTATTTTTTACAAGTTATCATGGTTTTTTTTATGTCAATTATTTTCTTCAAGTTTTAAATTTTAAAATCATTTTTCAATTATTTTTCAAAATTTGTTTTCTTTAATTTTCAATTATTATCATTTGTTTTATAATTTACAAAAATTTTAATTATTTATCTGACGCTTCAATTATTTCATTCACTTTTCAATTATTTATATCATTTTTTGTATTATTTTCTTTAATTTTCAATTACTTTCGTTATTTTTCATAATTTCCAAAAAGTTTTTAATTTTTTCTCTGTAATTAACAATTATTCTGTTTAATTTTAAATTATGTTTATCCTTTTTTATTTCTTTTCTTTAATTTTTAATTATTATTTTTTTTTTCAATGAACTTTTGAAAGTTTTAAGTATTTTTGTTAAATTTTCTTTAACTTTCCTTTATTTAAAATATATTATGTAATTTTTTAAATTATTTTCTCAAATTTTAATTATTATTCAATTTTAAATTATTTAGCTATCTCAATTTTTAATTTTTTTCTCAAATTTTAATAACTTTTTTCAATTTCAAATTATTTAGGTATATCTAAATTTTTAATCATTTTTTCTCAATTTTCAATTATTTTCATATTTTTTAATTTTTTTTCAGATTTTCAAGTGTTTTTCTCAAATTTCAATTATTTTCTTTATTTTTAAAACATTTCTATAATTTTTTAAATTACTTTCCTACATTTTTAATTGATTTCATCTTTTTTTCGATTAATTTGCAAAATTTGCAATTATTTCATTTAATTTCAATTATTTTTTGCAATTTTTTTTTAATTCTAAAATTTTATAAACATTATCCTAAATAAATATTTATTTTATTTATTTATTTATATAAATTTATGAAAAAAAATTTTAGCAAAAAGCGATTTTTTTCGATGAACAAAAGTGCTGAAAAAAGCTTCATTTTCCTTTGTTGCATTTAGAGATTTGGAACTTTCTGAGATTTATTTTACTTGAAGACAACTAGGTAGAGTCTTTAAAATATACACTGAAGTGTTTATTTATAATTATTATATATACTTCTTATTAACGAATAATTTATTTTTAACGGATAATTATTTTTTGCCATTAATTCAGTTTTTCTTAATTGAACTTTAAGATCGCAGAAATTTATTTATTTTTTCATGCGCTAATAATCATTTAAAATAATTAAAGAACCGTTCTCTGGAAGCCCAATTAGTGAAAAATATTTCAATTTTAAAAAGATTTCTTCGATTTAATTTTTGTTATAATATATAATATTATCAATTCATTATACAATCAACACACATTTTGCATTAATTAATTAAAAAAAAACCCTTCTCATTCAAGATGAGTGAATGTAATAATTTTTCAATTAATAATCATAATTATATTTTAGCTCCAGTTAGAAATGATCTGTTTATAATAAAGAACTTGACACTATTTTTTCCATTAATTTCAAATTTAGAGTGTAATGTGTGTCAGATATATAAAATCACCCATGATTCAGAGACATATGGCTACGAATTGTAAATGAAAACACACCAGCGTCAAAATAAATAAGGTGTTGTGTACGTATGGATAAAGTCGCAAAAGTATATATGAGAATTGACCTTCATCCAGGAAGTTTTAAACCTTGATGTGACAACATAAATGTGCGTTTTTGCACAAAAATCTACTTTTTATATTTTTAACCTGCAATTTTTCACTCTCTATTTACAAATAACTTTATTATTTTATAAAAAGAAATCTCTATTTACATAACCTCAAATTTTGAAAGATTCAGTTGTACACAGAAAAAATTTAAATTGAGCTAAAATTTGGTGAAATTAATTTTAATAATAGTTTTATTTGACGATGGGAACAGTCATTTTTTAGTTTGTGAGGTTTATGTCAAAGAGAATCTCCTTAAATAAAATCACGAGAAAAAGCATTTCATGCAGAAGAGAAAGTAAAATTCCAAAAATGATTTTTACATTATTAATGCAGGATGAACATTCACTTTTTGACTTTGATAAGTATATTGAAGTTAACTTTCATAATTTCCATTTTAGAAACATAATTTGTTATGAAGAGCTTTGGACTCAAGTTTCATTTTAAAAGGGAATACGAGTTGAAATAAATTCCTTCTGCTTCTTAAACGGAATATTCTACTTCTAAGCTGAGTTATTCAATATAAGAAGATATCGTCTTACCTGTGACGCTTACTGGCCCGATTTTCATAGACGTTTTTAACAGCACTTATCTTTTTGTTAAAAAAAATATTCTAACTCGCATTCTTTCAAAAAATTGCATGGTGAAGATGAAAAAATAAATAAATAAACACTATTATGTTTTTTTTTTTTAGAAAAATACAATCTATAGAGTCGAGCAGAATTTCAAGGTCGAGGTCATACATGAAAGACTTGCGGTCATGGACACTATGAGCATTCACGCACATTTTTTTTTTCTTATATAAATCTTATTATGAAGATAAATGTATTTTAGATAATTTTTTTAATTGTTTCTAAAATTACAGTTTTTTCGGATTTTAAATTCATGTAGAAAATTATCCAAAATAGAAAATTTTGGCATATTTTTCCCTTTAATTGTGTGTAAAATTTGTCAAGAATTTTTTTTGTGTTTTGTTAAATACACAACAATATTGTTTTATATCTTAATTTTCAAAAAATGGAAAAAAAGACTTTTTTTTTCAGAATTTAGAATTTTTAGATTTTTTTTCAGAGATTAATATCGTAATTACTACAATTGACATTATTTGTATTGTACAATTTACTTTCTCCATTAGAGATAAGTAGTTCTATAAAATTCCTTTCAATTCGATGTATTATCTAATATGTTAGTCTTTCAAATATGAAAAGGTCACGAATCAAACGGTTAATGTTCATAAACCGTTGACTATTAGAAATGCGAGACTGTACTTACATTTGCATATCATCAATAATCTATTATTATAAGCACATATTTTTCAAAACTACATTATATTTTCAGTGAAAATATTGTGATGAATATATAAAAAATTTTTTTCATATAAGAATAATTAAAGAGAGGATTAAAAATTTAAATATATAAAACAAAATAAAAAAGGATAAACAATAAAAATAACAGAATTTAATAATTTGAATAAAACTTTTGGCTGAGTGTGTAGTTGTGTACATATTTTAGAAAATTTCCGAGAAAGAAAATAGGACATTTTTCCAAGAGACTTGAATGATACGAAAGACTTTCATCGAGACTTTTTTTTCACTACATTTCTGTTTTCATTGTCAGTGACTTAAAAAACTTGTCTGTATGTGATTCGAATGTATTTTATTAGTCGAATCACACATGTCTTTGCTTTCGTCCTTTCAAAGGCGCAGCAAGAGGACTGAACCGGTTTCAATCCCTTCTGGAAATTAAATTTTTTTCAAGTGCGCCTAACCATTGATTTTTGAAGAAGTCATTTATTTTCTTTTTCCAGGCAAACTTTCTTACAAACTGAAATCAATTTTGTGTGATTTAATTAAAGGATAATATGAAAAATAACTATTATACCCTGCGACCAATTTTACATTTTTAATCTTTTGTCATTTCCAGGAGCGTCGACTTGTAAATTTTTGCCATCTGCACACTTGAAAAAAATAATAACTTAAACAGTTTCTTAATTAGTGTAAGATTATTTGTATAGGACAAAAATTATAAAATTTTCGAATTAAACAAATTTTTTAAAATAAATTAAATTTGAGAAAAAAATACTTAAAATTTTTTAGAAATTGATTGGATAAAAATGA
Organism: Ganaspis brasiliensis; assembly: GCA_037103525.1. Taxonomy (NCBI): domain Eukaryota; kingdom Metazoa; phylum Arthropoda; class Insecta; order Hymenoptera; family Figitidae; genus Ganaspis; species Ganaspis brasiliensis. The sequence continues at coordinate 107,182 of JAZKLR010000674.1, forward strand.
GAATAATTAAAATTGGGTGAAATAATTGAAAAATAATAGAAAATTGAAGAAATTTGAGATAAATAATTGAAATTTTCGGAATTAATCAACAAAATAATCAAAATAATTTAAAAATTGGGAAAATCATTTCAAATTAATAAAAAAATAATTATTGATTGACGAACGTAATTAAAATTTGAGAAAAATAATTGAATAATGATTATAACATTACAAAGTGGATACAATAACTTGGATTTAAGATAATAAATGGAAATTTAGGAAATCAATTGAAAATTAATTAATATATATAATTAAAAGGTGGAGAAACTAATTGCAAAAAGATAAAAGAAAATTAAAATTCAAAAAATAATTGAAAAATAAGATAAATAAATGAAAATTTAAAAATTTAATTGAGGAATAGTAAAACTAATTAAAAATTGGAGAAATTGATTGCAAAATGTTAACAATAATAATTGAAAATTGAAGAAAATTATTAAAATTTGAGAAAAATATTTTAAAATCTAGGAAATTAATTAAAAAATAAAGAAAATAATAAGAATTTGTAAAAAAATAATTACAAAATATATTTCAGATAAACAAGAGTACTTGAAAATTGATAAAAATTATTGAAAATTGAAAATAATTATATTGAAATTAAGGAAAAAATGTTGAGAAAATTAAAGAATTGATTTGGTATAAAAGAAAGTGATTGAAAAACAATGAAATAAACATTTAAAAACTTGAAAAATTCAACTAAAATTTAAAAACAATAAATAAAAATGTAATAATTCAGTTTTTTTAATAAAAATTAATGAAGCATGAAACAGGATTTTAAATATTGAAAAATATTCGGAAAATGATAAGGTTTATCCTTCTATTATTTAATTCATATTACAAAATGATATTAATAATTCGATATTGAAGAAATTAAATGTAATTTGAAGAAAAAAATGTCAATTTGAAAAACAAAAATCATATTTTGTAAAAATAATTTAAACATGACAAAAGAAATTGAAAATTAATTAAAAAATAATTAAACTAATTTGATATCGAAGTTGAACATAATTACTGAAATTTTAGAAAAAAGTAATTGGAAAAAATACAGAATATATGCGAAGTAAAAGAAAGTACTTAATTACAAAATGATTTCAAGAATTTTAAATTGAGGACTATAATTAAAGCATTATAGAAATGATCGAAAATTGAGGAAAATAATGGAAATTTAAGATAAATAATTGAAATTTTTAGAATTAATCAACAAATAATCGAAATGATATAAAATTTGTGAAAATCATTGGAAATTAAAAAAATAATTTAAAATTGACGAACGTAATTGAAATTTGAGAAAAATAATTGAAAAATGATTAAAACATTGAAAACTGGATACAATAACTTAGATTTAAAAAAATAATTAAAAAATTAGGAAATTAATTGAAAAGTAATTAACATACTAATTTGCAGGTGGAGAAAATAATTGCAAAAAGCTAAAAGAAAATGAAAAATGGAAAAAAAATAATTGAAAAATGAGATAAATAATTGCAATTTTATGAATTTAATTGAGAAATAGTAAAAATAATTGAAAATTGAAGCGCGAAATACTTACAATAATATAATTAAACTAGGTGTGAATTCTGTCCATTTCATGGACACTTCGCTTCCAAGGAAGCAATAATTTAATAATATTTTAAATATTTTAAGTTAATAAAAACAAAAATTAAAAAAACATGAATTATTTTGATTTAAAAGATACTAAAACAATTTGATTAGTTAATTTAGTTAATCTAGCTTCAGGGCCGGATTGGGAACTAAAAGCGGCCCGGGAAAGATATTCAAAGCGGCCCCTTTCTATATAATTGAAAATTTTTATTAACATTTAAAACTAAAATATAAAAATATTAAATTATTAAATTATTTTATTTAAACTTATCAATAATTTAATTATTTGGAATTTCTTGAACAGTAGCATTCTCTTCTGCCATTTGTACGAAAGCAGCAGTAATTTCTTAGTTTAATGAACACCTCAATCTGGTTTTAACCAATTTTAAAGGACAAAAAATGGACAACTTATATTAAACAAATATAATAAAAAAATTTTGAGAGAATTTCCTGGCTTTAAAAATTGCTCTGAATGTATTCCTATCTACCTTAACCCCTTCAGCATCAAAAACAACCCTTTAAAATCATTCCCTGATCTTCAATCAAGAAATGGACAATTTTTATTAAATAAATATAATAAAAAGTTTTTTAGCGAATTCCCCGGCTTTAAAAATCGCTCAGAATGAATTTCTATCTACTTTGCCCCCTTTAGCATAAAAAAAGTCGGCTTTCATTCACCTGAAAATCATTTTTTCAATATTTGAATACCCAATTACTTTCTTTAATTTACAATTATTTTCTTCAAATCTCAATTATTTTCTTCTATTCACAATTATTTTAATTAATTTTTAATTATGTTTTTTAATTTTCAAATATTCTCTTTAATATTCAATAATTTTCGGCTTCTTTCAATATTTTTATCAATTTTCAATTGTTTTCTTCAATATTCAATAATTCTCATTTTTTCAATTGTTTTTCCAGTTTTCAACTATTTTCTTCAATTTTCAAATATTTTCGGTTTTTTTCAATTATTCTTTTCAGTTTTCAAATATTCTCGTTTTTTCAATTATTTTTTCAGTTTTCAATTATTTTCTTCGATTTTCAAATATTGTCGGTTTTTCAATTATTTTTTTCAGTTTTCAATTACTTTTTCAGTTTTCAAATATTCTCATTTTTTCAATTATTTTTCAGTTTTCAATTATTTACTTGAATTTTTAATTATTTCAGTCAATATTCAATAATTCTCGATTTTTTTTCAATTATTTTTTCAATTTTCACTTGTTTCCTTCAATAGGCAATTATTTTCCAAGAACTTCAATCCAGTTCAATTTTTTATAATCCAATTAAATTTACAATTATTTTCTACAATTACTACAGTAATTTTCTTTCAATTTTTATTCTTAGTTATTTCTGTTCAAAATTTTAATTTACATTCTTAACTTTTAAGATAATTCTGTTGAAATGTAAACTTTTTAATGTTGCAATTTTTCGAATTTTTTGCAATTGTCCTTTATTTTCGTCTTTTTTCAATTATTTTCTTTCATATTATTCAATTATTAATCATTTTCTTGAAATTTCAATTCAGTTCTTTAATTCTTTAATTATTTGTATCCAATCACAATTCTTGTCTTTTATTGATACTTTTTTTCATTTTCAATTATTCTCTCAATTTGAAAGTATTTTCTTCAAATTTTAATAAAGTTTAATTTTTCAAAAAGCAATTAAACTTTCAATTGTTTCTAGAACTATTCCTATCATTTTCTTTCTTTTTTAGTTTTTTTTTAATTTCATGTTTATCTTTTTCTGTTTAAAATTATTTCTGTCAGTTTTTAATTTAATAATCTTGCCATGTTTAGAATTTTTTCCAATTGGCAATTATTTTATTCAATATTTAATAATTCTCGGCTTTTTTCGATGATTTTTTCAATATTAACAATATTTTTCTTAAACTTTCAATTCAATTTTTCAACTATCCTCTTAAATTCACAATTATTATTTTCTTTAATTTTGAATTATTTTCTTCATTTTTCAACTATTTCTTCTAATTTGAAATTATTTTCTTCGATTTTCAACCAACTTTAACTTTTTGAAATCCCATTCAATATCAATAGTTTGTTATAATTATTCCTACAGTTTTCTTCAGTTTTTAATTGTCAATTATTTTCTTAAATATTCACCAATCCTGGGCTTTTTCACTCTTTTATACTATTTATTTATTTATTGATATAGTAATTTGTAAATTATTTATTATCAATAATTTTTTTGAAATCTCAATTTAACTCCTTAATTCCTCAATTTTTCTGTCTAATTCACAATTATTTTCTTCATTTTTTAATTATTTTGGCAATTTTTAATATTATTTTCTTCTTATCAATTTGTGATTATTTCTTCAAATTTCAATCCAGGTCAATTTTTTAAAATTAAAATTTTTTTCAATTATTATTATTTCTGTAATTTTTTTCCTTTTTTAATTTCCAATTGTTTTTTTAAAATATTATATTTGTTCTTTAATTTTTTAAATTATTTTTGTCAATTGTCGATTTATTAATCTTGTCATTATTCCAATTTTTTTCATTTGTCAATTATTTTCGTCATTTTTTAGTTATTTTATGTCGATATTATCAACTCGAGAACATTTTTGGATGATCAAGAGATTTTGAGATCAATATCAATATTGCTCAAATATGATATCGTCTTGATATCGTAAAGCACTAAGAAATAATGGTCAAGAGAACAAAATAATTTAAAAAGTTAAAGATTAGTTATAAAATTTTTTGAGAATTATTGAGGATTGAAAAAATTGAAGGAGATAATTGAAAATTGAGGAATGTAATGGAAATTTAAAAAATGTAATTAAAAATTGAAAGAAGTAATTGAAAAAGTCTAGAATTCTTGAATATAGAGAAAAATAATAATTGAAAACTGAAGAATGAAATTAAAAATTGAAGAATGGAATTGAAAGTTGAAGATAATAATAAATAAGAATTGTAAAAAATAGTTGTAGAATTGAACAATTTAATTGAAATTCTACAATTTCTGTGATTGAAAAGAACATAGAAAGAAGCCGAAAATGATTGAATGTTGTAAAATTAATTGAAAATAGAAAAGAGTAATTGAAAGTTAAATGAAATTTAATTACATAAATTAAATTATTAATTAGACCTACAAAAATACCGGCCCGCCTGGCGGCGGCCCACCGGGATTTTTCCCGGTATCCTGAATGGCCAATCCGGGCCTGTCTAGCTTAAATTAATGTGTCTTTAATATTTTTTTTAATATTTCAAGAAATGTAAAGAAACTTTTTTAAAAAGTCGTTTTTTTCAAATAGCTATAGTAACACCAAAAATAGACATAAATAAAATTTCTAAGTGGATTTTTAAAGCTTTAAACATGTACCTTCAGTCTGTTTAAGCCACTTTTTGATTGGCTGAAAAAAACATATTTTTTGGGAGAAATGAAAATCATCAAATTTGGTTCATTAAGTGGAGTCACCTGAGAAATTTCAACCCATCGAAATATGTTACTTATCAGTGCAAATTTTTTTTCTGGGATTATTTTGAATGTAAAAGAATGACATATTATCAAGATTAAAAAAAAGGTTTTGAATAAAAAATTTTTTTTAAACAAAAATTAAAAAAATTTTTTTTTGGTTGAAAAAATTAAAAAATGTTAAAACCCATACGATATTTTGTTTGAAAATCTTAAAAAAGGCATATAAAAAAATTGGCATCAAAAAAATATAAAAAATTGTAGGAGGAGATAGATTTTTACAACAACAAAAAAAAAAATTTCAACAAAATAAAATTTTTTTTAAATTTTTTTTTCAACATTTTTTTTTTTTTAATTTTGATAATATGGTTCTCTTTTACATCCAAAATAGTCCCAGAAAAAAAATTGGCACCGATAAGTAACATATATTTCGATGGGTTGAAATTTCTCAGGTGACTTCACTTAATGAACCAAATTTGATGATTTTCATTTCTCCCAAAAAATATGTTTTTTTCAGCCAATCAAAAAATGGTTTAAACAGACTTAAGGTACATGTTTAAAGCTTTAAAAATTTACTCAGAAATTTTATTTATGTCTATTTTTGGTGTTACTATAGCTATTTGAAAAAAACGACTTTTTAAAAAAGTATCTTTACATTTCTTGAAATATTTAAAAAAATATTAAAGACACATTAATTTAAGCTAGATATTCTTTTTCTACAGATTCTGGCAATATGTTTTAAAAAAAAAAGTCCCGATATGTTCATTAGGCTCTGAGCAATCAGCATTTGAAAATCGCTCGGGTCCCGTAGACCCAATCTAGCAGTTACGTTAAATCCCGATAGTCTAGCAGTTGAGGGTTAATATTATTAGTAATATTATTATTATTATTATTATCATTATTTTACTAGGTGAAAATTATGTCCATTTCGTGGATATTTCGTTCCAAAGTTAGCAAACAAATTTGCTTTCTTATAGAAAAAGCAATATATTAATAATATAAAATTTAATTCGAGAAATTCTTTAAAAAGAGGAATTTTAAGTGCAAAAAAATGAAAAAACATCAATTTATTTACGAATTTTTGATCAATTATAAAAGTTATATAGGTCAATCGATTCGTTTTGAAATAAGGAATATGATTTTTTTATTCATTAAGTTGTATTTTTAGCTTGGAAAAAATTTTTTGCAAAAAACGATTTTTTTCGATGAAAAAAGGTGCTCAACAAAATTTGATTGGGTATTTTAAAAAATCCCTGTGTCCAAATTTAGATATTCACGAGCTTAAAAAGTCATCCAAATTTTATTGAAATCCGTTGAAGCGTTCTCGAGATATCCTGGCGACAAAAAACGCTATACACACACACGTACACACACACACACACACACACACACACACACACATACATCTGGACATTTGCTTAGGAATGAAAATTTACGCTTTTTAGATGAAAATGAGTCGATTTAGACTATTTTTGGAAAATCGAAAATCTTAACGATCACAAAGCTTCCTTTATGAGGAAGCAAAATTGAAGAAAATGATTAAAATTTGAAAAAAAAATATTTTTAAATCTAGCAAAGTAATTAAAATAATAAAAATTGAAGAAATTGATTGCAAAATGTTAACAAAAATAATTGAAAATTAAAGAAAATTATAAAAATTTGAGAAAAATATTTTAAAATCTAGGAAATTAATTGAAGAATAATGAAAATAATAAAAAATTCGAGAAAATATTGCAAAGTAGGGGAGAGGGCCCCAAGTTGGACACCCTATCGATTTATTGCTGTAGAATCCAAACCGAATAAAATATATTAAAATGTTTTATACGGGATGAAAGTACAATTTATATAAGGTAACTTATGGCCACAGAGATAAAATTTTATTTTGAACATAAACATTTTTTAAAGCATTTTTTCTAATTGTTAAAATTTTCGGTCTAAAAAAGTGACCCCAAGATGGACACCTTCTTAAAAGTATCTGAAAATGGTAGTAAATAAAAAATTAACATCGTGTAACAATTCTTGAACTAAGTTTTAATCATTTTACGGAATTTATCAAGAAATAAAATTTCTAAAAACTTCAATTTAATAGCTCAACAGTAAAAAGTAATAAAATATCGAAAAATATCAATATAATAAATTCTCTAACGATAAAATCAAATTTTATGGTGAAAAATAAAAAATTTTAATTAATTGTCTCAAAAAATTATTGAATAAAGTATAAAATCGAAAATATGCAAAAAAATACATTGAGATTTTAGGCCTGTCCATCTTAGGGTACATGACACCATTTTTTAATCCCCAGTAAAAATATATATATGAATACTGAATTAGTAAAATCATTTTAGAATATTATTATACGATAAATAAAGAATATCATAACGTTTAGCACTCATTCTAAATCATAAATTTAAATAACTTTACCAACTTGCGAAAAAACTGTCACAAAACTTTTTTAGACACAAAATTACGTGGTATGTGTAGAAGAAAAACCAACTGGCTTTTTTTCTTCAAATGTGCATCAAAATGTTCGTCTATACAAACAACAAAAATGACAGAAAGCATAAGGCGTTGTCACCTTAAACAAAAATTTTATACGATATGTCCATCTTGGGGCCCTCTCCATCTTGGGGCCCACTCCCCTAATAAAAATAATTAAAAATTGAAGAAAATAATTTAAATTTGTAAAAAATAATTTTAAAAATTATAACATAAATTTAAAAAAAAAATAATTGCAGAATAATAAAAATAATTGTAAATTGAAAAAATAGGTAACTGGAATTTGAGATAAATAATAAAAAAATTAGAAAATTAATTAAAGATTAATAATTGCAAATGACAAAAAGTAATTGAAAAATGATAATAATTGAAAATTGAGGAAAATAATAAAAATTTGTAAAAAATAATTATAGAATATATTTGATAATTGATAAAAATTTTTGAAAATTAAAAATATTTATAGAAATTTAAGAAAAAGAATTGACAAAATTAAAGTTTTTATTTGATATAAAAGAAAGTGATTAAAAATCGAAGAACATCATTTAAATACTTGAAAAATACAACTAAAATTTAAAAACAATAAATACAAATTTAATACTTCTTTTTTTTAATAAAAAGTGATGAAGCATGAAACAGGTTTTTTAATATTGAAAATTATTCGGAAAATGATTATGGAAAACGATGAAAATAGTGAAACTGATAATTAAATTAAAAAATTTGATAAATTATATCCTTCTATTATTTAATTGACATTATAAATTGATATTAATAATTCGATATTAAAAAAAAATTACATTTTGAAAAACAAAAATCATATTTTGTAAAACTAATTGAAAAACGACGAAAGAAATTTAAAATTAATTAATAATAATAATGAAACTTATTTCATATTGAAGGAATTAATTAAAACTGAAAAAGTTTTATTTAACAAAATTGAAAAAATAATAATAATGTTAATAATAATTAAAAACTGATAAAAATAATAGAAAATTGAAGATAATTATTGCAATTTTTGAAAAATACCTAATTAAAAAAATACAGAATGTATGTTAAGTAAACCAAAAAAATTCAAAAATTTTGAATTGAGGAAAATAATTAGAACATTATAGAAATAATTAAAAATTGAAGAAAATAATGAAAATTTGAGATAATTAATTGAAATTTTAGGAATTATCCAACAATTAATCTAAAGAATATAAAACTTCTGAAAATCATGACCAATTAAAAAAAAATTAATAATTGACTTACGTAATTGAAATTCGAGAAATATAATTGAAAAATCATTAAAACATTTAAAAGTGGATACAGTTACTTAGATTTAAGATAATAAATGAAAATTTAGGAAATTATTTAAAAAATAATTAACATATCTTATTTGAAGATAAAAAAAAATGAAAATTGAAAAAATAATAGAAAAATGAGATAAATAATTTAAAATTTCGGAATTTAATTGAGATATAGTAAAAATAATTAAAAATTTAAGCGCAAAACATTTACAACAATAATTGAAAATTGAAGGTAATTTTTAAAATTTGAGAAAAATATTTTAAAATCTAGGAATTTAATTGAAGAATAATGAAAATAATAAAAAATTCGAGAAAATATTTGCAAAGTAATAAAAATAATTAAAAATTGAAGAAAATAATGTTAATTTGTAAAAAATAATTGTAAAAATTACAACATATATTTCTAATAAAAGAAGAGGATTTCAGAACCATAAAAGTAATTCTAAATTGAAAAAAAAACTGGAAATTGAGATAAATAATAAAAAAAATTCAAAATCAATTAAAATATAATTATAAATGACAAAAAGTAATTGAAAAATGATAAGAATAATTGAAAATGGAAGAAAATAATAAAAATTTGTAAAAATTAGAGAATATATTTGAGATAAACAAAGCTACTTGTAAATTGATGAAAATAATTGAATATTAAAGATAATAATTATGGAAATTTAAGAAAAAAAATTTATTTGATATAAAAGAAAGTGATTGAGAATTGAAGAACATCATTTAAATACTTCAAAAATATAATTAATATTTAGAAACAATAAATAAAAACTTAATAATTCAGGTTTTTTTAATAAAAACTGATAAAGCATGAAAGAGGTTTTTTAATATTGAAAAATATTTTGAAAATGATTATGGTAAACGATGAAAATAGTGAAACTGACATTAATAATTCGATACTGACAAAATTATTTGTAATTTGAAGAAAAAAATGACAATTTGAAAAAAAAATCATATTTTGGAAAAATAATTGGAAAATGACGAAAGAAATTGAAAGTTAATTAATAAATAATGTAACTAATTTCATATTAAAGGAAATAATTAAACTGCAAAAATTCTATTTAAAAAAATTATAGAAAATAATTGAAAATTCCGGAAGTTTGAATTTAAAATTTAGGTGGAAAATTTGAAAAATAATGAAAATAATTAGAAACTGAAAAAAAAATTGTGAAAACTGATAAAAATAGTGGAAAATGTAGCAAATAATAAAAATCATAATATAAAAGAATTGTTAAAAATTGAAGAAATTTTTAAATAATTTTAAATTTACTATTCTCAAAGCGTGGATTTATTCAATTTTTAATCAATGAAATTTTAAATTAATTGAAGTTCGAAGAATATAGAATTTTTAAAGGTTTTATAATTAACAAAATTTTACGTTATTGGTAAATGATTTAAAATTTAAAAGAAAAAACATCTAGTATCATTTCTTTAAGATTTCCTTCAATTTTATTTTTTCCTTTCATCTTCTTTTCTTTCTTAATTTTTTTTCCTTTTTTCATTTTTTCTCCTTTCCTTTTCCCTTGTTTTATGATTTTCTTTTTTTTCGGGGTATAAATTACATTATATCGTATGGCATACAAAGAAAATAAATTTCTACTGCACCAATGCTTTCTCGTTAAAATTAACGATAGGATGATCCCCCTTTTTCTGAGAGCATACACAGATAGAAAAGACACGTGCCAAGGCCTTCAGGAGCAGATGGTAAAGCTTTGGTTTTAATGGAATTACCGGAAATTCGTCTCATTTCCCTTTTTTTAGTATAAAGGGAAAATTGACAGTTACATCCGATTCAGATAGAATAAAAAATAAACACTTTATATGCAATTGAAAAACGAAAATGTTATAATTAATGAGCGCATTTTAAAGAATAAGAGAAAAATTTAATTTTTGAAATTATAATTGTTGTGATTATAATTTTTGTTCAATTCAGTGTTTATACTCTCTAAATATCTGAATTAGTGATTTTTTACTAATGAATTAGCAAAAATCGGTTAGTGAAAAATTTTACTAACTTTTAGTAAAAAAAACTACCTCAAAATAGTGAAAACCTACTAATTAAATTGGTAATTTTGAGTGACAAGGTTTCTTTGAATGAGGATATTTACATTTCAATTAAACAAATAATATTACTTCAAAATTCAAAGTAATTTATTTTCAGCTTTAAACTCATCAAAATGTCCATATCTATACTTAATTAATGCACTAATTTTCTTTAAAACCGTGTCCTTAGTTGAAAATTGAAAAAAATGTTAAAAGTGAATTTGAGGTTAGGTTTTTTGACTTTTTGTTAACAATTTTCTATAATTCTACTTCTGAAGTATATTCATTTAGTCCAATACTAAATTAATATTTAAATTTGTCAGAATTCTATACTATTTATAATTGAAAAAGTTAACTTTCAATTAGTAGATATTTCACTTTCAAATTATTAGTTTTCTACTAATAATTATTTGTTTTTTTACTAAAAAATAATACAGGCTTTTACGATTTAATAGTAACCGATTTTTCGCTAAGTCATTGGTAGAAAATAAGAGAATAATTAAATTATTAATACACATAATATTTCTTCAAATAATTCAAAATTTGTGCATTATATTAATAACTGCTGTTATAAACTAGTTGTAAAGTGTTTGAAACATTTCTAAAGAATTTTAAACTAATTCTAAATAAACAGATTTAAAGAGTCTGAAACAAGTTCTAAACAATTTGAATTAAAGTTTAAACAATTATTCATAAATTCAAAACAGTTTTGAGTAGTTTTAAATAGTTCCAAATCATTTTGAACTATAGTTATATTCCGTTTTGAACTAGTTATAAACAATTAAAAACTAGTTCTAAACAGTTTTAAACAATTTTAAAATAATTTTAAATGGTTTTTAACAGTTTTAAATAGTTTAAAGCACTTTAGACAATTTTAAGCTGGCAATAAACAGATTTAGTTTAGTTCTAAATAGTTTTAAATAGTTTTAAACAGTTCCAAACAGTTTGCAACAAGTTATAAACAGTTTTGAACAAGTTTTAAACAGTTTTCGGTACTTTTAAGTAGTCTGATTTAGTTATAAATAGTTTCAAGAAAGTTCTAATTGGTTATAGATAGTTCTAAATAGTTTTAAGCAAGTTAGAAATGATTCTAAATAGTTATGAATAGTTTTAAACATTTTTAAACCAGTTTAAAATAGTTTTAAATAGTTCTAGGTACTTGTAGCCAATTTTAAACGGGTAATAAACAAATTTAGTTAAGTACTAAATAGTTTTAAATAGTTCTAAATATTTCCAAACAGTTTGCAACAAGTTATAAACAGTTTTGAATAAGTTATAAACAGTTTTAAGTACTTACGAGCAATTCGATTTTATTATAAATAGTTTGAAACTAGTTCAAATAGTTTTAAGAAAGTTCTAATTAGTTACAGACAGTTATATATAGTTTTAAATAGTTTAAAGCAAGTTAGAAATGATTCTTAATAGTTATGAATAGTTTTTAACATTTTTAAACCAGTTTAAAATAGTTTTAAATAGTTTTGGACACTTGTAGACAATTTCGAACTGGTAATAAATAAATTAAGTCAAGTACTTAATAGTTTTAAATTGTTTTAAACATTTTCAAACAATTTGGAACAAGTTATAAACAGTTTGAAACAAGTTATAAATAGTTTTAAATACTTTCGAACAGTTAGATTTAATTATAAATAGTCTCAAACTAGTTCTAAATAGTTTCAAAAAAGTTCTAATTATAGTTCTAAATACTTTCAAACAAGTTAGAAATAATTTTAAATAGTTTTGATTTGTTTTTTACAGTTTCTAACCAGTTTGAAACAGTTTTAAATAGTTCTAGGCAATTGTAGACATTTTTAAACTGGTAATAAACAGATTTAGTTCTAAATAATTTTAAACAGATCTATATATTTCCAAACATTTTTGAACAAGTTATAAATAGTTTTAAGTACTTTCGAGCAATTTAATTGAATTATAAATAGTTTCAAACTAGTTCTGAATAGTTTTAAAAAGTTTTAAATATTTCCAAACTGTTTGAAACAAGTTATAAACAGTTTTGAACAAGTTATAAACATTTTTAAGCAGAGCTAAAAAATTTCAAAAAGGCATAAATATAGTTTTAAACCAGTATTAATTATTTATAATTATTGTAATTCTAATTGGTTTTAAACAAGTTATAAATAATTTTAAATAATACCAAACAGCTTTTAATCAGTTCTGAATAGTTTTAATGGTTCTAAATTGTAAAAAACTGTTTTAAGTAGTTGTAAACAGTTATTTTACTTAAAAAGTTTTAAGAAATCTCAAACTAGTTCAAAACAGTTTGAAACTCATTTTAAATACTTTCCATGATGGTTTTAATTCAAGTAGTGAAATTTTACTAAAAATGCATAAATACAAATTTTATAAAAGTCAGAAAAATTTGAACTCTTTTTTTTCTTCATTTTCAATTTCTAAATTTTAATTAACTAGTAAAATTTAAAATATAGCGTCAGTTTAATTTTTAATAACCCCAAGTCTTTGAAACTTGAAATAGATCACAATTATTAAATATAATAATCTTTCATAAATCGTCTTTATTAAAATTTTCATGAAAATTAATTGTTAATTAAAAAAAGATAATAACGATTATTCGTATTAATTGTTAGTTGTTTAATTTTTAAATTATAATGAAATTAAATAAAATTAATATTTTAGAATAGGGACAACAAAATTTTCAATTTTTCCGGCTAAATCTGTATTTTGTAAAATTACCCATAAATTACCAAATGTTTTATAAACATTAGGAAAGTTTTGATTTCAAATAGTTCGCGCCTTCCGCCATTAGCATCGCATCGTTTTAGTTGCAATTTTTACCACCTCAGCGCATCATTTTCCGGTGTAAAACGTTCATGGTCTCTTTTCCGGTCGGGTCGCAAAATGACGGGCTTCAGTGAAAAGGTTTGTGTTGAGTTTATTCTACTTTTTGGTTTACAGGAAGCGCACATGGGTAAATTAATTACGTTCTTACAATTCTTTAAGCCTTTTGCTTCATTATAAGTCCTTTTTTCTCCACTTTTTGTAACTAATTGACCAGTTTGTGTTGTATTTAAAAAAGCTGTTTGATGCACGTGTTCAATTCAAGTTTATCTATAATTCTTGTCCTAAAATCATGCTTTCTTTCATTTCAATATAACAGATTGCTTTCCAAACTGATGTATTTTCATTTTTTGTTCGGTTTTCTTTAATAAAATTAAAATTGTTTTGACAAGATCGCTAACACGTGTACAAATTTTGAGGTTAGAATTTGCTTTGTGATCTTGGTCAATTTTATTAAACTTCTTTGATAATTGATATTTTTGATTGATTTCAAGTCTCCGGAAACAGTAATTTAGTATTATTAATTGTCTTTTTTTTTATTTTTTGATAATTAAGTCTGTTTTAATAAAATTTTTTTGGTGAAAACACATTTTATGAATATTTTCAAAGTCGGGGCTTATTCGTTGAAAATGTAGATTTCAAAAACTACTTGATTTTTGCCACATTTTAACTAAATTTTTCTTTTTCAGCCTATTCTCATAGATGGCCGTGGCCATCTTCTTGGAAGATTGGCAGCAATCATTGCCAAAAAAACTCTTGAGGGCAACAGAATCGTTGTTGTTCGAAGTGAGCAGTTAAATATTTCTGGAAACTTTTTCAGGTAAATAAAACGAATCCAATATTATCAAATGCAATATTATCAAAGATAAATAACAAACTGAAAAACATGATTATTAATATTCTTACCTACATTATTTGATGTTACATGAAACTTAGACATTATTATGAATTCCACCGATCAATTATTGTAATTTTAACCTTGCTTTCGAACAATTACTAATTTTATACTTTTTTCTTTTTCAGGAACAAACTAAAGTTTATGTCTTTCCTCCGCAAAAGATGTAACGTTAATCCAGCACGTGGACCATTCCATTTCCGTGCTCCAAGTAAAATTTTGTGGAAAACAGTTCGCGGTGAGTAAATAAATTTTAAAAAAGAAAAAGAGCCGCTACTTTTTTCAATATTTTAAAATTTATTATCTAAATTATTATTACAATTTAAATACAAAAGATTCGTAAAAACGACATTCACTCAAGTTATTTAAAACAAACTTTTTATATAATATTAATAATAAAGTATTGGCCAAGTTTTATAATAATAGAAAGTTAAAAATACTTCCTCTATGAGGAAGCAATAATTAACTTTTTTTCATGATTACAATACATTCTTACCTACATTATTTGACTGTAATGTGAAAATAGAATTTGAAAATGAAGCATTATTTTAATGTTTATAGTGTATTGTTTTTTAAGATTATAATAATTATTGAGTTTTTATTTCCAAATAGGAATGGTTCCTCACAAAACACAAAGAGGAAAGGATGCGTTGAGAAGACTAAAGGTCTACGAAGGATGTCCACCTCCTTTTGACCGCAGAAAGCGTGTTGTTGTTCCTGGTGCTATGAGAGTAATGTGCTTGAAACCAGGAAGGAAGGTAAACATGATTTATCAATTTATTTAGTAAATTTTACTAACTATTTGTCTTTCCAACTTGATTTTATAATTAATCAACGGTTCAAATTTTGCTGAATTTCAATAAAATATATTAAAAATTGCAAAATTATTATTTCAGAACACGTGGTCGATGTAACGGGACGTATGATTAAGTTTTAAAATTAATTATTGATAATATTTATTTCATATAATTTCATTAGGAAGAATTTTCTTTTAGTCAAAATTTCACATTTTCGAATATATTTTCAATCGAACGTAAATTAATCCGAATTTTGATCCAACAGAATTCTTATTTTATAGAAATACTTTTAACCAACTTTTCAAATGAATCCAATTTAAGCGAATTTTTGTTTTACGGAATTTGTAGTTTAATCGAATTTTTAAATACCGGAATCATCATTTGTCCAAAACTGTATTAGTACGAATTGACATTTGATGGAAAGTTTAAAATGCAGAATGTTCATTTGTCCAAAATTGCAAATGGCGGAAAAAGTATCCGACAGAAATATTTTGTCACGAATTGCAATTTCGGACAAATGAACATTCTGCATTTTAAGTTTTCTATCAAATGTCAATTCGTAGTAACACAATTTCGGACAAATGAATATTCTGGTATTTAAAAATTCGATTAACCCAAAATTTTGTACAATACAAATTTTTCTAAATTAAAATTCGTTTAAATTAGAATTCTTTTAAATGAAAAGTTGCTTAAAGGATTTCTTTGAAATGAAAATTCTGTTAAATAAGAATTCAATGTCGTAAAAATTCGGATTTGTTTTATGTTCGATTGAAAAACATTCGGAAATGTGAAATTTCGACTAAAAGAAATGAAATTCTATGAAATAAAAACTCTAAATAATTAATTTTAGAACTATTAGAAAATTTAGAATACGTCCCAATTTTGTAATTAATCAACGGTTCAAATTTTGTTGAATTCCAATAAAATATATTCAAAATTTTTATTTAAGAACACGTGGTCGACGTAACTAGACAATTTTTAAAAACGTGGCAAAATTGCGATTACTAAAAAAAAACATTTTTTGTTTCAGTACTGTCATGTCGGAAGACTTTCTCATGAAGTTGGATGGAAGTACAAGTCTGTTGTACGTACACTTGAAAACAAGAGACGCGTCAGGTCTATTGTTGAAGTTAGAAAGAGGGATAAATTGAAGGTAAATTTGACAATATTTTACATTCTCTTAAATTTATAAAAATTTAATTTTTACTCAATGATGCTTATGGTAATTTGCGACTGATCAAAAGATAGAGTCTTTTGCATTGTTGACAACTTTAACTGAGGAATGTTTTTCATTCACTGAATAAATGATTTTTATATTCTGGGACATTGGATATAACGAGAATCTTATTTTTTACAGAAACTGACGAAACAAGCTGGAGAGAAAGTCGCGCCACAGGTTGCACCCTACACTAAGATTATCAACGATTTTGGATATAATTAAGAAATTAAAAAACAAAAGACACTTTACGAGGTTAATAAAGTCTTTTAAAAAAAATATGGTTTTTTCATTCTAAAAGTAAGTTTCCTGTTTATTAGTAATTAGTATTTTTTTTAAGTACTGTAGCTTTTTTTATTTATAAAAAATATTGTATTTTTTGTAAAATAACTTTTTAAAAACGTTTATTGGCGACTTGCAGAATATAATTTAGAAAACTCTCAAGGACGTTAATTTTTTTCGAAATATAAGTTCCTAATAAATTTGAAACTTCTACGGGTAAATAATTTTTCAGAAACTTATAAATTAATAAAAATTAAATCGATTATTAATATTTCTGCTTGCTTATAATTTAAACTTCAATCTATCGATATCTTAGCGATCACAGGATCCTCTTTTTTATCTAATCCTCTTCTTTCCCCTTATTTAGAAAAATTACCTAAAATCCTATATTTTTACCCTTTTTCAATACACTTCCATTTTTTCACCATTATAGTGAAAATCAAAGTTATTAATTAAATTTTAACTACCTTTTTATATCTTTTATAGAACAATCTACTTATTTTTGAGTAAATAATTTACTTCTTTAAACCTACAAAGAATAGGTAATAATTAATTCTTTTTTTATTAATCCACGTGGAATAATTCTATGAAAAAACTTCAAACAAATTCTTACAAAATTTTGCAACAAATTTCCAGAAAAACGTATAAAAAAGAAAATATGAAATTTCGTATTTAGATACTTCTACATTAAAAAAAACTGGAATTCTCAAAGTTTAATATAAATTCAAATCATTTCTGAAATAATAAACATTTTATATTCTCATACTGCATGTAAAAAATCGCAAACATTAAAAAAAAACATGAATTTGTAGATAAATCTTTAAAATTTCAATATTTTATTCTTTATAAAATTTAAACAATCTAAAAATTTTTGGTGTGAAAATATGGCACAAAAGAGTATTAAATTTTTATATCTTTAAGTTATAATTTAAATAAATTCCAAACGTCAATTGACTCATTTTAAATTTCAATTCAAATTTAAATGGATATTAAAATTAATGTAAAATAATTTAATAATATTAATTATTTTTCAAATTCACAATAATCCTTTATTTAAGTTTTACAATTTTTTAAAGAGATTTCACTTTTTCAAAACTGTTTAATTTTTATCTTATAATTTCTTATTTTTACAAAATTTAAAGATTTTTTCTCCTTTTACTTTTGATATTTTATTTTTGTATTTTTATTTTAGGATTTTCTTTAATTTTCCTCTAATTATGCAAATTAGTTAGGTAATATTATTTTCTCCAACACCAGCTAAGTTAAAAAGTGTGGCGAAAGTGATACTTTTCACAACTCTTAAAAACAGTGGCGAAAGTAAATTACGGAAAAAACTAGCCGCTTGGAATAATTTTATAATAATTAAGCATGCGGAATTGTGTTTTATGAAAATTCCGCATACGGAATAGTGCTTTATGAAAATTTCGGATGCGGAATAGTGTTTTATGAAAATTCCGCGTGCGGAATAATGTTTTATGGAAATTCAGCAGGCGGAATAGTGTTTTATGATAATTCCGCATAATAATTGCACATGCGGAATACTGTTTTAGATAATTACGCAATGGGAATAAAATGCAGAATACGGAATTCCGCATTATAATTGCGCAGGCGGAATATTGTCTTATAATAATTCCGCATGTGGAATAAAATGCGGATTGCGGAATTCCGCATTATAATTTCTCATGCGGAATACTGTTTTAGGACAATTACCCAATGGGAATAAAATGCAGAATTCCGCATTATAATTGCCAGGTGAAATATTTTCTTATAATAAGTCCACATGCCGAATAAAATGCGGAATGCGGAATTCCGCATTATAATTGCCAGGCGGAATATTGTCTTATAATAATTCCACATGCGGAATAATGCGGAATTCCGCATTATAATTGCGCAGGCGGAATATTGTTTTATGATAAATCCGCATGCACAATTATAATGCCGAATTTACTGTTTTAGGGTAATTCCGCATGAGGAATTTCCATAAAACATTTCGATAGCATAAGTGTCATGAAACACTATTACACAAGCGTTGTCATAGAACACTATTCCGCTTGCGGATTTTTCATAAAGCACTATTCCGTATGCGGAATTTTCATAAAGCACTATTCCGCATCTGTTATTGTCATTGAAGTTACGCATAACCTATTTAATAATACATTCAACTCTTTCCAATTAGTTTAAATTATAAAAGTATATTCGGAAATGCATTCCGCAAGGTGTTAGAGTTTCTGACAGTTTCAAAGAAATCGAAAGACCACTTGCAGATCGTTTTTCTTTTGACGGAGTTTTGCCCATCGTGCCTATTTTCTGCGAGATTTTTTTCAAACTTATTCTTTCAAAAAGTTTGCAGATTTTCTTTCTATTTTTAAATTTATTGTTGGGCTTGTTATTTGTTTTAAGTGTAATATTAGGTATATTATAAAAATATTTTTGGTTTAATTTGTCTAAACTTTTTTATTCTTAAAGGGTTTTTTTATTTCTTTTGCGGCCTTTTTATTAATCTTTAATATATAATTTATTATTTTTTCGTTTGCTTTTACGTAATTTTCTTAATTTTGCGATCATATATGAATTTAAAGATTTTTTTTTTTAAATTTTCTCATTTATTTGATTTTGATTAAATGTTTTATTATTAATTATTTCTTATTAAATGTTCTCAGTTTGAAAAATAAACTACTAAACTTTGGATATTTTATATACTGATTGTATTTTAAAAAAAAAAATCAATTTTTGATTTAAATTAAATAAATCCGATTTAAATAAAAAAAAAGCATGATTTTTACCAACCCTGGTTCTTGGGTTTATTTCAAAATTTATATTTTATAAAATAGAAATATGAATCTTGTTAATAATTTTCGAGTAAGTTTTCTAAACTACCTGTATTTGAATTTGATAACATTACTTTTATATCTTGAATACCTAAATGTCACAAAAAATATTCTAATGTTTTTAAAACAAATTTTGCAAAGCTGCATTTTCCATTTTTTTTAGTTATTATTTTTCTAAAAATTCAATGCAAAAAGAGGAATCTTAAAAAATTAGTTCCCTACTCAACTTAAACTTCATGTGTATATAAATTATTTATAATAAATAGAAAAAGATACAAAGGAGGAAGGAGGTGTGGGAGTAATTTAATTGGATTTTTTTAGAATTTTAAAAATCATTATAATTATTAACAATAATTTACCTCTTTTTGGTTTCAATTAATATTTATTTAAAATATATAAAATAAAATATAAATTGAGAAAAATTTGATTTTAAAAAATATTAAGATTAAACTAATAATTTTAATATGACATATTAATGTTATAAAATTAAACTAATTTTTAAATTATAAAAGAAAAATTTTTCATTTTAATACCTTCAATATTATGTTTTTGATAAAAACAAAAGGATATTTTTTTTACAGTTGAAGAAATTTTGCATTAATAAAAAGAATTGGGTGTATTGATGATTCTGTTTGTAAATAGTTTATGGATATGTTAAAAACTTGTCATTTTTCTCCTGATTTCCCAAATATCTTTTTTTAAAGATTCCCTTTTTTACCTAAAATTCAACAAAAAGACTACTGTGATCTCTCAAACCTTCTAATCAATAATAAAAAAATTAAAACTTGTAAATTTTTACAAAAATATTTAATTTACTAATTAGAGGTACAAAGTAAAATTATTTACAGGCAAAATAACTAATCAAATTCATGAACAGAGTAAACAACAGCTCGCTCTTTTTCAACTGCTTCTTCATCAAGAACTTCATACTCTTCATCTTCGGATGCTGCTGATGAATCACTATCAGAATTATCTTTAGTTCGATAATTTCCTGCATTTATTGGTGCAGGTCCTATACTATGATGACCATATTGTTCAGCAAGACGATCAGCCGCATGTTTCATTCGAATCACCTGCAAAAATATTTCATTAATATAAAAATACACTGAAACTTCACTTATTTAAAGTCTCGCTTATTTGAATAAGTACATGCAAGTTGAAATAAGTGCGACTTTTGTCATGGATTTGCGTGGACCGGGTTAAAATAAGTGAAACTTCAGGTTATCAAAATCGGTCTTCATTTACCGAGAGTTTGTCAGCTTGATCCTTCTGCAAACTCAAAGATTCATTTATACTTAAACATTTAACAGCTCCATGAACAATAAGAGGAGGAGTAGCTGCAGTAACTTCCCAATTTTTACCTTTTTTTCGAACCTTTTCTTTCATAGGATCGTGCACATTGGATTTCGTCGTTTTATAAGGCATAAATTTCTCTCGACCAGCTTTCTTTTCAGGATTTTCTACAAGATCAATTATATGTTTTGCGTATTCAAGATCCGAAGAATCAGTAGAATGAAAGGATTTTATCCTTTCTAAATCTTCCGGTTTTATAAGTTCTTCTTCCTTTGGGAGAAGAATAACTTTCTTTTTATGTACACCGCTTCCTGTGGGCTAAAAATTGAAATAACTTTATTTATTTTAAAAAGATTTTCAAATAACTTTTTTTTGTACTAGATACATTTTATCTAAATAGCTTTTTTTAAAAAAATAAGTTTTATGCAAATAATTTAGTATCCAACCTGAGCGAGAATTTTAAGAGGATCTTCTTCATCGTCGCTGTCCAATTCAACTACTTTTTCTCCAGCATCAGTTTCTGAATATTTCCCAGTCCATTCCAATTGATTCATTGCCGATTTCCCATCTTTAGCTATGTTTAATTTTGAAAGAAGACTAGCTGCTTTATCTATTTCATCCCGTTTGCTGATTTCTTTGATAATTTTTTCTCTAAATCCTTGTATTTTCTCTCCTTTATCCGGGAGCTTGGAAATAAAAATTCTGTAAACATAATTAATTTCAAATTCATTGACTATTTTTATTTTTTAAAGAAAAATTATTTTCAGACCTGGAATTCTAACAAGAAATCAGAAAAAGTAATAAATAATAAATTCTATACAATAATAAAAATAAAAATGAAATTATCAAAGTAAATAAAAATTTGAACTTACTTGTTGGCAAGTAATTTGTTTTGTCTTTCTAGTAAATCATTTAATTCCAAAGTTTGAAGGTTTTCTAAATTTTCTATAAATCCTTGTTTTTCTTTTTTTGAAGGTGTAGGTAATTCTCCAGGAATTCGTTTGATCACCTTATTTACCAAAATTGAATTCGCTAACTCTTCCATTGAAGCAGATTACATACGCAACAAATTAAAAGATTTATGATACATTATTTTTAAAGGCGCGAAGTAGATGTATTAAAAAATTAAGTTTGTTTAATTTACATCATTTATGTGATTAATACGATTAATATAAATATTTCGAGGTTGCATTATACATATATAAAGAGTAGATTTATTATTATTCAATTCTTGATTACAAATGAAACTATCTCTATTAAAATTAACGAGAAATTAATAAAATACACGTGAAATTGGCATTTTCAACGGAGTAAACCGCAAATAGGTTAGGATTTCAGTCACACAAATGACGTTTATGTGACGTTTTCACAACCTGTGCCGCCATGCCGACAAAGAACAAAAAAAAATATATGTATAAATATTTTTTTTGTCGTTGGGGAAATAATCTTACAATTTTACATAATAAATTATGTAAACAAACAGTTAATTTGAGTAATATATTTTATTTCTTATTTATATCACATATTTGTACATATTGCTATTTAAAACACAAACGGATTTTTTAAAATTAAATGTCAACGGTAACATGCGCAAAAACGATACTTCTCGGCGGTTGTGTTCCGAAATATTCAAAAGTTAGAAAACAAAACTAATAACTGTCTTAAATAAAATCAGTAAATTACAACAATTCACAATTAAAAGAAATATTTCTGTTATAAATTATATTATTATAAACAAACCGATTATATTAAAAAAGAATGTAATAAATTAAATTCTGTTTCTATTTAAAACTCTTTTCTATCAGCTGCTCGGAACAGTCTGAAGTGAGTTGACAGGATGTGTTTCTGACATGTAGGTGGCTCTGACTTTGTTTTGATAAAATTTGAATTTCGGCGAAATAACTAAACAAAAAAGAATTATGATCACGAATAATAAACCAAAAAACTGGACAAACCTTAAGTAATTTTCATTTATTTGTCCTCTAGAACTTTTCACATAGTGAAATTATATATTGTCATAATTTTATAAGGAGTAAATACGAATTTATAATATCAGCTGATGCTAGCCATCTTTACAGAGCTGAGTAGTTCGTTAGAGATGCTAAGTAACGGAATAGAGACTACTCTGAAGTAAGCTCATTATCAGTCAATTTAAAAGTATAATAAGTTTTTATAATAACCAACCAATTTTTACGATGATTTTGTAAAGAAAAGTATAAAGAAAATGATTTAAAGTTTCCAAACAAATATAAATTTTGATAGATTATAGAAATACATTATGAGTAATTTTTCATTATGATTAACTTGTTGTAACCGGCATTAATTTGTTCTCAACCCTGACACATAATTTTATATACATACGTGACTTTTGGAACGCAAGCCCAGTTTTCATAAAATGGCAGAACGGCAGTGATGTGCTTGCTGATTCGCGAAAAGTGATTAAAAATCATCCTGAATGTTATGATTTATCTCGTGGGTAGTATTAAAAAAGTGAGTTTTCAATTGCTGAATGTTGATTGCTTACATTTACAAAGGTAAGGCTTCTCAAAAATCTGTATATTGTCATTTTTATTCCAATTAAGTCCCGCGCTTTTGCCTCGATTTGTGGATGTTTGAAAACATTAGTTGTCAATGTTTTGACTTTTTGTTGTCTTCTCAGATAATCTGTCAAGAATGTGACAGCGTGATAAATTTTCAAAAATGTCATAGAAATTGTATCTTTTTAAGGAGTTTTGAGAAAATTCGTACTTCCACCTCTAGACTAATTTTAAATTCCTACTAAATCCTGTATTAAACAACATAAAATGCCGATATTGTTAGGTATTTTTCATAATTAACTTGATAAAAATAATTTCAAAAAAGTGAGTTTACGTTTAAATGAAAGTGATTGCCCACATCTGCCATTTCTTGGTGCAAAGAACGTTAGAAAGTTGAAAAATTTGACGTTTCTTGCTCCATTTTGAAGTAGCCATTGTCATTGTGCTCTTTAAAATTAAAGAATCCTTGCAAGCGTGACTCGCAACAGGATTCTAAGGATTTTATTGAGACAGCTGATGTTTATTCCATATTCCAGCTATACGAGGAAAATTCTAAAGAACCGATTTCTCCAATTTAATGATCGAAAATAACCTTGAGTTTTTTTTTACTTTTGTTTACCTCTCTTTTCTATCCTTTTATTTTCGCAAATAAAATTTATTTTAACAGATTTAAAGCCCATATTTGTCAATCTTCATAAAATGAATGTAAAAGTAACCTCAATGTAAAATTTGCAACTGTGTCTACTTTTTACTATTTTTCTATTCGGTACAAAATTTGTATTAATAGTTTATTTTTAAAAATTGATTTCTATTTTTAATTATTTCATGAAATTATACTTGAGAATTTATTTGTTATTTTATTTATTTTTTTTATTTATTTATTTTAATATACACTAAATTTATAAATTTTATCTCTTATAAAAAATGTAATTAATTTAGGCGCGTGCAGAAGTTAAAATAAATTTTGGGATTTAGTAAAAACTTATGTTATAAATACAAGAATTTTTTTTCTTTGTATTGTATTTTACTAAACTGCGAGTTTAAAAATTCCTTATATTAGATCTTTTTTTTTTTAATATAAGATAAATAAAGAAACGTTTATTATTATTTTATTAAAAATTTAATTTAATATAAAGAATATTAATTTTCAATATTTGTAGTTCAGTATTAAATTGTAAATTAAAAGTGGAATTTTTTTCTAGCTTTAATTTTAAAATACTACATATTTTATAATGACTAAACTGATTATTATTATTGTTTAGTTTAGAGTTATTTTGACTTTATCGGTAAATTATAATTTTTTTTGTTTTTATTTAAATTTGATTTATACAGGGTGAATGATTAATCGGCATCATAATGGCACCTCGTCGAATAGAAGACATTCCTGTCAAAAGAATGGCAGCTTTTGGTTGTCGTTTACCTTCCCGTTTACCAAGAGGTGAAATACTGACTGATATTACCCAAAAAGAATGGAGACTTGGAGATCCCATTGGCTGTGGTGGCTTTGGTGACATTTATTTAGGTACTAATGCAAATATTTATTTAATTTTGTTCTTCGTTAATACAAAATTTGTATTTTATTTCAATTATTTCAATACAAAATTCTATTTTATTCATTAGAATAAAACTACAATATATATTAATAAATAACAATATTAATATTTTATTTCTGTAAAAAATTTCATGTTATTTAAATGTCAAATAATACTTTTTCAGCCTCTGACGACGTGACGAAGCCCGTTGAAAATAATTCAAAATATGTTGTTAAAATAGAACCTCATAATAATGGTCCATTATTTGTCGAAATGAATTTTTACATAAGGGCAGCTCGCAAACCAATGAGTAAGACTTTTTTTACATTTTTTGTATTTAATTTATATATTAGTTTTTAAGTTATAAATTATAACTTTATTAATATGAAGTTATAATTTAACTTCCTAATAATTAAAATTGTTGATAATTGGTTCTAATTTTAATTAAACTCAAATTTAGTCGATCGAAACTTGAATTTATCCAAATAATAATTAATAAAAATCTCAATTGATCTGAAATTTAATATATCCAGATTTTAATTTTCTCAAATTTCAATTGAATCATATTTTAATTCTACCCAAATTTGTTAGTAATTTTTCTTAGCTTTCTAAGACTTTTTTTTTCTGTGTCATTTTTTTCGGAAAATTCTGAGAAATGCAGAAATTGACGGGAATTTAATACAGCATGAAAAAATCACGGAATTTATAAGATCTGTGAATTTGCAAGAAGGGAAATTCGTAGATATCAAAAATTTCAATTATGTATTTTTTTTTAATTTGAAAAATTAAACTAGAGATAGTCAGAGTCTTTAAAATTTTCAAATTTTAATTAATTACAATTTTAAAAGCCAGAAATTCATTATTATGCACATCAGTAGTAATCCTTTTTGTTTTTTTTTTAGTAATTTTTCAGAAATTTTACTGTTTTGAAAATATTTAATTTGTTTCTTAATTTTTTTAACTTTTAAAAAATTTTATTCATTATTATTTCATAATTATTTTATTTTTATCGTTAACAATTTTTTCTCTTCTATTTTAATATTTTGTTCCTGTGTTTCTTTGTTTCGTTTTAATTAGGTATTTGTTTACCTAGTTTTATATTTTTTTAAGTTATTTATGTTTTGTTTTCTAGTTTATTAGGTTTTTTTAAAAGATTTTTTTTTCAACCGGGAATTAACCAGGAATTTTCCGTCAAACCGGGAATTTTCTTTCTGGGCTAATAATATATAATATCAATTTGTTTTATAAATAAAGATAATAACTTTATGCATTTAGAACCAATATGATTATGTGTTTAAATTTTGTGTAATTATGCATTTTGTGTGCTTCAATTATCAATTATTTTCATCATATTTCAATTATTTTCTTCGATATTTAATAATTCTCGGCTTTTTTCAATATTTTTTTTTCAATTATCGATTACGTTCTTGAAGGTTCAATTCAATTCTTCAATTATTTAACTACTTTCAGAAATTCACAATTATTTTCTTCAACACCCAATTATTCTTTTCAATTTTCAATTATTTTCTTCAATTTCCAATTATTTTCTACAATTCTCAATTATTTTCTAAGATTTTGAATTATTTTCATTAATTTCAAATTATTTCTTCATTTCTCAATTATTTTCTTTGATTTTCTACTATTTTCTTCAATTGCCAATTATTTTCTTCAATTTTCAATTATTTTCATCAATTTCTAATTAATTTCTTTAATTCTGAAATATTTTCTACGATTTTCAATTATTTTAATTAATTTTTCATTAATATCTTCAACTCTAAATTATTTTTTTCAATTGACAATTATTTGATACAATTTTCAATTATTTTCTTAAATTTTCAATAATTTTCATCAATTTTTAATTGTTTTCTTTAATTTTTGAACCGTCCGAATTAAGGTTTACCAAAACTTTAAAAAATTCTGTATACGAATTCTAGTAGTATTAATTAAAACTTAAAATTATTCTCATGTCTCTGTTATTTATAATGTAATTTAATTTTTGAATTTTAATAATATTTATAATATCTCTTTTGCGGCTCAGCCATGTAATGATTGTATATATTACTCCGAAAGGTTGTTTACAGCCTGTATAAATTTGATAAATAAATAAATAAATAAATTTTTAATTATTTTGTTCAATTTTCAATTTTTTGTTTCAATATTCAGTAATCTCGACTTTTTTAATTTTTTTTTTTTAATTATCAGTTATTTATTTCATGTTTCAAAACCTCCTTCAATTTTCAATAATTTTCTTCTATTTTCAATTTAATTGTTCAATTATTTTTTTCAATTCTCAATTAATTTCTTTAAAGAACAATTCTATTCTTCAATATTAAATAATTCCTGGCATTTTCCATTTTTTTTAATTATAAATTATTTTCTTCTTTTTTCAATCCAATTGTTCAGTAATTTTCTTTAATTCTCAATTATTGTATCCGAATTTAAATTTTATTTCTCAATTTTCAATTGTTTTTTTTTTAATATTTAATAATTCTGTATTTTTCTGATTTCAATTTCATTATTTAATTTTTAATTTTTAATTATTAAGTTAAATTTTAAATTATTATTTTTTTGATTTTCTATCTAGTTGACTAATTTTTAATTATATTCTTTGAATTTAATAACCATTGTTCAATTTTTTCAATTATTGTTCAATTGTAGATTAATATTTACTTTTTTTTCTTAATTTTGTTTTTAATTGTCAAATATCTTTGCCATTGTCCAATTGTTTCTTTCCATTATTAATTATTTCTTTTCATTATTAATTGTTTCTTTTAAAATTCTTAATTATTATTTTTTGTAAAGTTTAATATTTAATTCTTCAATTCTCAATTATTTTCTTTGAATTTCAATTATTTTCTTCAATTATCAATAGTTATCTTCAATTTTTGTATCCATTTGTAGGTCTATTTATATTTAAAATAAATTTTAAGTTAACAAGAGAAAAAACCAGGAAAAATGGGAACAAAAACCGGGAAATGACCAGGAATTTTGTGGGACGAAATTAGTAAACACCCTGTTAATTCTTTATTTTATCATTTTTCTATTTCTTTAGAAATGTTTTCTCTTCTTTGAAATTTCTTAATTTTTATCCTTTAATTTCTAATTTTTTAAAACCACTTATTCAGTATTTTTTCTACTAAAAGAGTCATATTTTAATCTTTAAAATTTTCCAATTTTAATTAATTACAATTTCAAAAGGCAGAAATTCATTATTTTGCATATCAAAAGTAATTCTTTCTGTTTTTTAGTAATTTTTAAGAAATTTCACTGTTTTGAAAATGTACAATTTGTTTTTTAGTTTTTTTAATTTTTTTAAAAAATTTTATTCATTATTCTGTTTTTTTCACAATTTTTTTCGTTAACTTTTTTTTTTCTTCTATTTTAATATTTTGTTTCTTTATTTCGTTTTAATTAGGTAGATTTTTACCAAATTTTATATTTTTTAAGACTTTTTAATATTTTTTTTTATAGTTTATTAGGTTTTTTATAAAGATTTTTTCCATTTTTCTTCAATATTTTGTTCTTTCATCATTTTTTAAATCATTTTTCAAACTTTTAATTAATTCTTTACTTTATCATTTTTCTATTTCTTAGAAATCTTTTCTCTTCTTTGATATTGCTTAATTTTTATCCTTCAATTTCTAGTTTCTTAAAATCACTAATTTTGCAATTTTTTTACATTTTTCCATAATTTCTTAATTTTTATAATTTTTAAAGGTTTCTTTTCTTATTTTATTTTATGTAAATTTAATCTCGTACTCAATTTATCTCATTTTTCTATTTCTTAGGAATTATTTCTCATTCTTAAAACTGTTTAATTTCGTCTAAATTCTCATTTTTTCAAAAAAATGTATTCGTCTTTTTTACTCAGTTTTGAAAATAATTTCTTAATTTTTCTAATATTTTCATGGTTTTTCTCTTAAGTAAATAAAATTTTATTTCATTTGTTTTACAATTTATTTTCTCAGTTGCAAAAAACGACCATACATATTTTATTAGAAAAAGTTTGTTTTTGTCATAAAAATATTTTTTGTTATTTTCTCATTTTAATTTTCTTAAAAAAAAATGATTTTTTTTAAAGCTTCTCTCTATTTGCATTATTTCTTTTTAAAAGTTTCATAACTTTTTCTTGTAGTTCTTTTTCAAATTAAGTCAATATATTTTTTTTCTAATTACTAGTGACTTATATTAAATGTTTAAAACTTTATTAATATTTCTTTTAAACCAATTAAAATTAAAATAATCAAATATTTATCATTAAAAAAAAATTTGTTTCTTACAAATTATTAATTATTTTATTAATTAAAAAGAAATTTTCCTTGAGTCTTTTAAATTAATAAAAAAATTTCTTGTTTTTTTATACATTTTAATGTAGTTTTTAAAAAGCTGTCATTTTTGAAAAAAAAGTGTCAATGTCAATTTTATGCATTTAAAAAAAAATATTAATTTTTTTCTTAATTTTGAAATTAATTTGCTGTTTTTATTAACAGTTCAAAGTTGGTGTAAGGCTAACGGAAAAAGGCAGATAGGAGTACCTACATACGAAGGTTCGGGTTCTCATGTATATCACGGTGAGAAATATAGATTTTTGGTAGTGCCTCGTTATGGTACCGACGTAGGAAAATTATTTCTTTCACAAGGAAGAAAACTGTCAACAAAGATGATCAACAGTCTCGCAGTGCAAATGGTATTTATTAATAAATACCTTATTTATTTTGTTCTTTTAATATCTTTATAATATGTAGTTTTAATCTCTATTTAACAGGTTTATAATTTCTTTTTTTTTTTTGCAATCTATACACTTTTATGTTCTAAATTAATTTTAATTTCAATTAAATTAATATTTCCTGATTTTTTTATTTTTTTTATTTTTTAATTGTTTCTACTTTTAATTCTAGTTGGATGCACTGGAGTATGTTCATAGTCAGGGATACGCCCACGCAGACGTTAAGGGCTCCAATATTTTGCTCACAACTAATGGATTAGGTTTTGATGTGCAGAAAGCACAAGCATTTTTGGTAGATTACGGATTAGCGTATCGTTTTAGATCGGGCAATGGTGTACATAAACCATTTTTTCATGACGAGAGACGAGCTCACGAGGGAACTCTAGAATATACTTCTCGAGATGCTCATCACGGAAGTGAGTAATTTTTTATTAACATTATTAATATATAACAAGGTAATAATTCTGAACATGGCTGATAAGAATGATGACTTTTTTAAAAAAATCCGAGCTTTTTATTTAAATCAAAAACTGATTTTTTTTAATATATATATACAATTTTCAAGTGTTTATTTGTAAGATATTTATTTTTACACTGAGAATATTTAATAAGAAATAATAAAGAATAAAACATTTAATCAAAGAAAAAAAAAATTATGTCGAACAAATGAGAAACTTTCAAAAAAATATTTTCCAATTCATATAATTGCAAAATAAAAAAATTAATTAAGAGCAACGAAAAAAAAATTATAAAAAAAGCATAAAAACATAAAAGATAAAAAGAATGAATACAATTTTGAAAAATTTCAAAAAATTTTATAAAATAGAAGAACGATTTTAAAATGAAAATATTTTGTTCAAGGTTAAATGTACATAATATAAATAAAAGAATAAAAGTCTTCAAAAATAGTAGAAAATTGATAAAATTAAAAAAAAATGATAAAAGCATCGAACAAATATTTTCAAAAATTCGTAATTACAAGATAAAAACTAAAAATTTTAAATGAAGGATAAATACTATTTTAAATTATGGTCCATATTTTTTCACAGCTTTTCAATATTCAAAAAATGAAGGATAAATGTTTCTGAGAAATGGAAAATTAATGACAAAAATTAAAAAATTAATAAAAACGCAAGGAAAGATTTAAAAAATAGTGAAACATCAAGAAAAGTAAATAAATAGGAAGAAAATGGAGTAATATGATAATGATATAATTGTGATAAATGAGCAATATTTTTAAAATATGAAAATAATTAAGAAAATCAATGAAATAAAAAGTTAAGTGAATGTTATAATAGCAAAATTGTGTAAAATAATATTAAATAATTTGCATAAATAGAAGAAAATTAAAAAAAATCCTAAAATAAAAAGACAAATAAATACAAAAAAAAAATATCAAATGTAAAAGAAGGGAAAAACTTAAATTTTGTAAAAATATGAAATTATAACATAACAATTAAACGGTTTTGAAAAAGTGGAATTTCTTAGAAATCTTGTAGGAATTAAATAAAGGATTATCGTGAATATAGAAAATGGAAAATAATTAATAATACTTCATTATTATGCATTAATTAATATGCATTTAAATTTATATTAATTGAAATTTAAAAGTTTAAATAAATTGGAATATGAGTTAATTGACGTTTGGAATTTATTTGAATTATAATGACTTAAAGATATATAAAAATTTAATACTATTTTTTGATATCTACATACTAAAAATTTGTAGATCGATCGTAGGTATTTTAATCATCGGTATTAGCACAATTTTTTAAATTTTATAAAGAATAAATTATTAAATAAATAACAAGTTTTAGGCCATTATTCACACTTTTTTTAAGTTACATAAAACAACGTTTCGTCAGCTAAATATTATAATTGAAATTTTCAAGAAATATTTATAATTTTTTGGTTTTTTCATGATTTGAGATTTTTTACATAGACATCCGGAGAATTATAAAGTTTTTTTTAAATTAAATCGTGATTTTAAAGCAAATCAATTACAGCCCTGATTCCTAATGTAATAATTCATATAATATTATGTTAATTAATTATATTATAAAATAATTTTTTAAAATATAATTTTATTAAATATTTAGCCCATTCAAGACGAGGGGATTTGGAGACATTGGGTTACAATTTATTACAATGGATGTGTGGGAAATTACCTTGGGAAAAAGAGAATGGAGTGTCAACTGACGATCCGGAAGAGATTCAAATGCAAAAAGAATTAATGCTTTCAGATGTTCCTTTAGCTATGCAAAAATGTTTCTCGGGAAAGAAAAAACCACCAGGTGAGCAAAAAAGCATTTGTTTATCTGGTTTAATTAGATTATAAATATGAATCTACAGTTAAAGGAAAAGATTTTTGATTCTAATTTACATTTTATTTCTATTGCAGAAAATATTGTTGAATATTTCACGTACATCTCTCGTTTAGGATTTGAGACTAAACCAAATTACACATATTTGCGTAGGCTTTTTTGTCAAGGATCAATGGTTGAAGAAAATATTTTGGCTTTAGTTAACAGAGGAATTACAAATGAAAATTTGTCTTGCATTAAATTCAACAACAAGCCGTATCTCAGAGAAAGAAAACCTTGTAA
Organism: Ganaspis brasiliensis; assembly: GCA_037103525.1. NCBI lineage: Eukaryota > Metazoa > Arthropoda > Insecta > Hymenoptera > Figitidae > Ganaspis > Ganaspis brasiliensis. The sequence goes on from JAZKLR010000674.1 coordinate 139,597, forward strand.
ACCCGTAAACGGAGAGGTTTGATATTTTTCATTTTATTATTGTTGTTTTTAAAAAAATATATTAATTACGTTTTATCTAATGTGAGCCTTAAATTCAAGAGTTTCACGGTTCATGATTTTAGTTTCATGTTTACAATTTACTGTCATTTAATACTCTAGAATTGTCGAAATGAAACTGAAACCGTCACCCGGAAAAACTGGTTTTTTTAGCTTTGAAAAATAAAACGAAGCAATTTTTTTTTTTTTTAAATAGTTGAATTTTCATGTAAAAAGTGATTATTTACATTAAATTTTATTTAACTGGAAATTATCAATTATTTTCAGGTACGTGTAACAAGAAATACTCATCCGGTAGTTCAAAAGAAAGCAATTAACTTTAGTTGGGAAGAAGTTCTCTCTCGACATCCTGACAAACTCGCCAAAATTAGTGTTTATCCTCCATCTTCTTCTCTTACGCCGCCACCATCACCTCCACCAATTTCTCCAACTTCTTCTTTGCCAACTTACGCGATGTTGAATGTACTGCAGAGAATGAAGGAAAAACAAAACGGAATCATAAGACACAAATCCTCAAAAGAGTAAATACAATTTATTTATTTATAAAATTTTAAATGAACTTGTCAAGATGTTTTTTAATTAATTTGTTATTTTCCTAGTAATGAATTGAAACTGAAATGGATGACACCAGCAATGGAAGAAATTGCTCAATTGCGAAAAAGAAATTTAGAATTGGCTGCTCAAGCAATAGTTCGCAGTCCAAATATCTCCAGAAGACTCACTAGATCTGGAACTGCAAAATTAAAACGTAATTATATTAAATTACATTAATATATTTTTTATGCAATTTCAAGAAATACAGGGCTGCCAGTGACTCACTTTTCAAATTTTACTCAATCGTTTTCGTCAATTTTTTAATTACAGTCTACAAATAATTAATTTCTACACGTCTATTCAATAATTTTTGTCATTTTTAAAGTACTTTTGTCAACTTTCAAGTATTTTTGCGATTTTAAATTTAATTTTTTAAATATCAATTATTTTCTTCAGACTAAATTTTTTAAAATAAAAAATTCATTTTTTAAATTATTGTCATGAAAATTTATATTATATTACACTGGTTTTCATTTATTTTTGTCATGCTTCAATTATTTTCTTCAAATTTCAATTACTTTATTTATTCTTTTTATTATTGTCATGAATTTATTAAATTTTTAAAAAAATTTTAATTATTTTCTACAAATTTCAATTCTTTTTTTCTAACTTTAATTACATTTTTAGTATTTCTAAAAAAAATTAAATAAAAATTCATAAACTTTTTTCGACATTTTTGAATTATTCTCTTTAAATTTCAATTATTTTCTTCAAATTTCAATTAATTTTGTCATTATTCAAGTATTTTTGTCATCCAATCATTTTCTTCGTATTTCTATTATTTTTAACATTTTATAATTATTTTCTACAAATTTCAATGAATTTCTTCAACTTTAAATTTTTATTTTTTCTTAGGCTTCTAAAATTTTTTTAAATTTTTAAATTATTGTCTTCAAATTTCAATTAATTTTGGCATTTTTCAACACTTTTATTAATTCATTATTCATTTCATTTTATTATTTATTATTTTCTAAACATTTTTCAATTATTTTCTACAAATTTGAATTATTTTTTTCTAACTTTAATTACTTTTTTAATATTTATAAAATATACCATATTCATGAATTTTGTTGACATTTTTGAATTATTTTCTTCAAATTTTAATTAAATTTTGCAACTTTCAAATATTTTTCTCAAGCTTCTTATATATTGTTAAATTCTTAAATTAATAATATTACATTTTACATTTATTTTCTACAGAATTTCTTTAATTTTAAATTATTTTTCTCAAGCTCCTAATATTTTTTTTCATTTTTTAATTATTTTCTTGAAATTTTAATTACTTTTGACATTTTTCAATCATTTTATTAATTTATTATTCATTTTACTTCATCATTCATTCATTATTTTTTACACCTTTTTCAATTCTTTTTTTCTAACTTTAATTACTTCTTTAATATTTATAAAATATATAGTATTTCTACATTTTTTTTAACATTTTTGAATTATTCTCTTTAAATTTAAATTATTTTCTTCAACTTTCAACTATTTTTCTCAAGCTTCTAATATTTTTTTTCAATTTTTAAATTCTTTTCTACGAATTGCAATCATTTTATTCATTCAGTTTTATTATTGTCATGAATTTATTACATTTTACTCCTTAATTATTTACTACAAATTGTAATTTTTTTTCTAACTTTAATTACTTTTGTAATATTTATAAAATATACCATATTCATTCATTATGTTGACACTTTTGAATTGTTCTCTTTAAATTTCAATCATTTTTTTCCATCTTCAATAAATTTCTTCAACTTTCAATTCTTTTTCTTAAGCTTCTAATATTTTTTTTTTCAATTTTTCAATTATTTTCTTCAAATTTATATTATTTTTGCCTTTTTAGAATTATTCTCTTCAAATTACAATGGTTTTATACGAATTTCAATCTTTTTATTAATTCATTATTTATTTCATTTCATTAATCATTCATTTTTTTTGCACCTTTTTCAATTATTTTCCACAAATTTTTATTCTTTTTTTCTAATAACTTTCTTAATATTTTGAAAATATATGATATTCAAAATTTTTTTTGACATTGTTGAATTATTCTCTTAAAATTACAATTATTTTCTGCAACCTACCATGAATTTCTTCAACTTTCAATTATTTTTCTCAAGCTTCTAATATTTTTTTTAATTTTTCAATTACTTTCTTCAAATTTCAATTACTTTTGTCATTCTTTATTTTTATACCTATATTTTTTAATTCTTTTCTTCTAACTTTAATTACATTTATAAAATTCATAAAATATACCATATTGATAAGTTTTTTTGACACTTTTGAATTATTCTCTTTAAATTTCAATTATTTTCTGCAACCTTTCATGAATTTCTTCAACTTTTAATTATTTTTCTCAAGTTTCTAATATTTTTTTCAATTTTTCAATTATTTTCTTCAAATTTTAATATTTTTATTCATTTATTATTTTCTACAACTACGTCAATTATTTTCTACAAATTTTAATTCTTTTTTTCTAACTTTAATTACTTTTTTATTATTTTTAAAATATGTTATAGATATTAAAATTTTTTTTTGACTTTTTTGAATTATTCTCTTTAAATTTCAATTATTTTCTGCAACCTTTCATGAATTTCTTCAACTTTAAATTATTGTTCTCAGGCTTCTAATATCTTTTTCAATTTTTCAATTATTTTCTTCAAATTTTAATTAGGTACATTTGTCATTTATTATTTTTATACATTTTTTCTAACTTTAATTACCTTTTTAATATTCATAAAATATACCATATTTATAACTTTTTTTTTGACATTTTTGAATTATTCTCTTTAAATTTCAAGTATATTTTCTTCAACCTTCTATGAATTTCTTCTTTTTTAATTATTATTCTCAAGCTTCTAATTTTGTTTTCAAACTGTAAATTATTTTCTTCAAATTTGAATTACTTTTGTCATTATTCAAGTATTTTTGTCATTTTTTAATTATTTTCTTCTTATTTCTATTATTGTTTGCCATTTTAGAATTTTTTTCTTCAAATTTTAATCATTTGATTTTTTTTTTAATTATTGTCATGAATTTATTAATTTTTTACAACTTTTTCAATGTTTTTCTACAAGTTTCAATTATTTTCTTAAAACTTCTATTATTTTTTCCAACTATTGTCCAATAAGTTTAATTTCTACACCAGTTGTCAATTATTTTTGTTATTCAATTAGTTTCTTTACATTTTAATTATTTCTTCAATATCTCAATTGTTGTACTCAAAATTTTAATTTTGTACACCAGTTTCAAATTCATTTTCTCCAAATGTTAATTATTCTTGTCATTCTTTAATTAATTTCTTGTAATTTCAATTATTTTTGAAACTTTTCAATTATTTTTTTCGAATTTTAATTATTTCGTTTCAATTTTTCGATGTTTGTCTTCATTTTTTGATTTATAATCAATTTTTTAATTAGTTTTGTCATTTTACAATTTTTTTCAAATTTTAATTATTTTCCTGAATCTTTATATTATTGTCATGAATTTAAAAAAAAATCATTATATTGAGGAGCCCTGAATAATTATTTCCCTGCTGGCGGGCCCTAAATTAATACCAGTAATGTCAAACTCATTATTGTTTGCTCACTTTTTTAAATTAAAAAGTCAATTTTTTTTACTATTTTCAATCTGCAAGTCCGCTGGTAGCCCTGATGGAAATCTCATTATATCATTATCTATATAATAATATATTCATTTATTTTTCTAGGACTCAATAGCAAGTCTCCAGGGAAGATAGCTTCGAGAAAAAGAAAGGCTTCTTCTTAAATTTTGGTACGTTTTCCATAATCTCTCAAGGTTTTCAGGCTAAAGAATGAATTTTCGATAAAGTATTAAACTTTACTAGCGAATTTAGCTCTAGGATAGATCAATTTGATGTTCCTCAACAAAGGATAACATTCACTTCTTTGATTAAGCGAAGCCTGAGACAAACATCTCGCTAATTCTTAAGACTGCTTCGTAATCGCCGTTATTTTCATAATCATAAATACGCTTTGTGCGTTTACATTATTTATACACTCAAGAAAGATTCATTCCTTTCATCAATATATTTTTTTGATTTATAATTTAACTAAGCGCGGTGAAATTCGAGTGATTAAAACAAATATAGTACATTGTTTCTTTATTTAAAAAAAAACAAAACAAAAAATGGAAAAAAAAAGAGTTGAGCTTACATTTTTTATAAGCTTTTTACAATCATACTTCACTATAGGCGTTTTTCTGCTAAATTAAAATTAAGAGTTTGATAAAAAAGAAAGAAAGGTAAAAAGGCGTTTTTTAAGAAATCTTGTTGATGAGACTTATCTTAAGCTGTGGTAAGATTTGTTTTACACTTTTCTGCTTAATAGAAATAAGTCATTTTTAATTTATGGACTAATTATTGTAGTTTTCAATTATTTAAAAAAAAAAAAAAAAAACACGCGTCAATCAGAAACTTTTAATGAAATTATGTTTCATTATGTACATGACCAAGATCAGTGAAAAGTTTTCCTTCTCTTTTTTTTAAACTGTTAGTTTGCTGAATCTTTATTTTTGTAAAGATTATTAAAATGCCTTTTAGTGCGAATTTAAAATAATGGTAGAAAACATTTTATTATGTTTTATGTCGTCGATAACTTGTACATATTATTACGAATTGAATTAACTTGTTTATTAAGAATCGTCAATTCAGAGAAGAAATTCATTTTTTTTTTCTCTTCTCTTTTTTATATCATTATAATATATAAACCTTTATATTTTATATAACAATTTTTAATACGAGTGCAATTCTCCTATTTCTTATAAAACATTTCCAGTAGATTGTTAAGATTAAATTTTAGATATATCCAATGGAAATAATGAATGAATTTCAGCTCTGACCAAGACGTAGCTTTTGTGATAATTTATGTGTATTATGTTAAGTTACGCGTACCTGCGCCTGACAAGACTAAAGGTTAGTGCATCGTACAAAAGCATAATTACCCTTTTAACTGAAAATTACGGTGCGATGCCAATCAAGAACAAATTAATCATTACGTTTAATCTATTAACATTATGTTCGTAATGAAATTCTTTTGTATAGTATTCTTTATTGTAGATATAAATATTCCAAAGTAGGAAATATAAATAAAATTAAAATATACATCAAACTGTTTTCTTATTTATTCAAACTTCAGTATTTTATTTCCAAAAATTTTATTTATAAAATTTAGTTATGTATAGTTAAGTTGTATCTAATTTGTATAAATTACTTGTGCTTACGTAATTTAAATTTAATATCAGAAATCACAGATTGTAACTTTTTCAATTTTTTCACCTGTTATGATAATTTTCAAGTTTAAAGTATTTTTGTGAATTTTCAAGTATTTTTCGATTTTTAATTTAATTTCTTCAAATATCAATTCTTTTGTTCAATTTTTGAATTATTGTCAGGGACATTTAAATTTTCTACACAAGTTTCAATTTACTTTTTTTTATTTTTAAATTATTCTCTTCAAATTTTAATTATTTTTGTTATTATTCAATATAAAATATATTTTTTTGACATTTTTTAATTATTCTCTTTAAATTTCAATTATTTTCTTATCTTATCTAATTATCTTCTTTTCTTCAATTATTTCTATTATTTTTCTCAAACTTCTAATATTTTTTTCAATTTTTTAGTTTTTTTCTTCAAATTTATTTTCTTTTGTCATTACTCAAGCATTTTTGTCATTTTTCAATTATTTTCTTCACATTTCTATTATTTTTGTCATTTTAAAATTATTTTCTACAGATTTCAATTCTTTTTTTCCAACTTTAATTACATTTTTAATATTTCTAAAATAAATTAAATAAAAATTCAAAATTTTTTTTTACATTTTTGAATTATTCTCTTTAAATTTAAATTATTTTCTTTAAATTTTAATTACTTTTCTCATTCAAGTATTTTTGTTATTTTCCAATCATTTTCTTCATATTTCTATTGTTTTTGCAATTTTAAAATTATTTTCTACAAATTTCAATAATTTCCTTTAAATTTCAATCATTTTATTCATTCATTATTCATGTTATTTCATCATTTATTCATTATATTTTACACCTTTTTCAATTATTTGCTACAAATTTCAATTCTTTTTTCAAGCTCTAATTACTTTTTTAATATATCATATTATTTATAAAATTTATTAACAGTTTTGAATTATTCTCCTTAAATTTCAATTTATTTTTGCAACTTTCAAATATTTTTTTCAAGCTTCTAATATTTTTTTCAATTTTTCAATTAGTTTCTTTTAATTTCAATTACTTTTGTCATTATTAAAGTATTTTTGTCATTTTCCAATCACTTTCTTCATATTTCTATTATTGTTGACATTTTAGAATTATTTTCTACAAATTTCAATGTATTTCTTTAATTTTAAATTATTTTTTTCAGGATCCTAATATTTTTTTTAAATTTTTCAATTATTTCTTTTAAATTTCAATTACTTTTGATATTTTAAAATCATTTTATTAATTCATTATTCATTTTATTTCATTATCACTTCATTATTTTTTACACATTTTTAATTATTTTCCTCGAATTTCAATTATTTGTTTCTAACTTCAATTACTTTTTTAATTTTTATAAAATATATCAAATTCATAAATTTTTGATATTTTTGAATTATTCTCTTTAAATTTTAATTATTTTTTTCAACCTTCCATGAATTTCTTCAACTTTTAATTATTTTTCTCAAGCTTCTAATATTTTATTTTTTTTCCTATTTTATAATAATTTTCCAATTTCAATTATTTTCATGAAACTGTTAGAAATTCACTAATTGGATATTAGGGAATCAAATACAATAGACAAAGTTTATGATTAAAAGAAACTTAGGTTTAATAATTAAGAAAACTCTTTAACAATGTTTCGGCGTGCTTCTCCTCGACTGACTCGATATTCACTAACTCTCTCGTCAGAGGGCACTCCTATCTTAAGTTACTTACAAAAATTTAAAATAAAATAAAATGATTGAATAAGTCTCTATCAAAACTTGAGTTATTTTCTTCAATCTTTAATTAATTTCTTCAACTTTCAACAAAATACCTCAAACTTCAAATATTTTTTTCAATTGTGCAATTATTGTCTAATAAATTTTAATTTTTAAATCGACTTTCAATTATTTATGTCATTATTCAATTAGTTTCTTAACATTTCAATTTTTTCGTCAATTTTTCAAGTATTGTTACCAAATTTTTTACTCCAGATAACAATTATTTTTTTCATTTCTTAATTAGGTCTTCCAAATTACAATTATTTTTGTCATTGTTCAAATATTTTTGATATATTTAAATTAGTTTCTTTAAATGTTTTATTTTCTTCAATCTTATTATTTTTTTATACATTTTTTAACGTTTACACCAGTTTTCAATTATTTTTGTCATTATTCAATTAATTTCTTCAAATATCAATTAAATCGTTAATTTTTCAATTATTGTACTCAAATTTTCAATTTTTTACGACAGGCAAAATTATTTTTTTCCAATTTTAATTATTTTTGTCGTTCTTGAATTATTTTCTTGTAATTTCAATTATTTTCTTCAAATTAAAAATTTTTTTTTTAAATTTTTCATGTTTGTCTACATTTTCTTTATTTTTAATTAGTTTTTCAATTAATTTTGTCATTTAACAAGTTTTTTTTCCAATTTTTAGTTATTTTTGTAATCTTTCAACTGTTTTCTACAAATATACATTTTTTGCCATTTTTAAATTATTTTCTTCAAGTTTCAATTATTTTCTAGAAACTTCTATTATTTTTTCAGTTTTTCAACGAGTAACTAAAAAATTTATTTTTTTACACCAGCTTTCAATAAATTATTATGTCATTATTTAATTAGTTTCTTCACATTTTAATTTTGTCAATATTTTAATTATTGTATTCAAATTTTTAATTATCTACAACAGTCTCAAATTATTTTTTTCTAAATTTTAATTATTTTTGCCTTTTTTTAATTATTTTCTTGTAATTTCAATTGATTTTAAAACTTTTCAATTATTTTATTTCAATTTTTCAATGTTTGTCTTCATTTTTCAATTTCTAATCAAATTTTCAATTAATTTTGTCATTTTACAATTTTTTTTTCAAATTTAAGTTATTTTTGGTATTTTTCAATTATCGTCATATTTAAATTATTTTTGATATTTTCCAACTTTCAATCCATCAATTTAAGAAAATTTTTAATTTATACAAGTTTTATTTAATCTCAAATTTAAAACAATTCCAACTTCAAATTATTAATACCATAATTTTTCAAAATTCATTTAATCGTAAATTTTAATAACTCCAAACTTTAATTTACCTATTTACATTTCAAGCAGTCTCAAATTAATTTACTCAAATTTTATAAATCGATCAAAAATCGCAATACGTTGCTTTTCTATATTTATTTCTATTAGCCCCCGAAAGTAGGCAACCTGACTAGCAACAATGTACACCGCAGAAACGAAAGCAGCCATAAGGAGTTATTTTTATTATAAACAATTTATCAATTAAAACAATTTATTAAAATTTGCATAGAATTTTTATTTTAAAGCAATTTAAAAATATGAAAAAAAACAAAATGTTGTATTATCTCCTTACTTTTGCTTCATGACTTTTTTAATTTCTTACCTTCAATTTATTATCTTCAAAAAGCATAAAAAAAAATTAAATACCTTTTCACATTGTCAAATTACAAATTAAAAATAAATAAAATTGTAGATTTGTATTTTATTGCATTTTTAATTAACAAATAGTCGATTTTTCGAAAATAAAATAAAAATGCTTATGCATATAATTTTTCAAAAGTCAAAATTAAGAAAATTCAAAAAACTTCCGCCCATTTTGTTAACGGCCGTAAGTCACGTGACCCGATACCAAAAATAGTTTGCAATTGCATTTCTGCACTGTCAACAAAAGTTTGTTTAATTAATATTTGACGTGTGATAATGATTCTAATATTTGCAGAAATGGGTAAAAACACATTTCGTAGAAAGGTTTACGTGAAAAACGAGTGTGTTATCATTAAATAAGATCCATGTTTCCACCATGAAAGCAGGTTTCGATGTTTGAATATAACTCCCTGTTCTCTTTCGGTTCGGTTCTCTTGAGTTCTCAGTCTGCGTCCGTAACTCGATGGGGTTGCCCTATCAAATCGTTCTTCAGCGAATGCATTTTCGTTTTAAATAATTTCAAATGATCGCGTTATTAGCAAAATAAATAATAACATGCTAATCGCCATGAGTGTTGTGTACAATATCAATCTCCAGATGTGACAAAACAGGAATAATCAGAAGAAACAAAATTTCACGAAAGTTTTATTTTAAATGGGGAGTGAAGCAGGACCAGAAGTGGCTGCGGCCAGTGCTGTGGATTCTGATGGATCTGTTAGTTGGGAAGACTTCTTTGGTGAGTAAAATCAATAACAAAATCATTACATTTGACATAAATTAACTTTGACACTTTGAGGTTATGTTTATACATGCAGGTATCGCAGGTATCAATTGTTTTTATGAAATCGAGCGCTTTTTTCTTTATGCCGCTCAAAGTATCACGTATTTTTTTTATTTATTTTGTGTTATATATATATATTTTTTTTAATTCTTCTGACATTATTAAATTCTTTAAATTTGAAGTCTGTCTAAATTGCCTTTAAAAACACTTTCTATGCTCAATAATAAAGATCGATGAAAACTTTCAAATTCAAATGACAAAAATAAATCATTATTTGAATTTTTTATTTCTCCGGAAAGTGTAGATTTAAAATGAAGTTTACACTCCAAACGATGACATAAACGCATTTTTTTATTTTATTTCCTTTTCAAATTTTAGTTGTGAAAATATATCGTTAGCTTGAAATCTCAGATTTTTATGGATTAAAAAACTTTCATTTTTTAAATATTTTATTCATGTTACATTTATACGTTTATCTCTGATTTTAAAAGACAAAATATAGTTAATAAATTAAGGAAATAATTAAGTTACTAGTTAATAAATACAATGAGAAAAATAGTAAACTAATAAGAAAAAAAAATTGAATAAATTGATATGTCATTTTATTGAATACTCAGGTATGAGATAAATAGTCAAGAAACATTACCATGGAATGTTATCTTAGGTAAACAATCCAAATCACTATAAAAATATTTCCTAATTGAGAACTTTTCTTTACACTAGTATTAGTCTTGAATAATTTTCTTTAAAAAAAAATCATTAATTCGTTTATCTATCTTATTGAAAAAAAAAACATATTGATAATAAAACAAACTTAAATGTGGGAAGTGTCGTAACTTTGGACAAAAACACAATTGCTCTGAGCGACTGGACAGACATTTATCAATGATATCTTATCACATGTCAGTCATAAAATACAAAGATTTAAGAAGGTCATTCTCCAGTAAAGTCCATATCCTTTAAAACCGTTTCTGGAATTTTTCCAACTATCTTTGGAAACTTAAATAAATAACTTCTATTTATGTTGCTTAAAAAGGTTAAAATAATGAACTTTGTTGCTAAAAAAAATCTAAATAACGATTTAAAAAAAACTTTATTAATAAATGTTATTTTTGAAAAATGTTTAATAAATGAATATTACTCACAAAATTTAAAATAATAAGCACATATAATATTTAATTTATGGTTAGATACGATTCTCTTTTCACGTATTCATATACACGGGCATAAATAATTCAGTATTTATGAAACTTTCGATTTTCTGTAAATTTTACAAATAATATAAATTCTAAATTTTATTATCTATTTATTTTTTACAGTGTTAAAAACAATTTACTTTAAATTATGAACTGAGATGTGGCGAAAGTTGGCAATGTTTTGTTGAAACTTAGAATCAGTGAATTTAAATATAAAAGATAATTTTTAATAAAAAAAAAATATTTAATCTGAAATAAAGCTAAGATGCTTTTAGTTATTCTCGTGTACAGTTCACAAATCATAATCAGTGGGAGGTATTCCTAATGAAATAGCAGGTCCCTTTCTGCAAAGATACAATCACAAATTCTGTCTTCTATAACCTTCAAGGAACCACAGAGAGAAATTATTTCCTTTAAAAAGACATCCTTTAATCTTATTTTTATTGAGCGAAGCGCAAAATCTTGTAGATTTTATCAAGGACAAATATAAAATATTATTATTAATTCGTACAGATTATTCACTTCAGAATATAATTGACCAAATTATTGTTTACATAATTTTTTGACTGATTATTAATATTAACATTTAACGCTTTTTTGAAAAAAAATGTATTTATATAATCTTTATTTTCAGTCTATTGACACAGAAATAGAATTGATTTACATAACTTTTTTCTAAATGCACTTAATCAAAATAAAGCTCAAGTTAGTTGCAACTTTATAAAATTTTTTTAATTTAATTTTTTTAATTTTTCTTTTAATTTTTTAATACAATTTTTGAATCTAAATAAAAAATAATTAACACAACTACTTTTAATTATTAGTTTTCTACTAAAAATTAGTAAATTTTTTAGTATTTAGTAAAAAATATTTAGCAAAAAATAATATTAAATTTTTATATCTTTAAATCATTATAATTGAAAAAATCCCAAATGTTAATTAACTCATAATTATTCAAATTTATTCAAACCTTTAAATTTCAATTAACTTAAATTTAATTGCATATTAATTAATGAATGATAATTAAATACTATTAATTATTTTCCATATTCACAATAATCCTTTTTTTAAATTTTTACAAGATGTATAAAAAATTTTATTTTCCCGAAACTGTTTAATTTTTATCTTATAATTTTCTATTTTTACAAAATTTTAAAAGTTTGTTTTCTTTCATTTTTGATATTATTTTTTTTAGGATTTTCTTTAGTTTTCTTCTTTACATGCAAATTATTTAAAATTATATTACACAATTTTGTTGTTATAACATTTACTAAACTTTTTATTTCGTCGATTTTCTTAATTATTTTAAAAATAAATACACTCTCATTTTTTTGTAAATTTATTCAATTTCTTTTTACATCTTGTCTATTTTTTAAAATCTCATTTATTCTTTCATAAAATGTTTAGATTTTCTTTATTTTTCTAAATTTATTGTTGGACTTGTTTTAAGTGTAATATTATAAAAATATTTTAAATTTAATTTTCCTACACTTTTTAATTTTAAAGGATTTTTAAATTTATTTTATGGGCTTTTTATTTAACAGTTTGTTAGATTAAGAAAAAAAGCATTATTCTCCATTTTCTTTCTATTTGTTTAATTTTCTTGTTTCACAATTTTTATAGTCCTTTCTTGCATTTTATTTATTTATTTACATTTTAATTAATTCTTTAATCTTTGTCATCATTTTTCTGTTCCTGTTTTCTATCCCTTCTTTTAAATTATAATATTTTTAGTTTTTATCTTGTAATTACGAATTTTTTAAAACATTTATTTGATGCTTTTATCTACATTTTTTAAATATTACTCATCTTTCTACTTTTTTGAAGTAGAAATTTTTTTTCATACTTTTATTTTATATTTTTATGTAAATTTAATCTTGTACTACTTAAATATTCTCATTTTTAAGTCGTTCTTATATATTTCATAGTATTTCGTTTCTTTCAACATTTTTTTAAATTTTCCAAAATTTTATTTATTTTTTTTCAATTTGTATAATAATCCTCTAATTTTTCTAATTTAAATTTTTCTTTTTAGTAATATATTTTAACGTTTTTTTTATTATCTTCTTATTAATTTTTTTAACTTAAAAAAACGTCCATAAATAGTTTAATTTTTTGAATAGAGTTTTTACTTTTTTATATATATTTTATGTCACTGTTTTTCTCTAATTCTTCTTTAACTTCTTTAATAATTTCCAAGACTTTCTTTATTTAAAAGAATTTTCTGATTTTTTTAATAAACTGTTTTTTCATTTTTTTACGTTTTTGTGTGTTTTTTTCATAATTTATTATTTTTCGTCGCTTTTATCAAATTTTCTTAATTTTGCGATTATAAAAATTTAAAGATATTTTTTTGAATTCTTCTCATTTATTCGACATAAGATATTTGATTCTTATTAAAAGTTTTATTCTTCATTATTTCTTATCGAATATTCTCAGTTTAAAAAATAAACTACTTACAAATAAACATTTGAATATTTTATTTACCGATTTTATAATATTTTAAAAAAATCGGTTTTTTTTATAAATCAGGTTTTTATCATCCTTGTCTCATATAATTGAATGTTACTGAAGGATAAATTTAAAATTGATTAATGTCATATAAAAGATTGTTATACTCAATTCTTGTTAGACAGCTTAAAATAATATATATTAATAATTTAATAATAATATTAAACATTTATATTAGACGGTTTTATAAGAATTCACAAAATCATTCGATTTTTATAAAAATGCATGCTTTCAATATTCTAAATGGCGAAATGTTTGGACAACTTCCAAAAGTAAAAATTTCAAATTCGAGGCACGTCCCAATTTATTCGCTTTCTAATAAAAATTCTCGAGAGATTTTCCCTAAATTGTTGCATTTGCAATCATTAAATTTTGAACGTCAATCTAATTATTTGTTAAAAAGGTATTTCCTCCAAGAGAAATCAGTATAAAATCTGAGACTATTTTTAAATAAAAATTCCTTTCATTAATATAAATAAGTTTTCTTTATCAGCAGTTTTGTGCGCAAAATTTCTAAAATTTAAGATTTCTAAAATTGTTTCAAAAAGTTGTATTATTACTGTGTATGGTATTTTTTGTTACGTGTTTAAAAACTTGCAAAAATTTCTATTCTGTGGAATTTCTAAATAGGTTTGATCAATCAACAACAAATTTGAATATAATTATTTAAATGAGGAAAACTTGAGTAATATTTAAAGAAAAAAAAGTATTCCAAAAAGCAAATTGTGATGAAAGTAAACAAGAGTAAAGTCATAATTTATACTTTAAGGATACTAATAAAATAAAATGAAGGAAAATTGATTAATTACAGACTAATAAGTTTGTAATCAAAGGATAGTATCGACTAAGGTCGACTATCAATCATCAGCCCTGGAACATCATTAAAGATTATTTTTTACTTCAATTGCAATGCACTCTTAAAATAGTATTTTTTACAAAAATTCAGATAGAAGCAAACATTGTATTATGTAACATAGTAATAATAATAACAATAATAATACTACTAATTTTTAACAAAGAAAATAATTTATATTTCTTTGTTAAAAATACAATTAATTGTTATATATTAAACAGCAATTAGTAAATGTCGGAATATTTTCCCTGAGGTAACATTGTTTCCGCTGTTTTCACAGATCAAGTGCGGAACTTGTGTACTCGCTTACAGCGATTTACCAGCAGTTCATAACACTAATGTGATCATATTTCACGTTATATGAAGAGAAAACACTAGACCTCGAGATTCGTTTTGTGGTTCAGACAGGAACAACCACCAATGTGAAAGTGACATTTGATCTTTTGTAGTTTCCCCTTATCTCAAATATTATCCTCATAATCTGTGCTCCAAGACTTCCCACACCCCAACAATTAATTCTCTTTGAAAAATCGTGTATTTAATAAGTCTTATTGAGTATCAGTACATAAATTAATATATTCGATTATCCTTCCTCGAAGCTTTACAGAAAAAACACCTTTTTAAACAAATAAAACGTTTTATGAGGCATCTTTAATTGTTTATAATAAAATGCTAATAGTGAAAGAGTAACTTTCCAACGAAATAAAATAATCTCTCAAGTTGTTCTGTCGACACTATATATATATATATATTTAAAGCAAGCCGGATGCACTACGCGAAGAATTAGAGCTCTGCCGGATCCACTTTTAGAGAATTAATATATTTTCTCTGACACGACCATTCGCGCTTTTTCTTATTCTGATTATATCAGGGTTAATAGTAATTTAACAATTATTACACAATAACTTTCTGGGCTAATAAATTTGACTAATGTATCAATTTGTTTTATAAATAAAGATAATAACTTTATGCATTTTCAACCAATCTGATTATGCATTTAAATTTTGTGTAATTATACGACAATTATGCAATTGAAAAATAAAAAATATACATTAAAAATTAAAATATAATATAATAAGTATATTCTCATGAAATATAGACGTTTGAAAAAATGTAGATAGAACTTCAGTTTTTTTATTAGACCGTACATTGCATAATAGTTTATATAGTTATAGGGAATTCTATTGTGTGCTTTCAATTATCAATTATTTTCTTCGATATTCAATAATACTCGGCTTTTTTCAATATTTTTTTTTTCAATTATCGATTACGTTCTTGAAGCTTCAATTCAATTATTCAACTATTTTCAGAAATAAACAATTATATTTTTCAACTGACAACTATTCTTTTCAATTTTCAATTATTTTCTTCAATTTCCAATTAATTTCTACAATTCTCAATTATTTTCTTCCATTTTGAATTATTTTTATTAATTTCAAATTATTTCTTCATTTCTCAATTATTTTCTTCGATTTTCTACTATTTTCTTCAATTTTCAATTATTTTCATCAATTTCTAATTAATTTCTTTAATTCTGAAATATTTTCTACGATTTTCAATTATTTTAATCAATTTTTAATTATTTTCTTCAACTCTAAATTATTTTTTTCAATTGCCAATTATTTCATTCAATTTTCAATTATTTTCTTCAATTTTCAATTATTTTCATCAATTTTCAATTATTTTCTTCAGATCTCAATTATTTCCTTCAATTTTTTATTAATTAATTTAATATTCAATAATTCTCGAATTTTTTCAACTATTTTTTTCAATTATCATTTATTTATTTCACATATCAATAACTCCTCCAATTTTCAATTATTTTCTTTTATAATCAATAATTCTCGGCTTTTTTCAAAATTTTTTTCAATTATTAATTATGTGTTTGAAACTTCAATTCATCAATTATTATTCAACAATTTTCATAAAATCACATTTTCTTCAATTTAAAATTATTTTCTACAATTTTTAATTAATTTCTTCAAATTACAATTACATTCTTCATTTTTTATTGTTTTCTTCAAATTCTATAATTCCTATAATTCTATAATTTCATATTTCTTTCAATTTCTCAATTTCTTTCAGTTTTCAATTTCTTCTCAATTTTCTTCAATATTTAACAATTCTCCGCTTTTTTAAATTATGTTTTTCTGTCAATTTTTATTTAAATTGATAATAATGTTTAAATTACTAGCAAAATAAAACGCGCGCGATTAGTTTTTCATACATTTAAAAAATTATAAAATACAATAATAAATATAAAAAATCGGTAAATACTATTTATCTAATAAGAAGAAATAAATATTTTAAATATAATATTTAAAAATCAATTAATATAAATAAAATAAATATTTATTTAGGACAAAATTTATAATATTTTAGAATTAAAAATAATTGTAAAAAATAATTGCAAATTTTGCAAATTAATTGAAAAAAAAATGAAATTAATTAAAAATTGGGGATACTAATTTAAACAATCATAAAAATGTTTTAAACATAAAGAAAATAATTAAGATTTGAGAAAAATACTTGAGAATCTTAACAGTAAATTAAAACAAAATTGAATAATGAAAAATTAGAGAAAATAATTGAAAATTGAAAAAACATGGTTAGAAATTGAGATAAATAAATTAAAATTTAAAAAAATAATTAAAATTTGAGAAAATAATTTAACAAATTACATAAAATATTTTAAATAAAGGAAAGTTAAACAAAATTTGAGAAAAATACTTAAAAGTTTCAGCAGTCCATTGAAATAAAAAAAAATAATTAAAAATTAGAGAAAATAAATGAAAAAAGAAAAAAATAATTTAACATTGAACAGAACAAGTTTTAATTAAAGAGAAATGAGTAAAAACTTTTTGGCAATTATAAAAAAGAACGAAAGTAATTGAAAATTGAAGAGAATAATATAAAAAAAAATAATATAAATAATGAAAGAATTGAAAAGTCAGATAAATAGTTAACAATTTTTGAAATTATGAAACAAATGTAAAGAATTAATAATTGAAGAAAATAAATTTTGGAACTGTAGAATTTTTTTTAAATAAAGAAAAAATAATTGAAATTTGAAAAAAATGCATGAAGATCTTAGAAATGAATTGAAAAAAAAGAAAATAACTGAAAATTGGAGAAAAAAATTGAAGAAATAAGCTAAAAGTAATTGAAAGTTACGATAATTAATAAACAAATTTTGAAATTATGAAATCAAATAAAAATAATTAAAAATTGAAGAAAACAATTGAAATTGTAGAAAAATTCTGAAAAATCTTAGAAAATAATTTTAGAAAATGAGAATAACTAAAAATTAGAGAAAAGACTGGAAGAATGCTAAAATTAATTGAAATTTACGATTATTTATTAAAATTTTTTGGAAATTATGAAAACAAATAAAAATAATTAAAAATTGAAGAAAATAATAGAAATTTGAGAAAAATATTTAAAAAAATATTAGAAATTAATTTTATAAAATGAGAAAAACTAAAAATTGTAGAAAAGTCTGGAAGAAAGCTAAAAATAATTGAAATTTACGATAATTAATAGTAAAAAAAAAGAAATTGAAGAAAATATTTGAATTTTCAGAAAAATACTTAAAAATCTTGGAAAATAATTTTAGAAAATAAGAATAATAATTAACAATTAAGGAAACTAATTAAAAAATGATAAAATTAATTCAAAATTGAAAAAAATAATTGAAAAATGCTGAAAATAATTTAAGATTGAGAAAGCAAATTGAATTATGATGAAAATAATTAAAGTATGAAAAATTGAAAACATTCAATAAAATTTGAGAGAAATAACTGAAAAAATCATAGAGTATATGTTTAGAAAAAAATAATAATTACAATTGTTCAATTGTTCAATTATTTTTTTAATTCTCAATTAATTTCTTTAAATAACAATTCTGTTCTTCCATTTTTAATGTTTTATTTAATATTAAATAATTCCTGGCATTTTCCAATTTTTTTTAATTATAAATTATTTTCTTTTTTTTTCAATCCAATTGTTCAGTAATTTTCTTTAATTCTCAATTTTTGTATTCGAATTTCAATTTTATTTCTCAATTTTCAATTATGTTTTTTTTAATATTCAATAATTCTGTGTTTTTCTGATTTCAATTTCATTATTTAATTTTCAATTTATTTCTTCAATTTTGAATTATTACCTTAAATTTAAAATTTTTGTATTTTTTGATTTTCTATCTAGTTGACCAATTTTCAATTATATTCTTTGAATTTAATAATTCATTGTTCAATTTGTTCAATCCATTGTTCAATTTTTTCAATTACTGTTCAATTGTACCTAGATTAATATTTACTTGTTTTTTTAATTTTGTTTCGAATTGTCAAATATCTTTTTCATTGTTCAATTATTTCTTTCCACTATTAATTATTTCTTTTCATTATTAATTGTTTCTTTTAATTCTTAATTATTATTTTTGGTAAAGTTTACTATTTAATTCTTCAATTCTCAATTATTTTCTTTGAATTTCAATTATTTTCTTCAATTATCAACTGTTATTTTCTATTTTTATAGCCATTTGTAGGTCTATTTATACTTAAAATAAATTTTAAGTTAACAAGAGAAAAAACCGTGAAAATTATATTCTTGTCAAAGTTTTACCAAACTTGTTACATTAGAAAAATTATCATCAATGCGACAAAATCGACTGGATTTTTTTTATTACCCCCACAAAAAGTATAAAGTTGGGTATACACATGTCTAGGGTTAATAGAAAACTTGAATTGTGACCTTTAAAACACTTTTTTTTTAAAATTGTATTACGATGATTTTTGACGAAGATATGACGTTTTATAAATATAACTTTTTTCAAATTTTAAAAACACATCAATAGTGAGTTATGGAAGAAAATGATTTTAAGTAAAATATCTTATATCTTCGTTAAAAAGCATCGAAGAACAGTTTTTAAAAAAGTGTTCTAAAGGTCATAATTCAAGCTTTATATTGAAACTAGACATTTATGAATATGTTCATTAAATCGGGTTCAGATTCTATCAAACGAAAAGTACCTTTTTCTTGATTTTGAGGTTAGGTCCAAACTCAGATCCTCATCTGGACCAATTCTGATAACGGATTCGGATTTAGGGTATCAAAATACATATTATAGGAAAATATGGGCCTTATATCCAGATCAGGGGACTTTATTTATTTTTTTTTTTTGTTGAACTGTGTTATCAAAAGAGTTTAAACGAAAAGAATCGAGAAAAGCAAATAATACATTTAGAGAGATGAAAATATTGAATTTTAAATCATCGTTTTGAATAAGAGCTATTAAGCTATCATTTGACAGGGAAGATTGCTCTTTAATTTTAATAAAACGCATGCCCACACATTTGTTATGTATTGGATTACCGCGTCAATAAAATCGTATAAAGTTTGAACAAAGAGAGGAGAGAGGTGAACAACTCGTTTATCCTGTGCATCACATGAAAATATCTTGTTTGAGTCGAACGAGAACGAGGGGACTCAACAACTCTCCCCCGGCCCACTTTAAAACACAGATTCATTTTATCGGGGCATAACGAGTCCAACTGACTTACACCGTAAAGCACATAAAGCAAATTATATCTATTCTACATTTCCTTCTGAAATTTTACATACGCAGCTGATAAAAAGAAAGTGCACTCAAATTCTAAAATAGTAGAATTTTGACCTATTTAATTACAGTACCGTCGAACGGGGCTATTCTGGTACACCGGGGGCTATTATGGTACAAACTGGTTTTTTATTTCTAAAATATTTATTTTGAAATTTATAAATATAATTTTTATTTGTAAATGTAGTGTGATATTTTACAACAAAATAACATTACTGTTTCTACTAAATTCTTTATCAAAAATCCGGAAAAAATTCGTATATAGGGGAGAGTGGCCATCAATGTACCAGTTTTTTCAATGAACCATTCCAATTTTCTCAGAAACAATTAAATAAAAATTCTCCTAATTTTAAATATAAATGAAGTTTGCGTAATCACACTACGTCCATAAATTTGAAACGTGTGGATTTATTCTTTACAGAGAAAACTGAAAAAAACTGTTTTTGATGCACTGAAGAAAAAATTTACCTAAAATACAAACACGTTTTTTAATTGAAATAAGGCAATTTAAAAATAAATGTACTTACGATTTATTTTGTTTTGGGCCTTAACTACAATATTCTAATGAGATAAAGATTTTGAAATATTGGATTAAGTTATAAAAAACCATTTTTGTTGCAAATGTCATGTTGATTCAATGTACCGGGGAACAATGAACCACCTGGAATTTCAGTGTATTTTCGATTTCTAGAGTGGTATGCCTGATTAAAAAACTAGGCATGCGTACCGCATGTTACAGCGATTGTTATAAGTACTTTTCTCAACATAGCAAAACTAAAATGCCATTGTAGCTAGTTAACTTAAATTTGAGGTATATTTATGTTATACATTATCAATTAAAAAGTGTTAAGTAATATTTTTTTATAGTATTTGATAGAAAATAAGTTTTTTTACAAAGTGAAAATTGCAATATTATTATTGTTGAACATTTTTAGTGTTTTTATGGAGGTGGTTCATTGTGTACCCAGGTTGTTGAAAATGAAAATAGCTTGTTAGTTTAGAAAGATCCTAAATTTTATTATTTAATCAAAATAAATCGTGTATAATATGTGTGCATTATCTAGAGAAGTGTTGTAGTTTTATATTGATGCAAAGAAGTGCTTGAAATTGGTGAAATTGAATAAGTACTATGACCTTAAAAAAAACCCGGTACATTGATGGCCACTCTCCCCTACATACAAATTTTATTAAAAAATTGAAAGTTCTCTAAAAATCTGCTTCGAGCTTAATATTGACAAATTCAATGTAAAAGATATTTAAGGTACGTGTTGAGAATTTAGTTGGGACTATACTCACTTGATGGGCTAACTTTTTATTAAGAATTTAAGAAGAAAATGGTTAAAAACTGAAAGTTCAGCACATAGCGGGGCTATTCTGGTACAAAACTATTTTAATTATTTTATGAAAATTCGTTTTATTAAAACAGTAAAAAAGGTTTCTGTGCTTTGGTTTAATTGTTTTTGATACGTAAATGTTGTATTTTTTGTCAGAAAATTGGAAATAGGTCAAATTTGTCAAACTTGACAAAGGGTGCATCATAACCTCAAAAACCACTTATAATAATATCATATTATTGACAAGGGTTTTAAGTTAATTTCAATATTGCTTGATATAAAATAGCTCAAAACGTTATTATAGACCATATTAAGTCGTTTAATTATTCAAATAACACAAAATACAAATTTTGAAAAATTTCATTATTTAACTTTATATTTTTATAAATAATTTCTATAATAATAATTACTATTTGGAAATTTATAAAAAATTTGTCTCTGGGATAACTATTAAAAGGTTGCCACATAGTTGAATGCAAAAAATAAAATGTTTTCTTTAGTTTATAAACAAAAATAAGTTTTGTACCATAATAGCCCCGGCTGTGAAATTATTATAATACAAACTTTGAGTTCTTATAACTCGAAGAAAAAATGTTTTTTTATGGTAAAACTTACAGTGAACTTTCAGAAGGATGTGAACAACGTGACCAGTTAGTTAAAAAAATTTTTGTGTAAATTCTGATTTTTGGTGAAGCATAGAATACAGAAAAATGCGGTTTTTGTACCATAATAGCCCCGTTTGACGGTAGTTTAGTATTTTACTAAATGAATTAGTAGTTTATTCCAGTTTAACTAATTGAAATTTTAGTTGTCTCAAAATTACTAATTCAATAAGTAATAAGGCAATAATTGGAAATTCGTATTCTTTGCTATAGAAAATAATTTTCTTAAAATTTTGTAGGTACGTTTAGATTTTTCATCATTTTTACTTTAAAATACACCATTTGCGCTTATAAATTAATTAATTTAATTCATGACAGAGTGAGACAGATTCAGGGGGCACCAAATTTGGAGTTTGTAAAATTCTTTATTTGCAAAAAAAATTTTGACTTATTTACAAGTTTATATAATTTAGAAAATAAAAATGTGTTTAAAATTATTGGTTCTCATTCCCATTAATGTTTAATTAATTTAAAATTAACATATAAGTAAAATAAGAAATTTATTCTTAATCGGCTCAGAAATTTAAAAATGTAACTAAGGTTTTAGATTTATAGAAAATTAGAAATAGTTCAGTAAGTAAAAGTAAATAAAAAGTATTTTACAAAAGCACAAATTTTAGTATTTTATATTTAAAGAGGGAAAAATAACCACGTGCTATAAAGCGTGTAAATTAGGTAAAATTACAAAATTCTATTGATTCAAAATTCTTCTAAACATTTATCAATCCAAAGTTTTAATTTTTCAGACTTAAAATACATATTTCATTCAGCCTAAATCCCATTTAACCTAAATTCCGTTTAACCTAAATCTCATTTAACCTAAATTCCACTTAACCTAAATCCCATTTAACCTAAAAAACATTTAGTCTAAATTCCATTTAACCTAAAATGCATTCAGCCTAAATCTCACTTCACCTAAATCCCATTTTATGAATGTTTTTTATTATCTCTAAGTAGCAAAAAATCTAATTAAGATCCAAATCTCTAAAAGGCAAACCTAAATCCCATTTAACCTAAAAAACATTTAGTCTAAATTCCATTTAACCTAAAATGCATTCAGCCTAAATCTCACTTCACCTAAATCCCATTTAACCTAAATCTCATTTAACATAAATTCCATTTAACCTAAATTCCATTTAACCTAAAACGCATTCAGCCTAAATCTCACTTTACCTAAATCCCATTTAACCTAAATCTCATTTAACCTAAATTCCATTTAACCTAAATCCCATTTAACCTAAAACGCATTTAGTCTAAATTCCATTTAACCTAAAATGCATTCAGCCTAAATCTCACATCACCTAAGTCCCATTTAACCTAAATCTCATTTAACCTAAATTCCACTTAATCTAAATCCCATTTAACCTAAAACGTATTGAGCCTAAATCTCACTTCACCTAAATCCCATTGAACCTAAAATTTTTTTTAATTTAAGGATAAATATAGTTGAATCAAATATAGTTTTAGGTTAAATGGGATTTAGATGAAGTGAGATTTAGGCTGAATGCATTTTAGGTTAAATGGAATTTAGAATAAATGCGTTTTAGGTTAAATGGGATTTAGGTTAAGTGGAATTTAGGTTAAATGAGATTTAGGTTAAACGGAATGTATGTTAAATGGGATTTAGGCTGAATGTATTTTAGGTTAAATGGAATTTAGACTAAATGCGTTTTAGGTTAAATGGGATTTACGTTAAGTGGAATTTAGGTTAAATGAGATTTAGGTTAAATGGGATTTAGGTGAAGTGAGATTTAGGCTGAATGCATTTTAGGTTAAATGGAATTTATACTAAATGCGTTTTAGGTTAAATGGGATTTAGGTTAAATGGAATTTAGGTTAAATGAGATTTAGGTTAAACGGAATTTAGGTTAAATGGGATTTAGGTTAAATGGGATTTAGGTTAAATGGAATTTAGGTTAAATGGAATTTCGTTAAAATGAGATTTAGGTTAAATGAGAATTAGGTTAAATAGAATTTAGATTGAATGGGATTTAGGTAAAATGAAATTTAGGTTTAATGGAATTTAGGTTAAACGCGATTTAGGTTAAATGAAATTTAGGTTAAATGCAATTTAGATTAAATGGAATTTTGGCTGAATGCATCTTAGGCTTTCTGATTTTAGGCTTAATGGGATTTAGGCTAAATGAGATTTAGGGAATATTCATGCGCCTCAATTAAAACTTGAATGAGTTCAAATTTGCATCAAAGTAAGTTGAGATTATAGTGGAAGCTAAAATATATTATTATCATATCAACGATTAATTTGATTAAAATAAGTATAAATTAAAAATTTTATTCATGAAATTAAAATTAATTCAACTGAGATTTATAAATCCTTTTGTGGATACTTCTATTTGTTTTTAGATTTTATTGATCCAAATTTTAGTGAAATTAAAAAGTTTTTATTAATAAAATAAAAATTTCAAGTTGATTAGGGGTCGTTCACATACCACGTGGACAGTTTTGGGGGGAAAGGGAGTGCCAAAACAAATGTCCACGTGGACCAAGTAAAAATTTAATTTTATCCCTTAAAATGGTGTTTAAATGACTTTCAAATTTCGCGTCACTGTTTTTTCGACAGGATATCTGAAGAACGCTTCAACTTTCAATTGTTTACATTAAATTTTAATTATTTTTTTCAATTTTTAAATATTTTCATTATTTTGCAATTGTTTTCTCAAATTTTAAATTATATACAATATTTTTTTTCTAAATTTTTCATTTATCTCAAATTTCAATAACTTTTATTAATGCTCAATTTTTAAAATTATTTTTCTATTATTTTTTTGAATTTTCAATTATTTTCTAGAAATTTCAATTATATTTTTTTATTGTATATTATTTTTATCAATTTGCAATTATTTTCTCCAATTTGTGAGAATTTTCAATATTTTTTGGTCAATTACCTTAATTTTCAATTATTTATCTAGTATTTCAATAATTTTTATCAATGTTTAATTTTTTATATTACTTTTTAATTATTTTCTTATATTTTAAATATATTTTGTAATTTTATAAATACATTTTTCAGGAATTTTAATTATTTCTTAGACTTTCAATTGCTTTTACCTTTTTAAAATTATTTGCTGCAATTTTTTAATATACTAATTATTTTTTAACTAATTTCCGAAACATTTCTATTATTTTTCAATTAATTTAAGACATTTTCAATTATTATTGTTACAAATTTTAATTATTTTCTTCTATTTTCAATTGTTATTATTTTACCTATATTATTTTTCCTAACTTCAATTAATTCTTTGTATTTCAAATATTTTCTACAATTTTTAATTGCTTTTATCATTTTTTAACTATTTTTCTTAAAATTTCTATAACTTTTCCAATTTTTTATTAATTTCCTATATTTTCAATTATTTCTCTTATATTTCAATTACTCTTTTCAATTTCAAATTAATTTGGTGACTTTATCACTTTTATCCAAATTTCAATTATTTTCTTCGATTTTTAATTGTTTTAATTATTTTGCAATTGTTTTCTAAAATTTAATATTTTTTGTTTCCCTAAATTTTTCAATTATTTATCTCAAATTTAAATAATTTTTATCAATGCTCAAATTTCAAATTTATTTTTCTGAATTTTCAACAAAATATTTTCCAAAAATTCCAATTATATTTTTTTATTTTACATTATTTTCATCAATTTTTATAATTATTTTCTTATATTTTAAATATATTTTGTAACTTTATAAAGACATTTTTCTGAAATTTATTTATTTCTTAGACTTTTAATTACTTTTACCATTTTAAAAATATTTTCTCCAATTTTCTAATATTTTAATTATTTTTTTAACTAGTTTATCAATCATTTCTATTATTTTTCAATTAATTTAAGACATTGTCAATTATTATTTTTACAAATTTTAATTATTTTCTTTTATTTTCAATTATTATTATTTTACCTACTCTTTTTCCCCACTTTTAATTAATTCTTTAAATTTTAATATTTTCTACAATTTTCAATTGCTTTTATCATTTTTAACTATTTTTCTTAAAATTTCTATTACTTTTCCAATTTTTTATTAATTTCCTAAATATTTAGTTATGTCTCTCATATTTCAATTACTTTCTCCAATTTCAAATAAATTTGATAATTTTAACACTTTTTGCAAAATTTCAATTATTTTCTTCAATTTTCAATTATCTACCTCAGATTTTAATTATTTTTTTCCATTTTTAAATATTTTCATTATCTTGCAATTGTTTTCTCAATTTTTAACTTATTTTTTAGTAAATTTTCTAAATTTCCAAATTATTTATCTCAAATTTCAATTAATTCTTTAAATATCAATTACTTTCTTAAATATGCTTAATTGTTTTTACCATTTTTTAATTATTTGCTTTAATTTTAATTAAAGTTTTAGATTTTGCTTTTTCATATAAGAAGTTTTATCACTTATTTTTCTTAAACTTCAATTATTTTCTTATTATTTCAATTATTTACTTGAAATTTCAGTTATGTTATTCAATATTCAAATATTTTTATTTTGCAATTGTTTTCTCCAATTTTTAATTATTTTTTTATTTATTTATTATCTGAATGTCCAATTCTTTATCACTAATTTTAATTATTTCTTTAAATATCAATAACTTTCTTTAATTTTTCATTGTTTTTTTACCATTTTCCAATTATTTTCTTGAATTTCGATCAAACTTTTTGATTTTACTTTCTCATATGGAAAGTATTATGACTTTTTTTTCAAAATTGTATAATTATTTTCTTCAATTTTGAATTATTTATCTTAAATTTAAATTATAATTATTTTTATTATTTTACGATCATTTTCTCCAAATTTTAAAGAATTAAATTGTTTTTAAATTACTTTTTTAAATTTTCTAAATATTTATCTCAAATTTTACTTATTTACTTCAATTTTCTATTGCCTTCATGATTTTTCAATACTGTTTTTTAATTTTAAATATATTTTATACTTTCATCACTTATTTTTCTCAAAGTGTAAGTATTTTCTTTAGTTTTTCATTATTATTATCATTTTTAATCATTTTCTCGAATTTCTATTTTTCAATTAATTTTATAGATTTTTCTTCCTCCTAGAGGAAGCTTTGTGATCGTTAAGATTTTCGATTTTCCAAAAATAGTCTAAATTGACTCATTTTCATCTGAAATGCAAAAATTTTAATTCTTAAGCCAATGTCAAGAAATGTGTGTGTGTGTTTGGTGATGTTTTTTTAGTTGCCAGGTTATTTCGAGAAAGCTTCAACGGATTTCAATAAAATATTTCTTATAAGTATTAAATATTAATTTATTTACCATTTTAAAATTGGAACCCTTTTTTATAGTTATAATTTCTCATAACATAGAAGATTATATTATTTCTAAAAAAAGTCCACGAGGGGGGAGGGGGAATCAAAAAGTAATTAAAAATTGTTCACGTGGTATATGAACGACCCCTTAGCATTTTATTATTAACTGTATTTACCCGAGTCGAAATTTTGAAGCTACTTTGAAGCTCATGAGGAACTTTAGCTTCTACTTAACGACTTCTTAATTTTTAGCCTCTTCTTTACTTCTAATAATAATATTTCCTTCTACTTTACGTCTATACACATGTTTCATTTTTCCAATCATTAAAATTAGCAGCTCTTTTAAAGCTCCACATTCCCAGTTATAAAGAAATGAAAATTTTTATTCTACTTTAAACCTGCAAGTGAAACTCAGTCATTTTTTCCATTGAAATATACTTTTTTATTTAACATATAAGAAAAACGGGAGTTAAACTAACTTTTTCTTCAATTATTGTTCCTCTGATTAGCCCTTAAGAGGAAAAAATTTTAATCTATAACCAAAACCCAATAATTTGTAAAATTAGGGAAAATGTGTATCTTTCTAGATGCACTTGTAAAAAAATAACAGTTATTAACAATAATTTGTTTAAACAATTTTGAGTGGTGATTGTTGTTAATTTTGATAAATATCTTATTTTTTCAATATAAAAAGTAAACAAATTAAAAAACTACTACTTGCTAGGTGTTTTTAAATGTTATAAATTAACAATAATAAAATGTTTTAAAATATAAAAATAATAATTTATGTTCAATAATTTTTATTTTTCTAACCAGAGCCCAGTAATTTATTTGTAAAATTAGGAAAAATTTGTATCTTCCTAGGTGTATTTGTAAAGAATTAGTAATTACTAGCAATAATTTGTTTAAAAAATTAAAATTGATGAAAATAAAATTAAAAAAATGTACATAAAAAGTCCAGAAAAGAAAAGTAAAAATCCTTCAGAAAAAAAAAGTTTGGGCAAATTAAACCAAAAACTTTTTTATAATATTACACTGAAAGCAAGTCCAACAATAAATTTAGAAAAATAAAGAAAATCTAAAAATTCTATAAAAGAATAAGTACTAAGTTTGCAAAAAACCTCGCAAAAACTATCCAAGAATTAAAAACAAATTGAATAGGTGCATTAATAAAAAAATAAGCGTATTTATTTTTAAAAATATGAAAAAACTTATGAAACTCAACGAAATAATAATAAATAATAATTATTATTTATTATTTATAATTTATTTATTAATAAAATAAAATGACAAATACAACAACAAAAAATACCATTAGTAAAAAGAGAAAAAATCTTTAAATTTTGTAAAAATAAGAAATTATAAGATAAAATTTAAACAGTTTCGAAAAAGAAACTGAATTAGAAACTAAAGAAGAATTACAAATATTGTAAGACTTAAAAAAAGGATTATTGTGAATATGAAAAATAATTAATATTATTTAATTATTTTGCATTAACTAATGTGTCTTTAAATTTGAATTAATTGACATTTAAAAGTTTGAAAAAATTGGAATATGAGTTTATTGACGTTTGGAATTTATTTAAATTATAATGACCTAAAGATATAAAAATTTGATATTATTTTTTGTTATCTTCATACCAAAAATTTGTAAATCGTAGGTATTTTGATTATCTATATTAGCCCAATTATTTAAATTTTATAAAGATTAAAATATTAAAATTGAAATTTTTAAGATTTATCCACAAATTTGTGGTTTTTTTTATGGTTTGTGATTTTTTACATGCAGTATTAGACATCCGGAGAATTGTAAAGTTTTTTTTTTATTTAAATCATGATTTTAATGCAAATGCTTCAATGATTTAAATCAATATCAGCCTGTAACTTGACAATAATAAATTGTTTAAACAAATGAAAAATACATAAAAATCTCGGTAAACATTCAGAAATTGGCGATATGTAACAATTTTGTTGAAAAGTCCTAAAAAAACTATTCGTAATTTGTATCATAAGGACACTGAGAAAATTAAATATTAAGTTCATAAGCGTCGGTAGCGTAGTGGTTAGTGCGTTAGATTATAAGTGCGTAGGTCGTTATGTCGTGGGTTCGAATCCCCACTTGCGTTATAATAATTTATTTAGTAAGTTTAGACTATTTCCAGCTTGTGTGTATTAAGTGTGACGAATTCTAAAAGCGCATGAATTTTGGATATTTATTTTATATTTTTTTTTATAATTTCATTCATATTAATTTCAGTTTTATTCGCAAAAACAGATTCTTTCTTTGTTTAGACTTTAGAAGATCAGTAAAAAGGGGGTCTTGAGCGTTAAAAGAGGCCTTAATACACTAAAGCGTCGATTCAGTGGACTAAAATGTCCTGTGGTCCACTGAATCGACGAGGTTATTGGCGGAAGGTCACGTAAACAGTCAGGGCCGTATGAAACTTTAAAAGTCTATTTCCCAATTATTTATTTTTTATTTTCTTTAAATTCATACATATTTTGAACTATAATTGGAAAATAAAAGAAACTAAACTATTAAACTATTAACTATTAACTTAAACTATTGAAAAAATAGTAGGCACGACACGGTTTCGTTTGTAGTAGGGCACCACGCGCCCGCGAAAGTTAGAAGTTAGTACGCCTATGAATATGCGTGTTCGCCGAGCTCAGCGCCCCCTTCTCTCCGATCACCACTTCATCAACAAACTAGTCCACTCCACCGACGTCCACTGAATCGACGCTTTAGTGTATAGTTGAATATTAGCTTCTACTTTAACGCTCTCATCGCGGAAACAGGAAATTTCTTCCAATAATAGCACCAAAGTAGAAGCTAAATTGTATTGAATTTGCTTCTACTTTAAACCTCTATTTCCTAAAAATTTTGGACTATGTAGCGTTAAAGTAGCCTCAAAATTTCGACTCGGGTAAACTTAAATTTAAATTCTATTCAAAGCAATTTTAAGTTAGCATTATATTATTCTGAACATTGAATAGGAATCATATTGTACGAACAACGAACTAGCTTCATATTGAACTGTGCTCCAAATTAGAATTATATATTTTTGACAATATTGAATAAGCATTTTATCAACGGGAGGCGTCGCAATCATCATCCTTGTAAAATTGTATTATTCAATTTTCCCGTTATCAACTATTTGAATACTTACCTTTTTATTATTTATTTCTTTATTTACAAGTTTGAAATTCAAATTTAGAGAAAATTTCCTAATAATGAATGTAATTAGGTTAATTTTTGACACCAGAACGTGAGCATAAAGAAATCTCGATAAAATTATACTTATCAATTGTAGATATTTACTTTGAAACCTCAAAGAAGAACAGTAACATGCTTGTGTGGGCACAGTTCAGATTGTAGGCGTATATCGTGCTCTTCCATTTGTAACCCGTGCCAGTGCTCGGCTAAAGAAAACGTGAAAGCCTCAGGACACACTCTTGGGAAGAGAACAGGTTACTTTATCGCCAACAGCGTTGCACGAAAACGTGCAGAACTTTAATTCTTATTTCAAGTATCATGCAGCATTGAACTTGATTTCCCGACTCTGACGTACACACAAGCAACACGTTCAGACTTTAAAGGAGAATGTCATTGCCCGACGTACCCTAAATGACTCGAAAAAAAATCGAGAAAAGGGAATCCAGTTAAAGACCTCTTTCACTAAATTCTCTCTTCACTCTTGATTTTGTTTATTTTTTTCCCCCCCTTTTACCATCAGAAACCACGTCTAATTCCTCACGTTACAAGATAATAATTTCAGAAGTCCTTGTAGTCTTTCAATTCAAGCTTAAAAAAACCCACGTAAAATTACTGCTTTATAATCGAATTTCTTTTTTAATCCATTTTTAAATTCAAAGTTTTATTTTCTCTCACTTTCAACACTTAGATACTATTCTAGTATAATGGGAGTTTGAAAGTTTGTATATTATATTCTCTTCGTTGAGCAATTATTGTAAAAAGAACTAGGTTGTGTAGCAAACAAATAACCAGCTGAAAATATAAAATTAATTGCCTGTGATGTATAAAAATAGAAGAGATGTTTTTTTCCACAAAAAAGAAAAGAAAAGAAACATATTGATGATGTGAAACTTATGCTGTTGTACCTGTTATCGGTTTTGAGCGTATACCAAGAACTGGGCAACAGTGCTGTGTACACGTTCTGAAAAGAAAATATGCAACGATTGCTGAAATACGAGATGCCTGTTTTGTTTTCAAGTCTGAGGTATGCCATGGGTTTGCATTTACGGGTTAAAATCACAGGCCTCTTGTCCAGAGCACATATCGTTCAACTGAATAGGCCCACTGTCGTTCATCGCACGCAAAAAGAGATCCAGTCTTGAGAGTGTGCAAAAATACTTAATCTTTCGTAGGAAATAAAATTCAAATAGTCTCTTTTTTTTTCACAAAGCACTTGTCTATTTATGATAAAAAATTGAAATAATAAATTTAACGGAATAAACTGGCTGCCAATCAGTCAGGGAGAATCAGGGATTTTTTTTTAAATGTATTAAAAGATTTTACAATTAACAGGCTTCATTTCCCCTAAATGTCCCTTATTTTGCGATTGTTCCCTAAAAGTCCCCTATTTAGAAAATTTTACCTATTTTTCCCTTGTTTTTCACGAAAGTATATGGTCGAGTCCATACCAAGTGATCACACCAATTTCAGTCATATTGAGTAATATTTACGAAATTGATATTTTGGGTTCCTTTAGGAGTAAAAAAAATAAATTTTAATTATTTTTAAAAAATTCAAAATATTTTCGAAAATATTCAAATTCGAAATTTTATGTACTATTTTTTTTGTGTTATCATAACTTCTGTAATTTTGAAACAATTGAGATCATTTTTTTTTTAAATTACTCGTATTTAAATACTCTTTCAAGAAAAATTATAATAATTAAGAAATTGTTTATAATTAAATTTTTATTAAAAAAATTAAATTATTTATTTAAACAAAATCTAAAGTATATCATCGATCTTTTTCAAAAAATTCATAAACATAGCCTATAATGTGCTTAAAAATTTAAGCCAAAGAAAAAGATGGTATGTATTATAGTTTTTGAGAAAAAAATTATTAAGTTATGCTAGCGCGGCGCAGACCGGTGTCACCGCTACTCAACGCGTAGTTCCGTAGTAACCGAAATGTATGTATATTATTACATAATATAAATACAGTTAATCGTCATGTTTATTTTTTTATTTTTCAAATTTTGCTGTGCACAGAATTTGAAAAAATTTTTGTTTCAATTTTATTCTCAAGGGGTACGAAGGAATGAAATTTTTGTGTACCTTTAATGGTCATAGCTTGATTAAATCTTTCACTTAACAATTGTTTTTCAGCTTCATATTCTGCGTAATTACAAAATTCTACATTAATTTTCTCTAAACTGGATTTTGCCCACTCGTATAAGTCAAGAGGAGTAACAATTTGATTGTTTAATGGTCGTTGTAAACTTGCTTCTTTCAACTATTTTCAAACTATTTTTATCATTCTTTAAGGGGAGAGATAGGTGAAATTTTAACTCAACAAAATTTTTGATGCTCAGAGGTGTCATTTTTTTTCTTACATCAATTAAGATGTAGAATTATGGTATTACATAAAAATTAAAAAACAATATTTTTTTGGTCATTTTCGAAATTTTATTTTTCAAAATCCATACGATGGATTGTAGAAAATCATTTAAAAATCCCACAAAAAAATTGTCGATGGAAAAAATGAAAATTGTGAAAGAGGTTTAATTTTTAAAATTTAAGTTTTTCTTAGAATAAATTTCTCAAACTCCGCAAATTATTTGTTTCTCTATTTTTGACATTACCCCATAATTTTAGGTCTAAAATTGCATAAGAAAAAAAATTAACACCCCTGAACATCGCGAATTTTGATAATTTTACCAGTCCATTATTTTTCTTTCTTCAGTTTTAAATTATTTTAATTATTCACTTATTTTCACTTATTTTTACCAGTTTTTAATTATATTAATTATTTTTCAATTGATTTAACAAATTTTCAATTATTATTCTTAAATTTTAATAATTTTCCCAATTTTTAGTTATTTTTATTATTTTTCTATAAATTACCAATTTTTTAATTACTTTTTTTTACTTTAATTATTTTCTCCGATTTTTTTAATTCTAAAGTTTGATGTCCATGTACTATGAAAAGATCAGTGTGACTTTCTGAAGCTTATAATTTAAATATAATACACTAACTATATTTACATTATGTAAAAATATACATACATTTCGGTTACTACGGAACTACGCGTTGAGTAGCGGTGACACCGGTCCGCGCCGCGCTAGCATAACTTAATAATTTTTTTCTCAAAAACTATAATACATACCATCTTTTTCTTTGGCTTAAATTTTTAAGCACATTATAGGCTATGTTTATGAATTTTTTGAAAAAGAACGATGATATACTTTAGATTTTGTTTAAATAAATAATTTAATTTTTTTAATAAAAATTTAATTATAAACAATTTCTTAATTATTATAATTTTTCTTGAAAGAGTATTTAAATACGAGTAATTTAAAAAAAAAATGATCTCAATTGCTTCAAAATTACAGAAGTTATGATAACACAAAAAAAATAGTACATAGAATTTCGAATTTGAATATTTTCGAAAATATTTTGAATTTTTTAAAAATAATTAAAATTTATTTTTTTTACTCCTAAAGGAACCCAAAATATCAATTTCGTAAATATTACTCAATATGACTGAAATTGGTGTGATCACTTGGTATGGACTCGACCATATTCAATGTCAAGGTATCTAGAAATTTTCAATTATTTTCAATATTCTTTCAATTTTTATTTATTTCTTTATTTCATTTCACAGCCCATAGTAAATATGGTAATTATTGGGCACTACAGATATTGTACAAAAATGTAAAATTATAGATTATAGATTTATTATTTTTTCAATCTTCAATTATTTTTATCATTTTTAAATTATTTTCTCCAATTTTTCATTTATTAAATTATATTTCAATAGATTTTCTGAATTTTCAATCCTTTATCTCTGATTCCAATTCTTTTTTTCAATTTACAATTATGTTTATCATTATTTCTTAATTATTTCCTACTATTTAGTTAGTTTTAATTTTATTATTTACAATCGGTGTGAAAAACCACTTTATAGTTAGAGGTTATGTCAATGGAAAAAACATCCTTAATATCTACATTTTTAAATTTATCATAATTATTTTATTTCTTCGAAAAAAATTCCCTTTTTTCGAAAATTAGTGAAAAATAACTAATTATTAGTAAAACATGACTAATTATTTTTTTAAAAAATAACAAAAAATAATTAAAATTTGACTAATTGAGATAGTAAGCAGAATGTTTCTATAATATTAGTTATTTAGACATAACCTAGAAATGAAATTAACTAATATATAGTTTATAAACTAAATAATTAGTATAAAGATAACTATTCAAATTAGTGGCTGATTTTTTGCTTTTAATTCAGTTACTTTCTCATATTTTCTTATTTTTGCATTTATTCATAAAATTTTGGTATTCCTTGTAATTTTGTCATTTTCTCAAATTAATTAACTTTTTTATCAAATTTGTTTGTTTTTTAAACGTATTTTTAATCTTCCAATCTTGTATCATTTGTCATCTTTTTGCCTTTTTTCGTTTCAAATTTTATACAATTTTTGTATTTCTTCCTTTTTTGAAAGTTTTTATTCCTTCTTTTTTCATGAATTTCCTTATTTTTTGAGTAATTTCCTTAATTTTTGTCTTTTGGAACAATTTCTTCATTTCTTTTGTATCGGGATTTCAATTATATTTTTATACTTTCTTATTTTATTTTTCATTCTCTCATTTTTTACTAGATTTTCTTCAATTATTTTTTTTTATTTATTCATAAAGTTAAAATTACATAATTCGAAGCATGTTGTAGAATTATTGTAACCCTTTATTTATGAAATTCTTGTTAGTTATAACAAAATACAACTAACAAGAATTTTTAAAAATAATATACGTTTTTAAATAAAACTTACATATTTTAACTTTTTAACTTTAAAGTTTCTTAATATTTTTCTTTTTAATTACAGTAAAATCTTAAAAAAAAATTATTTTAAAGTTATTAATCAAGAAAAAAAGTAACTGAGAAAATATTCCAGTTTACAAATTGTAAAATTCTGGAATTCGTCAGGATTTTGAAAATAATAATTAGCTATAGACACCTTGCAAAAAATTATTGAATTGTGTAAAAGTCATATTTTATTTTATTTATTGAACCTTTTTTAATCTTATTATATATATATATATATATATATATATATATATATATATTGCAAAAAAAAAATATATATATATATTATTACAAAAGATCGTGTAAGAAATCCAGGGGGAAAATTCTTTTAGTATTCTCTAAATCTGAATTAGTTAAAAACTACTATTTTAAGGGTGAAAACTCGTTTACCATGTCAAAAAGTAATTTTTTACTAAGAATTTAATAAAAAACTACTAATTTAATTAGCCAGAGTAATTTTAGGTTATCTTAAACTACTAAAAGAGTTAATAGATTTCTATTTACTAATTACATTAGTTATTTTTTACTATTTATTTAGTTAAAATACATCTCTGATTCCAATTCTTTTTTTCAATTTACTTTTCAATTTACTTTTTTTTCAATTAAATTTACCAATTTAATGTTTATCATTATTTCTTAATTTTTTCCTACTATTCAT
The DNA here is from genome assembly GCA_037103525.1 of Ganaspis brasiliensis. Classification (NCBI taxonomy): domain Eukaryota; kingdom Metazoa; phylum Arthropoda; class Insecta; order Hymenoptera; family Figitidae; genus Ganaspis; species Ganaspis brasiliensis. The sequence continues at coordinate 175,858 of JAZKLR010000674.1, forward strand.
ACTTATTTGTATTTCATTATTATTTGACTAATTTCATAAACTGTCAATTATTTTTATCAAATTAAAATTATTTTATTCAATTTAAATTATTTTTTTCTTATTAAATATTTTCAATATTTTTCAATTATTTTACAAAACTTGCAATTATTTTTTACATTACAATTTTTTTCATTATTTTTTCATTGTGTTTATCATTTTTCAGTTATTTTATTAAATTTAAAAAATGTTTTGTAATTTTATCACTTATTTTTCATAAATTTAATTTATTTTCTTTAAATTTCAATTACTTCTATAATTTTGAAAATATTTTCTTCTATTTTTTGTTTTGAAAAGTATTATTTTTCAAATATTCCCATAATTTTTAAATTTATTTCTTTAATTTTTCAATTTTTTTCTCCAAATTATAAACTTTTCAATTATTTTTTAACTTATTTACTAAACCTTTAATTATTTATTTCAAATTTCAATTATTTTTTTCAAATTTACAATTACTTTCGGTATTTTGTAATTAATTTCCTAAATTTGTAATTACTTATCTCAAATTTCAATTATTTTAAAAAAGTTATAATTATTTTTGCCATTTTTCAAATATTCTTCTCAATTCTCGATTACTTTCTTTAATTCTGAAATATTTTCTAAATTTTAAATTACTGTCTTCAATTTCTAATTATTTTTATAATTTTGCAATTTTTTTCTTCAAATTATAATTTTTAAAATTATTTTTTAACTAATTTACTAAACCTTTAATCATTTATTTTAAATTTCAATTGATAAAACACATTTTTAATGAATTTTAGAATTTTTAAATTATTTTTTCAAATTTACAATTACTTTCGGTATTTTATAAATAATTTCCTAAATGTTTAATTATTTTTAAAAATGTATCACTATTTTTGCTATTTTTCAATTATTCCTTTAATTTGATATATATTCTGTAATTTTTTAAAATTATTCTTCTCAAATCTCGATTGTTTTCTTTAATTTTCAAATATTTTCTTAATTTTAAATTACTGTCTTCAATTTTCAATTATTTCTATAATTTTGAAAAAAAATTGTCTTCAATTTTTAAAATTATTTTCAGTTTGATTCATTTATAATCTTCATTTATTAATCTTAAATTTAAGTTTTTTGTTTTCAATGTTTAATTTGTTTTATAACCTTCTCATTGATTTCTTCTATTTTAAATTACCTTAAACATTTTTTAATTAGTTTCCTAAATTTTTAATTATTTTTCTCAATTCTCGATTGTTTTAATCAATTTTCAATCATTTTCTCAATTTTCAGTTGTTTCTATAATTTTGCAATTATAGAAACAATTTTTAATTTTTTAAATTATTTTTAAATTGATTTATTAAATCTTCAATTATTTATCTCAAATTTAAACTCTTTCTTTTAATTTTGATTAGTTTTATAATCTTTTTTAATTGATTTTTTTTCCAATTTTTAATTCTGTTTATTATTTTTTAATTAATTACTTAAATTTTCAATTTTTTTTTTAATTTACCATTATACATATTCTTATCTTTTTTTAATTATGTTTACTAATTCAATTAGTCAAATTTTAACTATTTTTTAGTTATGTTTTTTCTAACAATTAGTCATTTTTTTTACTAATAATTAGTTATTTTTAACTAATTCAGATCTAGAAAGGATATTATAATTATAGAGTAAAAATGAAATCAAAATATAAAATAATTAGATTGGTTTTAAATAAGAAATTATTATAAAAATAATCATTTTTATAATATATTTTTCATTCTTTGATGTTTTGAGTTTCTAAATTTATAAACATATTATTAAAAGTAATTTCACCAAATCTTTAAAAAATTGGTAGAAGTTAGTTTTAATTTTATTATTTACAATCGGTGTGAAAAACCACTTTCTAGTTAGAGGTTATGTCAATGGAAAGAACATCCTTAATATCTACATTTTTTTAATTTATTATAATTATTTTATTTCTTAGAAATATATCCCCTTTTTTCGAAAATTAGTGAAAAATAACTAATTATTAGTAAAACATGACTAATTATTTTTTTAAAAAATAACAAAAAATAATTAAAATTTGACTAATTAAGATAGTTAACAGAATGTTTCTATAATATTAGTTATTTAGACATAATCTAGAAATGAAATTAACTAAGATATCGTTTTTTAAACTAAACAATTAGTATAAAGATAACTATTTAAATTAGTGGCTGATTTTTTGCTCTTAAATTAGTTATTTTCTCACATTTTCTTATTTTTGCTTTTATTCATAAAATTCAAAAAATTTCTTAGGTTTTTGTACGATTTTTGTGCTCAACTTCTTTTTACCTTTTCGCATTTTATTTTTGCGGAATTTAATATTTAAATTGAAGTTTTTTGGTTTTTTTCAAAATTTTAAGATTCCTTTTTAATAAAATTTGTTCATTCTTTCAATGCTTAATTAATATTTTTTTTCAATTTCCTCAATTTTAAAAACGAATTTCTTTTTCTTTTTTAAGGTCTTTTCTAAACTGTTTTTTTTTAAAACAAATTTGTTTTTTTTTTAAAACTTATTCTCGGTCTTTCAATCTTGTCTCATTTGTCATCTTTTTGCCTTTTTGCGTTTTCAAATTTTGTAAAATTTTTGGATTTCTTTCTTTTTTGAAAGTTGGTTTTCCTTCTTTTTTTCTTTAATTTCCTCATTTTTTGAATAATTTCCCTAATTTTTGTATTTTTGAAGAATTTCTTCATTTCTTCTGTCGGGATTTAAATTATATTTTTCATACTTTTTTATTTTATTTTTCATTTTTCTCATGTTTTAGTAGATTTTCTGCAATTCTTTTTTGCACTTATTCATAATTTTAAAATTTCTAAATAAAAATTACACATTTTAACATTTTAACATCGGGTTTCTTGATATTTTTCTTTTAAATCTGGTGAAATCTTTAAAAAAAATTATTTTAAAGTTAATAATCAAGAAAAAACTAATTCCAGAAAATATTCCAGTTTACAGTTTGTGAAATTCTGGAATTCGTCGGGATTTTGAAAATAAGAATTCGCTATATAAACATTTTGCTAAAAATTATTGAATTGTATAAGAGTCATATTTTATTTTATTTATTGAATCTTTTTTAAACTTATTTTATACTATTTTATCTTAAAACACGTGTAAAAAGTCCAAGGGGAAAATTCTTTTAGTAGGGGAAAGTCAATAATTTTAAAGCAAAGATGGGGTGAACATCCTGAGTCTATTTTTGTATAAATACATAGTATATCAAAAGACTAAAAATTACTTTCCTCAATTATCTGTTTTACTAGAAAATTTTTTTTTATTTCATCATTACAAAATGTCTTCTTATCGGTGTCCACTGTAAAAATATTTGGCAATTCTCTCTTCTTTTTTTTTTATTTTTTTTTTTTTTATAAAAGCATTCTTCAATTTATGATGTGCTGTAAAAACCGATGATGCGATCAATTTACAAAGTATGACTTGACACACCTGTCTTAAGTATGGATTATTCGTGAATCACGTTATTGAGGAAGATAAGGTAAAATGTAGAAATTCCACTTCTTAAAATAATCAACATTTTCTGAAAGGTAGAAATAGATTCCTGTAATTTTGATAGCTAATTTAAAAAGATGAGAAGTGAGCATAAAAGGGAAAAGATAAAGTTGAGATAGCCTTATTTGATCCTTACACGGAGGATCTTTTTCTCTCGGAGAATAATCTATATACGTATACATATAGAGTCAAGATTCATTCCATGAGAAAATGATTTAGGATTTAAAAATCGATTTCACTTTCTCGTATAACATCACGTGCAGATTCAATTATAAAAATTGTCTCTATTGTTTGGTATTTATTTCTATTTAATAAAATTTCCGCGATATAAATCATAATCTATATCATATTGAATTATTGAATGGATTGTTTTTTTTTCATAATGAACTGTCTAAAAATACAAAAATCTTACATAACAAGTGCCTGAAATATTTCGAAATCAGTCTGCTTTAACTGATTGGAGACACAAGGCGTGTGAAATAAATCAAAGTGCATGTGTCTCCATGATGATACGAGTTTGAAAACATGATGTGATTCTGTATTTCGTACAGGATATGTCTGAGGTCTTTGTCCCCTCAAATGCTTTTTGATTGTACATTCGCCCACGTACTTAAGACCCTTCACACTTTGCCATTTGACTGCAAAATTCCCTTCCTGTCCATCATAAACAGGCAGAGGGAAGTATAAACACAATAAAGGAATAAAGTACCCTATATTGCATCAAATGAGGTCAAACAATCTATCTTTAACCCCTCCAGAAAATATTATTTATAAACACTCTCTTTATATAAATTAAAATCATATCTCACTATGATTTTCAGTGACACATCTCCTAGCTATTTCAATCTTTGAAAATGAACAGAAGATTAGCTGTGACATAAAAAAGAAATAATAATATCGGCTGATGTTATGAAATATAAAAAAGAAAAATGTATCAATAGATAAAGAAAATACCAAGTTAATTTTTCATTCATTCTTAATTAAGAGCAAAAAAGTTGAGGAAACAATGTCACTCGAACTCTGAAACGAGTTTTCGACTTTAATTAAAGGCACGATACTAATTTAGATAGAAGGAGTGGTTAATTAATTTCATTACGCTTTGGCATCAGAGAGACGACGATTTTTTCATGTGAATAAGAGAGACAATGCTTTGAAAATTAATCAGGAATCGAGTACTGGCGAAATCGGAGGATCTAAATGTTTTCAACACATGACCTTAGTCTAATAGCAAGTAGTGTAAACGAACCTTTATCTGAATCTGCAACACGAGAAGAGCAGCGTTACTTATAAGGGAAACGTAACGAGTATTATACATGGCTTGGAGTCGGCTCAGCCCTTTTGGGATCCGGTTTTATCCTCTAAGGTGGATACATCCAAGTCAATCCTCCACTTTAGCTATGATCCAGTCGAGCTATCCTCGTGTTTGCAGCTATGAGACACTTTTTATGCCAGTCTATCAGACCGACGCCAGAAGCAATCCAGCAACGTTTAGATTGCATACTAAGCGACTAATTGCAACTATTTTTCAAACGTCTATTCAATGCCTTATTTCTGAAGATTGACTAAGGAAAATCTTTTCTAGATATTGTATACAATTTTGTACTTATATCACTGATTCACTGCAAAAACTGCTGTCTTCTAAGTGGTCGAGTCCATACCAAGTGATCACACCAATTTCAGTCATATTGAGTAATATTTACGAAATTGATATTTTGGGTTCCTTTAGGAGTAAAAAAAATAAATTTTAATTATTTTTAAAAAATTCAAAATATTTTCGAAAATATTCAAATTCAAAATTTTGAGTACTATTTTTTTTGTTTTATCATAACTTCTGTAATTTTGGAGCAATTGAGATCATTTTTTTTTTAAATTACTCGTATTTAAATACTCTTTCAAGAAAAATTATAATAATTAAGAAATTGTTTATAATTAAATTTTTATTAAAAAAATTAAATTATTTATTTAAACAAAATCTAAAGTATATCATCGATCTTTTTCAAAAAATTCATAAACATAGCCTATAATGTGCTTAAAAATTTAAGCCAAAGAAAAAGATGGTATGTATTATAGTTTTTGAGAAAAAAATTATTAAGTTATGCTAGCGCGGCGCAGGCCGGTGTCACCGCTACTCAACGCGTGGTTCCGTAGTAACCGAAATGTATGTATATTATTACATAATATAAATACAGTTAATCGTCATGTTTATTTTTTTATTTTACAAATTGTGCTGTGCACAGAATTTGAAAAAATTTTTGTTTCAATTTTATTCTCAAGGGGTACGAAGGAATGAAATTTTTGTGTACCTTTAATGGTCATAGCTTGATTAAATCTTTCACTTAACAATTGTTTTTCAGCTTCATATTCTGCGTAATTACAAAATTCTACATTAATTTTCTCTAAACTGGATTTTGCCCACTCGTATAAGTCAAGAGGAGTAACAATTTGATTGTTTAATGGTCGTTGTAAACTTGCTTCTTTCAACTATTTTCAAACTATTTTTATCATTCTTTAAGGGGAGAGATAGGTGAAATTTTAACTCAACAAAATTTTTGATGCTCAGAGGTGTCATTTTTTTTCTTACATCAATTAAGATGTAGAATTATGGTATTACATAAAAATTAAAAAACAATATTTTTTTGGTCATTTTCGAAATTTTATTTTTCAAAATCCATACGATGGATTGTAGAAAATCATTTAAAAATCCCACAAAAAAATTGTCGATGGAAAAAATGAAAATTGTGAAAGAGGTTTAATTTTTAAAATTTAAGTTTTTCTTAGAATAAATTTCTCAAACTCCGCAAATTATTTGTTTCTCTATTTTTGACATTACCCCATAATTTTAGGTCTAAAATTGCATAAGAAAAAAAATTAACACCCCTGAACATCGCGAATTTTGATAATTTTACCAGTCCATTATTTTTCTTTCTTCAGTTTTAAATTATTTTAATTATTCACTTATTTTCACTTATTTTTACCAGTTTTTAATTATATTAATTATTTTTCAATTGATTTAACAAATTTTCAATTATTATTCTTAAATTTTAATAATTTTCCCAATTTTTAGTTATTTTTATTATTTTTCTATAAATTACCAATTTTTTAATTACTTTTTTTTACTTTAATTATTTTCTCCGATTTTTTTAATTCTAAAGTTTGATGTCCATGTACTATGAAAAGATCAGTGTGACTTTCTGAAGCTTATAATTTAAATATAATACACTAACTATATTTACATTATGTAAAAATATACATACATTTCGGTTACTACGGAACTACGCGTTGAGTAGCGGTGACACCGGTCCGCGCCGCGCTAGCATAACTTAATAATTTTTTTCTCAAAAACTATAATACATACCATCTTTTTCTTTGGCTTAAATTTTTAAGCACATTATAGGCTATGTTTATGAATTTTTTGAAAAAGAACGATGATATACTTTAGATTTTGTTTAAATAAATAATTTAATTTTTTTAATAAAAATTTAATTATAAACAATTTCTTAATTATTATAATTTTTCTTGAAAGAGTATTTAAATACGAGTAATTTAAAAAAAAAATGATCTCAATTGCTTCAAAATTACAGAAGTTATGATAACACAAAAAAAATAGTACATAAAATTTCGAATTTGAATATTTTCGAAAATATTTTGAATTTTTTAAAAATAATTAAAATTTATTTTTTTTACTCCTAAAGGAACCCAAAATATCAATTTCGTAAATATTACTCAATATGACTGAAATTGGTGTGATCACTTGGTATGGACTCGACCAAGTGTCTTATTTTAAGACATTTTGGTGCACGGAAAATAATTAATATCCAAATTTGACATTTAATATGAGATTTAAGTATAAATTATCTTTAAAAACAAAAGTAAGATGTAATAAAATCTTTAAAAATAAAATATGGATTTATGTCAGATTAAAATATTAGTATTGTAAAGAACACATGTGGGCAAGTCTCTGGAACTTTTAACCTTAGTGTTCCTCATATATTTTACTTTAAAAAACGCTTTTAATCACAACTAAAGTTTACCAAAAATTGATATATTTTAAAATGAGATATACAGATCATTGTCCAATCATTGTTTTGAATTAATATTATTATTTTATACTTATTTTACTGTAATCATTTTGATTATTCTATGTTTTTGAGTGTGTCACTTCCGCTGTTTTTTTGAAATGTTTTAATTTTTCATTCTAATTTCTAAAGGAAAAAAAAAAGTTTTATGTTATGAACTAATTAAAAATGTAATTAAAAATCGAATAAAGAGAGCAAACATAATACATAATATTAAAATGTTATATATTTTTTGTTCTGAAAATTGTTCCTCAGTTTGTATGTCGCTGGTCAAATGATTCAGTTTTTATCAAATTATTATTTAAATACTGGAGGGAATAATTTGTAACTTAAGGCACACTTCAATTTTAGCTCAAATAACAAATCAGTGTACTTTGCTTTTATTTAAATTTATTTTTTATATAAATTATAATACTGGTTATACGCGCATACTTGTGTCGTACGAAAAAACTATCGCTGGTCAAATAAGTGAGCTTTACGAAACAACTTATCAAATCTGCTCCAAATTTGTGGCACATACAAATTTCGATGTACTTTAAATTTCCCATGAAGTGCCATTTATTTTAATTATTAGTTACATGATTTTATAATGTGGATATTCAAATTGTCGCTCGTCAAATAGTCTCTTGGTCAAATTTACTTTTTTTCGATCAATCTGAAGTTATGCATTTACTTATTTTATATCGATAATTCCGAAATGGCCAAGATTTATAAAATTACATTTAGTCTCTGACAGGTGAAAGAAAAAATGAGAAAAAGCGAGAAAAGAAAATAAAAATCAAAGAAATGAAAAAAAGAATGCATAGAGAATGTCATCGTAAAGCTCTCAAGTAAAACTTATTTAGTTACTTTTAATTAATTGAACACAGTATTTTCATGAATTCGTTGTGACTCTTAAAGGTTATATTTAGAATCTGAGATTGTCTCAAAACAATGAAATTTAAAGCAAACGTGTATTTTGCTAATTGTAATGATTGTATTCAAAATAATTTTTAACTTTTTTTTACAGAGTGATAGTCTTAAGAGTGATTCTTTAGTTAATTATTATGATCCTCATCATTTTCTATTATTTCAATGTTATTAAAAAAATTATATATTTTAGTTTCAGGCATATTAAAATTTTACATAACCCCCTTTTTGTATCTCATAAAATTAATATTTTAGATTAGAGCGCAACCAAAAAAAGCTTGTACTGTAATAGAATTGAAATCTATTTAGGTTCAAAATACTATAGTTTAAATTTTAAAGCTGTGCTGAAGAATAAAATTAAAAAAATTTTAAATTAAAATGTTAAAGGTTCCAGAGACTTGCCCACATTCTTATGCCTAAAAACAATATTAGAAGACTCTAATTCTGTTATATCTTCAGGGCTCGAACTAGCTCCGTAAATCCCGTAAAAGTCCGTAAATTTACTTATGGTCCGTAAAAGTCCGTTTTTTTAAAAAAAGGTCCGTAATTCGTTTAGAAAAGTCCGCAAATTCCGTAAATTCTAAGATAAGAGGCCCTAAGCAGTGTAAAAACGGTTGAGTTTCAATTTTTCAATTCCTTTCTTCAATTTTTAATTATTTTATTTAATATTCAATAATACTCGCCTTTTTTCAATTATCAGTTGTTTTCTTGAAAATTTAATATGTTCTTCAAGTTCCAATTGATTTCTTCAATTTTCATTTAGTTCCTAAAATTTTTCCTAGAATTTTCTTTAGTTTAGATTATCAATTAATAAATTCATAATTTGAAAAAAGTTTTTTCAAATATAATTATTTTCATCCACTTTTACCTATAATTACTCTTTAATTTTTAAAATTACTTTGTTCTAATAACGATTATTCTTGACACATTTCGAATTTTTTTCAACTGTCAATTATTTTCGTCAATTTGTAATTTTTCCTTCAGTTATCAATTATTATCTTAAAACTTCAATTTAATTCCTTTACATTTAAAAATTCCCTGATTTTTCCAATTCTTTGTTTCACTTATAAAAATTTTTTAATTTAAACTCAATAGCTCGATTCTAAAACTATCTCCTTCAATTCTCCATTATTTCCTTCAAATTTCAATTGCATTTTTCAATTTTCAATTTTTTTCTTTATTATTAAAAATTCTTGCCTTTTGTCCATTTTTTTTTATGATTATCAATAAGTTTCTATAACTATAATTCACATGTTCAATTATTTTCTTCAATTCTGAATTTTTTTTCAAATTTCAATTCTATTTTTTAGTTTTTAATTATTTTCTGCTACATTTAATAAATCACGGCATTTATAAATTACTTTTTTCAATTTTCAATTAAATTATATAAATTTTAATTTCATTTTTCAACTTATAGTCATTTTTTTCATTTTTAAATGATTTTTTGATTTATAAAATTGTTTTAATTTAGCGATTTGTCGAAGTTTCTTATCAGTTGCCAATTATTTTCGTTATTTTTCAGATATTGTTTTCAATTCTTTAATTATTCTCGTCATAAACTGTTTCTTTCAATTATTATTCATTTTCCGCAACTTTCAATTAATTTCAACAATTTTTTCAATTTTCATTCATTCTCTTGAAGTTTTATAATTATTCTTTAACTTTTTAAATTATTTTGTTCTCTTGTTGATTATTCTTGACAGATTTCGAATTTTTTTCATTTGTCTATTATTTTCTTTAATATTTGATAATTTTGTATTTTGTTATTTTCCTTTTAATTATCTATCTGTCTTCTTCAAAATTTGATTTAATTCTTTAATTTTCAATTATTTTTAAAAAATTTAAATAATTTTTCCAGTTTACTTTTTTGTTTATAATTTTTTTCAATTATAAAAATTGTTTTAAATTTAAATTCAGTTTTTCAATTCTACAACTATTTTCTTAAACTCTTAAATATTCTCTTCAATTTTACATTTTTTATTCAAATTTTAATTTAATTTTTAACTTTTCAGTTGTTTAATTCAATTTGCAATTTTTTTTTTCACTCATAAAAATTGTTTCAAAATTTCAATACAATTGTTTAATTCTACAACTATTTTTTTCAAATTTCATTTTTCAATTTTAAATTATTGTCTTTAATATTAAAAAATTCTCGCCTTTTTTAAATTATTTTTTTTTCGAGTATCGCAATAAATTTTTTTAATTTTAAAAGCAATTGTTTAATTATGTTATCTTATATTCAATAATTATCTTCTTTTTTCAATTTTAAGTTTATTCTTTGAAATTCAATTCCCTTTTGCAATTTCTAATTATTTTCTTAATTTTTCAATTTTTTCCCCCTTTTTTTTTTGTAATTATTGCTTTCAATTTTCAATCTAGTTGTTCAATGTTTAATTATTTCCAACAATTGTTTATATAATTTTCATATTTTTAAAGTATTTTTTTCCAATTGTGAATTAATATATTTTCAACTCTATTTCTTGCAATTATTATTTATTTTACCCAATTTTCAATTGTTTGCACACTTTTTTCAATTATTCTCTAAAAATTTTATAATTATTCTTTAATTTTTTCAATTTTAATTTTTTTTCAGTCCTTTTGTAATTTTTTTAAAATTATTAATTATTTTTCCAATTTCAATTCAGTTCTTAAATTTTCAATTTATTTCTCGAAATTGTTATTATTTTCTTCAGTTTTCAATTATTTTGTCGATTTTTAATTCAGTTTTTCAATTTGCAATTATTTCCAACAGTTTATTTTTTAATTTTCTTGTTTAATTTGAATATTTATTGTTCAATTATTTAAATTATTCTTTTTCAATTGTATAATTATCTAGACATTTTTCGAGTTTTGTTTTCAATTGTCAATTATTTTCGTTATTTTTCAGTTAGTTTCTTAAATTTTGTAATTATTCTCCTAATTTTCATTATTTGAAGTTGCAAAAATTTATAGTTTTTAATAACAAATAACAATGCAAAGTTTCTGGCGCGCGTTAATGTTGCTAGTACTATAATAATACTTATAGGTCTATTTTAATGCACAGAAAGCTTTTTTTTGTGCCTATGTTATAAGTATACCTACAATAATTGTTCTCTTATTTGCCTCAGACTCATTAATATTTTTCTATTTAATATTAATAAAATTGTTTATAATTTTCAAAGAAATAAATTATTTTAAACATAAAAAATACAATTTCTTTTTACTTTTCTGCTGTATTTTAATTCTATCACACTCAAAATAGTCTTTCGGGATGCAAAATGTTTATTCGTAACTAGTCCGTAAAATTCCGTAATTTTGAATTTTTTGTCCGTAAAGTCCGTATTTTTAAGTACTTTTACCGGTTCGAGCCCTGTATATATGGAAAATACACAATAAAAAAAGCAAATGACTGATCCAGCCAATGCATCGCAGCAACATTCACAATCATTTTTATTTTTATCTATTTTTTCAATTCTTTGGTAAAAAATTTGAATATTGCTATTACACTGAGAGAAATGGATATTCAAATTTACTATCCTGGATATTAAAAAAAATTATTTTAATATCTGGATATTAAGTTTGAATATCTAAATACTATGTTTTAATATATGGATGTTAAATTTGAATATCCATTAATTCCATTTTTCTCAGTGTAGATTTGTAGAATAAGAAATAAAGTAATTTAATGTTATACATTGTATAATTCCTCATTTTATACACAGCCCATTACGAAAAAAATTTAAGTTCTTATTGAAATTTAGAGCAAACGGATTACTTAAAATGTATGTGTTTTAAAATTTAAAAGAAATAGTAAAACGTTTTATTTAAAAGTATTCAACAAAAATAATTATCTTATTAGAGCAAATTTACTAATAAAAAAAATCGTTCTAAATTTAGTCAAATCTTCATTATATCCCAAAAACTAAACATTTTTAAACTTTTCCGAATAATAAAATATGTTTTAGCATAACCTTTTTTATAGATTTCTAGGTTGTTAAATGAACATTATCTCTGAATTAAAGATTTCATAAAATGGCATTTTCTTATATAAAGTTTTGCAAAATAAAGCATAACTTATTATAAAAAGTTTGATTATAATGCTTAATTTAGATACATTTTTAATTCTCTGAAATTAGGAATTCAACTCATTTCAAGTTTTGTGATTAATTTTTTTCCGTGTCTTTTTTTGTATCTAATAAGGCGCATAAAATGTCTCATTTTAAGATCCTTTTGGACACTTTTAAATTTCTTTAAAATAAAAAAATAATGAATATTATTACAAAAAAAGAGTAAAATTTAATAAAAAATTAAAACATTTACGGACATTTGTTTTTAAATTAAGAAAATAAATAAGAAGATTAAAGTAAAAATGGGTTAAAGTATTACTAGAGAGAAAAACATTTTAAAAATTAGAACAATTAGAGATATTTTGAAGATTGAAGAAAGGAAGACTGGAATAATTTTTTAGAAACTTGAAAAAAATCAGATTTTAAAAGAAAAAAAATGTAAGAAATAGAAGAAGGATGTTTAAATGAGAAAATTTAGTGCAAGATTAAATTTACGTAAAGTGAATTAAAAGAAATAATAGTTTTCAAAAAATTAGAAAATTATAAGAAACTAGCAACATTAACGCGCGACAAAATTTGCATTGGTCATTTAAAACTATAACTTTTTGCAAATTCAAATATTGAAAATTACGAAATTAAAGAATGTATCTGAAAAATGACAAAAATAATTGACATTTGAAAACAAAATTCAAAAAATGGCTACATAATTACACAATTGAAAATAATGGTTTAAAAAAGAAAAGAATAATTATAGAATTTTAAGATAATAATTGAAAATTGAAAGGATTGTAGGAAATAATTGAAAATTGCGAAAAATAATAAATAATTAAAGGAAATAGTTGAAAAATGACGAGAATAATTGAAAAGTTAAAGAAAGTATGTAGAAAATAACTAAAATAATTGTCATCTGAAAAAAAATCTGAAAAATGATTAGATTAATTGACAATTGAAAAAAATAATTAGAAAAATTAAATTTAAAGAAAATAATATTGCCAATTAAAAAATTAAGAAAATTATAGGAATAATTGTTGGAAATAATTGCACATTTAACAACTGGATTGAAAATCAAAAAAAATTATTGAAATTGAAGAAAATAATACAAAATTGAGGAAATTAATTGAAAATGTAAGAAATAAATTAAAAACTAAAGAATTTAAATGAAATTTGAAAAAATAATTTCTTATTTTAAAAAAATACAAAATGACGAAAGTAATTGACAGTTAAATACAAAATTCAAAAAATAACTAGAAATAATTGACAATATTGCGAGAAATAATTAATAATTGAAGGAAATAGTTGAAAAATGATGAGAATAATTAAAAAGGTAAAGAAAATTTGTAAAAAATTACGAAAATAATTGTCAATTGAAAAAAAATCTGAGAAATGACTAGATTAATACACAATTGAAAAACTTAATTGAACAAATTAAACAAGAAATATTAAATTTAAAGAAAATAATATTGCAAATTGAAAAATTAAGAAAATTATAGAAATAATTGTTGGAAATAATTGCACATTTAACAATTGGATTGAAACTCGAAAAAAATAATAAAAATTGAAAAGAAATAATTGAAAAATGATGAAAGCAATTAAAAATTGAAGAATGGAATTTAAATTTGAAGAATATTATTAAAAACTAAAAAAATAATTGAAAAAAACCGAAAATTAATGAATATAGAAGAAAACAATTGAAAACTGAAGAATGGAAATAAAAGTTGAATAATTGAATTGAAAATTTAAAACAATTTTTATGAGTGAAAAAATAATTGAAAAAATCCGAGAATTATGGAATATTTTGGAATTAATTGAAAATCGATAAAAATAATTGAAAATTAAAGAAATCAGTTGGAAATTGAAGTTAATAATTGATGATTGAAGAAAATAGTTAAAAATTAAAGAAATAAATGTAAGATTAAAGAATTAAATTAAAATTTTAAGAAAATGGTTGATAATTGAAAGAAAAATTGAAGATGACTAAAATAATTAAATATAAAAATAAAATAATTGAGAAGTGAGAAAAATAATTGATATTTAAAAGAAAAATTCGAAATCTGTCGTGAATAATAGCCAAAAGAACAATAAAATTAAGTAGGTTATAAAATTTAAAGAAATTAAATTGTATATTAATTGAAAACTGTTAAAAATTATAGAAAAAATTATAGATTTATTTATTAATGAAGAATAAATTAAAATAAAATTAAATTAAATAAATGAAAATTATTTGAATTGACATTTATAAAATTTAATCTGTTCAAATGCATTTTTTAAAAAGTAACTGATTTTAAACAAAAAAATTTCTATGTGCCAACCTTTAGGTGTTGACAGAATGAAAGAATGAATGAATCTTGTAGATTATTATTATAGGTTATTAAAAAATGTATATAAAAGTATCGTATATACATTTTTTCAAAAATTCGAAATTAGAGGATAAAAATAAAACAATTTCAAAAGAAGGAAAATATTTTTAAGGTAGAGAAAAATGATGACAAATTTTAAAAATAAAATAGAATGCAAAAAACTTAAATATTTTTAAACCTGTTTTAACTGGTTTCGAATTATGGTTCAAAATAGTTTTGAATTGTTATAACTTATAAGCAGTTCTAATCAGTTTTAATTAGTTTTAAAATAGTTATAAACAGTTTCACACTAGTTTTAAACAATTTTAAGTTATTCTACCCAGTTATTGACACATTTAAACTAATCATAAAAATTTTTCAATCATTTCTGACCAATTTCAAACAAGTTCTAAACATCTAAACTAATTTTTTAGTAGTTCTAAACTAGTCTAAAACTAGTTTTGAACTAGCTGCAAACTAGTTTCAAAGAATGTACAACAAATGCAATTAACGAAGGAAAAAATTACTTTTTAATTTTAAATAAGTTTCAAACAAGTTCTAAAGAGTTTTGGACAAGTTTTAATTTGTTTTAATCTTAAAAACAAACTCAAGATTTTTTAAGAAAATGTTGATTACATTAAAAGTAATTTCAATTTCAAGAAAATGGTTTTATATTTATATTTTATTTAAAAATTACTTTTTTAAAGTACATGTGAAACTTTAAACAATTTTGAAATCATATCTTTAAATACTCTAAAATATGGTGTAGTACCTATAAATGAATTATCCAGAAGTTTCTTAAATTGCTCTAAAATTAATCATCATTTATTTTTTTAATCAAATTTCACGTATGCATATCGACTATGATAAATGCACTTCTTTTGAAATAGTATAGAAAACTATTTTCTCTTATTCAGATTTCGAGTCTTGAAATATGTTTGAAGTGCGTGACATCATCCAAATATCTTGACTTATTTTGAAATTAAAGATAAAGGTACATTTGTAAATGTTTTAAACTCGCTGTATTTTTTGGTTTTTTATTTATTTATTTTGTTTTAAAATAAATTTTATTTAAATTTAAAAATCCAACGAAGTCCCCATCTATATGACTTTGTTGCATCTTTAACAGTTTTCTCGCAATTTACTTCTGTAATGATTTATTCTCAAGACTTTATGTGCCCATTACATACTTTCTTGATATACATCAGAAACACTCGGTGGCCTAGTTTTTTATTCATATACATATATATATATATATAGATAGCGTAACACTGAATTGATGAGTTCATCGAATCGTAATTTGACGATACGACTTTGTATCTCATCACTTCATTAGACATCACTAATAACGTGTCTAGCTTCAATGAAATTTCACCCACTTTTCATCTTTAGCGTTAATTACAGTTTATAATCGTTATGTTACTTAAATAGATGCTTGAAAAGACCTTAATTAGAATAAGTGGAAATACCCTTCCCTTACGGGAAAATTATATCTCTTCATTATCAATTTTATATTCCAATATATTTAGTTTTAATCAGTTTTAAAACTATATGGAAAATTTTCCATTACATTTTTTTTTCATTTTACGGTCATTTAATTGATCAATTAAATCAAATGTTAAATCAAATGTTTTGTTAAATTATAATTTGAATGATGGAATATATGTTGTATTAATTAATTAAAATTTTTAATAATAATATTTTCAATTATATTATAACCTTATACAATAATGCTTTCAATACAAAGATATAAAGTACCAGTTTCTATATAAGTATTTTTGCATTACAAAGAGCATAACCTATCTAAGTAGTTTAAAGATGCAAACAAATGTGTGTATCATTGTTGGGTATAATAGGATCAACGTGAATCGAGGCGTGAACGCACTCATAAGCCTCGAGTCTATCTCGGTGCATAGAAAATTCATAGCCACTATATGCTTCGTACCTACAATACTTGTTTCCCGTGTTCTTTCTATTATGTTTCCTTGTTGAATCAACTTATTTCTTCCTTATGATACCCCAGCCTTTTATATCTCATAATTGTATTCATTATTAATTCAATTATGAATACAAGTTCTAGGTCATCGGCATAGTTACATAATTAAAAATAGATCTTGTTTTTTCTTATTTTCATCTATATATGGATCTTCTTTAAAAGATTTTTTTGTTCAGTATTATACGGAAGAGAACCCACATGAATACTTACCGTCAAGTGGGGCTATTTTGTGCGCCATGGGGCTATTTTGTGCACGCGAGGTTTTTAATAAATAAAATCTTTATATACAGTTGTTTAAGTTTGCTATTTGGTATAAATATTTTCTGATATATAGACTACAGAGAGTACTAAATGAAATTACTTAATTCTTTATCACAAATCAGAAAAAAAAATCGTAAAGTCGTGAAAATCGAGCTGAAAATTTTCAAAGGTCTCAAAATTCTGTTTAGATCTCCGGAAGTTTAAAAGTGTTTTTAAAACTATTAATAATACTTGTTGACAATTTAGTTGTGATGGTGTATACGTGATGCGCTAACTTTTTATTGCATATTTTAAGAAAAAAGTGTAAAAAACTAAAAAATCAGAATTTGGTGGGTTATTTTGTGCATCCTTTAAAATCAATTATTTTTCAAAAATTGGTTTTGTAGTTAATAAAAAATACTTTATAATTTAGTTTTAGAACATATTTGTTTTATTTTTGTTATAAAAACCGAGAAATAAGCATAAAATTTAAAATTTACACACGGTGCCTTAAAAACCTCAAAAATGTAACTTTAATAATTACATGCTTTTCAAGTTAATTTTGTAACTTTTTTTCTTAAAATAACTCAAGAAATGTAGTAGAAGTTTTATTAAGTAAGCGTTACTTAAAAAAATAACTTTTTTTGTAAATCTCCATTTTTGTAAAATTTCAAAGTTTTACTTTCAAATTAGTTAAACAATTACTACAAAAAAAATATTTTTAACTTTGTTTTTGTTTATTACACTCTAGAATATCTAGAAAAAATACTTCATACAGTAAAAACAGTAAAAAAAATTTTTTACTCATTTTTACAAATAAACAAACTTTGATGCACAAAATAGCCCCATCCGTGGGGCTATTTTGTGCACAACTTTGAGTTTCTATAACTCAAACAAAAAATTTTTTCTTGTCGGCTAACTCATAGGACACCTTCAGAAGGATGTCTACAACATAACTGAAAAGTTCAATTCTTTATTTTTTCAAATTCTGAATTTTAACAAAGCATGGAGTGAAAAAAGAGCGGTTTTGTGCACAAAATAGCCCCAGTTGACGGTATTTTAATAATAATAATCACAACAAATCAAGCAACTTTTGATCGAAAAATTTGTTGATAAACCGGGAATTTTTTCGTGGATCTAAAACTTCTGGGAAATTTGATCGAAAATCGATTTTTTTAATGTATTACAAATCTATAATAATAATAATACGAAAGCTCTTTCATTCCTTCATTCATTTTTTGTCTGTTCACA
The DNA here is from genome assembly GCA_037103525.1 of Ganaspis brasiliensis. Classification (NCBI taxonomy): domain Eukaryota; kingdom Metazoa; phylum Arthropoda; class Insecta; order Hymenoptera; family Figitidae; genus Ganaspis; species Ganaspis brasiliensis. Next base: position 194,238 of record JAZKLR010000674.1, read on the forward strand.
CCTGAAGTTTGGCACATAGATTATCTAACATTAAAATTTATAAATATCAGTTCAAATAATGTTAATTTCATTAATAAATAAATCTGTACTTTTTTCTGTAATTTTCAACAGCTTTTAATATACAATTATAATTCTTTTTAAATTTAAATTGTTATTGAAATTTTAAAATTGTTCTTTAACTTTTTTTTATTATTATTATTTTGTTCTGTTGCCGATTATTCTCGCAGGTTTTCCAATTTTTCTTAAGATTGTCAATAATTATTTTCCTCATTTCACAATTATTTTCTTTAATATTTAATTATTTTGTATAATTTTTCTTTTAATTTTCAACTATTTTCCTAAAATTTCAATTTAATTCTTTAATCTTCAATTTATTTCTTTAATTTTTAATTATTTTCTTCAAATTTCAACTGCATTCTTCGTTTTTCAATTATATTATTCAATATTCAATAATTCTGTCATTTTCTCAATTATCAATTATTCTCTTGAAATTTCAATACAAGTCTTCAATTTTTATTTAGGTATTTTCTACAATTTTTCCATTACTATCATCAGTTTTTTCAATTGACAATTTATTATTCTCCTTCAGTTTTATGATTATTCATTAATTTAAAAAATTTGTTTGTTCGTATGCCCTACCATTTTTGGAGTTCTTTTTCGATTGTTAATTATTTTGTTTAAAAGTTGATTATTTTCGTCAATATTGAATTATTTTCGTCATATTATAATTTTTCTTTTCATTATCAATTATTTTCTTAAAAATTCAATTTAATTCTTTAATTTCAAATTTATTTCTTCAATATTAAATTTTTTGTTTAATTTTCAATTATTTTTATCGATTTTCAATTAATTCCTCAATATTCAATAATTGTCCAATTTTTTCCATTATTTTTTTCACTCATAAAAATTGTTTTAAGACTTCAATTCAATTATTCAATTCTAGAACTATTCTCTTCAATTCTCAGTTATTACTTTAAATTTAAATTACACTTTTCAATTTTCAAGTATATTCTTTAAATTTCAATTCCATTTTTCAATTTGTAATTGCGTTCTCCAATTTTCAATTATTTTGTTCAATTTCAATTATTTTTTTCAAGTTTCAATTCAATAGTTAAATGTGCAATTATTTCCAACACTTCTTCCTACCATTTTTTTTTAAAAAAAATTTCAAATTGCAATTATTTTCTTTAAATTTAATATTTCTTGTTTAATTTTTACAATTATTTTTTTCAGTTGTCTATTAATCTAGCCATTTTTCACATATTTTCTTCAATTTTTGATCTATTCTCGTCATTTTTCAATTATTTCCTACAATTTTTTCAATTTTTAATTATTATCTTAAAATTTTATAATTTATTATTCTTTGATTTTTTGAATTTTTTTTTTAGTTGTGTATTAATCTAACACTTTTTTAAATTTTGTTTTCAATTGGCAAGTATTGTCTTTATTTTGTAATTTTTTTTCAATTATTTTTTCAAATTTTAATTTAATTCTTAAATTTTTAATGCATTTCTTCAATTTTTAATTTAGTTCCTCAATTTTGTATTATTTTTTTCAATTTTCCATAATTCATTCTTCGTTTTTAAATTATTTTTGTCATATTGCAATTTTTCTTTCAATTGGCATTTATTTTCTTAAAATTTCCATTCAATTCTTTAATTTCCAATTTATTTCATTAATATTTAATTAATTTCTTCAATTCTCAAAAATTTTCTTTATTTTTCAATTATTTTTATAGATTTCCAATTAATTCCTCAATATTCAATAATTCTCGAATTTTTTCAATTATTTTTTTCACTCATAAAAATTGTTTCAAGACTTCAATTAAATCATTCAGTTCTAGAACAATCCTCTTTAATTCTTAGTTATTTTCTTCAAATTTAAATTCTACTTTTCAATTTTTAATTATTTTCTTTAATATTAAAAAATGATCGCCTTTTTCTGTTATTTTTTTCGATTACCATTAAGTTTCTTTCATTTTAAATACAATTGTTCAATTATTTTCTTTAATTTTTAATTCTATTTTTCAATTTTAATTTCAATTCTTTAGTTTTCAATTGTTTTCTTCTACATTCATTAATTTTTGGCTTTTTTCAATTTTTAAGTATTTAAATTTCAATTCCATTCTTCCGTTTGTAATTGCTTTCTTTAATTTTTAATTGTCTTTTTCAATTTTAGTTATTTTTTTCGAGATTTAATTCAATTGTTAAATGTGCAATTATTTACAACTATTATTCCTATAATTTTCTTAATTTTTCAATTTGCAATTATTTTCTTTAAATTTAATATTTCTTGTTTAATTTTTCTATTATTTTTTTTCAGTTGTCTATTAATCTAGTCATTTCTCACATATTTTCTTCAATTTTTCAATTATTTTCGTCATATTCAACTATTACTTCCAATTATTCATTATTATCCGCAATTTTCAATTATTTCCTACAATTTTTTCAATTTCCAATTATTATCGTAAAATTTTAAAATCTTTCTTTTATTTTCTAAATTAATCAGTTGTGTATTAATCTAGCAATTTTCTGAATTTTGTTTTCAATTGTAAATTATTTTCGTCATTTTGTAATTTTTTTTTCAATTATTAATTATTTTTTCAATTTTTAATTTTCATTCTAAAATTTTCAATTTATTTCCTGAATTTTCAATTATTCTCTTCAATTTGAAATATTTTTTTCGATTTTGAATCCAACTGTTAAATTTTTTCAATTATTTTTTTCAGTTGTCTATTAATCTAGTCATTTTTCAAATTTTGTTTTCAATTGACAATTACTTTCGTCATTTTTCACATATTTTCTTCAATTTTTCTATTATTCTCGTCATTTTCCAACTTTTCCTTCAATTATTAATTATCTTCCTCAATTTTCTATTATTTTTTTACAATTTTTTCAATTTTCAATTATTATCTTGAATTTTACAATTATTCTTTGATTTTTTAAATTATTTTGTTCGGTTATGTATTACACTAGCTATTTTTTGAATTTTGTTTTCAATTGTCAATTATTTTCGTCATTTTGTAATTTTTTTTCAATTATATCAATTATTTTTTCAAATTTTAATTTAATTCTTAAATTTTCAATTTATTTCTTAGGTTTCAAATTTATTTCCTCAATTTTTTATTATTTTCTTTAATGTCAATTATTTTTTTTTATTACCAATCCAGTTGTTCAATTTGCAATTATTTCCAACAATTATTCCTATAATTTTCTTCATTTTTCAATTTGCAATATTATTTTCTTTAAATTTAATATTTCTTGTTTAATTTGTTGAATTATTTTTTTCAGTTGTCCATTAATCTAGTCATTTTTCGAATTTTGTTTTCAATTGTCAATTATTCTCGTCATTTTCCAAGTTTTCCTTTAATTATTAATTATTATCTTCCTCAATTTTCTATTAGTTTTTACAATTTTTTCAATTTTCAATTATTATTTTACAATTTTATAATTATTCTTTGATTTTTTAAATTATTTTGTTCGGATATGTATTACTCTAGCTATTTTTTGAATTTTGTTTTCAATTGTCAATTATTTTCGTCATTTTGTGATTTTTTTCAATTTTATCAATTATTTTTTCAAATTTTAATTTAATTATTAAATTTTTAATTTATTTCTTAGGTTTCAAATTTATTTCCTCAATTTTTTATTATTTTCTTTAATGTCAATGTCTTTTTAAACGTTTAAGATACATTATATTATATTTTAATATTTTATGATAATAAAACTTTCTAATCTTCAATTATAATTAATAAGATTATACGAATGTGTAAATTTGAATTTTAAGCATAAAGTTAAATTTTAAATATAAAGACGAATTTCGTAAAATTAAAAATACTGTTTTAATTTTTTCCAAAATTTGTGACCGGGAAAACCCGGGAATTTAATTTCATAAAAAAGTGAGTAGATTATTCACTTTGAATTCAAATTAATCCCAAGAATAAGGTCTTGATTATTTCTACTTCATGCATGTATATCTGAAATTGAAACAAAGACCTGATTATTACAAATTACAGAGCCAATCTCATATAACGTATATTCCCATTTATAACTCAAAAGATACTTACTATAATTACTTCTAGAAATTTTAGGATTCTGCTGTAGGCATCACCTTGCTCAAAGAACCGTCTCGAGGAAATTAATTTAAATGCCAAGCTGGCACCTTCCGACTGTTTCTCTAATCTTTCTCTTTGAATTCACTTTAATCATCTTCTCAAAGCGTTGAAACTCACTTGCCATCTCTGCGATGTATGCACATGATTTATCCCCTAAAAAAAACAATTTTTCCTCAAGAATTATATATATTTTCTATTCAAAATTTTTCAAATTTACGTTTATCAGTTTATTGTTAAGTTTCTTTCTGTTAAAAGAGTTATCACAAGTACCTAATTGAATGTAGTTGAAAATTCTATGGGAGAAATGAAACGCATGGACTGCGTGGGCTGTCGACAGTGTGAAAAAAATCTCTTAATGTCAGCATATGCCTTTCTAAAAACAGACTCTGTTAAAAGATAAGTGTGGCAAATCACACAAACACTTACACGAAAATTCTTTTCTCAAAAATAGTATCCATTTTAACACAGATAAAATTCGTAATAAACTATGATAATGTTGCTAATTTGAAAGAGAATTGGCAGATCTGCATTTTAACGGTGTTTTAGATTTCAAGGAATTATACTTTATATTAATATAATGCTTTGTTTTAAACATATATATATATATATATATATATACACTATGATCATTGTCTCGCTTACAGAGAAGTATGTGAGGTGTGTTTACCTGTCACGAATCTGGGGTTAAAGGTTGCAAAACAAATCTATTTATGCACGATTATTATACAAGATTTTTAAATGTCCAACAATCGCCTCTTTGTAATGTATCTAATTTAATAACACGTGACACTTGAAAGAATTTTACAATCCTTTTTAAAGTTTATCTAGTAAAATAACGCAATGTTCTTACGAAACAAAAAACAATTGTCTCTAAATTTTTTTTTTTTTAATTTTTGTTGGTTAGAAGTTTATTTTATTTTTTTGTTTATTTTAAAAGAGAAAAGTTGAGTCAATTTCTATATGGGATAAATTTCACATTGCCGATGAATTATTTATTCCTTTCGCAATTCGAGCATTGATTGGATGATTAAAATCATTATAGTGTATGAACTGATTGGTTTCAAATTCTAGATTTCTAGCTATAAACCAATATGGAAAAACATCTACTTAGCTTCAATTGAAATTATTAACGTTCTTCATTATTAATAAATCAATATATGAATGAATGAACTCGCGGATGTTTAGTATTAAAATGCAATTTTCTTGTAATATGCAGCTAATTTTCCTTTGTGATATATACAATCGATGGTATTTATGAGTCAAGGTTTCATTTTTAGGACTCGAAAACAATGGCGGTTTGCGGTTACACCTCTTTTGCACTCTTCAATAAATGACCTTGTCTGACAATCGATTCTGCAAATTCACACGCTCGGCTTTCTCAATTCTCCATTGAAGACCGACTTTCTTCCTGATTACACAGTTTAGTTATCATACACTTTCCTAACGTGAATGTTAGTCTAGAAATATCACGCACAATCCATTAGATTGCTTATCATTAATTTTTCCACTAATTGAAAACCTCTGAGATAAGCTTTCATCTCAAAAATTCTATTACCTATGTTTATTTATTTATTTTTTTTTTTTGGGATAAAGAAAAACAGGAGCGATAAAAATGGCCGATAATTAATCAAGGTGTCAATACCGATCCACTTTTAAAACAAACTTGATAAAATTTTAGAATTAAAACAAATTGCAAAAAATAATTGAAATTAAACAAAATAATTGCAAATTAATTGAAAAAGAAGATGAAACCAATTAAAAATTGGGGAAAGTAATTTAAAAAATCATAGAAATGTTTTAAAAATAAAGAAAATATTTTAAATTTGAGAAAATTACTTGAAAATCTTAGAAATAAATTAAAAACAATTGAATAATGAAAAATTGGGAAAAATAATTGAATATTGAGTTAAATAACATATAATTGAACAAAATAATTAAAATTTAAGAAAATAATTGAAAAAGTGACATAATATATTTTAAATAAAGGAAAGTTAAAGAAAATTTCAGAAAAATACTTAAAACTTTCAAGTTCAAAAGTTTATTTAAACAAAAAAATAAAATACCTAATTAAAAATTAGAGAAAATAATTGAAACAAGATGAGCATACTTTAAAATTGTAAACAATAAATTTTAATTAAACAGAAATAATTAAAAACTTTTTGGAAATTACTAAAAAGAACGAAAGTAATGGAAAATTAAACAAAATAATATCAAAAATCATATAAATAATTGAAAATTGAATGAAATAATTGAAATCTCAGATAAATAGTTTACAATTTTGGAAATTATAAAAGAAATAAAAAAAATTGAAACTTGGAAGATATACATTTTGGAAAATAATTGAAAAATGATTTTACAATTTGAAACTTGAAGAAAATAATTGAAATATGATACAAACAATGATAAGTTGTAAAAATAAAAAACATTTGAGTGAAATAATTGAAAAAATTAAAGAATTTGTTTAAATAAAAAAAAAAATAATAATAATTTAAATTTGAGAAAATCCATGAAGATCTTAGAAATCAATAAAATTAAAAAAATGAGAATAACTAAAAATTGAAAAAAGAAAAGAAAGCTAAAAATAATTAAAATTTACGATAATTAATCAAAAATTTGGAAATTATGAAAGCAAATGAAAATAATTAAAAATTGAAGAAAATAATTGGAATGTTAGAAAAATACTTAAAAAATTTAGAAATAACAATCGAGGAAAATAATTCAAAATTGAAAAAAATAATTGAAATATTCTGAAAATAATTTAAATATGAAAGATTGAAAACAGTAAATAAAATTTGAGAGAAATAATTGGAAAAATCATAGATTATATGTTTGAAAAAGAAAATAATTACAAAATTACTTAAAAATTCTAATTTCATCTAATTAAAAAATCGCAGAAATAATCCAAAATTGATAAAAATAAGAATTGAAATTTCAGATAAATATTGGAAATTTTTGAAAAATATGACAAATGAATGAAAATAATTAAAAATCGAAAAAAATATTTTAATTTCTTCTAATTTCTGTTAATTTGAATTTGCATTGATTAAAAGTTTAATTAATCCATGGTTCAAACATTCTAAATTTGAAGTGATTTAAAAATTCCTGAAATTTTTAATAATTATTTTCTCTTATGATTTTAATTACCTAAACTTCATTTTTCAATTATTTTGTATCATATTCCAATTTACTTTCTGCGATTTTTAATTATTCTCATTGTTTTTCACTTTTTTCCCTAAATCTTAAATGTACCTTCCAAAAATTTCAATTATTTTTTTAAATTTTTCCAATCTTTTTTTTAATTTCGATTATTTTCTTTTCGACAATAAAACAATTTAATTATTTATTGCTAAATTTCATATTATTTATCGCAGAATAAAATTAATTTTTGTAATTCACCATTATTGTCTTCATTTTGCAATTACTATCTTTAATTTTTAATCATTTTCATTATTTCTGAATTAATATCCTGAACTTTCAAATATATATCTCAATTTTCAATTATTTTGTTCAATAGTCATTTTTTTTATCATTTTGCAATAATTTTCTTCATCTTTTAATTATTTCAATTATTTTTCAATTAATTTCCTAAATTCTCAGTTATTATCTCAAATATAGATTATTGTCTTCAATTTTTTAACTTTTTGAACGATTTTTCAATTATTTTCTTTTGCTTAAAAATAAATTCTGTAAGTTTTCTATTATTTTCTCCAATTTCTAATTATTTCATTCTTTTTGCAAAATTTTGAATTATTTATCGGAAATGTCAATTATTTTTATAATATTTCCATTATTTTATCAAATTACATTTTTTTTCATCATATTTCAATTATTTTTTTCAATTTTAAATTATTTTTATCATTTTTTAAATTATTTTTCTAAATCTGAATTAGTTAAAAACTACCATTATATAATCTATGATTTTTTTAGTTATTTCTCTCAAATTTTATTGTATGTTTTCAATTTTTCATATTTAAATAATTTTCATCATAATTTTCTTTCTCAATCTTAAATTATTTTCAGCATATTTCAATTATTTTTTTCAATTTTAAATTAATTTTACCATTTTTCAATTATTTTTCTCGATTGTTAATTATTATTCTCTTTTTCTAAAAATATTTTCTAAGATTTTTAAGTATTTTTCTGAAAATTCAAATATTTTTTTCAATTTCTAATTATTTTCATTTGTTATCAGAATTTGAAACTTTTTTTTTTTATTAATTATCGTAAATTTCAATTATTTTTACCATTCTTCCAGTCTTTTCTTCAATTTTTAGTTATTCTCATTTTCTAAAATTATTTTCTAAGATTTTAAAGAATTTTTCTCAAATTTCTATTATTTTCTTCAATTTTTAATTATTTTTACTTGTTTTCATAATTTCCAAAAAAATTTATTAATTATCGTAAATTTCCATTATTTTTAGCATTCTTCCAGTCTTTTCTCCAATTTTTAGTTATTTTTTTTTTTTAAATTTATTTCTAAGATCTTCATGTATTTTTATCAAATTCCAATTATTTTTTCTTTATTTAAAAAAAATTCTGTAGTTTTTTCAATTATCACACTTAAATGTCATTTATTTTTTACAACTTATCAGTGTTTGTATCATATTTTAATTATTTTCGTCAAGTTTTAAAATTTCAAAACATTTTTCAATTATTTTCCAAAATTTATTTTCTTCAATTTTTAATTCTTTACATTTGTTTCATAATTTCAAAAAATGTTAACTATTTATCTGACTTTTCAATTCTTTTATTATTTCTATTATTTTTTATATTATTTTCTTCAATTTTCAATTACTTTCATTCTTTTTCTCGTTCTTTTTTATAATTGCCAAAAAGTTTTTGCTTTTTTCTCTTTAATTAAAACTTTTTCTGTTCAATTTTAAATTATGTTTATCTTTTTTCATTTATTTTCTCTAATTTTTAATTATTTTCTTTTATTTTAATGATCTTCTGAAAGTTTTAAGTATTTGCCTCAAATTTTGTTTAACTTTTTTTTTTTTAATATTTTATGTAATTTGTTTAATTATTTTCTCAAATTTCAATTATTTTTTTTAATTTTAATTTATTTATCTCAATTTCTAACCATGTTTTTTCAACTTTCAATTATTTTCTCTTATTTTTCATTATTCAATTTTGTTTTAATTTACTTTTAAGATTCTCAAGTATTTTTCTTAAATTTTAATTATTTTCTTTATATGATTAAAACATTTTTATGATTGTTTAAATTACTTCCCCCAATTTTTAATTGATCTCATTTTTTTTAATTAATTTGCGAAATTTGCAATTATTTTGTTTAATTTCAATTATTTTTTACAATTCTTTTTAATTCTAAAATATTATAAATTTTGTCCTAAATAAATATTTATTTTATTTATATTAATTGATTTTAAAATATTATATTTAAAATATTTATTTCTTCTTATTAGATAAATAATATTTACCGATTTTTTATATTTATTATTGTATTTTATAATTTTTAAAATATATGAAAAACTAATCGCGCGCTTGCGCGCGTTATATTTTGCTAGTATCTAATATAATAATAATAATAATAATAATAATAATAATAATAATAAAATAAAAATATTATTATTATTATTATTATTATTGATGTGTAAAATTTTTTTCGAACTGTTATAGAAAGTGTGTTTTCTGGATCAATTCTGTATTTTTTGTTATGGGTTAGCTTACGATTTCTAACTTCCGCCCACATTTTAAAGGGCTGGGCTTCCGTTATAGACTCGTTACGCGACCTACGTGCTAGTACGTGGAAACAAATCGAGTCAATGGATAATATTATCGAATCGCGGGCATCACCTTCACTTTCCGTCATTGCAAAACTAAACATGAAGTCTGCGCCATTTCTATCTAGATAAATCGTTGCTGTAGGTGCGTATATCAGCAATTTGTGAGGAGATTATATAAATACCACAAATTACACCATAATTTAAATTAGTTCCTCTTGAATGATAGCCAGAGATGAAGATTTTAATTTCAATCTGTACAAATCATGAATCTTAATTGGTAAAGAAAAGTTAGAAAGATTAACAACTCTATTTCATCTGTATGAAATGATCCTTGTTTCTAATCTATACAAAATAAAAAATTTTCTTCTTCTCAACATTAAAATTAATTAATTATTTATTAATTTCTTGTACTTGATTGATATATATCTAAATTCTCAGAAACAATTCATCGCTTCATCCGAGGTGCATTTTATTGATAAGAACATTTGATACAATCTTGACTGAATGCATTTCACCACCATTGTTTGGCTTAAGATTTTGTTGTTCGACACTCGATTTCATTATCTTATACTGTGCTTTTCCTTTTTATATTATTTCTCTGATTCGCACCTCTTTTAACTCTCTAAGATAAGGAAAATGATATTTTAACCTCAAAGATAATACGATACTCTAATAAAAATTGTTGAACAATATTGTCATGCTTTGTTTTCTTGTCAGTATTATCATAATATTACTATAAAAATTGTTAAATCTCACCATTTACGTAATTGTTTTTAATTTAATGTACATTTTTGTTGCAGGTAAGTTTCACAGTCACATTCGTCGAATAAATTACAGAAAAGTGAGTAAAAAAAAAAAAATCTCTGGAATTTATAATACACGCATGGTAATATTGCACAGAATTCTTGAGTAAAAATATCATACAAGTTGTGTTAAAAGTTCAAGGATGAAAATAATAAGAGTAGCTAAAGTAAAATAGGGGCAACTAGAGATAAAATAAGGGTTTTCGGAGGATGCAAGAATTGCAAGAGGTATAAGAATCTGGGTATAATATTGCGTTAAACTATAATTTTCTGGCCGTTAAGAAGCTAAAAAATGTCTAGCACGTTGGGTGGTAACACAAAGGTTAACATTGCTCGTAAATCTGACACGTGTTAAAGAAATGGGTCTTAAGCGTGTTATGTTAAGTATCGAGCATGACTGCCATAGTTAAGTAACACACATGTACCTCCCGCAACTTGAGTATATCGAAAAAGGAAGTTATTGGTCGTCAACGAATTTTTCGCGGCCTCTTCTTTTCTCTTGGTGTAAAATCGCATAAAACCACAGGAGCCACGTAAATTTCCTACTTAGTTTTTTTTTCGTACTATAGGTTAGGGATCGTTCATATACCACGTGGACAATTTTTAATCATTTTTTGATCCCCCTCCGCTCCCCCTCTAAATATCCACGCGGACTTTTTTTTAAAAATAATATGATCTTCTATGTTATAAGAAATTATAACTGTAAAGAAGGATTCTTGTCTTAAAATGGTAAATAAATTAATATTTAATACTTATATGAAATATTTTATTGAAATTTGTTGAAGCTTTCTCGAAATAACCTGGCAACAAAAAAAACGTCACCACGCACACACACATTTCTGGATATTGGGTTAAAAACAGGGCTGATAAAAATCATAATTTTTTTTATTTAAATCAAAAATTGATTTTTTAAAAAATATTATCAGTATATAAAATCTCCAAATGTTTATTTGTAAGTAGTTTATTAAAGAAATGAAGAAAAAATTTAAATAACATTAAACAGAATGAAACAAGCATAATTATATATAAAAAACTAGAAACTCTTTTCAAAAAATTAAATTATTTACAAACATTTTTTGAAATTAAAATAATAAATAAGAAGATAATTTAAAGAACGTTAAAATATATTACTAAAGAGAACAAAATTTTAAAATTAGAAAAATTAGAGAATTATTTTATAATTGAATAAAAAAAGAATTAATATAATTTTGTAAAATTTAAAAAAAATGTTAAAAGAAAAGAATTTCTATTAAATACAAGATCCATGTTCAAATGAGAATATTTAGTACAAAGATTAAATTCACATAATATAAAATAAAAAAAGAAAAGCTTTCAAAAAAGTAGAAAATTGGGAAATTTAAAAAATATAGATGAAAGCACCAAATAAATGTTTTCAAAAATTCGTAATTATAAGATAAATCCTAAACAATTGAAAAGAAAAAAATGCTTTTTAGAAATGGAAAAATAATGACAAAAATTAAAGAACTAATTAAAATGCTAGAAAGAACTAAACTTATACTATACTATACTTCCTCTATGAGGAAGCAAAAATAATGAAACATCAAGAAAATTAAAGAAGTAGGAAGAAAATAGAGAAATTTTTTTACCTACTTAAAAATCCTTTAAAAATAAAAAAGTTTAAGCAAATTAAATCAAAAATATTTTTATAATATTACACTTAAAATAAGTCCAACAATAAATTTAGAATAATAAAGAAAATCTAATAACTTCATGAAATAAGTAAGTTCGCAAAAAATCTCGCAAAAAATAGACAAGACGTGAAAAAAATTGAATAGACTTACAAAAAAAATGAGAGTATTTATTTTTGAAAATACGGGAATAATAAAAAGTTTAGTGAATGTTATAATAACGAAATTGTGTAAAATAATATTCAATAAATAATTTGCATAAAAAGCAGAAAATTGAAGTGAATCCTAAAGTAAAAGGACAAAAGAAAAAAAAAGAAGAAAAAATATCAAATGTAAATGTAGAAAAAAACTTAAAATTTTGTAAAAATAAGAAATTATGTATAAGATCAAAATTAAACAGTTTCGACAAATTAAAATCTCTTAGAAATCTTGTAAAAATAGTAAAAAAATGATTATTGTGAATATATGTATTAGCACAATTTTTTAAATTTTATAAATATTAAAATATTAAAAATTGAAATTTTGAAGATTTATACACAAATTTGTGGGTTTTGTTTATGGTTTCCGATGTTTTTTCCAATGATTTAGATCATGATTTAAATCAAGATTTAAATCAAAGTGATTTAAATCAGTAACAGCCCTGGTTAAAAATGAAAAATTTTGCATTTCAGATGAAAATTAATCAATTTAGACTGTTTTTGGAAAATTGAAAATCTTAAAGATTACAAAGCTTCTTCTGGGAGGAAGCAAATTCTATAAAATTAATTGAAAAACAAAAATTGGAGAAAATGATTAAAAATAATAATAATCATTCAAAAGTAAAGAAAATAATTACACTTTGAGAAAAATAAGTGATGAAAGGATACAATATATTTAAAATTAAAAAACGTAATTGAAAAAATAAGTAAATGAGTAAAATTTGAGATAAATATTTAGAAAATTTAAAAAATTAATTGAAAAACAATTAAAATCTTTAAAATTTGGAGAAAATGATTGTAAAAAATATAATGAAAATAATTATAATTTAAATTTAAGATAAATAATTTAAAATTGATGAAAATAATTACAATTTTGAAAAAATAAGTGCTAATACTTCCCATATATATGTGTAAGCAAAATCAATAAGTTTAATCGAAATTAAATAAAATAATTGAAAAATTGTAAGAACAATAAAAAATTAAAGGAAATAATTGATATTTTTAGAATAAATTGGGATTAGTGATAAACAATTAGGAATTTAGAAAATGAATAAAAAAATATTTAAAAATTAGAGAAAATAATTGCAAAATAATGAAAATATTTGAAAATTGAGTAACATAATTGAAATTTTAAGTAAATAATTGAAATTTGAAGAAAATAATTGAAATTTAGGAAAAAAAGTTATAATACTTCCTATATGTAAATGCAAAATCAAAAATTTTAATTAAAATTAAAGCAAAAAATTAGAAAATGGTAAAAATAATTTAACTTTGAAGAAAGTAATTGATATTTAAAGAATTAATTGAAATTTGAGATAAGTAATTAGACATTTGGAAAATTCAGTAAAAAATAATTTAAAATTTGAGAGAAAACAATTGCAAAATAATGAAAAAATTTAAAAATTTAAAAAATAATTAAAATTTTGAAAAAAGTGGTAAAATCACCAAATTAATTTTAAATTCAAGAAAGTGATTGAAATATGGGACAAATAATTGAAAATTTAAAAAATTAATAACAAATTGAAAAAATAATAGAAATTGTAAGAAAAATAGTTAATAAAGGATAAAAGCAATTAAACATTGTAAAAAGTAGTTTAAATTTAAAGAATTAATTGAAAGTAGAGAAAATAATAGAAATGTTTGGGAAATGAGTTAAAAAAGTAATATAATATTAAAAAATTGGAGAAATAATTTTAAAATGGTAAAAGTAATTGAAACGCTAAGAAATAATTAAAATTTCAAAAAAATGTATTTATTAAGTTACAAAATATATTTAAAATGTAAAAAAATAATTTAAAAAAATATAAAAAATTAAACATTGATAAAAATTATTCAAATATGCGATAAATAATTGTAAATTAAAGTAATTGACTAGAAAATATTGAAAATTTTTACAAATTGGAGAAAAGAATTGCAAATTGATGAAAATATTGGAAAATTGAATAACACAATTGAAATTGTAGGTAAATATTGAAATTTTTAGGGAAAATATAAATTTGAAGAAACTTATTTAAATTTAAGAAAAATAAGTGATAATACGAAAAATCAAAATCAAACAATGTAATAAAAAAAGGCAAATAATTAAAAAATGGTAAAAACAATTAAGCATTGAAGAAAGTAATTGATATTTAAAGAATTAATTGAAATTTGAGATAAATAATTAGAAATTTGGTAAATTCACTAAAAAATAATTTAAAATTTGAGAGAAAATAATTTCAAAATAATGAAAATATTTAATAATTGAAAAAAATAATTAAAATCTGAGGTTAATAATTAAAAATTGAAGAAAATAATTGAAATTTTGAAAAAACTTATAAAATCGCCAAATTAATTTGAAATATGAGAGAAATAATTGAAAATATAGGGAATTAATAAAAAAAATTTAGAAAGTAATAGAAATTTTAAGAAAAATAATTGAAAAATGATAAAAGCAATTTAAAATTGTAGAAAATATTTGAAATTTAAAGAATTAATTTAAAGTGGGGAAAAATAATGGCTAAAATAATAATAATTGAAAGTAAAAGAAAATAATTAAAATTTGTAACAATAGGAATTGAACATGTGTTAAATTAATTGAAAAATAATAGAAATGTTTGGGAAATTAGTTAAAAAATAATGAAAATATTAAAAAATTGAAGAAAATAATTCAAAATGAGAAAAGTAATTGAAAATCTAAGAAATAATTAAAATTTCTGAAAAATGTATTTATAAAACTACAAAATATATTTAAAATATAAGAAAATATATAAAAATTAATATAAACAACAATTAAACGTTGATAAAAATTCTTTAAATATGAGATAAATAATTGTAAATAATTAAAGTAATTGACTAGAAAATATTGAAAATTCTCACAAATTAGAGAAAAGAATTGCAAATTGATGAAAATATTTGAAAATTGAATAACATAATTGAAATTTCAGGTAAATAATGGAAATATGAAGAAAATAATTGAAATTTAAGAAAAATAAGTGATAATACTTCCTATATGTAAAAGGAAAATAAAAAATTTTAGTTAAAATTAAAGCAAAAAATTAGAAAATGGTAAAAACAATTAAGTATTGAAGAAAATAACTGATATTTAAAGAATAATTTAAGTTTAAGATAAATTAGAAATTTGGAAAATCCACTAAAAAATAATTTAAAATTTGAGAAAACAATTGCAGGATGATGAAAATATTTAAAAATTGAAAAAAATAATTAAAATCTGAGGTAAGTAATTGAAATTTTGAAAAAAGTAATAAAATCGCCAAATTAATTTGAAATTAAAGAAAGTAATTGAAATATTAGAGAAATAATTGAAAATTTAGGAAATTAATAAAAAATTGAAAAAGTAATAGAAATTTAAAAAAAATTGTTGAAAAATGATAAAAGCAATTAAAAATTGTAGAAAATATTTGAAATTTAAAGAATTAATTAAAAGTGGGGAAAAATAGTAGGTAAAATAATAATTATTGAAAATAGAAGAAAATAATTAAAATTTGTAACAATAGGAATTGAAAATGTCTTCAATTAATTGAAAAATAATAGAACTGTTTGGGAAATTAGTTAAAAAATAATTAAAATATAATTATATTTAAAATAGAAGAAAATATGTAAAAATTAATATAAAAAATTAAACATTGATAAAAATTCTTCAACTATGAGATAAATAATTGTAAATGAAGGTAATTAACTAGAAAATATTGGAAATTCTCACAAATTGAAGAAAAGAATTGCAAATTGATGAAAATAATTGAAAATAAAAAAATATAACGGAAATTTGTGAAAATTACTTGAAAATTTACAAAAATAATAGAAGATTAATTTTAAAAATTAAGCATTGATAAACATTACAGATATTGGAGATAAATAATTGGAAAATTTAGGGGGGGAAAAAATATTGGATATAATTTAAAATTTGAGAAAAAAATTGCAAAATAATGAAAATATTTAAAAATTGAAAAAATAATTCAATTTTGAGGTAAATGATTGAAAGTTAAAGCTTTCTGGAGATATCCTGTCGAAAAAACAGTGTCTCGAAATTTGAAAGTCAGTTAAACAAGATTTTAAGGGATATAATTAAATTTTTACTTAATCCACTTGGACATTTGTTTTGACCCCCCCCCTTCCCCTTAAACTGTCCACGTGGTTTGTGAACGACCCCTTATGTATTTATTATACATTGGGTGTTTACAGAACATATGGAAGATTTTACACATGTGATTTATTTTTCAGTATACTTAGATTAAATAAAAAATATATTTCCGGCAAATCTAATTTTTGAATGTAAATAATCCGAAGAATGACCCATATGCAATATGTAGATGATTGTATATACGTATCCACAGTATGTAGATTGTATACTAGGTGATTGTATATATATATATATATATATATATAATACATATATAGATGATTGCATACATATGAAATATGTAATCCTACACACATAAAACATTACATAAACATACATACACATATAGGATCACGTATACGATTAAAGTCCACATGAGAAAATATGAACTGTGTGCGTATCTGTAGTGTGCTTACTACTCTGGAAAAGAATAGTCAACCGAGAATAACGGTTAAGAGCGGTTTATTCACTCTTGTTGAACTCGATCTTCTGCAACCACTCTGCCATTTGAGTATTTCCGTTTACTTCGTATTGAATCTTTAGTTGCTCCCTTCTTGACGACAAAAAATTTTGCAAGCTTGATTTTCCTTGGAAACGATGTGGTTGGAATTAACAGGATATTGAGGTTTAAAATAAGAGAGCCTGAAGTCTTCTTAACTTGTACTAATTCATTGATCGAGTTTTAGAAAACAACTCATGATCATTTTCTTTATTTATAGATTTTATTATATGTGCTATATAGTCACATAATCTATTGTTTATATAAATTATCATTTACAATCTAATCAAAATAAGTTTTGACATATATAATCGCAACTGGATATAAATACCCATCAATTTTTCCCAGATTTAATCCAATTTTAGAATTATATTATAACGATTAGGAAATTTCCATAAAGGATGCTCGAGATTAATATCTTTTGAGAAACTTTGATTTATACTAAGCCTCAGTTTTATGGAATTTTTTTCTCCAATGCTCTTATTACTGATAAGTGAGGATTTATATTTGTTTTTTCTGACAATAACTTTCTATACCTTTTCATTTTGTGAGATAGATTATTATTAGATTATATTATTTGTCAATTTTGAAATATGGTCAACAAGTTTAAAAGATAGACACTCGCAAACTCCGCAGAGTGCAGTTAAGTAGACTTGACTCACGATCAGACTTCTTATCGTCTAGAGATTAATTGATTGGAAAATAATATTTCTTCCAGTTCCTTTCTACAAGTTGCTACATTTTTTAATTGCAATATCTTCAAGGAAAGAATCTCCATATATCCATATATCCATATTCACTCTCACGCTCGAAAGGTGAAATCCCTATAAATCTACCAATCTCAGTTTAACGAGAAACATCGTGTCCTGTCTCATAATAAAATATAGTCTTTTGCTTTTTATTAACATGAAAGTTCTCATGCTCCTCTAGTTTAATTTCTTCTTTAGATTCATTTTTATCCTGGAAATATCAACCCCGCGGAGTCTAAATAGATCTACAAGTAGGAACAGAAAAAAGTGAGTTAGCTGCAAATTGTTAGACATTAAAGTTACATATTAGCTAAGACGGTTAAAACATTTACTAAGACAAAATTGTGGGACCACTTACAAAAGGGGGATTAAAAACATGTCTTAAAATGTTGATTACTCTGTCAGATATTAGCGAAATGAAAATTTTTATAGACCATTGGAAAGCTTATAAAATTTGCCGACAAATGGTCCTTTTCTGAAGCTTTTTTGAGTAATAGAAACGGAGATTCAACAGGTGAATTTTTCGATTTTTGTGAATTTTTATTGTTCAAGTTTGGTGGGCTGCACTTTCTAGACAACATTTTGTAAATCTTAAACTTGCTTTTAATAAACACATTTTTACATGCCTTTGCTTCTACATTACACATGTGTTTTCCATTTATTACACTGAAAAAAAATAACTCCACGGTACTGCGATAATTATGGATAAATCACCCATAACATATCGCTAATATAGATACTGCTATACGATATTTGTCTTTTAGCCATATGACTGGTGAAACTGCGATTTATATTTTTAGGTTAGGTATAGTACTGGCCCACCGATGCATTATGGGATATTCATTCATATAGTATTCAAAATTCTAGAAAAACTGTCAACAATAATAATCATATGGCTAATGCGACTAGAGTATTTTTCCAGTCTAAAATATCCTTAACAAAATTTAATGCCTCCACCATGTAGGACCAATGTATAGGTACAGCAGAGTAGAGGATTCATAAATTTTTTAAACTTTGTAAAGAAGGTTTCTTGCATCTTCCAATGCCAAAAGGTTTCTCTAATTCGCCGTAATGGGTCTTATCCTACATCACTAGTTAATAGAATTTCCATTGATTAAATCCAGATAATCTTGAAAATCTTAAGATGTTTTTTTTTCTGATTATAATCTAGCATAATGTAGATTCCAAGATATTTCCCATAACCTGCGGTCAGCACTGAGTAAAAAAATGTCATATCCGTGACTTGGACGATGTGGGTAATATCCACGACTACACGTGGGAGTAAGAAGTAATATACCCTCGTTCTGGTATAAGAGTAATACAGTGTCGTCGTTGTCGTTGCAACCAGATCCACAATTTCCAGCAGTTTATTCTCGAGTCTCGAGCGACGATCAGCTGTTGTTGATGTTGTTGTTTTTGTTGTTGTTGTTGTTGATGCTGTTTATATCTGTACAGTTTCAACAGCAGCTTCTGCACGCTTGCCAATTCGTTGTCGTTGTTGAGCTATGTGCTACCACCGTCTCGGTACCCACCGGTGGACCGGTTTCTATAGAGTCTCGATAGAAAAGTGCTCAACTCAACATACGACTGTATAAGACCGCATCCCGTAGGTCTGGTCGCGTATTCTTATCCGTCGCGAACCAACAACGACTATATCCGCGTAGGAGGTCTTATAGTACACGGATCGTCTTCCAATCTGCTTACATCAGCCAAGGTAGCGGCATTAATGTCTTTGACCAACCATTAAGGACAAATTGTGTCGAAAATGCTGATTTACCTGTTATGCCGCGGTGAACCGAGTAATAATGACAGTGTACCTGATTGTGAAATGTTAATGCGCATCGAATTTTTCGCGTTCCTTTAAACCTGCTTCACAAGGGACTTTTTTAAAAAGGTAGGCGACTTAATCGTTCTTGCTGAAATATATTCAAAGTGTTTAAACATTTTGATAAAGAGATTCAACTTAATTGCGGAGGAAATTATAAACTTTTTTGTGAAAATTGATACATGGTTCTCCAATGTGTCCATCGTAATTAAACAGTTGAAAGATGATTGGTGAGAAATTGTTATTAAAGCAAACAATTATCTACTGTTTCTATGGGGTATTAACCAGAGTCGAAATTTTGAGGCTACTTTAATGCTACATAGTCCAAAATTTTTAGGAAATAGAGGTTTAAAGTAGAAGCAAATTCAATACAATTTAGCTTCTACTTTGGTGCTATTATTGGAAGAAATTTCCTGTTTCCGCGATGAGAGCGTTAAAGTAGAAGCTAATATTCAACTATATTAAGGCCTCTTTTAACGCTCAAGACCCCCTTTTTACTGATCTTCTAAAGTCTAAACAAAGAAAGAATCTGTTTTTGCGAATAAAACTGAAATTAATATGAATGAAATTATAAAAAAAAATATAAAATAAATATTCAAAATTCATGCGCTTTTAGAATTCGTCACACTTAATACACACAAGCTGGAAATAGTCTAAACTTACTAAATAAATTATTATAACGCAAGTGGGGATTCGAACCCACGACATAACGACCTACGCACTTATAATCTAACGCACTAACCACTACGCTACCGACGCTTATGAACTTAATATTTAATTTTCTCAGTGTCCTTATGATACAAATTACGAATAGTTTTTTTAGGACTTTTCAACAAAATTGTTACATATCGCCAATTTCTGAATGTTTACGGAGATTTTTATGTATTTTTCATTTGTTTAAACAATTTATTATTGTCAAGTTACAGGCTGATATTGATTTAAATCATTGAAGCATTTGCATTAAAATCATGATTTAAATAAAAAAAAACTTCACAATTCTCCGGATGTCTAATACTGCATGTAAAAAATCACAAACCATAAAAAAAAACCACAAATTTGTGGATAAATCTTAAAAATTTCAATTTTAATATTTTAATCTTTATAAAATTTAAATAATTGGGCTAATATAGATAATCAAAATACCTACGATTTACAAATTTTTGGTATGAAGATAACAAAAAATAATATCAAATTTTTATATCTTTAGGTCATTATAATTTAAATAAATTCCAAACGTCAATAAACTCATATTCCAATTTTTTCAAACTTTTAAATGTCAATTAATTCAAATTTAAAGACACATTAGTTAATGCAAAATAATTAAATAATATTAATTATTTTTCATATTCACAATAATCCTTTTTTTAAGTCTTACAATATTTGTAATTCTTCTTTAGTTTCTAATTCAGTTTCTTTTTCGAAACTGTTTAAATTTTATCTTATAATTTCTTATTTTTACAAAATTTAAAGATTTTTTCTCTTTTTACTAATGGTATTTTTTGTTGTTGTATTTGTCATTTTATTTTATTAATAAATAAATTATAAATAATAAATAATAATTATTATTTATTATTATTTCGTTGAGTTTCATAAGTTTTTTCATATTTTTAAAAATAAATACGCTTATTTTTTTATTAATGCACCTATTCAATTTGCTTTTAATTCTTGGATAGTTTTTGCGAGGTTTTTTGCAAACTTAGTACTTATTCTTTTATAGAATTTTTAGATTTTCTTTATTTTTCTAAATTTATTGTTGGACTTGCTTTCAGTGTAATATTATAAAAATGTTTTTGGTTTAATTTGCCCAAACTTTTTTTTTCTGAAGGATTTTTACTTTTCTTTTCTGGACTTTTTATATACATTTTTTTAATTTTATTTTCATCAATTTTAATTTTTGAAACAAATTATTGCTAGTAATTACTAATTCTTTACAAATACACCTAGGAAGATACAAATTTTTCCTAATTTTACAAATAAATTACTGGGCTCTGGTTAGAAAAATAAAAATTATTGACCATAAATTATTATTTTTATATTTTAAAACATTTTATTATTGTTAATTTATAACATTTAAAAACACCTAGCAAGTAGTAGTTTTTTAATTTGTTTACTTTTTATATTGAAAAAATAAGATATTTATCAAAATTAACAACAATCACCACTCAAAATTGTTTAAACAAATTATTGTTAATAACTGTTATTTTTTTACAAGTGCATCTAGAAAGATACACATTTTCCCTAATTTTACAAATTATTGGGTTTTGGTTATAGATTAAAATTTTTTCCTCTTAAGGGCTAATCAGAGAAACAATAATTGAAGAAAAAGTTAGTTTAACTCCCGTTTTTCTTATATGTTAAATAAAAAAGTATATTTCAATGGAAAAAATGACTGAGTTTCACTTGCAGGTTTAAAGTAGAATAAAAATTTTCATTTCTTTATAACTGGGAATGTGGAGCTTTAAAAGAGCTGCTAATTTTAATGATTGGAAAAATGAAACATGTGTATAGACGTAAAGTAGAAGGAAATATTATTATTAGAAGTAAAGAAGAGGCTAAAAATTAAGAAGTCGTTAAGTAGAAGCTAAAGTTCCTCATGAGCTTCAAAGTAGCTTCAAAATTTCGACTCGGGAAACCTTTTCTTATTCTCGGATTTTCAAAATTGTAAACTAAAATTTTCCCGGATTTATTTATTTTGTGATTAATTATCACTTATTAGTTATTACTGTATTTATTACTGTATTATCTAGATATTTAGTAATTTAAAAGATATATTATAGAGCGATTCCACCGCTCTTACATTAATGCGGAGTAAGCAAACCGAATAAGATGAAACTTTGGAAAGTATAAGACATTCAAAGTAAGAAAAGCCATGTACTATTTAATAAAACTATGCATTTGTTTATGCAATGTCAAAATTTTGAAACAAGATGCATATCTTTATATCTAATGTTCTATTCAAAATTCAACGTATTCAGTTAATTTATTTTTTAAATGTTCGTAAAAAGGGACAACAATTTTTTGTTTTAACACTAATTACAAATTTTTATAAATTAAACCATTTAAATAAATACATTTTTCTATACTGCAAAAAGAAGTATTAGATGTTTTGGTAGCTTTTTTAAGATGCTATGGTAGTCACTTTTCAGTTACTTAAAGTATCTCATTTTAAGATGTTACAATAGAAATAAAGTATCTTAATATTAACATTAACATATTATTCTAAGATGTATGTTTATGATTCTAAGATACTATTAACCGTCTCACATCTTATTTTAAGATACCGAGAAGTTACCTATTTTTGCAGTGTACCTTCTGAGCAACTGAACCGATTTTGATGATTCAAAAATAAAAAGCATTCCATAGGAACTTCTGTTTAAGATTCCACAACAAAATTTGAGCCACCTTCATAAAATTGGTAGATTTTTAATCATTTATATTGCTCTGTTAAGTTGCGCATGCGCAAAGTATCCGTCCAGTGTCCACTGAAAAAAATATTAATGTGAAAAACAACAATTTGGCTATAGTTGAGTCCATTTTGGTTAAAATAACAAGGATTCCTTGTTCAGTTAGCAACCGAAGATAAGTTAAGGGGGGAAATAGGTGTAGAACGCCGTTTTTTCAGTGGTTTTTGTGAATTTTTTTAACACATAAGGAATTTATATAATTTATTGATATTAAAAGATTAATTTATACATATATTTAAGAGTGTTTTCTGATAATAATTAACCGGTTTCACCAATAATAATAATAATAACAGCTGCCGCATATAGTAGGGCGCGCAATCCTCTTAGTAAATTGTGTACATCCTGGACATCACAATTTTTATCTGAAATTAAATATACAAAGAACATACTTTTATTATATGTGTACCTATTAGGTAAACCTCAATCCGGTAAAAAAATAAATAAATTACTAATTTTTTTAAGACTTTGAACAAAAAACATGCTTTTTTACCACTTTTTTACACTATTTTTTATAATAAAAACCATGATTAAACAAAGATTTTATTCCGGATTGAGGTTCACCTAATGCGTATTTATATAATGAAACCACATGCCAAATTTCAGATTGATTGATTAAAAACTTTTTGAACTAGAGTGTACACAAATTCGAAAAAAGTCGTTTCGAGAAAAACGCGTTTGAAAAAAAGTGTCAGAAAATGTTAATATGGCTGACAACTTTTTTAAAAATGCTTAAATTCGCTTGAAACTTGTTACTCGGGGGTTTTTGGGGTCGCTGAATACGAATCTGATGTTAGTTTTCATGAATTCAAAATGGCGGATCCAATATGGCGGACAAGTTTTCTTTTAAATGGTTTTTAACAACCAACTTTTTAAAAAATGGTTAATTGTTTAGAACTTTTAAACGGATCGAAATTTTCGTTTGAAATTTTCAGAGAACATTTTTCAATAGTTTTACAAGTGATTTATGAAAAAAAAGAAAATTGAATTTTTGAAAAAATTACACCTATTTCCCCCCTTAATTCTAATAAATCAAACTTGTTCGACTTCTAATTTTTAAAAACAGAAAAAAATGTATAAATCAGCTGAAATATTACAATTTCCCAGTGCAAATAAGTTACTTTGTGTCAATTAATCTTTAAAATAATACCAAAGTTTACTAAAGTTTTAATAGTTTTTTCTGAAAATGTCAAATCGACATAACCTTAAAATATATGGCGAACAAAACTGGTATCATTTACCTTAACCACTAATGTTTGAAAGAGAGAAAGTATTGACAAATGTATTTTAGATAATAAAGAACTTATTGCAGTAATAAAAGCAGTCGATCGCACAATTTTTGGTGTTAATATAATATAATTCCTAATTACTTAGAGTACAAATTATCCTTGTCATTTTAACTAATCTCAACTAGCTGGCTCCTTAACTAACAAGGAAAAATGGTTGATTCCTAGTAGACGGGTGCAAGGGATTTTTTTCAGTGTCGGTCGTCTGCTTATAATTATGTTTCACGCGTCATTATCGATCTATATAAATGATTAAAAATATGCATGTGAAGTTGGCCCCCCACTATCAACCAATTGGATTTCTTTTCGGAGTTCTGGCTTCCTTTCGAATAGTTCTAGAGTTCCTTACACATTTTAGAAATAGTTCTGGCGATTAAATACCAAAACAATCGATTTAACATGATGGGGGGCCAACTTCACGTGGCCCCCCTTTTTTGCAAAAATCGATATATTTTTAGAGTTCTGAGTAGTTTTTAAAGAGTTCTAGAGTTCCCTGTACTTTTTATCAATAGTTCTGCCCATTAAGGCAAAAAAAAAATTTTTTCAAAAAAATAGTCGGCCCCCACATTTTTTTTAAATTACATTATTCTAATCAAAAATGAACTAAAACAAAGAGTTCTAGAGTTCCCTACACATTAAACATAAGACAACTAACTCAAAGTCCTAAAATTTTAAAAACCATCACAATCCAAACTCAAAAGCAAATCAATAAACAACTTTGAAGTTGCAAAATTTATTTCAGTTTTTAAAAATTTAGAGTTCCAAAAGTTCTAATCAGAGTTCTGTTTAACCCCCCAAGAGTTCAACAAGAATTTCTAATAAAGTTTTTCTTAAGAATCAAAATCCAACAAACTATACAACTTTAAAATTTCAAAATTTTTTTGAGTTTTTAAAAATTTAGAGTTCTAAGAGTTCTGATCAGAGTTCTGTTGGCCCCCCAAATAGTTCTACAAGAAATTCTAATAAAGTTTTTCTCTAAAGTCAAAATCCAAAAAACTACACAACTTTAAAGTTTCAAAATTCTTTTGAGTTTTTAAAAATTTAGAGTTCCAAGAGTTCTAATCAGAGTTCTGTTGGCCCCCCAAATATTTCTAAAGGAAATGTTAATAAAGTTTTTCTATAAAGTCAAAATCCAAAAAACTACACAACTTTAAAGTTTTAAAATTTTTTTGAGTTTTTAAAAATTTAGAGTTCTAAGAGTTCTGATCAGAGTTCTGTTGGCCCCCCAAATAGTTCTACAGGAAATGCTAATAAAGTTTTTCTCTATAGTCAAAATCCAAAAAACTACACAACTTTAAAGTTTTAAAATTTTTTTAAGTTTTTAAAAATTTAGAGTTCTAAGAGTTCTGGTCAGAGTTCTGTTTGCCCCCCGGAGTGGTCTACAAAAAACCCCAATAACATTTTTCTCTAAACTCAAAATCCAAAAACTTATTAACGTTCAAAGTGACCCAAAAATTTTGACTTTCAAATATTTGAGAGTTCGAAGAGTTCTGGTCAGAGTTCTGTTGGCCCCCCAAATAGTTCTACAGGAAATGCTAATAAAGTTTTTCTCTATAGTCAAAATCCAAAAAACTACACAACTTTAAAGTTTTAAAATTTTTTTAAGTTTTTAAAAATTTAGAGTTCTAAGAGTTCTGGTCAGAGTTCTGTTTGCCCCCCGGAGTGGTCTACAAAAAACCCCAATAACATTTTTCTCTAAACTCAAAATCCAAAAACTTATTAACGTTCAAAGTGACCCAAAAAATTTTGACTGTCATAAATTTTAGAGTTCCACTTTTTCTCTCCCCAGTCCTACAAGCTAAGTAGTCTGGTATTGGAGCGTGTGAAGAAAATTATCGGCAATGTGAGGGGATATATGCCTTATGGAAGGGAAACTCTTCGACTCTTATCTGGTTTAAATTTCAAAAACGAGTATTTATAAATTGTTATAACTGAAAACCAATAATAACTATTGTGAAGTTCATTTCTCAATAAGTAATTAAAAAACACCATTCACGATAAATAGGCCTATGAGTCTTAATGTCACACACAATACTAAATGACGCATGTTATTTAAATAAAATAAAAATACTCTAAATTTTTGTAAATTTACTAGAGATTAAATTTGAATTTTCTAAACTACAAAAAAAAAATATATATAGAAAAATATTTAGATGTCACTCAATGCGCTTAAAGTTTTCCATGCATTTTAAGTGAAAAAAAAAGTTTTTAGTAAAATTTAAATCGGTAACTATATTTCTCTTCAGAACATTTCAAGGAGTATTGCCAAATTGTTTATTTCACTATTTTTATAATAAGTCCTCCAAAAGACGAATGTAACCAGTTACTAACAACAAACTAAACATAACAATTATAACAAGTTTAAACAAATTATAATCAGTGTGGCTATAAGTTTTATGAATGTAAATTCCCGGTAAGTTCCAGGTTTTTCGCAGTGATATTTTTGTATTTCCCGGTTATATTTTTAAGGGAAATTTAAAAATAACTTTAGATTTTAAAAAGCTTATTATGACATTAGTAATTGTAAGGAACATTTGTATTCATGACATAAGTAACAATTAATTTTTTATATCAGAATGGCCGCAAATTTTCATTTTCAAACACACCTGACTTTCCCGGAACTTTTCCCTGATTTACAGTTTTTGCGGACACCCTGTATATGGATCTTAAAGAAATTTTTAGAACAGCAAAAATTGGAACGAACGACTATGTTCTAAAACTCATTAATTAAAATGTCTTTGATTGAATCACGCTTTAGGCGAATTTAAATTCTTAGAATTTCATGTCAAATTAATTTAAAGAATTACAAATTTTTACTTAATAAAACTCTTGGAATAATGAATTAATTTTTAACATTATTTTTATTTTATAAAATAAATTTTTAAATTAAATTTTTATTTAAAAGAATTTTAATTTAATCGAATTTTAACTTAAAACAATTCTTATTTAACAGAACTCGTGTTAAGAACGTTCAACCGCTTGATCTAACCTCAAAATAAAAAATGGTTTGCAAACAGCAAATAAAAATAAACAATTTCTCGAAATTGTAAAAGATTCACTTGTTCAAGTAACAGAAAAAATTAGATTAGGCAAAAAATATTTTCAAACAATAATTATTAAACACTTTATGTTCTGTCTTTATTTGTCACTAAACCAATTGTAATTTTCATCTAATTTTGACAAATAATAGCTGATTTTACTCTTTGAAACATTCTTTACAGTTCTACTCATTTAATTTTGTTCATAATATGTGACGCGCTTTGAAGAAAGGGACCTTAGAGGCAAATCGGTAATTTTACAGGAGAGCGAAAAGAAAAGACGAGCGCGTATGGTGCTCTGTACAAATCGATGATGTTTGAATTGTCATAACTTGAAAAATAATTAATAAAAACATTTTCTGACTTCAAATAATGAAAAAGGAACTTTTATTGAAGTTAAATCAACCATAAACCGAAAATCGATTTTTACCCTCTAAGGTCCCTTTCTTCACACAGAAAAATCTAACTGCGATTTTTGCTGCATGTGATTTTCAGGTAAATGAAATTCTTAAGATTAACTCTAGATCATTGCTAAATGTCTCTTTATTTTGATGTTAAATTTACATATATGGGTGACTTTCTGCTGCATTGAAATTTTCACCAAATCATATATTAAATTATCAAAATTTTTTTTCAGTGCATAGCGCGACATATTTTGTTCAAAAGTTATTAAAAAAATCAAATTTGTTTTTAAGAATTTTTTTTAACAAAATATTTTTAACGAAATTCAAAGAGTAAAATTGTAGAGAATGTTTCAAAGAGTAAAATAAGTAATTAGGGGAGGTGGGGGCAAGACGGGGTACCTGCCTTAATTAAGAAACTAATTAACCAATCATGGTCATTTTTTGCATAACATAGTACCGTTACAATAGTTTTTGATTGGCCAAGTCACTGATTGATGAAACCGAGTTTTTTATTTGTTACATGAAAAAACTATTTTTGACGATTTTCTTGTCATTTTTGCATTTTATTTAGAACGTGTTTGATATTTTAATAACAACATTTTATATACTATATAATTTTATTCATGTTCAACAATGATTAGACTTGAAGTTAAGCACTTGCTTATTTCCGTTTCGAAACTTAATTTTTAGAAATTAATTTTTTAATGAAATTCCGTATGTGGGGGCAAGACGGGGTATAGGAAGTGAGGGCAGGATATGGTACTGAAAACCAATCATTTTTTTATTTTATGAAAAAACAATCTTTTTTTTGTGATTTTTCACACTATTTATAACATTTTGTTATTTAAATAATACATTTAGAATACAGGAGCAGGTAACCTCTTGTTTATTTCTATTCTAAAAGTTATTGTTTTTTGAGGTTAGTTTTGTAATTTAATTTTACATGAGAGTCTTACATAAGACTCTTTCATGGAAGACTAATTGCCAAGGATTATTATTATAATAAATAAAATATTTTTGAATCGATAATATTAGTGTCATTGAGCTTCAAACCTTAGCAGTCTTGCCCCCACCTCCGATAATTTTCATAATTGGGTGAAAATAATCACTATGAACGTTAATAACTTTTTGGATTTAGAGTTTTGCGAAAAATGTTATTAGGGTTTTTTGTAAAGCGCTCCGGGGGCAAACAGAACTCTGACCAGAACTCTTGGAACCCTAAAATTATCGAAATTCAAAATTTTCTGTGTCACTTTGAACGTTAATAAGTTTTTAAATTTTGAGTTTAGAGAAAAATGTTATTGGGGTTTTTTTGTAGAGCACTCCGGGGGGCAAACAGAACTCTGACCAGAACTCTTGGAACTCTAAAATTTTCGAAAGTCAAAATTTTTTGGGTCACTTTGAACGTTAATAAGTTTTTGGATTTTGACTTTAGAGAAAAATATTATACGGGTTTTTTGTAGAGCACTCCGGGGGGCAAACAGAACTCTGACCAGAACTCTTGGAACCCTAAAATTATCGAAATTCAAAATTTTCTGTGTCACTTTGAACGTTAATAAGTTTTTAAATTTTGAGTTTAGAGAAAAATGTTATTGGGGTTTTTTTGTAGAGCACTCCGGGGGGCAAGCAGAACTCTGACCAGAACTCTTGGAACTCTAAAATTTTCGAAAGTCAAAATTTTTTGGGTCACTTTGAACGTTAATAAGTTTTTGGATTTTGACTTTAGAGAAAAATATTATACGGGTTTTTTGTAGAGCACTCTGGGGGGCAAACAGAACTCTGACCAGAACTCTTGGAACCCTAAAATTTTCGAAATTCAAAATTTTCTGGGTCACTTTGAACGTTAATAAGTTTTTGGATTTTGAGTTTAGAGAAAAATGTTATTGGGGTTTTTTGTAGACCACTCCGGGGGGCAAACAGAACTCTGACCAGAACTCTTAGAACTCTAAATTTTTAAAAACTTAAAAAAATTTTAAAACTTTAAAGTTGTGTAGTTTTTTGGATTTTGACTATAGAGAAAAACTTTATTAGCATTTCCTGTAGAACTATTTGGGGGGCCAACAGAACTCTGATCAGAACTCTTAGAACTCTAAATTTTTAAAAACTCAAAAAAATTTTAAAACTTTAAAGTTGTGTAGTTTTTTGGATTTTGACTTTATAGAAAAACTTTATTAACATTTCCTTTAGAAATATTTGGGGGGCCAACAGAACTCTGATTAGAACTCTTGGAACTCTAAATTTTTAAAAACTCAAAAAAATTTTGAAACTTTAAAGTTGTGTAGTTTTTTGGATTTTGACTTTAGAGAAAAACTTTATTAGAATTTCTTGTAGAACTATTTGGGGGGCCAACAGAACTCTGATCAGAACTCTTAGAACTCTAAATTTTTAAAAACTCAAAAAAATTTTGAAATTTTAAAGTTGTATAGTTTGTTGGATTTTGATTCTTAAGAAAAACTTTATTAGAAATTCTTGTTGAACTCTTGGGGGGTTAAACAGAACTCTGATTAGAACTTTTGGAACTCTAAATTTTTAAAAACTGAAATAAATTTTGCAACTTCAAAGTTGTTTATTGATTTGCTTTTGAGTTTGGATTGTGATGGTTTTTAAAATTTTAGGACTTTGAGTTAGTTGTCTTATGTTTAATGTGTAGGGAACTCTAGAACTCTTTGTTTTAGTTCATTTTTGATTAGAATAATGTAATTTAAAAAAAATGTGGGGGCCGACTATTTTTTTGAAAAAATTTTTTTTTTGCCTTAATGGGCAGAACTATTGATAAAAAGTACAGGGAACTCTAGAACTCTTTAAAAACTACTCAGAACTCTAAAAATATATCGATTTTTGCAAAAAAGGGGGGCCACGTGAAGTTGGCCCCCCATCATGTTAAATCGATTGTTTTGGTATTTAATCGCCAGAACTATTTCTAAAATGTGTAAGGAACTCTAGAACTATTCGAAAGGAAGCCAGAACTCCGAAAAGAGATCCAATTGGTTGATAGTGGGGGGCCAACTTCACATGCATATTAAAAATCTACCAATTTTATGAAGGTCACTCAAATTATTTTGTGGAATCATAAACAGAAGTTCCTATAGAATCATTTTTATTTTTGAATTATCGAAATCAGTTCCGCTACTCAGAAGGTAGAGAAATTTATTTATTTAAAGGGTTTAATTTATAAAAATGTGTAATTAGTGTTAAAACAAAAAAATGTTTTTGCGACTGCTGTTACAACTAATTATTATTAGCTATCAAACCTAAAGATTAACTATCCATGTAATAACAAACTCATTTTTCTCAGTGTAGTCACTAGTACCTATTAATAGTAAAAATTTACTAAGACACAAATCTTAGAATTTATTTAGTGGTTTAACATAACCTCAAAATCATTTTAACTAATTGTATTAGTTCATTTTTTAACTAAATATTACTAGAAAAATTACTATTTCGAATGGTAAATGATGTTTCTTTGTGAAATTAATATTTTCTTACTAAATGGGAGTTAGCGAGTAAAAAGAGCAGCTTTTATAACATTTAATATTTTTAAACAGAAAGTAATTTTAATCTTGTATTTTTTAAAAACTAGTGAAAAATCAGAAAAAGTATCAAATATATGAATGCTTCTTAAAAAATAAAAAAGAACTCATCAATGTGAAACTGATGTTTTAAAAGAATCCGGAAAAAATGAGTTAGCTGATGCAACTAAAAAAATTTAGCTAAATATATTTTGTCATCACAGCTAATACATTCTCTAAAACAGAAAAAAAGTTTGAGATTTAATATTATATAAGACGATTTATAACTAGTTTAAAAACAGTTTGTATCTAGTTTAGAATTGTTTAAAACAGATTTGGAACTGTTTGAAAATAGTTGAAAACCTCTTGACACTAGTTTAAAACTGTAACTAATTTGAAAATGTTTAAATCTATTTCGAAAATGTTTAAAACTAGGTTGAAACTGAAAATAAATCTAAACTAGTTTGAAACCGTTTTCTACTAATTTAAAAGTTTTAAAAATTACTTCAAAACAATTTGGAAATAGTTCGAAACAATTTTAAACTACTTTGAAACTATTTGGGACTAGTTTAAAACTGTAATTAATTTGAAAATGTTTAAATCTATTTCGAAAATGTTTAAAACTAGCTTGAAACTGAAAATAAATCTAAACTAGTTTGAAACCGTTTTCAACTAATTTAAAAGTTTTTAAAATTACTTCAAAACAATTTGAAAATAGTTCAAAACTATTTAAAACTACCTTGAAACTATTTGGGACTAGTTTAAAACTGTAACTAGTTTAACATGTTTTAAGCTATTACGAACATGTTTAAAACTAGCTTGAAACTTAAAATAAATCTAAACTAGTTTGAAACCGTTTTCAACTAATTTAAAAGTTTTTAAAATTACTTCAAAACAATTTGAAAATAGTTCAAAACTATTTAAAACTACCTTGAAACTATTTGGGACTAGTTTAAAACTGTAACTAGTTTGAAAATATTTAAAACTAGCTTGAAACTAAAAATAAATCTAAACTAGTTTGAAACAATAAATCTAAACTAGTTTGAAACTGAAAATAAATCTGAACTAGTTTGAAACTGTTTTTAACTAATTTAAAAGTGTTTAAAATTACTTTCAAATAATTTGGAAATAGTTTGAAACTACTTAAAACTACTTTAAATCTGTTTGGAACTAGTTTAAAACTGTTTGTAACCAGTTTTAACAAGTTTAAAACTATTTAAAAAATGTTTAAAACTAGTTTGATACTAGTTTGGTAATAAAATTTTAACTATTTTAAAAGTGTTTAAAAATACTTTCAAATAATTTGGAAATAGTTTGAAACTACTTAAAACTACTTTAAATCTGTTTGGAACTAGTTTAAAACTGTTTGTAACTAGTTTGAAAATGTTTAAAACTATTTCAAAAATGTTTAAAACTAGTTTGATAATATTTAAAACTAATTTGAAACTAAGGATAAATCTAACCTATTTTAAAACTGTTTAAAACTAGTTCACAATTGTCTCAAACTAGTTTAAAGCTGTTTGAAAGTACTCTGAAACTATTTAGAACTGTTTTAAAACTGTTTTCAACTAGTTTAAAACTGTTTTTACTAGTTTAAAACTGTTTGTAACTAGTTCAAATAATATTTAAAATTAATGCAAAACTGAAAGTAGTTATATTTGAAATTAGTTTAAAACTATTAGAAACTATTTCTAACCTGTTCAGAAATAATTTAAACCGTTTGAAAATAGTTCAAAACGCTTTTTGTTCTAAATTATATGAAAATTTCTACTCAAGAATGAGATAACTTACAAGGGATATTTTTTTTACAAAAGATATTTATTTTTTAGTGCTGAAATTTAAATTAATTGAAATTAAAAAGTTTGAGTAAATTTAAGTTTCTAATGCGCTTAAATTATATATATATATATATATTTATGATTTATTTATTTATTATCATCCGATTAAAACTGCCAGCTCACTTTGTGCATTAAAATAGCCAATTTGTCATTATAACCAATTTTTCCCGAGAAATTCAATGGCTCTTATCGAAAATCAATTCGTTTATGGTATAAAGGAAAGTCAGAACCATAAAATAATGGAAAAATTACGTGCTTCTTCGTATAAATGTCTTTCAAGGCCGGCTTAAAACTTTACTGACTTTTATCATTCAAATAAATTTCCTCCTCACTCGAAAATCAGGTTTTGGGGTTAGTTTACCAAAAAAAAAAAAAAAAAGCTGAAACGCAATTAAAGGTAGAATCAACATTTTTCAGGTTTAATGAAAGGTTGTAAAAAATGAAGTTGTATAGTAAAAGTGTACTTCTCATTGAGGCTTATTAAGTGTGAATTTATTTTTATTCACTTTATTATTTACCGTTTTTACAAACACTTTTTCTCCAGCTTATGGTATTGCGTCATTCGAATCAAGCAAACATATATAATTCTTAATTAATTTGTGTCAGTTCAAAAAAAACATAATATCTTCATTATTATTATCACAAATGACGTGAGATTATTACTAATTCGCAAGGATGCTAATAATTCATTTCCCTGAATCCTTGAAAGAAGAATAGACAATTTTTCTTCTTCGCAATTTTTAGACGTTTGTTCACTAATTCACTATAATCCACTTTTTAAATCTGAAATGGTTAAAAACTACTATTTTAACAGTGAAAACTCGTTTATCATTTCAAATAGTAATTTTTGACTAAGACTTTAGTAGAAAACTACTAATTTAATTAGTCAAAGTAATGTTAGGTTATGTTAAACTACTAAAAGAATTAGTAGATTTCTATTTACTCATGGAATTTTTTTGTTATCAGGAAAAACCTGGAAAACTCATGGAATTTTATAAAATATTGTTTTAAAAAATTAATTTCATTAACTTCTCTTTTTTAACGCATTTTTTGTATTGCTTTTTTGTCAATAATCAATTATTTTCCTCATTTCTAAATTATTTTTTTTACTGTTTACTATTATTTTCGTCATTTTGTAATTTTTCTTTCAATTATCAATTATTCTCTTCACATTTCAATTTCATTTGTCAATTTTCAATATATTTTCTCTATTTTTAATTATTTTCTTCAATTTTCAATTATTTTGTTCAATATTAAATAATTTCCGCCTTTTTTCAGTTAATTATATTGTCAAAATTCCAATACAATTTTTCAATTATTTTCTTTAATTTTATACATTTCTTACAATTTTTTCGATACTTTTCTTCAATATTAAATTATTTTCTTCAAATTTAATTCAATTTTTCAATTTTCAATTATTTTTTTTAATATTGAAAAATGTTCGCCTTTTGTCAATTATTCCTTTCGATTTTATCAATATTTCCTGAAAATTTTAAATTCAATTGTTCAATTAATTTCTTCGATTGTCAATTATTTTTATCAATTATTCCTATAATATCCATCATTTTTTAATTTTCAATTATTTAGTTTAAATAATTTAATATTTAATGTTTGATTTTTTAAATTCGTTTTACCAATTGTATATTAATTTAGTGAATTTTGTTTTCAATTGTCAAATATTTACGTTATTTTTCAGACATTTTTTTCAATTTTGCAATTATTCTCATTATTTTTCAATTATTTTCTTCAATTTTCAATTATTTCCTCGAATTTGTAAATTCTCATTTACTCTTTTTAAATTTTATAATCATTCTTTAAATTTTCAATTATTTCGTCCTGTTGTCGAATATTCTCGACAGTTTCCGAATTTTATTTTCAATTGAAAATTATTTTCCTTATTTCTAAATTATTTTCTTCAATATTGAATTATTTTCGTCATTTTGTAATTAGTTTTTATTTTCTTAAAATTTCCATTTAATTCTTTAATTTTTCATTTATTTCTTCGATTTTTAATTATTTTCTTCAATTTTCAATTAATTTCTTCAATTTTGAATTATTTTCCTCAAATTTTAATTTCATTTGTCAATTTACAATTATTTTCTTTAATATAAAAAAATTGTCGTCTTTTTAAAATTATTTTTTTCGACTATCAATAAGTTCCTTTAATTTTAAATTCAATTGTTCACTTATTTTCGTTAAAAATCAATTTTTTTCAAAATTCAATTCCATTTTTCAGTTTTCAATTATTTTCTTCTGTATTCAATTATTCTCGCCATTTTTCAATTACTCTTTTTAATTTTTAATTATATTCATTAAATTTTAATTCTTTTCTTCAATTTACAATTATTTTTTTCGATTTTCAATTCAATTAATTTTCCCTACAATTTTTATAATTTCTCAATTTGCAATTTTTTTCATAAAATTTAATATTTCTTGTTTAATTTTTTCAATTATTTTTTTCAGTTGTCTATTAATCTGGTCATTTCTTGGATATTTTCTACAATTTTTCAATGTTTTTAGTCATTTTTCAATAAGTTCTTTCAATTATTGATTATTTTCCACAATTTTTAATTATTTCCTACAATTTTTTCAATTATTTTGTTTTGTTGTCTATTAATCTAGTCATTTTTCAAATGTTGTTTTCAATTATTTATTATTTTCGTCATTTATTTATTTTTCCCTCAATTTTCATTTATTTTCTACAATTTTTTCAATTTACAATTATTTTTCTTAAATTTTATAATTATTTTTTTAATTTTTTTCAATTATTTTTCTCTTATTTATTTAATTCTTTAATCTTCAATTTATTTTTTTATAGGTACTTCTCAATTATTTTTTTCAATTTTAAATTCCATTTTTCAGTTATCTATTATTTTCTTCTATATCCAATAAATCTCGGCTTTTTTAAATTACTTCTTTTAATATTTAATTATAGTTTTCAAATTTCAATTCCATTCTTCAATTTTAATTATTTTTTTCGATTTTCAATCCAGTTGTTCAATGTACATTTAATTACAATTATTCCTATAATTTTCTTAATTTTTCAATTTGCAATTTTCAGAGAAAATGTTTTCTTTAAATTTAATATATTGTTTAATTGTTTAAATTATTTCTTTCAGTTGTCTATTCATCTAGTCATTTTTCAAATTTTATTTTCAATTGTCTAATATTTTCGTCAATTTTGAGATATTTCCTTCAATTTTTCAATTATATATATATATTTTCATCATTTTTTAATTATTTCTTTCAATTATTAATTATCTTCCCCAATTTTTCAATTATATCTTGAAATTTTTTTAATTTTCAATTATTCTTTTAAATTTTTATAATTATTCTTTAATATATATTTGGTCATGGAATTTGAAGAAAAATGGTCTGGAAAACCTGAAAAAGTCATAGAATTTTGAAATTTTAAAAACGTAGCAATTCTGTAAAATTTTCACGATTTGTGAATGCACTGTATGGGGAAATTGACCAAAATTCGAATTTTCAATATCGCTTTTAATTCTTTTTTTTTTACTATAATTTTATTGTTTATATAATTTCCCGGTTTAGTTAGAAAGCTTAAAAACCTATCCGTATAAAAATATCCATTAAAATAAAGTATAACTTTTTGAGTTAAAAATTAGTCGAATATTGAAACCGCCATTTTGTATTTTACGTCAGATTCGTAATTACCAACTTTGATAAATATAAAAAGAATTATTGCAATTTAGCGCCTTTTTGGCATAAATGTTCAACATATTGAATCCGCCACTTTGTTTTCTGTTTTTTAAATACTAAATTTATAACAAGCTACCTCAAGACCCTCAGTGTACAGTAGTTAAATAAAATTCAACAGTTATTTTATCGCGATATTGTAGCCGCCATTTTTTTGGTTTTTTAAACATTATATTCGTGATTAGCGACCTCAAAAATCGATTGATAACTCTTTACTAATTTTGGGCGCAATTTTGGTCAAATTCCCAAAAGTGCAGTGTCGAAAATTCGTTATTTTTGCAGATCTTTTTTAAATAATTAAATCAGAAGTAGTTTTAAAATAAGTTGAAAAATAGTCTGTTTTAGTGGGTTAGTTTGTTAAAAAGCTTATGTTTATTAGTTCATTAGACTAATGTCAATTGAGCTAGTTTAATGTCAATTGACATTGGCAAACGTCTCTGTATATTTTGATTAAAAGGAAACAGCGATATTTCTTTCAATTTTTAAACAGGAAATGGGATTGAAATGGCTGGTATAGTTATACTGGATGAGGTTATTGTCTAAGACAACAGTATTAATCGAGTCGGAAAGCGTCGATTAATTTTCTCTTAAACACAAAAGCACACACTGCGACACACGATTGGACGCAGATTTATCTTCCAGTGGCCAATTCTCAACAAAATTAAACTTAGAAGATGGATTACAGCGTCGTCGAGCTATCGTTACTTCTAAATCCTATACTATACCTCCTATATTTTATAACTTCCAAGGAGATCTACTTTACTCTTGTTTAAGAAAACTCAGTACCTGACTTGCTGAAAAAGAGACTCTGGAATTCGTTCTTCATTGTATAACTCACACACATACATTCTGAAGAAAATCACGCGTAGTAAAATGTTGTAAATCTCAACCATAATCGCTCCTCGCAAATGGTAGTTTAGCTCCCCTTTGAGAACTGCTTAAATTGGAACTTTCAATTTCTTTCTTCAGCAAAACAGGGAAAATATCCTGCAGGCTCTTTTTTTTAAGTCTCGATGTTTTAAAAAAGAAAGTGAATTTTAGAAAATGTGACAATATCGCATCAAAGACATTTTAAAAGGATATGACTGTATTGCAAATTCTTTTCTCGCTTTTAAAATTTAAATTCGAGGAGTTCATTAAAGGAAGATATGTCTCTTTTAGTTGTGTTAATAACTTAAGTTCAAATGTATTTCACACGGTCATAAATTACTTTCTCCTTTGAAGTTTTTCGCACATGAGCGTCAGGGAAGCCTTGGGTTCTACATATTGGTTTGAAGCTTACTCAAGACTCAGAAGCGTTTTACAGATTGGACAAACGAAAATTTGTTGTGTTGGCCAACTGATCCACTTTTTAGTGGATAACGAGAAAGTGGTATGCAGTTATAAGAATTATTATAAAGAGACGGATCGATGTCCTTATTGGGTGTCAGAATTGCGGCCTCGACTAACACCAAAGCTCCACGATCCACGAGATGACCCAGAGGAAATTTATCAATTTTACAGTGTCATGTAACGGCAAGCAAGCCAAATGCTTAGAAGGTGTTTACTTTACTTTCTACAATCTACATGCGCTCCACACTCAACAAAACTCCAACGCACATGCTTGAAAAACAGTTAGACGAGAGTAAATGAGTCTCTGGTTAGAATTGTTAAAAAGAGAATCTATTACTTGTTTGAAAACATGATAATTGTAACAGGGTTGCTAGGGTCCTGGAAAACCTGAAATTGTCATGGAATTTTTTTGTAGTCGGGAAAAACCTGGAAAAGTCAGGGAATTTTATAAAATATTATTTTACAAAATTAATGTAATTAATTTCTCATTTTTTGATTTCAATGAGTGAATTGTCATTTTAGCTAATTGTACACGGAGAAAAAGTAATTGTTGGATTTACAACCCGGATTATTAAAATAGAAGTGACAAATCCGATTGGTTGTTACAGCAAATTTTTTGTTATCTTACACTCTTAGTTTCAATCAATCAAATTTGATTGTTTGTCAATCAAATTTGACTGATTCAATCAATGTAGACTCGCTCACTGGTGGACCAATTAAATTGATTGTTTTAAATCAGTCAAACAACGTGATTGATTTGAATCAGTCAAATATACTGAAGAATTCAATCATTTTTGTTGATTTAATAATTCTGCTATAATTTTAATATCTTTTAAGAAAAAACACCTTATTTTTGAAAAATAAAAATACGAAATCAAAATAATCCTTGAATTTTTTTAACTAGTAACATTTTGTCCGTAGTGCAGATTTTTCGTTTTTATTTACTATCCAGAATACTTGTTATTTATTATTGATATTGTTTTATAACATTCTTATATCATATGTTGACAAACACAACATACACAATTTAATACTAAACGCTCAACTTACAAATTAAAATATTTGACTCTGAGGGGTCTCGAACGCGCGACCCTTGGGCCTAAAGCCCAACGCTCTAACCATTATGCCATACGCTCAATACATATATTTTACGAA
Organism: Ganaspis brasiliensis; assembly: GCA_037103525.1. Taxonomy (NCBI): domain Eukaryota; kingdom Metazoa; phylum Arthropoda; class Insecta; order Hymenoptera; family Figitidae; genus Ganaspis; species Ganaspis brasiliensis. Next base: position 233,681 of record JAZKLR010000674.1, read on the forward strand.
CTGTCGTTATAAGCTACGCGCTACTATTATTTCAAAAATATTGTCTAATAACTGTGATTAGTTATAAATATAGTTATAATAAAAAATACTCAACAAAACATAAGGGTATGTTGAAAATACACATTATACAATGTTTATTGTATTTTATAACAATTATTAATTTACCAGTTAAAATGACTGATTTAAGTTTGTAGATAAATTTAACAGACAAATCAGTCATTGTGTTTGACTGATTATCAATCAAATTCAGTTACTGATTGAATCAATCAAAATATTCGATTGAATCACCAATCAACATGATTATTGTGCCAATGAAAATCATTGATTCGACAGTCAAAATCTGCTTGATTGATTCAATCAATCAAATTTTGACTGATTCAAACTAAGAGTGTAGCAATTTGGGATTGCTGTAGTAACAAAAGGGATTGTTGTAGTAACAATCAGTTTAGTTAGTTAACAAAATTTTTGTTACTACAACAATCTCAAATTGCTATGATGACAAAAAATTTGCTGCAACAATAAATCGGATTTGTCAGTTCTATATTGACAATCCGCGTTGTAAATCCAACAATTCCTTTTTCTCCGTGTAAATTGAAAATTTCTGAATTGTCAATACACCGAGAAAAATGGATATAAGTGGATATTCAAATTTAATATCCAGATATTAAAAGTTATTATTTAAATTTCAACGAACAATATGATTCTATAATTCGACAAATGAAATTTAAAATTGCAAGATAGTAAATTCACTAATTGAACTTGTAATTGAACCTTCAGTTAAATATGGACATTCATACAACTAAGTCAAAAATATAAGAATTTGTGACAAAATTTATAATTTATAATTATTCTTATATATTTTATTAAAATGACGAAATAAACATGTAAAAAAACTGTTTTTACAAAAAAATGACGAAGTTGTAAAAACAATAAAAATAATCAAGTGTGTTTTTTAAAAAACAAACCAACACTGTTTATATGTAAGTACTCTCATCAACATAATGTAAAAAAAGAAAACTTTGTTGTAAATTAATTATAAACGTTTAGAATTACCTAAAAATTAATTTTGATAAATAGATATTACAGTTCTGAAGAGGACTACATAGTTAGTTGAAACGTTAAAAACAAAAGATGTCTTTTTTTATTGACTAAACCATCTCTCTACTTCTGACTCGGAGAAATTGATAAAATTTTCATCTCCACTTAAAATACACCGAGTGAAAAACAACAAAATTATATGAATAAATAAATATTCAAACTTAATATCCAGATTATAAAATTAATATTTTTTAATGTCCAGGATAGTAAATTTGAATATCCATTTCTCTCAGTGTGACTTTTACTTGATTGACCAATATCCTTCAAAATTTTAATTATTCTTTAATTTTTTAACTTATTTTGTTTTAATGTCGATTAGTCTTTCCATTTTTCGAATTATTTTTTCAATGTCAACTATTTCCCTTAAAATTTAATTGTTTTCGTCGTATTGTAATGTTTCCTTCAATTATCAATTATTATCTTAAAACTTCAATTTAATTCTTTAATTTTCAATTTATTTCTTCAATTATTAATTATTTTTTTCAATTTTTAATTATATTGATCGATTGTCGATTAATTCTTCAATATTCAGTAATTCTTGGAATTTTGCAGTTATTTTGTTAAATTGTAAAAAATAGTTTTAAAATTGCAATTCAATTCTATAATTCTACAACTATTTTGTTTAATTTTCAATTATTTTATTCAAAATTCAATTCAATTTTTCAATCTTCAATTATTTTTCTCAATATTAAAAAATTCTAGACATTTTTCAATTATTTTTTAAATTATTTATAAGTTTCTTTAATTCTAAATTCAATTATTTAGATGTTTTCTTCAGCTCTCAAATTTTTTTCAAAATTTAATTCCATTTTTTAGTTTCAACTATTTTCTTCTATATTCAATAATTCTCGGCTTTTTTCAATTGGTTTTTTTCCAGTTTTTAATTATATTCTTTAAGTTTCAATTCCATTCCTCAATTTGCAATAATTTTCTTGAAATTTCTATTTAATTTTTAATCTCCAATTTTTTTTTTCAATTTTTAATTATCTTCTTCAATTCTCAAATATTTTCTTTATTTTTCAATTATTTTGATCGAATTTCAATTAATTTCTCAATATTCAATTTAATTCTTTACTCTTCAATTAATTTCATTAATTTTTAATTATGTTCTTTAATTCTAAATTATGTTCTTTAATTTTCAATTCCATTCTTCGTTATTCAATTATTTTATTCAATATTTAATAATTCTACCATACTGAAGTGGGAAACGTTTCTGAGTAACGAATGTAAAATTTTCTTTTTTTTTTATTTCTTTTTTCACATTCTTTTTGTTACAAAGACACAATTCAGTTCAAAAACGCTTAAAAAATATTCAATAGTACATTTAAGGGTCGCAACCCCTAAAAAAAATTGTTTAAAAAAATAAGTTTTCATTCGTTACTCAGAAACGTTTCCCACTTCAGTCTGGTATAATTCTCGCATATTCTCAATTATGAATTATTTTCTTGAAATTAGAATGCAATTCTTCAATTTCCAATTCGTTTCTTCAATTTTTATTTATTTTCTACAATTTTTACCACAATTTTCATCAGTTTTCAATTGACAATTTATTATTCTCCTTCAATATTATGATTATTCATTAATTTAAAAAAAAAATTGTTCGAATGCCGATTATTCTTACTATTTTTTGAGTTTTTTCTTAATTGTTAATAATCTTGTTTCATAGTTAATTGTTTTCGTCGTATTGTAATGTTTCCTTCAATTATCAATTATTATCTTAAAACTTCAGTTTAATTCTTTAATTTTTAATTTATTTCTTCAATTTTTAATTATTTTCTTCAATTTTCAATTATATTGATCGAATTTCCATTAAATTTTCAATATTTAATAATTCTCAAAATTTTGTAGTTATTTTGTTAAATTGTAAAAGATTGTTTTAAAATTTCAATTCAATTCTACAATTCTACAACTATTTTCTTCAAAAACCAAATAAATTTTTTAATTTTCCATTATTTTCCTCAATATTAAAAAAATCTCGACATTTTTCAATTATTTTTTCAATTAGCAATAAGTTTCTTTAATTCTAAATCCAGTTGTTAAAATATTTTCTTCAAATCTGAATTTTTTTTCAAAATTTAATTCCATTTTTCAGTTTCAACTATTTTCTTCTATATTTAATAATTCTCGGCTTTTTTCAATTACTTTTTCCAATTTTTAATTATATTCTTTAAATTTCAATTCCATTCTTCAATTTGCAATTATTTTCTTCAATTTTGAATTGTCTTCTTTAATTTGAAATACTTTTCTTCGATTTTCAATCTAGTTGTTCAATTTGCAATTTTTCCCAATAATTATTCCTATAATTTTCTTAATTTATCAATTTTCAATTATTTAGTTTAAATTTAATACTAATTGTATAATTTTTAAAATTATTTTTTCCAATTGTGCAGTAATCTAGCCATTTTACGAATTTTGTTTTCAATTGGCAATTATTTTCGTCATATTTCAGATATTTTTTCAATATCGTAATTATTCTCGTTATCTTTCAATTATTTCTTTTACTGATTATTTTCTTCATTTTTCCTTTATTTACAACAATTTTGTTTAATTTTCATTTCTTCTCTTAAAATGTTATTATTATACTTTAAATTTTTTAATCATTTTGTTCTGTTGTCGATTATTCTCGACAGTTTACGAATTATTATTTTTTTTTGTTTTGAATTTTTAATTATTTTCTTCAAATCTTAATTATTTTCTTTAATATTTAATTATTTTCGTTCTTTTGTAATTTTTTGTAATTATCATTTATATTTTTAAAATTTCCATTTAATACTTTAATGTTCAATTTATTTTTTCATTTTTTAGTTATTTTCCCGAATTTTCAATTATTTTTTTTTATTTTCAATCAATTTTTCAATATTCAATAATTCTCAGCTTTTTCAATCATAAAAATTGTTTAACATTTTAATTGAATTTTTCAATTCTATAATTATTTTCTTTAAATTTCAATTCCATTTTTCAATATGTCAATTATCTTTGTCATTTTTCAAATATGTTCTTTAATTTTTTAATTATTCTCGTCATTTTTTAATTATTTTTTTCAATTATTTTGTCGGTTATGTCAATTCTTAATTTTTTTAAAATTTTATTTTAATTTTGAAATTTTTAATTTATTTCTTCTTTTTTCTATAATTTTCTTCTTTTTCTATTATTTTCTTCAATTTTTAATTATTTTCTTGAATTTTAATGATTTTTTTTCGATTTTTAGTCCAATTATTTAATTTGTAATTGTTCTCAACAGTTACTCCTATAAATTTCTTAATTTCTCAATTTTTTGTTTAATATTTAGTATTTAATATTAAAAATTTTTTTTTTCAATTGTGTAATTATCTAACCATTTTACGAATTCTATTTTCAATTGTCAAATATTTTCGTCATTTTGTTAATTTTGTTAATCATTAATTATTTTTTCAAATTTCAATTTAATTCTTAAATTTTTAATTTACTTCTATTTATTATTATGTACTTCAATTTCAATGATTTTTTTCGATTTTCAATCCTGTTACTTAATCTTCAATTATTTCCAACAGTTATTCCTGTAATTTTTTTAATTTTTCAAATTTTTTGTTTAAAATCAATGTTTATTGTTTAATTTTTTAAATTATTTTTGTCAATTGTGTAATTATATTGCCATTTTTCAAATTTTGTTTTCAATTGTCAATTACTCTTGTCACTTTTTCAGATATTTTCTTAAATTTTTTAATTATTCTCGTAATTTTCATTATTTGCATTTGCAGAAATATATAACAATTTTATATTTGGTCATGGAATTTAAAGAAAAATGGTCTGGAAAACCTGGAAAAGTCATGAAATCTTGAAATTTTGAAAGCATAGCAACTCTGTGTAAAGAATGGTAGCGCAAAGAGATACCCAAATTTAGAAACCTTTTTTTTTATTATCTCGTTTGATTTGGAATGTCTTGTTTTAAAATTGATTCACTTGAACTGCTTTTATTCATTAGAAGAACAACTTTGTTTTTTATAGGAACAAAAGAAGAATACTAATATCCTCTGTTTTAATCCTTGATGGTCATTCGGCTTTAAAGATAACGTGGGCGCCATTTCAAGGCGATGACAGTGATCGTGTTTTGCAAGCACAACAAAATGAGGATGAGATTTTCTACTCCTCTCAACATACACTCTAAAAACAAGTGTCTTATTTTGTCCTCACTTTTAAGACATTTTGGGGTGTCTTAATATTAAACCATTGAGATAGTGTCTTAAAAATGCCTGTAAGATGCTTTCTAAACGTCTTATGTCTTAAAATTAGACACTTGTAAGACACCTGTTTTTACAGTGTAATGTTTTGATGTCTCGAGTCACTTAACAAAATGCGATATTAAATTTTTCTTCTCGTTTTGCTACAATATTCATAACCAAAAGCCTCTGGAATGTGGTAGTTTTATCATAAAACTCTGAATCATACTACTCTCTTATGACTAATTTTACGACTTTTCTTAACATTTATCGAGATAAAGCTCTAGACCTAAGGTCATTTCATGTTTTGCATTGCACATAAGAATCGAGATTAGTGCACTGTTGCATGCTGATTTGAAATCAATGTCTTGATTAACTTGAACAATCAACATTGCTTTAATGTGAAATCAATCAGCGTAAAAAAACGTATAATGTCTATATTAATGTTTTGTTATTACCTCCAATAGAGTCAGGACCTACGGAATTAGACTTTTTAGATATTAATTCAGTATTAATTTAACATTCATTTCATTAAAGTGCATTGATTTGAAAATAATCCACGTTTTTTTAAGATTAACTATTTTTAAAATAACCAACGTACTTAATAAGGGATGGAAAATTATTACGATTAACGAACTATTGGAAGCCTGGTTAAATAAATTTTTATAAAATATTATCTAAATATAGATATTATATAATATTTTATAATTTATATTATCTACATTTTTATCAAGTTTGAATTGTTTTTCAAGTTTCCACGACTTGGTCATTTTATCTTATTTTTTCCATAGTTACTTAATCACTTTTTAGAATTATTCAGGGTGGCCAATTGATAGAGAAATTTTTGACTAAACCGTGAATTTCTTCGAGGATCTAAATTTTCAAAGACATTTTATCAAAAATCAATTTTTATATATATCAAAAATCTATAATAATAACAATAATAATAATCCGCAACTGTTTTGATTTCTTCATACATTTTTTGTCTGTTCACACCTGAAGTTTGGAACGTAGATAATATTGTTATTTTAAATCAGATACTTTTAAAAAAATGCATTTAAGTTGATAAAAACTTTAATTTATAAATATTAGTTCAAATAATTTTAATTTTATTAATAAAAAAATCTATAATTTTTTCTATAATTTTCAATAGTTTTTAATATACAATTATTATTCCTTTTAAATTTTATAATTATTCTTGAATATTTTTAATTATTTTGTTCTGTTGTCGTATTCTCGACAGTTTCTGAATTTTTCCTTCGATTGTCAATTATTTTCCTCATTTCTCAATTTTTTTTCTCATTTTTCTTTCAGTTATCAACTATCCCCTTAAAATTTCAATTTAATTCTTTAATCTTCAATTTATTTCTTTATTTTTTAATTATTTTCTACAATTCTCAATTATTTTATTTAATTTTCAATTCCATTCTTCATTTTTCAATTATTTTATTAAATATTCAATAATAATTCTCGCATTTTCTCAATTATCAATTATTTTCTTGAAATTTCAATGCAATTCGTTAATTTTCAATTGATTTCTTCAATTTTCATTTATTTTCTACAATTTTCATCAATTTTCAATTGACAATTTATTATTCTCCTTCAATTTTATGATTATACATTAATATGCATTTTTTTCAAATACCGATTATTCTCAACATTTTTTTTTCAATTGTTAATTATCTTTTTTAATAGTTAATTATTTTCGTCAATATTTAGATATTTACGTCATATTGTAATTTTTCTTTTAATTATCAATTATTTTCTTGAAATTTCCATTAAATTCTTTAATTTTCAATCTATTTCTTCAATTTTTAATTATTTTCTTCAATTCTCAAATATTTTCTTTAATTTCTAATTATTTTCGTCGATTTTCAAATAATTCCTCAATATTCAATAATACTCTGATTTTCTTTAATTATTACTTTCACTTATAAAAATTGTTTTAAAATTCCAATTCAATTATTCAGTTCTAAAACTGTTCTCTTAAATTGTCACTTATTTTCGTTAATTTAAAAAATTATCGCCTTTTTTCTATTATTTTTTTCGATTATCATTAAGTTTCTTTAATTTTAAGTACAATTGTGAAATTATTTCCTTTAATTTTTAATTCCATTCTTCAATTTTTATTTCCATTCTTGATTTCTTAATTGTTTTTTTCAATGTATACATTCATTCTCGACTTTTTCTAATTACAAAAGTAATTAGAAAAAGTAATTAAAATTTTCTAATAAAACAATTATTCCGCTAATTTTCTTAATTTTTAATTTTTCAATTATTTTCATTAAATTTAATATTTCTTGTTTAATTTTTTCAATTATTTTTCTCAGTTGTCTATTAATCTAGTAATTTTTAGATTTTTTTTAATTGTCAATTATTTTCGTCATTTTTCACATATTTTATTCAATTTTTCAATTATTTTCGTTATTATTATTATTGACTTAAAATTTTATAATTATTCTATGATTTTTTAAATTATTTTGGTCGGTTGTGTATTAATATAGCCATTTTTGGAGTTTTCTTTTCATTTGTTGATTATTTTCGTCATTTTGTAATTCTTTTTTTCATTATTAATTATTTATTCAAATTTTAATTTAATTTGAAATTTTCAATTTATTTTCTTTCATTTTCAATTATTTTGATCGATTTTCAATTAATTCGTCAATATTAAATAATTCTAAAATATTTTCAATTATTTTTTTCATTCATAAAAATTGTTTTAAAATTTCAATTCCAGTATTAAATGCTAGAACTATTCTCTTCAATTCTCAGTTAGTTTCTTCAAATTTAAATTCCACTTTTCAATTTTAAATTATTTTCTTTATTATTAAAAAATTATCGCCTTTTTTCTATTATTTTTTTCGATTATTTTTAAGTTTCTTTAATTTTAAATACAATTTTTCATTTATTTTCCCCAATTTTTAATTCCATTTTTCAATTTTTATTTCTATTTTTCAGTTTTAAATTGTTTTCTTCTATATTCATTAATTCTCGGCTTTTTTCAATTACTTTTTTTCAATTTTTAAGTATATTTCATAAATTTCAATCTTTAATTTTTTATTGCTTTCTTCAATTTTCAATTATTTTTTTTATTTTATTATTTTTTTCGATTTTTCATCCAGTTGTTAAATGTGCAATTATTATTTCCAATTTTTTCAATTTTAAATTATTTTCTTAAAATTTTTTAATTATTCTTTAATTTTTTTAAATATTTTGTTCGGTTGTTTGTTAATCTAAATAAATTTAAATTTTCTTTTCAATTGTCAATTATTTTCGTCATTTTGTAATTTTTTTTCAATTATCAATTATGTTTTTGAATTTTAATTTAATTCTTAAATTTTCAATTATTATCTCAATTTTTCTTTATTTTCTTCAATTTCAATTTCTTTTTTCGTTTTTCAACCCATGTTCAATTTTTAATTGTTTTGAATAGTTAGCCCTGTAATTTTTTAACTATTTTGATGAAATTCAATATTTATGGTTTAATTTTTTAAACTATTCTTTTCAATTGTGTAATTATGTAGCCATTTTGTGAATTTTGGTTTCAACTCTCAATTATTTTTTTCATTTTTCAAATATATATTCTTCAGTTTAGTGATTTTCATTATTTGAATTTGCAAAAATTTATAGTTTTAAATGACCGAAAACAGTGCAAAGTTTGTTAATGTTTGTTAATGTTGCTAGTGGAATTCTAATAAGTAATTATTTTTAAATGTTAAAGATAAATTGTTTTTCACAAAATTTATTACCGGGATATCCAAAAAATTGACCGGGAATTTAATTTCATGAAAAAGTGTCCACCTTGATTATTTATTATTGACTTACAAGTTATTTTAAACTTCTAGTAACTTTTAATGTATTTATTTTCTCCATTTTATAATTATATGTGACGCGCTGCGAAGAAAGGGACCTTAGAAGCAAAAAATCGATTTTCGGTTTATGATTGATTTAACTTCATTAAAAGTTCCTTTTTCATTATCTGAAGTTAGAAAATATTTTTATTAATTATTTTTTAAGTTATTGTAATTTAAGCATCCGCGTTTTATAGAGAGTACCATGCGCGCTCGTCTTTTCTTTTTGCTCTCCTGTAAAATTATCGTTTTGCTTCTAAGGTCCCTTTCTTCGGAGCGCGTCACATATGTAATTTTCTAATAATATTTTCTCCTTTCTTTTTTAGTTATTATTTTTTAAAACTTTTTAGTAATTTAAAAAAGAAATGTTAATAACTTCTTTGATTTTCTAATTACTTTTGCTTCCTCATAGAGGAAGCTTTGTGATCGTTAAGATTTTCGATTTTCCAAAAATAGTCTTAATCGACTCATTTTCATCTAAAAAGCGTAAATTTTCATTCCTAAGCAAATGTCCAGATGTATGTGTGTGTGTGTGTGTGTGTTTATGTGTGTACGTGTGTGTGTGTATAGCGTTTTTTGTCGCCAGGATATCTCGAGAACGCATCAACGGATTTCAATAAAATTTGGATGACTTTTTAAGCTCGTGAGTATCTAAATTTGGACACAGGGATTTTTGAAAATACCCAATCAAATTTTTTTGAGCACCTTTTTTCATCGAAAAAAATCGTTTTTTGCCAAAATATTTTTCCAAGCTAAAAATACAACTTAATGAATAAAAAAATCATATTCCTTATCTCAAAACGAATCGATTGACCTATATAACTTTTATAATTGATCAAAAATTCGTAAATTAATTGATGTTTTTTCATTTTTTTGCACTTAAAATTCCTTTTTTTAAAGAATTTCTCGAATTAAATTTTATATTATTAATATATTGCTTTTTCTATAAGAAAGCAAATTTGTTGCTACACTGAGAGAAACGGATATTGAAACTTACCATCCTGGATATTAAAAAATAATTATTTTAATATCTGGATATTAAGTTTGAATATCTAAATACTATGGTTTAATATATGGATGTTAAATTTGAATATCTATTAATTCCATTTTTCTCAGTGTAACTTTGAAACGAAATATCCACGAAATGGACATAACTTTCACCTAGTAAAATAATGATAATAATAATAATAATAATATTACTAATAATATTAACCCTCAACTGCTAGACTATCGGGATTTAACGTAACTGCTAGATTGGGTCTACGGGACCCGAGCGATTTTCAAACGCTGATTGCTCAGACCCTAATGAACATATCGGGACGTCTTTTTTTTAAAACTTATTGCCAGAACCTGTAGAAAAAGAATATTTAGCTTAAATTAATGTGTCTTTAATATTTTTTTAAAATATTTCAAGAAATGTAAAGATACTTTTTTAAAAAGTCGTTTTTTTCAAATAGCTATAGTAACACCAAAAATAGACATAAATAAAATTTCTAAGTGGATTTTTAAAGCTTTAAACATGTACCTTAAGTCTGTTTAAGCCATTTTCGATTGGCTGAAAAAAACATATTTTTTGGGAGAAATGAAAATCATCAAATTTGGTTCATTAAGTGGAGTCACCTGAGAAATTTCAACCCATCGAAATATATGTTACTTATCGGTGCCAATTTTTTTCTGGGACTATTTTAGATGTAAAAGAATGCCATATTATCAAAATTAAATTTTAATTTAATTTTAATTTATTTATGTGTATGTGTATTTATGTATACGTACATATGTGTGGGTAAATGTGTATGCGTGCATAAAGTATTTTGTAGAGGATTTTCCATAAAATTTAAATTGGTTATTAAAATCATAAATATCTAAATTTGAACTTAGGGATTTTTGAAATTAACTAATCAAATTGTTTTAGTATCTTTTTAATCAAAATAATTCATGTTTTTTTAATTTTTGTTTTTATTAACTTAAAATATTTATAATATTATTAAATATTGCTTCCTCTATGAGGAAGCAAATTGTTTTGCTTCCTTGGAAGCGAAGTGTCCATGAAATGGACAGAATTCACACCTAGTTTTCTTAATAGTAATTTTTATTCATTTTTAGTTTTTTCTTTCTAGGACTTAACATCTAATTTTTAGTTTCAAAATATAGTTATTTTTTTACAATCTAATCATACTACATTCATAGTTATTCACGGAAAAAAGTTTTGGGTAACTTCGGAGTTGTTCGGAGTTGTTTGAAACTAGTTTGGAACTAGTTTGGAACTGTTTTAAACTAATTCGAAACTGTTTAAGTCACACTCTTAAAATGTCTTAATGTCTTATTTTGTCCTCACTTTTAAGACATTTTAGGGTGTCTTAATTTTAAACCATTGAGAAAGTGTCTTAAAAATACCTGTAAGACGCTTTCTAAACGTCTTATGTCTTAAAATAAGACACTTGTAAGACACCTCTTTTTACAGTGCAGTTCGAAATTGTTCAAAACTAATTTGGGAGGATTTGATTTGTGTCTATTATGGTAAGGTAGTAAATTATATTTGACTGTTTGTAACTATTTCGTAACTGTTTAAAACTAGTTTAAAACTGTTTATAACTAGTTTATAAGATGTAATTGTTTGAAAGTATTTCGGAAATTTTTGCAACTTGTTTAAAACTGTTTGAAACTAGTTCAAGACTGTTTGGAAATAGTTCGAAACTGTTTAAAACTTGTTCGAAACCGTTTTATAACTAGTTTAAGCCTGCTTGAAAATATTTCGAAACTGTTTAGAAAGGTGTCAGAACTAAAAGTTCTTCCGGAATACGGACGGATGGACGGACGTACTAACATCAATTTATTTTTAATTTTTATATTCTAAATTTCATAAATCACTAGATCTTTTTACAAATTCCCAGTTTTTCCATAATGTACTAAATTCCCGGCAATTTTCCAAATTTCCCTGATCGCTAGACAAAATAAAAAGCCTATATAAAATATATATTGTCAAAAAACAATTCGTGTACATTTAAAATCCTAAGAAATGATTCACAGAAAAAGAGCAAACTCCAACTGATTCTTGAAGAATAAAATTAATTAGTACAAGATACAAGTTTATCTCGAGATACATATGTAACGAATTCCCATTGTCACCAAAAGGATTTTTTTTTTTTTTTTCGATGCAAAAATATATATTATTGTGTCCTCCGAGCGTAGGAGACAATGATCCATTTCTTATTATCTTTCTTTTAAATCTTTCATTTTGCTTTTTCGAAGTAGGCGCCGTGTGTACAGTCATTCTATTGGGATAATATAGTTAAGTCGCGAGTAGGCATTCACAATGTATAGACTATATAGGTGAAACAACTTGGTTCACAAAGACATTCCATTCCATCTTACATCGTGTGCATTAGCTTTGTGCCATGCGCAGCCACAGGACACTTTAAAGGTTTTAAGTGCTCAAGCTTATATATATACATATATAGTTATACAAACTGTAATTCTTTAGGAGAAAAGGCAAAAATTAGAGCTCGCCAATCTTGACGGAAAAACTGCAGATCAACTGTGTATGCAAAATAGTTGTTTTAAAAGTACGCATATATCTTATTTTTTTTAGTTCAAAGGTGTGAGGCGTAATGCTAAAAAAGACACCAGATATTGCGACATGTATATGTCTCTAGGCATATTGATCTAGGTGGCGATAAAATAAATAAAACGCCCATTTAGAGATATTTAGAAACCCATTGACAGAAATCAAAACATCAAATTCTACTTTTAGAAAAAGATTTAAAACAATTTGATGCACAGGAAGGGCAATAAATTATTCCGGTAACGAAGAATGTTTTGAGAAGGAAATTATGTAATCAAATTTCCAAGAGCTTCTTTCATTAATAAATAATCTTTCGTAATGGACATTTTGTTGAAATGAGGTGACCTTGTAAAAAATATTTATTTCCTGTGAAGATCGGTATTTTTGCTTGTGCAAGGATACATTCCGCTTAAAGTTATTTCCTTAATTTTTTCATTTCCTCAGACTGTTTTTTTTTTAAATCTAAATGCGAATAATTTACTGTTTATGAATTTTTTATTCAAACTCATGTGTCATCTTGTGTTTTTTTTTAATATAAGATTCTATAAAAAATTATTAATTTAACTCTTAAAAAAAAGGATGAATAAAATTAGGACAAAGCTTGATGGTTTGCAAGTGAGGGCAGAAAATAAATTATGTAATTCGCATAAATCGTCATGTAACAGAATTGGACTACACTTGCAGATGCCGATATAATCTTAAACTTATGCACGGTAGCCGAGGACAATAAATCATTTGATTTGTATCCTTTCGAAGAAAAAAATTAATTCTAATTTCAAGTCATTCTTATCGTTTTGTGACGTGTGCTGCTGCTTCTTCATTTTACCCATTGAAAATAAAAGTACACTATCGTCAATCAAGTTAATAAATTAAAATATACCAGCAGGGAATTTTAATAAGTTTTTCTTATCGGCTGATATTCAATACACATGTACTTGTCATTCTGTTTTTGTTTTTACAACATATATGTTATACATCTCCTCGCGACAAATTGTCTTGATAACTTTTAAACGAGACTGAAATAAGTTTATGCAAATTAAAAACGAATCGCGTCATTTTAAGTGTTTATAAAGATATAAGTGTGAAGACGAATTACTTTTTAATTTAAAAATCACTTTATATTAAAAGTTGTCAACATTTGCAATTTGGAAAAAATTTAATTTCCCTAAAATTTGTACTAATTTTTCCTAAAAGTCGTCTATTTGTAGCATTTTCTTCTAACATCGGTTATTTTTACAAAAATCTATTTAAAAGGATATCTAGTGATTCGACAAATTTCTGGGAATTCAGAACATCAAGATAAAAACTGGAAATTTGTAAAAAGATTAGAAAATTTTTACTAAATTTGAGGAATTTGGGGAATACAGAAAAATTTAATTCAATCTTGTATTCTTCAATAACTTGAAAAATTGAATTTAAAATGGTTCAGAGTACGATATAAAAATTTTTTATAGAAAGTAAAAAATATTAGATATTAATAATTTAATGTCCAATTTAGTAATTTTTTATAATTTAAATAAATCCCAAACTCCAGTTTGGATCCAACTTTAATTTATTTAAACTTTTAAATTACAATTATTTCAAAATTCAACAGTTATGTTTCATTTTGACTTAATTTAAACTTTTACGACATATTTTAAATTTTCTACTCGTTTCTAATTTTATTATAAATTTTTTCCTTTTCTCTAAATTTGAATTAGTTAAAAATAACTATAATTATTAGTAAAATTGTGTCTGAGTTTTTGTTTCTCCAATTAATCAAAAATAATTAATTATTAGTAAAAATATAATTAAAAAATAGTTAAAAGTTGACTAATTGAATTAGTAAACAGAATTTTACTAAAATATTAGTAATTTTGACATAACCTAAAAACGAATTTGCCTAATAATTAGTATTTTGGCACAATTTCTTAATTCTTATATTATCACTTGTTAAAGATTTTTATTTCTATTGCTTCTAATTTTGTTTGTGTTATAGATTTTCTTCTTTTTACGCAAATTATTTTAGTTTATTTTATATAATTTTGTTTTGATCTTTTGATAACGTTTCGAAAAAATTATTTATCACTTAGATTTTCTTATCTATTCTGATAATTTAAGGAGGCAGGAGAGTAGAATTTTTTTTCATTTATCTGATTGCTTTCTCGTTTTTCTTTTGTAAAATTCAAATTTATTTACATTTTGTCTATTTTTTTTCAAATTTATTCACTCTTTGATAAAATTTCTAGATTCTATGACTTTTTAACAATATTTGTTTTTATTATTTTAAAACAGAAACTACTGTTTCAAAATTTATTTTCTTTTATTTTGTTTAAAATTTTTTTTCACTTTTAAAGGAATTTATTCTTTAAAATTCTTTATATATCCTTTACATAATTTTTATTCATCTTTCTACATTTTCATATTTTATTCTTTCTGATTTTAATTTTGTAGTTTGTTGTCCGCTATTTTTATAATTTTTGATACTTTTTATAATATTTTCATTGGTTGTGAAACTTTTTTGACAGATTGTCTCCATTTTTCAATTTATTGCTTTATTTTTATTTTGTCTCTTTAAAGAGGTTTATTCAAAAACCGATTTTTTACAGAAAGAAAATTTTCAATTTTTCTCAATTATCAAATATTTTTTTGAAATTTCAATACAATTTGTCAATTTTTAATTGATTTCCTTAACTGTCATTTATTTTTCACAATTTGTTCTATTATTTCCATTATTATCAACATTTTTCAATTTTTTTTCAATTTTTTATTATTTTGTTTAATAGTTAATTATTATAGTCAATATTTAATTATGTTCGTTATATTGTAATTTTTCTTTTAATTATCAATTTTTTCTTGAAATTTCCATTCAATTCTTTAATTTCCCATTTATTTCTTCAATTTTTAATTATTTTGATTGATTTTCAATGAATTCCTTAATATTAATTAATTCTCGCATTTACTCAACTATTAATTATTCTCTTTCAATATAATTCTTCATTTTCCAATTGATTTATTGAATTTTTATTTATTTTCTTCAATTTTTTTCATAATTTTCATCAGTTTTCAATTTACAATTTATTATTCTCCTTCAATTTTATGAATATCCAATAATTATACATTTTTTTGTACGAATGCCGATTATTCTCACCATTTTTCGAATTTCTTTTTCAACTGTTAATTATTTTTTTAAATAGTTTATTTGTTTGTTTATTTATTTATTCAAAATGTAGTTAATTTAGTAGTTTTTTAAATTTAAAAATAGTTAATTATTTTCATTATATTGTTTTCAATATTTTTATCTATTTTCAATTAATTCCTCAATATTCAATAATTCTCGTATTTTTTCAATTAATTTTTCCACTCTTAAAAATTGTTTCAAAATTTCAATTCAATTATTTAATTCTATATAGAACTATTTTTTCAATTCTCAGCTATTTTCTTCATATTTAAATTCTACTTTTCAATTTTCAATTACTTTCTTTATTAAAAAATTATCGCTTTTTTTCTATTATTATTGTCGGATTATCAGTAAGTTTCTTTAATTTTAAAAATACAATTCTTCAATTATTTTCTTCAATTTTTAATTCCATTTTTCAATTTTTATTTCTATTTTTCAGTTTTTAATTGTTTTCTTTTATATTAATTAATTCTCTGCTTTTTTCAATTTTTAAGTATATTTCATAAATTTCAATTTTAATCTTCAATTTTTTATTGCTTTCTTCAATTTTCAATTATTTTTTAAATTTTATTATTTTTTCGATTTTTCACCCAGTTTTTAAATGTGCAATTATATCCAAAAATTATTCCTATAATTTACTTAATTTTTCAATTGACAATTATTTTCGTCATTTTTCACATATTTTCTTCAATTTTTCAATTTTCAATTATTTCCATTAATTCTTAATTATTTTTCGCAATTTTCAATTATTTTCTACAATTTTTTGAATTGCCAATTAGTATCTTAAAATTTTATAATTTTTCTTTAATTTTTTGAACTATTTTGTTCGGTTGTGTATTAATTTAGATATATTTAAATTTTGTTTTCAATTGTCAATTATTTTTGTAATTTTGTAATTTTTTTTAATTATCAATTATTTTGTCTTAATTTAATTCTTTAATTTTAAATTTATTTCCTCAATTTTTACTATTTTCTTTAATTTTAATTCTTTTTTCGATTTTGAATCCATTTTGTTCAATTTATAATTATTTTCAATAGTTAGCCCTGTAAGTTTTCAACTGTTTTGATTAAATTAAATATTTGTTGTTTAATTTTGTAAACTATTCTTTTCAATTGTATAATTATGTACCGATTTTTTGAATTTTGTTTTTAACTGTCAATTATTTTTTTCATTTTTCAGATATATATTCTTCAATTTAGTAATTTTCATTATTTGAATTTGCAAAAATTTGTGGTTTTAAATGACCAATAGCAAATGCAAAGTTTGTCGCGTTAATGTTGCTATTAATTTAATAATATCAGAAGAACTCTTTTAAAATTTGGACTACAAAATATTTGGTCCTGAAAATCAATTATGATATATAATAATTTATTTATCTTTATTTATAAACTTTTTAAGGTATCTAAAAAATCCTCTATTTCTCCTAAAATATTCTCTATTATCACTGTGAAGCCTATTATATATAAAGAATAAAATATAAGTAATATGTATACATATATGTTTTGTTTATAAAGGATATTTTGCATGTGGTTTATGATAAGAATCATCTTGTTCCTGTTCTCATTTCAATTTAATGGTACTCATAGTGTGCGTGTGTTAGACAGACGTGCAGACGACCCCTCTCTCTCTCTCTCTCTCTTTTTGAATTAAAAAAATATTGAAAGAATGTCACCCTTGAGGTGGGGCCGATCACATTACTACATGAAGTGATTATACTCGTCGCCGGTAGAGCACGAGAAGTATGCGCACGTGGATCCAGGACGAAGTAATTTATGTGCACGTGAAAGTCTCGGTTATAAAAGGTGCTTAGTATAATGATCCAATGTTGTACCGTTTAGCATTAAATCTGAAAGACACTTCCATGGTAAATACATTCATTCATGGCGATAATGCATTACAGTGTCGCGCGACGCAATAAAAGTTATGTAATTCAGGTACACGAACTGATAAAATGAATAGTATTCATATTCGCAAAAATTATTATCCGCGATCATTTTATATTATATTATAGTTAAATACGAAACGGAATTATTACTTTCTTATGACATACACTATTAAAAATAATGATCCCATTTCAAATAAACATAATGTATTGAAATTTAACGTGTGAAATTGAATTTGAAATACAATGTGTATCAAATTTAATATGCATATGTATATTAAAATTCATACCAAGTTGTAAGATACATTACATTTCTTTTTTATTCTTTTTTATCTGAATAGTGCAATAACAAAATGATAAATATAATAAATACTCTCTAAATATTATTGATTTAAGAACCATTATGCTTGGGACAAAAATAATTATTTTTGATTCAAGCATATAGTCCAAGGTCATTTTTCTTCTTGGTAAAAGAATTCTTTTCTCTCAGTGTATTTGAAAATTGAACAAATATTAAAAGATAATTTTAGGTATTGGGTGCATGTTTGCAAATTCTATATAGACCCTATTTTTCTATAATTTTACTTCATTTGAAGTATATATTTGTATGAAAATGCTGTAAAAATTGAATCAGTTATTTATAAATATAATAATGGAATAATAAATGAATAATAAGGGAAGAATATAATTTTATATATCAAAAAATAAGAATGTGCAATTATTGGCTTACTAATTGAATTAGTAATTTTGAAGAAAACTACTTTTGTCTCTCAAAAGTTTTGAGATTAAAAAAAAGTAAAACTCTTATTTTTAATTTAAGAACAATAACAAGGAATGACATAAAATTACTAAAAGTTTTAAAAAGTGCCTAGAAGTTTTTGAAATTACTATAAAGTGAAAATTATTAATAATTAGAAAGTAAAAGAAGTAGCTATGAAAAAAATTGTTACTACATTAAAAAAAATAACAAGAAAATGATAGAAAGAACTAAAAAATGAGGGAAAATTACTAAACATTAACAAAATAACTATAAAAATTTAACATAATGAATAAAAAATTATGAAATACAGAATTGATTTGAACGTTCAAAACATTAATAATTTAAATTTTTTTTAATTTTTAAATTTTTTTATTAAAAAAAACTTTATAATCAATAAATTATACGACAAGGATTAAATTCCTCAGATAATTTTTTCTGGATAATTTTATTCAAATAAAAAAAATTTTAATATTTAATCTGAAAAATAAATAATAATAATTATTCAAAGTAATTTAAAACGATTTAAAACTAGTTTTAAACAGCTCTGAACTAGATTAAAAATTTTTTCAAACTAGTTTCAAATTAATTTCAAACATTTTTGAACTAGTTTCAAACAGTTTGAAACTAATTACAAAACATTTAATAATGGTTTTAAACTAGTTTTAAACTAGTTCTAAAGACGTCAAAACTAGTTTTAAACAGTTCCGAATTATTTTTATTTGTCTACAGTTATACAAATTTTTTTGTCATTTAATTTTTCGAAGCTTCTTTACTACTTTCGAATTTTTTCAATTTTGTTTTTGTAGACTTTTTCTTCATCTTTTTATATTTTTGCCAATTTTACTATAAAGTTTATTTTTATTTAGTGATTTTCTCAATTTTTCCCCCTAATATTTATATTAAGATATATTATTAATATTAAATATATTGAGATTTTTTTAAAATGATTTTCTTCATTTCTCAAAATTTGTTTTATTCTTCGAAACTCAAGAAGAATAACTAAGAAAAGTCAAAAAATATTTTAGTAATAGTTAAAAATGAACAAAATTACTAGAAAGTAATGAAATAACTTGAAAATGAAGAAAATATCTGAAAAATTAATAGTTTATATTAAATAACAACAATTATGAACTGATTTCAAACATTGAATTTTGAATTTTGAAAGTTAAGTTAAAGTTATTTTAAGTTAAATTAAATGTAAAGTTCAGGATTTTTTCGCTTCTTTTGTAGACTTTTTATTTATTTTTTTCAATTTGTAAATTTCTTTTTACTACCTCTTATATTTCAGTAGATTTTTTCAAATCTACCTATATTTTTTGTGATTTATTCATTTTCTCATAATTTGTTAGATTTTTTTAAAATGTTTTTTCTCCACTTCTCAATTTTTTTGTATTTTTTACGAGATATTCTTAGTTCTTCTTATTTTATCAAAATGTTGCTTTTTCTTATAAATTTTCTTTCTTTTATTTTTATTTTTTACCATAATTTTTTTTATCATTCTTTGAACTTTTAATAAATTTTGAAATTTTATCATCATTTTTCTATTTCTCAACAATTTTTTCCTTTCTTTAAAACCATTTAATTTTTATCGTATAATATTTAGTTTTTTAAAAACATTTATTTGGTTGTTTCGTACATTTTTTCATAATTTCTTAATTTTTCTAGTTTTTAAAGACTTTTCTTCCTTTATTTCTCTTCTGTTAAATTTTCTCATCTTATCATCATTTTTCTATTTCTTTGAACTTTAATTTTTTTTTTTAATTTCCCACCTTTTCCAATTTTCAAAACATTTATTCATTGTTTGCTTCCTTAATTTTTAAAATATTTTCTTAATTTTTCTAGTTTTCCAAAAATTAATTTCTTTAAATAAATTCACTTTCTTCATATAAATAAATAAAATAAATTAATTAATTAATTAAATAATCTCTTTGGTAACATAATAACTTTCTGATGTTTTAAACAATCTTCTCATTTCGTGTGTAAACTCTTTTCTTATCTTTTTACATATTATATTTTGTTTTTTAAATTTTTTTTCTCAATTTTCTTACTTTTGCGTTCATAAGATTTAAGTAATAATATATATTTTTTGTACTTTTCTCATTTATTCACAATTTATTTGAATTTGAATTAAAAAATTTTCCCCATCTTTTATTAAATATTAAAAAAAAATCTCACATTCTTTTAATTCCCTGAGACTTTTTTGTCTTTTTTTTTTTAAAGCAGTACCTTCTTCTATTATATCAAATTTATCTATTATCGCAATTAGCGTAAAATTATTTTCTTGTTTTAAATCAATTAAATAACAATAACGAGCACTTACATTTCTACCTGGGCGCACGACCGCGATCATTATGAGATAATTATACCCGTGCCTAAATTTAATCACAGACTCTCGAGGGAAGTATAGAGAAGCTTTCTCGGAAGCAAAATCTGCGCTGATCGTAAATACCAAGTTATGTTATTTAGGTTTCATACTTTATAGAAATATTTTATGCAGATTCTACTTTGACACATACCTTCAAGAAAAGAGAAAGTGTCTGGTTTCGGGAGGATTGGATTTTTATTTTTTTGCCCAATTGAATTAAATTGAAGATTTTATTTTTTTTATTGCAGAATAGCCGTTACGTTATAACATCCCAGAGGTTAAATGTCTACTTTAAGGAATTTATGCTGGAATTAATACTTTTCTTTTTTTATCAAATTTGATTCTTTTACTTTCTGCGCAGACTATCAATACACAATTTGTACAGTTATAAAATTGCGGTTGTAAAAATTCTATTCCCAGGAGGAATTTACGTAAAAAGCAATTGTGACTTTAAAATAGAAATTTCTATTTTATGGTTAAGAAGAAATAATTATTCCATAGGGACTAAAGCTAGATTATTGTTTCAAAATAACCTTGGTGCTGAATAGAAAATAAAAGGAATAAGTTTTGAGAAGAATGTAAATTTAATTTCAAGGAGGCTAATTTTAAAAAAGAGTCTTTAAAAGAATACTCTGGCAGCTGTTTTTTTGCTGTGATAATTAGTGTCGGTGTGTTTATAAAAATATATATAAGATACAGTGTACCTTCTAAGGAGCACTTGAGACCTAAAATTGATTATTCTCTCGCCTACGTCCCAAAATCGTCTCTACTTTCGAAGAATCTTTTTATATAACTCTGTACACGAAAATATACACGATACACGCCGACGTAGCAAATCGTGGCCCAGTTTTATATATTATTCACATCAGTGTGTCTTTTAGCGTAATACTTCATTCAATGTTTTAATCCACCCGGAAAGTAAATTGCACATGCGTGTGCTACAATATTTCAAAGTACTGCTATTGAAAAACGTGATTCATGATGTAAATTATACACTTTATATATACTTTCCGGGCACAAAAAACACTTTATTTTTCAGTAAATTATTAATATTTTTCTATTCGCTTTATTATTTTTTAAACTTTACGACCGACAATTGCGTACTAATTAAAAGGATACATATTTTCTGATAATTAGTTTTATACTTGATTTTTATTTTCAGTGAATATTATTAATTTAGGTATATATAATTTAATCACTAATAATAAGGTTGACTTATATAATAAAACTTTGTTAAAAGCAGAAAAGGCTATTAATTATTATAAGTATAAATTAGGTATAAATACCTCACTAAAAAAACGGTATTCTTACTTTAAGTTTAAGAATTATTCTTGGCGCCTATTTAAGAATAAAATATTCTTAAAAAATATTCTCAATTTAAGAATATGTTTCTTAAATTAAGAATGTGCTTCTTATATTAAGAAAATTCTTCTTATTTTAGTTAAAAGTATTTTACAATTTAGGGAAAGATCAAATAGAGAAAATTTCAGATTTGATGATTTGAAACTTTAAAAAAATTATATTAAATTTGCTACAGACTATTATTAAAGTTTAACATAATTTAGCAATGATTGGAATAGTTTTTCAAAAGCTTAAAATTCCTTGTATGAAAATTTCGCTTTCTGGCACTTTTTCCCTAAATTATAAAGCATTTTAATAAAAATTTATAATTAATTTTCTTTGCGTTTAAAAATACGTTTTAATACAACGCTTAGTTTCTGCCACTTGTGTTGGCGAAAATTACAAATATTTTCAATTTTAAGCATAATAAATTTAATTAATTAGGACAATATTTTGTATAATTAAAAAAAATGGAGGAAAGTAATTAAAATATAAAAAAATACGTATTGCAAATTAAACGAGAAATAATTAAAGCAATTTAAAATTGAGAAAATAATTGAAAAATGAAAAAAATAATTGAAATTTGAGAAAAAATAATTTAAAAAAAATAACAGGATATATTTACATAAAATATTTTTTCTAATTAAATAAATAAATAAGTAAATAATTACCTAAAAAGGAATATATTTGATTTAAAATAAAGTAATTGCAAAAACATAAATCAATTATTTTTAGTTCAAAAGAAAACTTACGCACATTGAGAAAAATGAGTTAGCTATATAAATAGCTAATAATTAGCTGTGGTAGCTAATAATCAGTTGACCGTATATGTGATTTAATAAATAAATTATGAATTCATAATTCATAATTTTCATAAATTATGAATTTATAATTCATAATTATCATAAAATAATGAACATAATTAAAAATTGGGAGAAAAAATTTAAAAAATCATAAAATAATGATAAATTGAAAAAATTAATTGAAATACAAATAATTGAGAATTTAGAAAATGAACAGAAATTATTGAAATGTATTTATTTATTTATTTATTTATTTAATACATAAACAGAAATTGATTGATTAAAAATTGGAGAAAATATTGGAAAAACGATTTAGAAAACTGTTAATAAACAATTAATAAAGAAAATAATATAAAAATCATAGAATTGATTTAAAAAAAAAAATTACTAAAATTTCAAATAAAGAAAATAATAATTTTTAAATGGAAAGTTTTGGAAATAATGAGAAAAAATGTAAATAATTGAAAATTAGAGAAAATAATTGAAAAGAAATAAAAATCAGAAAATCTACTTAAAATAAAAGAAAATAATTGAAAAATGATTTAAAAAATTGAAAACCGAAGATGGTAATTGAAATTTAAGATAATAATTGAAAATGGAAAAAATGACTTAAGTGAGATTGTTGGTAAAATACGCAATCTCGAGACAAAGAATAGAATAGAAATAATAGAAATTTTAATAGAATTAATTAATTAACGGAAATAATTAAAAACTGAAGAAAGTAATTGAATTTGAGAAGAAAACTCGAATATCTCTAAAGTTAATTGAATAAAAAGAGGATAATTAAAAATTCGAAAAAACTTATAAAATTGAGCAAGATTATTGAAAATTAAAGAAAATAATTTAAAAAATTGAAGAATATATAAATATAAGAATTAAAAAATAAAAAAAAATTATCGTAGATTCAAAAAAATAATTGACATACGAGATAATAATTGAAAATTTAGAAAATCAATTAAAAAACAATTAAAATAATTTAAAATGCGAAAAGTTATGAGAAATTTATAAAAATAAGTGAAAGTTAAAAAAATTAATCAACAAATAATAGAAATAATTGAAAACTGAAGAAAATAAATTAATTTGAGAAGAATATTTGAAAATCTTTGAAATTGATTGAAAAAATGAGGATAATAAAAAATTTGTATTACTCGGACAATTTCATCTCTCACGGAATTGTAGCTTTTTTACAAATGTTTTTTATAAAGTAAGAAAAAATGTAAAACAAAAGATAAATTTGTAAATTTTCAAGTACTTTTGCGATTTCGAATTTAATTTTTTCAAATATCAATTATTTTCTCCAGTTTGTAAAGTATTGCCATGAATGTTTAAATTCATTTCATTTATTTTTGTCACTTTTCAATTATTTTTTTAAAATTTCAATTATGTTGTTGAATCTTTAAATTATTGTCAGGAATATTGAAATTTTTTACACAAGTTTCAATTTTGTTTTGTTAATTTTCAAGTAATTTCTTCAAAATTCAATTAATTTTGTCATTATTCAAAAATTTTTGTCATTTTTGAATTGTTTTCTAAAATTTAAATTATTTTATTTAATTTGTTTTTATTGTCATGAATTTTTCAATTTTATACACCAGTTTGCAATTATTTTCTTTAAAATTAAATCATTTTCTTTATTCTTCTGATTTTTGCCATGAATTAATTATTTTTTATACCTTTTTCAATTATTTTATACGTTTTTCAATTATTTTTTACAATTTCAATTATTTTCTTCAAACATTTATTACTTTCTTAATATTTAAATTTTTTGCCAATTCTGAATTATTCTCTTGAAATTTCAATTATTTTCTTCAAACTTCAATTAATTTCTTTAATTTTCAATTATTTTCCTCAAACTTGTAATATTTTTTTTAATTTTTCAATTATTGTCTATAAATTTTTTATTTTTACACCAGTTTTCAATTATTTATGTCATTATTTAATTATAGGTTTTTCACATTTTAATTCTATCGGTTATTTTTCAATTATTTTAAACAAATTTTCGTTTATCGTATTAAATTTTTTATTTTTTACTCCATTTTTGAATAAAACATTTCTCATTTTTCATTAATTTTTTATTCCAAATTTTAGTTATTTTTGTCATTATTTTTCAAATGCTTTCTTCATATTATATAATTTGTTTTCTTACATTTTCTAATTATTTTCTATAAGTTTCAATTAGTTTTTTAAAACTTTTATTATTTTTTCAATTTTCAACTATTGTCTAAAAAGTTTAATTTTGACACCAGCTTTCAATTATTTATGTCATTATTCAATTATTTTTTAACCATTTTAATTATTTCTTCAATAATTCAATTACTGTACTCAAAATTTCAATTTTTTTTACACCAAGCTCAAATTATTTTGTCTAATTTTAATTATTTTTGTCATTCTTCAATTATTTTCTTATAATTTCAATTAGTTTTTAAACTTTTCAATTATTGTCTTCAAATTTGAATTATTTTGTTTCTATTTTTGTCCTCATTTTTTTAATTGTTAATCAATATGGCATTTTACAATTTTGTTTTTAGATTTGAATTATTTTTTACATTTTTCAATTATTTTCTTCATATTTCAATTGTTTTTGCCATTTTTGAATTATTTTCTTCAACTTCAAATGCCTTTCCTAAATCTTTATATTCTGGACAAGAATTTTTAAATTTTAACACCAGTTTTAAATTATTTTCTTCAAATTATAATTATTTTCTTCAAATTTTGATTATTTTCTTCAAATTTCAATTAATTTCTTCAACTTTCAATTATTTTCCTCAGACTTCTACTATTTTTTCAGTTTTTCAAGTATTGTTTATAAATTTTTTTTACACCATATTTCAATTATTTATGTCATTATTCATTTAGTTTCTTAACGTTTCAATTGTTTCGCGAATTTTTAAAGTCTTATCTTAAAATTTTTTATTTTTTACACCAGTTATCAATTATTTTTGTTAAAATTCAAATTCTTTTGACATATTGGAAATATTTTGTTCAAATTGTCAGTTTCTTCAATCTTTTTATTATTGTCATGGATTTATTAACTTTTACATCAGTTTTCAATTATTTAATGTCATTATTCAATTAGTTTCCTTCAAATTTTAATTAATTCGTCAAAATATATTATTGTACTCAATATTTTAATTTTTTTTACACTAAGCTCAAATTATTTTTTTCAAATTTTAATTATTTTTGTCATTCTTCAATTATTTTATTGTAATTTCAATTATTTTTTCAAATTTGTTTTCAATTTTTCAATTTTTACCTTCACTTTTTGATTTTTAATCAATTTTTCAATTAGTTTTGTTAATTTACATTTTTTTCATATTTCAATTATTTATTTGTCATTTTTCAATTATTTTCTTCATATTCCAATTATTTTTGCCACTTTCAAATTATTTTCCTCAAATTTGAATGTCTTTCCTGAATCTTTACATTATTTTCATGAATTTTTAAATTTTTCAAACACGTTCTCAAGTTTTTTAATAATTGTTCCTAGGATTATTTTTACTCTTCTTACGGCTTTTAGTTTCCTTCAAATTTTAATTAATTCATCAATATATTATTGTACTCAATATTTTAATTTTTTTTTACACTAAGCTCTAATTATTTTTTCAAATTTGAATTATTTTTGTCATTCTTTAATTATTTTATTGTAATTTCAATTATTTTTTAAAATTTGTTTTCAATTATTTTGTTTCAATTTTTAAATTTTTACCTCCACTTTTTGATTTTTAATCAATTTTTCAATTAGTTTTGTTAATTTACATTTTTTCATATTTCAATTATTTTTGTCTTTTTTCAATTATTTTTTTCATATTCCAATTATTTTTGCCACTTTCAAATTATTTTCCTCAAATTTGAATGTCTTTCCTGAATCTTTACATTACATTTAATGAATTTTTAAATTTTTCAAACACGTTCTCAAGTCTTTTAATAATTGTTCCTAGGATTATTTTTACTCTTCTTACGGCTTTGAAGTACTTCGCAGAGTTTTTGTTAATTTAAACTGTTTAATGTCATTTTAATTCAATTTTTTCCAAAAATTCACAATTTTTCCTTCTTTGAAAAAACACTCTTCATTTATAATTTACAGTCGTATATTTAAAATTAATCTCATTCTCGTAAAAGTGGATATTTTAATCCGCCTTAAAGTTCATTGATTGTAGGCGCATAATGCAATTTGTCGTCTTGTAATGATTATTAAGACTTTGACATATATAGTGTAGTCTTTGTTGCATGAGTAAACATTAAACTCGGGCTCTTGACCTCTTTAACAGTCTACACTACTTTAAATTACATTTAGTCGAGTAAGTAGAAATAAAGCCCTTCTCGTTTCTTCATCACTATTTTTGCATTCTTCACACAAGAAGCTTTTTATTTTAATATTTACAACAACAAAAATAATTTTTCTATTTTAATATTTTTTTTTTTTCACTGTACTCTTTTATTTTGTTTCAATGCACGATTTTTTTGTCCTTCTCTTTCAATATTATGCTTTATTAAAAAGTGACTTTCAAATTCTTATACTCACGAGAGAAAAAACTTGCGTAAAACTTTAATTAAGAACCACAAGTCTTTCAGTTTTAATAATTAACTTTTATTAATCAGTATATCGACCTGCAAATAAAAAAACGTAAAAATGTTCTTGATTACAAGATACCGAGCAAATTAAATTAAATATGCGATTATTTCGCAGTAGATTGCACATATGGGAAATTAATTTTCAATAATTAAAGTCAACTCTTTCTGTAAAAATTGAATATTATTACAACTAACCAATGTTTCGACCGTTTGATGGATAAATTAATGAACAAAAATTGATTAACCTGTATGACATGTATATAAAAAGACAAAAATATGATTTTATAAAAAAAAAAGGGTTTTAATGTTTCTAAATAGTAACTAATTTGTTAGACACGCATTTTTTAATCCGCCTAAAAGTTCATTGATTTAATATTCGATATTATGAAAACAAAAATCAAAATAAGAAAAAACAGTAATTGAATTCAAAGATTAAGAAAAATGACATCATTTGAATTAACAATAATAACAGATTTTTCCGTGTACTTTCATTCGATCGCGAAAGTATAGTACAAACAACTTTGCACACTATCTCGGGATTAAACATAGTCGCGTAATTATTTGAATCAATTTCTTCCTTATTTCTCTATTTGCAGTTAATTTTCTCATAAAGAGGAATTTTCTAGGTTTTATCGTCTCGATGATTCATCGAGAAATATTGTTTACAAAAGGAAAAGTCGAAAGTGGTAAAATCAGGGTAATGTTGAACTCAGGCGATTGTGAGTAATTGAGTATTTCGAATAAATAATTACCTTCAAGTGTTGAGCTTAATTAGTAACTTACAAGATCACTTTTCAGAAAGTAAAAAATACTTATCTACATATAAAGGAAGTTCACAAACTTTATAATAAATTTAATTAAATTCAATTTACAACTAAATTAAATTATAATGATTTAATCAAATTAAAAAATGCTAATTATAATCTTGTAATTTAATCGTAATTTGTAAAATTTTATCTTTTTATCATAGGAATTTCTTTCAGAATTATTTAAAACTAAAAAAAAAGTGAATGTCGAGAAACAGCTGCTTCTGATTGTAGTGTCTAATTGCGACAATTAGTTGGCTAGGCACGAAACATGAACTCGTCACTTGAAACCGTTGAAACGTGCTTTTCGATCGGTATTAGAAATTAAACATTAATTACTGATATAGCATTAAATTTAAATGCACCTGCGTGTTTGCATCTTGTCCAAATAGACGGGAAAATAAAAGATAGTGAATCCTAGACACGATAGAGCGTGAGTAAAGGCCAGGGTGAAAAGGAAAGTTACATAAGTTGAAACGGAATCTCCGCAAGTACACGAAGTGACAATGAAACAAATCTTGAATCCTTATCTTCGAAATACTCTTTCTAATTAGATTAGCGAGAAAGTCAATTATTGAATTTGTAAATAGATTTTCTCAAAGTGTGTCGCGATAATGATGAGAAACGGTAAATAAACATTTATATATCATTTACAATGATTACTCTAAGGTAATTTGTACTTTTACTTTAAGCATTTAGTAGGGAAAGTAATAATATTGTTATTAATGATAATTACAGAGGTATACAAACACCTGTCGATTTTTTATTTTTAAAATATTCTTTAGGCTCAAACTTGTCTAAAGAGGTTAAATATATATATTAGATTTTAAATAGTGTTTAAAAGAGGTGTTTTTAAGGATTTTAAAAAATTATGAACCAGTTCCAAGATGTTTTAAACAAAGTTTTGAACTAGTTCTAAATAGACGAAGATAGTTTCGAAAATTTCTAAACAGTTTTAAAAAAGTCTACTTAAAAAGTGGTATTCTTACTTTAAGAATTATTCTTGGCGTCTATTTAAGAATAAAATATTCTTATATCAAGGTTATAATATTCTGGAAATAAGAAAACTATTCTTTAAATAAGAAGCACATTCTTAAATTAAGAAGCATGTTCTTCAAGTGAGAACATTTTCCTATGCTTTTAAGAATATGCTTCTTAACTTAAGAATGTGAATCTTATTTTAAAAACATTTTTCTTATTTTAAGAAATATTATATCCTCAATATAAGAATATTTTATTCTTAAATAGACGTCAAGAATAATATAATTCTTCAAGTAGGAATATTGTTGTTTTAGTGTTCGGAAGAATTTTTAGAAAGTTTGAAACCTTTTTATACAAGTTTAAAACAATAATACTAAAATGTTTTAAAACATTTCTGAAGAATATTTTTAAGTGATTTTGAATGGTTCTAGACAGGTAATGAATAAACTATTAATTATAATCTCTCTAAATCTGAATTAGTAGTTTTCTACTATGGATTAGTCAAATTTGTGGCTCACTTTTCTCTAATTCATTTGGTAGAAATTTACTAATTAAAATAGTGAAACTTTACTTTTAAAATAAGTAGATTTTTTTTACTAATCAAGTTAGTAGTTTTCTACCTCGTTTTCTACTACAAAATTAATAGTTTCCTACTAAGAATTAGTAGTTTTCTACTAAAATATAGTAAAATTCTAACTATTTTAATAGTAGCTCATTTTTCGCTAATTCATTAGTAGAAAACCACTATAATTCAGATTTAGAGAGATAATTATCTATAACTAGATTATACAACACAAGATTTATTTACATTTAACAAAATTTATAAAATTTAGGAATAAAAAAAATTTTTTTAAATAATTGCAATTTAGCAAATAAATTGAAAAACAATTGAAACTTTTCTCTAAATCTGAATTAGTTAAAAACTACTATTTTAAGGGTGAAAACTCGTTTATCATGTCAAATAGCAATTTTTACTAATAAATTTAGTAAAAAACTACTAATTTAATTAACCAAAGTAATTCATAATTATTAATTCAGATTTAGAGAGTTGAGAAAAACACTTGGAAATCTTAAAAATTTATTAAGAAAACGATAATATTATTAGAATTGTGGGAAATAATACTGAAAAATGATAAAAAGAATTAAAAATTGATGAAGATAATTGAGATTTTAGAAAAAATTACAGAATATGTGTAAAATAAAAAAAAATAATTGAAAAATGATTTCAAAAATTTTTAATTGTAGAAAATATAATGAAAACATTTTAGATAATTGAAAATTGAAGAAAATAATGGAAATTGAAGATGAATAATTACAATTTTATCAAAGTAAATAATAAATAATCAATGGGATATAAACTTTAAAAAAGCATTACAAAATGATAAAAATATTAAAAAATTGAAGAAATTAATTATGAGCAAAAATGACAAATTTTGGAAAATAATTAGAAAATAATCAAAATAACTTAAAATTGGGGAAAATAATTGAAAAATGGTAAAAATAATTGATATTTGAAGAAAATTTGTAATAAATAATTGAAAAAATTACAGAGTATATATTTGAAATAAACGAGAGTACTTAAAAAATTATGAAAAAATTAAGAATTAATGAAATTTATTGTAATTTAAGAAAAATCTTAGAAAAAACAATTTTTCAATATAGAAAACGATAAAAATAGTGAATCAGACAATTAAATTTACATTAAATAATTTGATATTGAAGAAATTAGTTGTAATTTTAAGAAAGTAATTACAATATGAAAAATAATTTTATTTCGTAAAAAAAATTTGTAAAATGACGAAAGAAATTGAAAATAAATACAATAATTAATGAATATTTTTTATCAATTTTGAATTACATATTCTTATTATTTTTCAAGTATAATCTGATTTATTTCAAATATATTTTGTAATTTTTTCAATTTTATTTTTCACAAATTTCAATATTTCTCAGTTTATTTTCTAAATTTTCAATTGTTTATCTCAAATTTTAATTATTCTTTTCAATTTCTCATTGTTTTTATCATTTTTCAATTATCCTCTATTATTCCCATTTTTTCAATCAATTTCAAATATTTTCAAATATTCTTCTCAAATTTAATTTCTCTCTTCAGTTTTTAATTATTTCTATTATTTCTTAATTAATTTGTTCAATTTTCAATTTATTTTTATCATTTTCTCACAAGTTTTAATTAAGTAGACAATAATTGAAAAAATATTAAAAGTTTTAGAAAAATAATTGAAAGTTGAAGAAATTAATTGAAGTTTAAAGAATATAATAATTGAAATTTGTAGAGAATAATTCAAAAAAAGCAAAAAAATTTAAATATTAAGAAAGTAATTAAATTTTGAAGACAGTAATTGAAATTTGTAAAAAATAATTGAAAAACATGCAAAATAATTGAAAAAGGCGTAAAAAAATAATTAATTCATGGCAATAATCAGAAGAATGAAGAAAATGATTGAAATTTGAAGAAAATAATTGAAAAATGGACAAAACAATTGAAATAAAGAAACTAATTGAATTTCTGGTGTAGAAATTGAAAATTTGTAGACAATAATTGAAAAATTGAAAAAATATTAGTAGTTTGAGAAAAATAATTGAAAGTTGAAGAAATTAATTGAAGTTTGAAGAAAATAATAATTGAAATTTGTAGAAATTAATTGAATAACATGAAAAAATTTATTAATTCATGGTAATAATAAGAAGAATAAAAAGAATTATTGAAATTCAAAGAAAATAATTGAAAACTGGTGTATAAAATTTATAAATCTGAAGACAATGCTTGAAAAATTGACAAAAAATTGAAATGAAGAAACTAATTGAATTTCTAGTGTAAAAATAAAAAATTTATAGACAATAATTGAAAAATTGAAAAAATTGAAAAAAAGTTTGAGATAAATAATTGAAAGTTGAAGAAATTAATTGAAGTTTGAAGAAAATAATTGAAATTTGTAGAAATTAATTGAAAAAGGTGTAAAAATTAATTAATTTTTGGCAATAATAAGAAGAATGAAGATAATGATTGAAATTTGAAGAAAATAAATCAAAACTGGAGTATAATTGATTTCCTAAATTTTTAATTATTCTTTTTCATTTCATATATATTCTACAATTTTTTCAATTATTTTTTCTCAAATTTAAATTACTTTCTTCAATTTTCAATAATCTTGCTCAATTTTTCAATTTTTTTTTCGTATTTTTTAGTATCTTTATTTTTTTAATTAATTTTAGAGATATTCAAGTATTCTTCTCAAATTCAATCACTTTATTCAGTTTTAATTATTTTCGGTAATTAATTAATTCTATTTATTTCTTTTATTTTTATTCTATTCCTTATCTGTAGAATGCGTATTTTTTTAACAATCTCACCTAATTAATTTTTTCATTTTTCAATTATTATCTCAAATTTAAATTACTATCTTCGCTTTTCAATTGTTTAAATCAATTTTAATTATTTTTTTTTCAATTATTTTTCTGGGTTTTAAATTATATTCATTAGTAATTGTTTATTAACAGTTTTTTAAATCATATTTTTATTAAATTTTTAAATTTCAATTATTTTTTTCAATTTATTATCAATAAGCATATGCGTTTTAAACTGTGTTAGTGTTCTGTTAAAACAAAAATAATCGGTTTATCTTTTTACAATTATTTTATTTTATAAATCCAATATATTCTTATTTAATTAATTAATTATTTATTCATTTAGAAAAAATATATTTCGAAATTTTGTTAGATTGTTTCTTCTCAATTTTTAATTGTTTTCATTATTTCTCATTTAATTTGTTATATTTTTTTAGATTTAAATTATTTTTCTCCTTTTTTTAAATTTTATAACTATAATATAATATAAATATATTACTGTTCTAATTATTTATTTATTACACTTAAATTTAAAAATATTTGTTATTGTCGTTAACACAAGTGGCAGAAATTAAGCGTTGTATAATCTATCTAATTTTAACAATATTGATAAAAATTCATTATCGTATTTGCCACAAAAGGTTCTGCGTAAGTTTTGCGTTCCGTACCGATTTTTTTTTCTCATTATTATTGATATGTTTGTGTGATTTTATCGAGAAAATTATAGGAACAAAAATAAACATGATTTTTATTATGTCGAGTGATCTCTAAAGTATACATTATAATCTAAGTATAGCAGGAAAGGTATCTCCTCTTTTTCCGCGGCTTGTGACTCGGGGCAAATAGATGGACCATCGGATAACCCATTCGAGTCATAAAAAGTAAAACGTTCTTTACGGTGAATAAGTGAGATCCCCGATGAGAAATCACTTTCATCGAGTCCTTTCTGTCCGATCGGAGAGAGCATTTCAGGACATGAACTAACTCGCGTAACAGTACCTGCTATCGAATTACCCATGGATTTTATCTCATAGACAACCCTAGACGTGTCCTCCCTCGCTATAAATCTAACCAATAAACTTAACGACGTTTCTGGTGAGAATTTACGATGTTCCACTTGAGAAATAACGAGCCTTTTTTGAAACCTCTTCACCTTAAGCAATGACAAAAATCCAAATTGTTTATCATGATTTAGTGACAAATTAGAGTCGTGCAATTATGCTAATTTCATACATAGTTTACTATTCTGTTTATGTTTCAACTATATACAGAGATGAAATCATTTTATTTGTTTTATAAATATATATTATATATAGAGCAATTAGCAAACGGAGAAGAGGAAGAAGTTACCTCAAAACTAGATTTACCAACTTCCTGAAGAGAATTGTGAAAGTCAAACGTGTGGAAAATGTAGCAGAGTAAGCAAATCGGGAGACACAAGATCTTTAATTAATGATCCACGTTCTTGGCATAATACTGCCTTTCTAAATGTACATAGTTTTGATTTTTTTTATAACTCCTGCAAATCGTTGGGAATAGGTTCACTCATCTTTGTATCAAACCAGAAGATTTGAAAATAGTATTTTTGGACCCGTATCATATTAAAAATTTACTATCAGACGGCCAAAATTGTGGGACCACTTACAAAATTGGGATTAAAAACATGACCGTCTTAAAATGTTGATAACTTTGTCAGATATTAGCGAAATGAAATTTTTTATAGACCATTGAAAAGCTTATAAAATTTACCTTTAATGGTCCTATTTTAAAGCCTTTTCGAGTAATTGAAACGGAGATTCAATAGGTGCAACACACCCTTCAACAAATTTTTCATTTTTTGTGAATTTTCATTGTTCAAGTTTGGTGGGCTGCATATTCTATAGAAAAGTAATTGGAGAAATTTTAAATTAAACCTTGAACTATAAGCTTTAAAATAAGCCAAAGAAAATTAAAATATCTTCTCTGGTTCAAAAGTTATAAGTAATAACTTATAGCTTCTTATTGCTTCACTTTTGGCTGCTATGAAGCAGCTATTAACAAGTGTTCAGTTTTTTCGTATCATACATTTTCTTATAACTTTAGAACCAGTCAAGATATTTAAGTTTACTTTGGCTTTTTTTGAAGCTAATAGTTCAAGGTTTAATTTTTCTTAATTTCAAATTTTTCCCATTACTTTTCTATAAAGTGCAGCCCACCAAACTTTAACAATGAAAATTCACAAAAAACGAAATACCTGTTCAATCTCCGTTTCTATTAATCAAAAAAGCTTTCAAATAACACTATTTATCGGCAAATTTTATAAACTTTCTAATGGTCTATAAAAAATTTCATTTCACTAATATCCAACAGAGTTATCAACATTTTAAGACGATGTTTTTAATCCCATTTTTGTAACTGGTCCCACAATTTTGGCCGGTTGGGTATGTAAATGTTATTTTGTACATCCATATAATCTTTCGTATTTTTCATCTTTATATTATTTTTTTCATCATCAGACATGACAGAAATTTAAATTTTCCTATAAAAAAAAAACACAGTACATTTCTTCTCTTTGATCAGCTGTATATTTTGAATAAGTTATAATTTTTAAATTGAATAATCGTATACAAGTCTGAATTCAATCTATATAATTTTTTGAATCGAAGAAAATGAATTTACCGATCGGTTCCTGAACACGGCTGATATCAGATAAAGAAAATGGTC
Source organism: Ganaspis brasiliensis (assembly GCA_037103525.1). Taxonomy (NCBI): domain Eukaryota; kingdom Metazoa; phylum Arthropoda; class Insecta; order Hymenoptera; family Figitidae; genus Ganaspis; species Ganaspis brasiliensis. Next base: position 269,128 of record JAZKLR010000674.1, read on the forward strand.
AACTTTTTCGTATACAATCGAATTCCATAAGGTAATCGAGTCTTTATCTGCAGTCTCCTTTTGCAACTTAAGCACACAGATCTGTAAATCGGAGTACAACACGATTCTTGTTTCTTTGTAGGAACTATCCACTCGCGAATCACGATCTCGAAATTTCTCCGCGGGAGAATAGAATATAATAGAATCAATGAGTTCAGAGAAACAGTTATCATCTCCTCTAATCTTCGAGATTACATTCTGATTCTGATTATTTGACTTATTCAAATTGAGTTAAATAAAAGTTTCCAAGTGATAGAATACGACTTTCGATTGCAGAAAGAAATTGTATTTTTCACCGATTGAACAAGATTGCACACGTAATCTGTCAACGAATACAATAAATGTATAAATAGAGTCGGTTAAATTGAATAATTTAATATTGATGATTATATATATGATTCGTGATTAAATAAAAAAACAGTACATGAAACTTTAATGAAATAATATTACGGTCATTTCTGTTTTTAATGTTTTCATAATATTATATTGTATACTTTTCATAAATCTCTTGTATACATTTTATGTTGGTATTATAATCAACTTTTAATACTACTTAGATGATTTCTGATTTTCCTTCCTGTACCATAAAATATATATCATGGATCTGCAGCCATTCCTGACAGGCACAAGTTTGCGCAAATTACACGACAACCAGCAATCTTGATGAGTAAAATTCGAAAAAGACGGTTGTCAGTAAGCAATATGTGTAATTATTGTTATTACCGTTATAGACGAAAGATGCATATCTGCTTTTAACAGTTATTGACTTACAGTAAAATTGATGTAAACTTTAACTCATGTCCAAGGCTTTCTTCTTCAAACTTGGAATATTTGAAAATTGTCGTCATGCTCAAAACTTTTCTTCTCTTTTTAATTCTATAAACTTTTTTTTTGTTTCAGGTAAGTCGATCTTTTTGGATTTTTCAGCTATGTTTGTTCTCGTAAGTACAAGTTTTGGATAATTTTAAAATATAATGAAAATTTGTCAGGGAAAGTAATAGTTTAGATCCAAAACATGGCTTAAAGATAAACCTTTGAATCAGGTATTCTATCGAGATTTTTTAAATGCGACGTGGACCAGTGGTTAGCCGATCGGACTGCTAAAGTTCATTTTCGTGAGTTCGATTCCCGGTATCGATATTTTTTTTCTTATAATATTTTTAATATTATACACTATTGTGTGTACTGGATTAACAAACTTTATAAATTTAAACAGTTCTTATTTCCAGAAAATCTAATTTCTAGAGAAATTGTACCTTGTCGTCAATTTAGTTTTCTAAAACTGTTAATTTAATGTTTTTACGTCACAAATGCAAAATAAACGCTGAATTATTTATTTATTTATTCATTTGAAAATATTTAAAAAATCGAAAGAATTATCGTTCATTTTTTAAGGGAGATATATTAATTTTTTTTTGAATTTTTAATTTTTTCCGAAGCTTTTATCAAAGATGAAAGTTTGTATTTTTTTAAAATGTTTAGGATGCTGCGTGGTTTAGTGGTTCTTCGATCGGACTATTAAAGTTTATTTTCGCGAGTTCGATTCCAGTTCAGAAGAATTTTTTTTCTTATATTTTGGTTCTGCACACACGTACCCATACTGGATTAACGAAATTTATAAATTTCAACACTTTTTAGATTTAGAAAATCTAATTTCTAGAGAATTCAAATCTTGTATAGGAAATTTAATTTTTTAAAAGTGTCAATTTAACATTTTTTCGTGATAAATGCAAAATAATTGCAAGCTTTACAGGCGTCCCCTATTTCCCCTAAATGACCCCTATTTCGACAATTTTACCCTAAACTCCCCTATTTTTCACGAAAATATACTTAAAGTCAAGATATCTACAAATTTTGAATAATTTTTAATTTTCTTTAAATTTTTTTTTTTTTCAATCTTAAATTATTTCTACTATTTTTAAATTATTTCCTCCATTTTTTAATTTATTAAATTATATTTGAATAGATTTCCTGGATTTTCTGTCCTTCATCTCAGATCTCAATTATTTTTTTCAATTTACAATTAATTTTGTTATCTTTTAATTTTTTCCTACAATTCATACATATTTGTATTATTATTTTATTAGTTTCATAAACTCTCAATTATTTTCATCAAATTTAAATTATTTTATTTAGTTTAAATTATTTTTTCGACTTATTAAATATTTTCATTAATTTCCAATTAATTTACAAAACTTGCAACATTTAATTTTCAATTATTTCTATAATTTTGAAAATATATTCTCCTATTTTTAGTTTTGAAAAGTAGTTTTTTATTCACTTTCTACATTTTTAAATAATTTATCTCAAATTTCAGTTATTTACGTATTATTTTTAATTTATTTCCATAATTTTTAAATTGATTTCTTTAATTTTTTAATTTTTTTCTCCAAATTATAGGGAATTATTTTTTAACTGATTATTTATCTCAAATTTAAATTAATTAAAAAATTTTCTAATGAATTTTAGTTTTTTTTCCTTTTTTCAAATTTACAATTACATTTAGTATTTTGGGTAATTCCACTGACTTTCGTCTGAGGGCTGTTGCTGACAAATTTTTAAAAAATCTTGTTTTAATATATGTGAAACTCGATAAATTTCTACGTTCATTAGCTATAATATTATAAAATAAATTTTAATTTCTTAGGTGATATTATTAATCAAAAATAGGATGTTCACTACATGATTTCGTAACCTCAAATTTTTCATTGTTTTAAAAACGTTATTATTAAAAAACTACTTAACAATATGTGTTCTTACTGACAAGAAACATAACTCACTTTATTCTATCTATAGAAATTATGATATTATTATAAAATTATTTTATGTTATGATTATAATTAAATTTAAAAATTTTTTCGTTTACAAAATTTCATAATTTTTTAAAGCTTGTAATTTTTTTCTGGAAGCTCAAAAAATTTTGAAACTTTGCAGATATTTTATTCTTAATATAATTTACCTGCTATTAAAATTTGACGAGGGTATTTTGCTTCGTTTCGAAAATATTAAATTTGAAAAATTTTTACTCAGAAAGGTTAATTCCAGGACTTGAAGTTAGCAAAACAATTTCACATATCTCTGTTATTTCATAAGAAAAGAGAGATGTAAAATGTTTTAAATTCTCAAATTAGCCTTTTTGAGTAAAAATTTTTCAAATTTAATATTTTCGAAACGAAGCAAAATACCCTCGTCAAATTTTAATATCAGGTAAATTATATTAAGAATAAAATATCTGCAAAGTTTCAAAATTTTTTGAGCTTCCAGAAAAAAATTACAAGCTTTAAAAAATTATGAAATTTTGTAAACGAAAAAATTTTTAAATTTAATTATAATCATAACATAAAATAATTTTATAATAATATCATAATTTCTATAGATAGAATAAAGTGATTTATGTTTCTTGTAAGTAAGAACACATATTGTTAAGTAGTTTTTTAATAATAACGTTTTTAAAACAATGAAAAATTTGAGGTTACGAAATCATGTAGTGAACATCCTATTTTTGATTAATAATATCACCTAAGAAATTAAAATTTATTTTATAATATTATAGCTAATAAACGTAGAAATTCATCGAGTTTCACATATATTAAAACAAGATTTTTTAAAAATATGTCAGCAACAGCCCTCAGATGAAAGTCAGTGGAATTACCCTTTTATAATTAATTTCCAAAATTTTCAATTTTTTATCTCAAATTTCAATTATTTTTAAAAATTTATCATTATTTTTACCATTTTTCAATTATTTTCTTTAATTCGATATATATTCTGTAATGTTTTTCAATTACTCTTCTCAATTCTCGATTGTGTTCTTCAATTCTCAAATATTTTCTTAATTTTGAATTATTATCTTTAATTTTCAATTATCTCTATAATTTTGAAAATATTTTCTCCAATTTTCAGTTTTAAAGAATTTTTTCTCATATACTTTCTACATTTTTAATTGATTCATCACAAATTTCAGTTATTTGTATTCTTTTTCAATTATTTACATCATTTTAAATTGATTTCTTTAACTTTTCAATTTATTTCTCCAAATTATAAATTTTAAAAAATTCATCATTATTTTTGCCATTTTTCAATTATTTTCTTTAATTTGGTATATATTTTGTAATTTTTTTCAATTACTCTTCTCAAATTATAAAATCTTCAATTAATAATCTACAATTAATAATCTTAAATTTCAATTTTTTTTTTTAATATCCAGTTTGTTTTATAAACTTTTTATTGATTTCTTCGATTTTATTTATTTATTTATTTATTTAACAATTTACAGGCAGTGCCCTTTCATACATGAGTATTAATAAAAGCTAATCCTAGTTTAAATCTAGGTAATTAAACAATAATAACAAATTCCTTTAATTGGCCACAAAAAATTTTTCTCAATTCTCGATTGTTTTCATCAATTTTGAATATTTTTTTCAATGATTATTATCATTATTTTTAAACTATTTTTTTCAATTTTCAATTATTGTCTTCAATTTTCAGTTGTTACTATAATTTTGAAATTATAGAAACAATATTTTATTTTTTTAATTATTTTTAAATTGATTCATTAAATCTTCAATTATTTATCTCAAATTTGAATTCTTTCTTTTAATTGTTTTTTTTCTAATTTTTAATTATGTTTATCATTTTTTAATTAATTTCCTAAATTTTCAAATTTTTTTTAATTTACTTATTTTCCAATTATTTTCCTCAATTTTTAATTGTTCTCAATATTTATATTTCAATTATTATCTTGAATTTTCAATTATTTCTAAAGTTCTGCATTCATTTTCTACAATTTTGAACTATTATTTATCAGTTTTTAATTACTTTTCACAATTTGTAGCAGTTATTTTTTTTTCTTTTTTGATTAATTTAAAAATTTTGTAATTATATTCTGTAATTATAATTTTCTCCCCTATAATTTTGTAATTTTGTCCTACCCAAATAAAATAATTGAGGTTCTACTATATATAATTCATTTATCTTTTTTATTAAGGTTTTAAACTACCATAAAAATTCCTTATATATACTGGAGGTTTTTATTTTTTTTTTTTATCAGAAGCTTGAACCAGAGATAAAACTCAATTTTTTAAAAATACTTTGAATGCTGAGTGGTCTAGTGGCTAGCCGATCGGACTAGTAAAGTTCATTGTTACGAGTTCGATTCCCGGTGCGAATAATTTTTCTTTCTTGTAATTTTTTTCCCCTACACACGTGTGAGTACTAAATTAACAAAATTTATCAATTTAAACAGCTTTTATTTACAGCAAACTTTTTTTTGGAAAATTTTAACCATGTCGAAAATTAAAATTTCTGAAACTGACATTTTTTCGTATTTAATAAAAAATAAACGTCAAATTATCGATACTTTTGCAGGGATTTCTATTTGTTGTTGAAATTAAAGCTTGGATCATACACAAAATTTTGCATTCTTTTAAAATATTTCGTAGCTTTGTGGTCTTGTGGTTGGCCGATCGGACTGCTGGAGTTCACTTTCGCAAGTTCGATTCCCGGTGCGGATAATTTTTTTTCTTGTAATTTCTTTCCCCTACACACGTGTGAGTACTAACTTAACCAAATTGATAAATTTAAACAGCTTTTATTCACAGAAACTTTTGTTTCTAGAAAATTTAAACCATGTCGAAAATTAAATTTTCTAAAACTGACATTTTTTCGTATTAAATAAAAAATAAACGATTATCGATACTTTTACTGGGTTTTATTTTATTTTTTTGAATCAGAAGCTTGGAACAGAGTTAAAACTTTGTATTTTTTTGAAATATTTCGTAGCTTCGTGGTTTAGTGGTTGGCTGATTGGACTGCTGAAGTTCACTTTCGCGAGTTCGATTCCCGGTGCGCATATTTTTTTTTCTTTTAATATACTATTACTCTACACTCGTGTGCATACTGTATTAACAAAATTTATAAATTTAAACAGTTTTTCCGGAAATTTTAATTTCTAGAAAATTTAAACCCTGTCGTGAATTTAATTTCCTAAAACTGTTATTATAACATTATTTCGTATTAAATAAAAAATAAACATTAAATTATCGTTACTTCATTCTATCAATGTTTTTAGTTGGATTAAATTATTCGTTAATAATTCACGATAAAAGTATGGAGTCGTCACGACTGTCGCGATTCTCACATGGATTACTGCAAAACTAGACGCAGACTTAGGCGCCCGTTTTACAAGAAAAACGATTAGCGAGTCAGGAAAGGACGAGAGGAAAACGTCTATTGGCGCCAAGCATCACGGTGTACGCATTATTCCATTCGCAATTTCGCATTATCAATGTGTACCGAAGCATGGCAAGACATTGCAATCCACTTTCTGGAAGAAATATAAATAAGCTTCTTTCTCCTCTCATCCATTGGTTAACCTTCTAATCTAGAGCGATTTCCGTGTTTAGCATAAATTTTGTCTTGAAAATCGAAACTTGAGATTGTTATCCAATTCCAGTTCGCGATTTCCGTCGATATCAAATAATATTTTCAAAGGCCTAAAGGAACTTGAAAATTATTCAAACTTCCTTATTGGCTCGATTTTTCTTTCATTTTTTTTTTTCTGCAAAAATTCTATGCTCAAACTGAAAATGACTTCCTGGAAATTATTTTTCGAGAAACTGGTACTTTCTTTGATTTTAAGTCCAGATGGAGAAAAATTTTGTGACTGTTATACATTTATAGATAAGCTAAAATAACATACAGTTTTCTAAAAGTGATTTTTCTGTTTATCGTAGAATATTGTTGAATTTACATATTTTCATGGTAAATGTCGTAAAGACTGTTTCCTGTTTGACTGTTTTTTTTTCTGTATACTTTTTAATACAACTTAAAGCCCTCCCCCCACTTGCACCGAAAAATTTAAATTTAATTAATATAATTCGTTCATTAATTAAAGATAATAAATTATTATTATTATTATTTTTATACAATAATTAACAGGGCTGTTATTCTAAATCTGAATTAGTGGTTTTCTACTAATGAATTAGCGAAAAGTGAGGTACTATAAAATTAAAAAACATTTTACTATTTTTTAGTAGAAAACTACTAATTAAATTAGTAAAAAATCTACTTATTTTAAAAGTAAAGTTTCACTATTTCAATTAGTACTTTTCTACTAAAAACACCTCCGGATGTCTAATACTGAATGTAAAACATCTCAAACCATAAATAAAATCCACAAATTTGTAGCTAAATCTTAAAAATTTCAATTTTAAAATTTTAAAAATTCTGTTATTACAGATGATCAAAATACCTACGATTTACAAATTTTTGGTATGAGGATAGCAAAATAGAGTATTGAATTGTTATATCTTTTAAGTCATTATAGTTTAAATAAAACCCAAACTTTAAGTAACTCGGATTCCAATTTGTTGCAACTTTTAAATTTCAATTAGTTCAGATTTAAATGCATATTAATTATTGCATAATAAATAAATAATATTAATTATTTCCCATTTTCACTATAATTTTTCTTTTTTTAATTCTTACAAAATTTCTAAGAGGTCTCTCACTTTTTTGAAACTGTTTAATTTTTATCTTATAGTTTTTTAATTATACAAAATTTTAAGATTTTTTCTCCTTTTACTTTTGATATATTTGTTTTTTGTATTTGTCTTTTTATTTTAGAATTTTCTTTAATTTTCTTCTTTTTGTGCAAATTATTTAATATTATTTTACACAAATTTTATCCACTAAACTTTTTATTTCGATGATTTTCATAATTATTTTCATATTTTTAAAAATAAATACGCTCATTTTTTTGTAAATTTATTCAATTTGTTTTCACATTTTGTCTAATTTTTTGCAAACTTCCTTAATTTTTCATAAAATTTTTAGATTTTCTTTATTTTTCTAAATTTATTGTTCAAATTGGTTCAAGTGTAATATTATAAAAATATTTTTGGATTAATTTTCCTAAACTTTTTTATTTTATGATTTTCAAATTTCTTTTGCGGACTTTTTATTTATCTTTATCTACATTTTTATTTTTATTTTTATTAATTCTAATTTTTTAGTAGATTTTAACCAAATTTTTTTTTTTTTTACTTTACACATTTTTTACAGTTTTTTTAGATTTCTTAAAAGCATTTTTGCTTCTTTTTAATTGTTTAGTTTTTTTTTTTCTTATAATAACGAATTTTTGAAAATATTTATTTGATGCTCTACATTTTTTAAATTTCTAAACTTTCTACTTTTCTGAAGACTTTTATTCTTTTATTTTAAATTACGTATAAATTTAATTTTGTACTAAATATTCTTATTAATTTGAACATCGTTCTTTTGTTTCGTAAAATTTCTTTTCTTTTACATTTTTCAACAATTTTTTGATTTCTTTTTTATTCAATTTGTCAAATAATTTTCTAATTTTAAAATTTTGTTCTCTTTAGTGAAACATTTAAACGTTTTGTTAATAATCATCTTATTTATTATTTTAATATAAAAAAAATTTCAGTAAATAGTTTAATTTTTTGAAAAGAGTTTTTACTTTTTTATATATTTTTATAACACTGTTTCATTCCTGTGTTGTTTTTTAAATTTTTTCTTCGTTTCTTTAATAAACTACTGACAAATAAACATTTGGAGATTTTATCTATTGATTACATTTTTAAAAAATCAATTTTTGATTTAAATAATAAATATCCTATTTAAATAAAAAAAAATCGGATTTTTTTTATTTTTATCAGCCTTGATAAGTAATGATTAATTAATTAAATGTATTTTTAATTTAAATTCTTATATTTGAGGAAACCTCAATTTAACCCTCATTGACATTAAACGGGTTAATTAAGTAATTAAATAATCAGTTAAATAAATTAAATTTATATTCTTTGGATCTGAAGGGGTTTTTTTTAAAAAAAAAACCCTTTTTAGTGAGGGGGGTTTAGGGGGGTAAAACAGCTCCAAAAAAACGTTCAATCAATTACAGATTTTCCAAACGTTTAAGTTCAAGGAGTTAATTATATTTATTATTGATGTTACAAAACTTTTTATAAACTCTTGTTTCTTTATTGCGAAATGTCATTTAAAATTAAAATTTTAGTTACTTTTATGGTGTATTTTTCTGTAAGTGGAATAAGATATATTTTCTTTATTTTTTTACTTCAGTATATAACAACATTAAATATTAATGTTCGCGAATAGACTTCATAATGAAAGTAGACCATAATTATCACTAATAAAAGGCCCCATGAATCGTTTTAGTGATTCACCTCGATGTTTAGTGAATCACGTGACCTTCATGATTTTTCTCGGCAGAAAGCAGAACAAGAGAAGTTTTGAAATTATAATTGTGCATCTTTTGTTTGACATTTTTAGAAAATTAACTAATTGTTTTTATTATTTTATTGATTATGTAGGTATTAATATTATATATTTTGATATTAATTGACATATTAATATTAAATATTGATTAATTAATATTATTTATTATTAAGTTAATTTATATAATTTATCGTCTTTTCAATGCAAGAAACAAATAACCATATTATTTTCTAATTTTGTAATATACACGGGATATCAGAACAATGTAGAAGTGAAGGTTGCTTTGAGTGTCTTTTTCATAAAAAATTTGAGTAATTTGTCAAAAGTAATGTGCCACTTTATATTCCAGAATTACAATCAAATGCGCTATTCTCACTGCGATTTCACATAGAAAATATATATATACATAGTTTCATTAACCACTTTCCAAGAAAAGTAATTTGTAGAAATGTGGAAGGCAAAGGTTAAGTACAAGTTGTTCCTATAACGAAATCAAGAAGAAAAGTTTTTTGCAAAAGTCACTTCTGTACTTTCTGAACCTATTTCACTTTATCTTCATAATCTATACATTTTAGATTCTTATAAGCAATTCATAACAATTGCAAGCTATATAAATTTTTAATAATGTAAAATGATGATACCTAAACCTTCCAAATAAAAAAATATATTCTTTTTTATTGTTTCAAACTAAAATGCAACTTTGGCGATATAACTTTATGAAATTTGCTTCTTTCTGATTAGCTCAAAATAAGAGTCGATTGACTTGAATGAGTCTGCAATAAAATAACATTTATGTGATATTACACTGTCACTGATCCTTGCTACTGGTGTAATTATTCCCAAGAGTCAACTTCCCAACCAGTTGTCTATATAGTACACATATACATACATATATATTTTTCTTTTTGTTTCTGTTTGAGTACATGACTATATTTAGACGTATAGCCGGACCTTTTGCACGTGTTCGCATTTTCACGCTTCGAGAAAGTTACTGATCTTTCATACTTCATTACTTTTATGCAAAGATCCAAATCGACTCATTTCAGTGTTGTTAATAGTAAATATTTAAATATCTGACCAAAAAAAAGAAAACCTTAACTTTCTTTAAACTTAACTTTATAATTGTTCTCTTTTTCTGCTCACTTTCGAATATAACTGTTTTTTATACGCTTAAAAATTATTTAAATTAATGAATAATTAATTAAAATATAAAAATAAAAAAAAAAAACAATTAATTCGTGAAAGTAATTTTTCTTTTAATCAAGCTCTGTTTATTGATGATTTGAAAGATTCAATTAAGTATTCATATTTAATTAGGAACTTTGTATTCTGGATTAACACACGATTATTATAACTCATGACTTGTTTCATTAAAGATTCCTGAGTCGAAGTTGTGTAATAATAATGTTTTTAAAACTAGTGTATAAGGACTTTTTTTCTCTCTTTGTAGTTAGAAAATTTGAAAGTGAGAGTCAATGTAATTATTATATATTTCCTGGCAGCTGGATTCGCAATTACATTATTATTTTACACAAACGTGCTTGTTTATAAATTACCGCCACTCGCAATGCCAGAAAAAATCTCAAGTTTGTTTGCAAAAAATATATAATGCACAAGGACAAGTTTTGTATTATATTTCAACACTCTGCGAAGAAAAGAATTCTGTATTTTCTGAAAGAATATATTTATTCAAGTCTTGGAAATTTGTACTTTCATTATAAAGACGAAATTAGTGATAAAAATAATAAAAAGAGTTTTAAAAACTTGTACAAAATGTAAACTAATTGTAAACTGTTTTACAAATTTAAGTTTTCATCAGTTTTAATTATTTAGTTTGGTATATATCAAACAGTAAAATTATTATGCATAAATATACTTTATTGTTTTTACTTTTTTTTCAAAGGAACTAATTTCTCCATAACAAATTCATGTTTTAATTGAAAAATTTAAGTAATACATATAAAATTTGAGGGATACTATTAAGCAGTTTGTAGACGATTTGTAATGCCACATATTATTTAAATGTAAAATGTACACATATCTAACTTGAAGATTGAAATTATCGAGAAATGATTAATAATTGAAACAAAGAAATTTAATTAATTCTATTATAAAAACATCTATTCCTTTCAATTATTGTTTTACTGTTCATAGCGAAACAATTTCTTTGTTCCGTAACATATATGATTATTTATCAATATCTTTAAGAAAAATCTACCGTTTTGTGCAAAACGAGTTGAAAAGTGACAAAACGATGAGTAAAGAGACAATATTTCCAAGCTGTGAGAGAGGCTCTTTGTCACACATATAAACAAGAAAAGTAAGGCCCTTTGTGCCATGTAATCTGCGACCTCGACATGAAATAAGTATATTGCGTGAAACTCGCGTCTTTATAGTAATGCTTTTATATATGCAATAATACACGCACGTGTGTGCTGAACTTCTGAATATATAAATATACAAAAACAATATACTTATCTATACGCAATTTAGACACTTTTGTCTATTAGCGCACTTTGACATCAGTCTTTAAAAAAAAAATCATATAAATCATGTAATAAAGTGCATATAATACTGCTACCGTAACATAATTGCATACAACATTTATAGTGGCGCCTATAATGAGAAACTGTGAAAGTAAGAGAAAAAACTGTCTGGACTCTGAACTCAAATAATTATCTCTTAAAAGGGGAGTAAGTTTCGAATATCAGTTTCTCCAAAAATGGAATATTTTTATACAAGTTTGTTTCTTTATTTTGCACTGTTTTAAGTTAAGTTGCGCTGTTAAATTTCAATAATTGGCAAAAATTTTATAATACTCGTTTTATCACACATATATTATATTTTTGAGGTTATATTCTCGATTATATTCTCACTCTAAATGACTAGAGCAATTGAATTTACTTGCTCTAATTATGTTTGTCTGTTCTCGCCTACTCGAGACATTTTTTCCGTTGACCTCTTATTTCATTGAGGAAGTTCATTTCTTTAATTTTTGAACTATCCCTCTTGCTTGTTCTACGCACGAGTACAGGGAATTCTTTCTACAATTTTAGACACTTAACAAGACTGATAAATATCATGATTTTAAAAAAAAATCAATTTTTTTTTTTTTTTTTTTAAATATATAAAATCAGTGTACAAAATTTTCTAATCTTTATTTGTAAGTAGTTTGTTTTTTAAACTTTGAACAATTAATAAGAAATAATGAAGAATGAAACATTTAATCAAAATCAAACGAGTTATGTCGAGTAAATGAGAAAATTTCAAAAAAATATCTGTATTTTGATATAATTGCAAAATTAAGAAAATTGGGTAAAAGCAATGAAAAAATGATCAATTATTTTAAAAAAATATTAAAACGTAAAAAGATCAGAAAACAGTCTATTATAAGAAAATGTGAAAATTGTTTTAAATAAAAAAAGTCATGCGGACATTTAAGAGGGTCTAAACAAGGTCTAGTGCATCCCCTTAATTTAACAAACTGTAAAAAAAAATGTAGAAAATATAAAGAATAAAAATTTGGTAAGAATCTACTAAAAATTAGAATTAATAAAAATAAAATAAAAAAATGTATGTAAATAAACTTAAATGAATTATTATTATTATTATTATTATTAAACCAATAATATTTTTATAATATTACATTCAATTCAAGTTCAACAATAAATTTAGACAAATAAAGAAAATCGGAAAATTTTATGAAAAAATAAGTAAGTTTACAAAAAATAGACTAGAAAACAAATTAAATAAATTTACAAACAAATGAGCGGATTTGTTTTAAAAAATATGGAAATAATTAAAAAAAATCAACTAACAAATAAAATGTAAAAAAAAATTTAGTGAATGTTATAATAACAAAATTGTGTAAAATGATATTAAATAATTTGCATAAAAAGAAGAAAATTAAAGCAAAAGCTAAAATAAAAAGACAAATAAATAAAAAAATGCCATAAGTAAAAAAAGAAAAATTCTTAAAATTTTGTAAAAATAAGAAATTATAAGATTAAAATTAAACAGTTTCGAAAAAGTAAAATCCTTTTGAAATCTTGCAAAAATTAAAAAAAATTATTATTGTGGATATGGAAATAATTAATATTATTTAATTATTGAGCATTAAAATTTGAATTCATTGAAATTTAAAAATTTAAATAAATTGGAATGAGTTAATTAAATTGAGTAAAATGTAAAATGAGAACGTTTAGCACAAGATTAAATTTACATAATATAAAATAAAGAATAAAAGTCTTCAAAAAAGTAGAAAAATGAAAAATTTGAAAAGTGTAGATAAAAGCAGCGAATTAATGTTTCCAAAATTCGTAATTAAAAGATAAAAATTAAACAAATTTAGAACTAAATTTAAAAGAAGGAAAAACGTTTCTAAGAAATGGAAAAATTATGACAAAAATTGAAAAATTAATTACAATGCTAGGAAGGACTAAAAAAATTTTATAACAACAAGAAAATTAAATAAATAGAAAGAAATATTTAAAACGATTTTTTTCTTAATCTGACAAACTGAAAAAAAGATAAAAATTTCAAAAATTGAAAAGTTTAAAAAGAATCTATTAAAAAATTAGAATTAATAAAAATAAAATAAAAAATGTATATAAAGACAAATAAAAATTCCACAAAAAAAATTTAAAAGTCCTTTAAAAATAAAATAGTTTAGGAAGATAAAAGCAAAAATATTTTTAATAATATTACACTTAATACAAGTTCAGCAATAAATTTTGAAAAATAAAGTAAAACTAAAAATTTTATGAAAAAAAAAGGAAGTGTGCAAAAAATAGACAAAATGTGAAAACAAATTGAACAAATTGACCAAAAAATGAGCGTATTTATTTTTAAAAATATGGAAATACTTAAGAAAATCAACGACATAAAAAGTTTAGTGAATGTTATAATAGTAAAATTGTGTGAAATGATATTAAATAATTTGCATAAAAGAAGAAAATTAAAGAAAAACCTAAAATAAAATACAAATACACAAAAAATACCAGAAGTAAAAAAAGAAAAATTCTTAAAATTTTGTAAAAATAAGAAATTACTCCCTAAATCTGAATTAGTTGAAAATAACTAATTTGAAAGCAAAAATTCAGCCACTAATTCAAATAGTTATATTTCTACTAATCATTTGGTAAAAAATAACTAATTATTAGTCAAATTCATTTTTAGTTTATATCAAAATAACTAATATTTTAGTAAAATTTTGTTTACTAATTCAATTAGTCGAATTTTAACTATTTTTTAGTTATGTTTTTACTAACAATTAGTCATTGTTTTACTAATAATTAGTTATTGTTAACTAATTGCTGAAATAAAAACTCAGGCACGATTTTACTAATTATTAGTTATTTTTAACTAATTCAGATTTAGAGAGTATAAGATAAAAAAAACAGTTTCGAAAAAGTAAAATCCCTTAGAAATCTTGTAAAAATTAAAAAAATGATTATTGTGAATATGGAAATAATAAATTAATATTATTTAATTATTAGCATTTAAATTTGAATTCATGGAAATTTTAAAATTAAAATAAATTGGAATGAGTTAATTAAATTGAGTTAATTAATTATTTAAATTATAATGATTTAAAAATATAAAAATGTATACATGATCAAAATGCAAAAAATTCGTAGATTGTAGGTATTTTGATCATCTGTATGAGCACCATTTTTTAAATTTTGTAAAGATTAAATTATTAAAAATGAAATTTTCAAGTTTTATTCACGAATTTCTGAGTTTTATTTATGGTTTCCGATTTTTTACATGCAGTATTAGACACCTAGAGAATTGTGAAGTTTTTCTCATTCTATCGGACCATGATATTCAATATATTTATAATTTAATTTCTTCTTATATTTTGTTTTTTAAATAGTATTCTATAGTTGAAATCATCGCACAAACAAATTTTGTTAAACACATTTTTTTCCGTTGAGAACTTCAAGCTGTTAAAATTTATCCTTCCTGGCTATCTAAAAAAAGAAGAATTACAATAACATTTTCTTAACAACCGTACTGTAAATTAATTTAATATTGTTGTAAAAGTTGTATTATATTATAGTTTAGAAAATAGTAATTTTTTTTTTAAATGTATAAACCGTTTTTTTTTAATTAATTAAAATATAACCATTTTGCGCGCTCTTTTATTGTTTCTATGTATAGAAGTTCCAACTTTATAAATTTATATCTTAAAAACCGAACGGTAAATTGCAAAAAAATTGTAACCATACGTGTAAAATAATGCATTTAACATGTCATTAAAATTTTATAAGAATCTGTAGAAAATCGATTTTTGGATAAACCACCTTAAATCGTGGATTTTAATGCAAATGCCCCAAATGATTTAAATCAATTGCAGCCCTGATACTTAAAAAACAAATTGATAAATTCTATTGTTTTTTTTTTTTTTGGTGCATATCTAAATGCTAAATTATTAGATCTATATAGTGAATGATTCTTTCTATATACCCATATAAATGAAGGTTAAACTGCATTCTGGAGTCGATTAAGTGTATGCACTGACTTGTTAAGAATGCTTGTGGTGTTCTTAAAGAAACAATTATTATCTTCATATACTTAAACTGTTTCGCAAAATGTGTTAGTAATAAATTTTGTACAGCATGTTAGTGCATGCGTGGCGTGTTTTCCTTTATATCCTATAATGGCTGGTCGTTCCCGAAGCACGTGAGTCTTTTTTATCCCGAATATTCTGTGGTGTGCGAGGGCAGGCAACAAGCACATATTTCACTTTATAAACACTATTTACGTAACACATCAAAAGGTAAAGAATCCCATACGTTAACCTCTCTCGATTGGTAGCCGCGTAACGGAAACAGCCTTTTTCCATAAACAAGTCTTATGCGCAAATTCCACGAATCGGAAGTATCACAGCAGACTTGTAATCACTTCCTTTGCCTCTGGTTCTCTCTCTTATGGATTCATTATAAAGAACTTCCGTTCCTCATTCTTGTTTAATTTTCTTCTCAGTTCCGAGGAGATCAAGATTTATGTCTGTTGCATCTCTAAACGAATTCATATTTTTGGTTTTGGAACACAGTATATTTTATGAATACAAAACTGTTATGATAATTTTTGTTTATTCTTATTTATCATTTCTTTTTTTATCTTGCTTTATGATTTATCACTTGTTTTTTTTAACTTATGATTTATTGTTTAGTTATATGTTATTCTTTTACAATTTATGCATATAATGAAATTTTAGAGATTGAATGTACTGTTCAATTTTATATAAAAACACCGCTCATTGATCGAAATTAAAAAAGAAATATTTAGCGGTAAAATTAAAACTCCGCAAATTTTAAACCTTTCATTCATCATTCTAAATAAATAACAAAAGTTTACTGTAAGATAATAGTTATTTTGACATAACCTGAAAATTAATTTGACTAATAATTAGTTTTTATTTTTTCACTAAATTATTAGTATAAATATAGCTATTTGTATTAGTAAGTGTGTTTTTGCATTCAAATTAGTTATTCAGGTTTAGAGAGTACCTATTCAAACCAATTTCAAAAAGTTTTGAAAAATAGATAAACGGTTAAAATTCAAATTTTAGTCATTTTAATCTTGATATAGAAATATAATTATGAATAGCTTAAAACTAATTTTTGATATAGGCAATTTTTCTTTAGGCGATTCTAAAAAGTTCTAAATATTTTTATACAATAGACAATTTAATTTAAAATGAATTTGTATTTATAGACAATTTATTTCTTAAGCAGTTTGCTACAATTTATAAGCAATTTTAAACTAGTTTTTAATAGTTCTGTAAAAAAGTTCTTAATAATATTAGTCTAATTATGAATCAGTCAAAATGACTAATTCATTCATAGTCACTTCTGACTTGCACTAATCAGAAACTGTACAAATTCAATTATTTTATCATCAGAAGATATTTACTTTTTAATTTAAGAAATAAGATTACTTTAAAAAGTAGAGTAATTTGTTTTTAACTTAAAATTTATCAAACTTTTTTTGATTACGTAATACAACAATTTTTCTTAAAATGCCGCTTAAAGTTTTGCAAATTAAATTAAGAAAGAAAATTAATTTTACGTTAGCATATTTACGAAAAAACAGAAATTTATAGTATTTTTGTTACTAATTGTATTAGTCACAATGTACCTAGAGTAATTAGATATTTGGCACAAACAAAATTTATTTGTGCCAAATAAACACATCTTTGTATTTGATTCAAATAAACATTTGTTTGACACAATTATAAAAATTTGTTTGACTCAAATAAATATTTATTTGGCTCTGAGACAAATATATTTTTTCGATGGCATAATGATTAGTTGAATTATTTAAATTCGAGATTAAATCCCAATATTCAAAATTGAAATTTGTTCAAAACTAATGTTTTGTATTACAAAAAATTGATTTGTATATTTTAAGAATTAAATTTCTCTTTTATATTCTGTGTTACAAAAGTTATTCCTAAAAATAATTATATATATAAAAAATGTTCAAATTAACATCCAGAACTTCAGGGTATTAAATTTATAAAATTTCTTAACAATTTTAAGTAGTTTTTAAAAGTTCTAAAAGTTTTGCACTGCGCTTCTAAATAGTCAAAAACAAGTTCTAAACAGTTTAAAACTAGTTCTAAACAGGTCCTTAGAACAACTATAAGTAGATCTTAATATTTTCTAACCTTTCTAAACCAATTCTAAATAATTCTAAAAAACTATTAAGAGTTTAAAAACAGGCTTTAACAATTTTAATCCTACTATAAATATAGATCCACACTATTTCTGAAGAGTTTTAAATAGTTATTTATAATTCTAAACAGTTTTGATCCAATTCTGAACGGTTTAATTTTAGTTTCATTCAAGGCTGTAATTGATTTAAATCATTGAGCATTTGCATTAAAATCATGATTTAAATAAAAAAAAAATAACAATTCTCCGGATGTCTAATACTGCATGTAAAAAGTCGCAAATCATAAAAAAAAAACCCAGAAATTTCTGAATATGTCATGAAAATTTTAATTTCAATATTTTATTCTTATTAAAATTTAAAAAATTGTGCTAAAACAGATGATCAAAATACCTACGATCGATCTACAAATTTTTAGTACTCTTTAAATCTGAATAATCTAATCTAAATCTGAAAACTACTATTTTAAGGGTGAAAACTCGTTTACCATGTCAAATAGTAATTTTATACTAATAATTTTGTAAAATACTACTAGTTTAATAGCGCGGTGAAACTAGCCGCCCGCCAGCCGGCAGAATCGCCCGGCCAGCAGAAGAATCCAGTGGCGTAGAAAGTAGCGCGTGACGCGGTAGGCCTCCGCGGCATTCTGGCCGGCACATTAGTCTAATAGAACTTTATCGAGAAAATTATTAACAATATTTAATCAATATTAATAGTGGAATGTTTAGACAATATTTTCCAGCCTTGGCAAAAAATTTTATAATAAAAATTGAGTCTAGGAAAAAACTCTAAATCTCAAAAGTTATAAAAATCGCGTTCTGCCAGCAGACGGGTCAGACGGCTATATATTAAAAACAATTATTATTAACAATATGTTATTAATTTTAACAGAGGAATGTTTAGACAATATTTTCCAGGCTTGGAAAAATTTTTAGGATAAAAATTAAGTCCAGGAAAAAACTTTAAATCCCAAAATTAGGAAAAATCGCGTTCTGCTAGCAGACGGGTCAGACGGCTAGATATTAAAAACAATTATTATTAACAATATGTATTTAATATTAACAGAGGAATGTTTAGACAATATTTTCCAGGCTTGGAAAAATTTTTAGGATAAAAATTAAGTCCAGGAAAAAACTTCAAATCCAAAAATTAGGAAAAATCGCGTTCTGCTAGCAGACGGGTCAGACGGCTAGATATTAAAAATAATTATTATTAACAATAAGTTATTAATTTTAACAAAGGGATGTTTAGACAATATTTTCCAGGCTTGGAAAAATTTTTAGGATAAAAATTAAGTCCAGGAAAAAACTTTAAATCCTAAAATTAGGAAAAATCGCGTTCTGCTAGCAGACGGGTCAGACGGCTAGATATTAAAAACAATTATTATTAACAATATGTATTTAATATTAACAGAGGAATGTTTAGACAATATTTTCCAGGCTTGGAAAAATTTTTAGGATAAATATTAAGTCCAGGAAAAAACTTTAAATCCAAAAATTAGGAAAAATCGCGTTCTGCTAGCAGACGGGTCAGACGGCTAGATATTAAAAATAATTATTATAAACAATATGTTATTAATTTTAACAAAGGAATGTTTTGACAATATTTTCCAGGCTTGGAAAAATTTTTAGGATAAAAATTAAGTCCAGGAAAAAACTTTAAATCCTAAAATTAGGAAAAATCGCGTTCTGCTAGCAGACGGGTCAGACGGCTAGATATTAAAAACAATTATTATTAACAATATGTATTTAATATTAACAGAGGAATGTTTAGACAATATTTTCCAGGCTTGGAAAAATTTTTAGGATAAATATTAAGTCCAGGAAAAAACTTTAAATCCAAAAATTAGGAAAAATCGCGTTCTGCTAGCAGACGGGTCAGACGGCTAGATATTAAAAATAATTATTATAAACAATATGTTATTAATTTTAACAAAGGAATGTTTTGACAATATTTTCCAGGCTTGGAAAAATTTTTAGGATAAAAATTAAGTCCAGGAAAAAACTTTAAATCCAAAAATTAGGAAAAATCGCGTTCTGCTAGCAGACGGGTCAGACGGCTAGATATTAAAAATAATTATTATAAACAATATGTTATTAATTTTAACAAAGGAATGTTTTGACAATATTTTCCAGGCTTGGAAAAATTTTTAGGATAAAAATTAAGTCCAGGAAAAAACTTCAAATCCAAAAATTAGGAAAAATCGCGTTCTGCTAGCAGACGGGTCAGACGGCTAGATATTAAAAATAATTATTATTAACAATAAGTTATTAATTTTAACAAAGGGATGTTTAGACAATATTTTCCAGGCTTGGAAAAATTTTTAGGATAAAAATTAAGTCCAGGAAAAAACTTTAAATCCTAAAATTAGGAAAAATCGCGTTCTGCTAGCAGACGGGTCAGACGGCTAGATATTAAAAACAATTATTATTAACAATATGTATTTAATATTAACAGAGGAATGTTTAGACAATATTTTCCAGGCTTGGAAAAATTTTTAGGATAAATATTAAGTCCAGGAAAAAACTTTAAATCCAAAAATTAGGAAAAATCGCGTTCTGCTAGCAGACGGGTCAGACGGCTAGATATTAAAAATAATTATTATAAACAATATGTTATTAATTTTAACAAAGGAATGTTTTGACAATATTTTCCAGGCTTGGAAAAATTTTTAGGATAAAAATTAAGTCCAGGAAAAAACTTTAAATCCTAAAATTAGGAAAAATCGCGTTCTGCTAGCAGACGGGTCAGACGGCTAGATATTAAAAACAATTATTATTAACAATATGTATTTAATATTAACAGAGGAATGTTTAGACAATATTTTCCAGGCTTGGAAAAATTTTTAGGATAAATATTAAGTCCAGGAAAAAACTTTAAATCCAAAAATTAGGAAAAATCGCGTTCTGCTAGCAGACGGGTCAGACGGCTAGATATTAAAAATAATTATTATAAACAATATGTTATTAATTTTAACAAAGGAATGTTTTGACAATATTTTCCAGGCTTGGAAAAATTTTTAGGATAAAAATTAAGTCCAGGAAAAAACTTTAAATCCAAAAATTAGGAAAAATCGCGTTCTGCTAGCAGACGGGTCAGACGGCTAGATATTAAAAATAATTATTATAAACAATATGTTATTAATTTTAACAAAGGAATGTTTTGACAATATTTTCCAGGCTTGGAAAAATTTTTAGGATAAAAATTAAGTCCAGGAAAAAACTTTAAATCCAAAAATTAGGAAAAATCGCGTTCTGCTAGCAGACGGGTCAGACGGCTAGATATTAAAAATAATTATTATTAACAATAAGTTATTAATTTTAACAAAGGGATGTTTAGACAATATTTTCCAGGCTTGGAAAAATTTTTAGGATAAAAATTAAGTCCAGGAAAAAACTTTAAATCCTAAAATTAGGAAAAATCGCGTTCTGCTAGCAGACGGGTCAGACGGCTAGATATTAAAAACAATTATTATTAACAATATGTATTTAATATTAACAGAGGAATGTTTAGACAATATTTTCCAGGCTTGGAAAAATTTTTAGGATAAATATTAAGTCCAGGAAAAAACTTTAAATCCAAAAATTAGGAAAAATCGCGTTCTGCTAGCAGACGGGTCAGACGGCTAGATATTAAAAATAATTATTATAAACAATATGTTATTAATTTTAACAAAGGAATGTTTTGACAATATTTTCCAGGCTTGGAAAAATTTTTAGGATAAAAATTAAGTCCAGGAAAAAACTTTAAATCCAAAAATTAGGAAAAATCGCGTTCTGCTAGCAGACGGGTCAGACGGCTAGATATTAAAAATAATTATTATAAACAATATGTTATTAATTTTAACAAAGGAATGTTTTGACAATATTTTCCAGGCTTGGAAAAATTTTTAGGATAAAAATTAAGTCCAGGAAAAAACTTTAAATCCAAAAATTAGGAAAAATCGCGTTCTGCTAGCAGACGGGTCAGACGGCTAGATATTAAAAATAATTATTATTAACAATAAGTTATTAATTTTAACAAAGGGATGTTTAGACAATATTTTCCAGGCTTGGAAAAATTTTTAGGATAAAAATTAAGTCCAGGAAAAAACTTTAAATCCCAAAATTAGGAAAAATCGCGTTCTGCTAGCAGACGGGTCAGACGGCTAGATATTAAAAACAATTATTATTAACAATATGTATTTAATATTAACAGAGGAATGTTTAGACAATATTTTCCAGGCTTGGAAAAATTTTTAGGATAAAAATTAAGTCCAGGAAAAAACTTTAAATGCAAAAATTAGGAAAAATCGCGTTCTGCTAGCAGACGGGTCAGACGGCTAGATATTAAAAATAATTATTATTAACAATAAGTTATTAATTTTAACAAAGGAATGTTTAGACAATATTTTCCAGGCTTGGAAAAATTTTTAGGATAAAAATTAAGTCCAGGAAAAAACTTTAAATCCTAAAATTAGGAAAAATCGCGTTCTGCTAGCAGACGGGTCAGACGGCTAGATATTAAAAACAATTATTATTAACAATATGTATTTAATATTAACAGAGGAATGTTTAGACAATATTTTCCAGGCTTGGAAAAATTTTTAGGATAAATATTAAGTCCAGGAAAAAACTTTAAATCCAAAAATTAGGAAAAAACGCGTTCTGCTAGCAGACGGGTCAGACGGCTAGATATTAAAAATAATTATTATTAACAATAAGTTATTAATTTTAACAAATGGATGTTTAGACAATATTTTCCAGGCTTGGAAAAATTTTTAGGATAAAAATTAAGTCCAGGAAAAAACTTTAAATCCTAAAATTAGGAAAAATCGCGTTCTGCTAGCAGACGGGTCAGACGGCTAGATATTAAAAACAATTATTATTAACAATATGTATTTAATATTAACAGAGGAATGTTTAGACAATATTTTCCAGGCTTGGAAAAATTTTTAGGATAAATATTAAGTCCAGGAAAAAACTTTAAATCCAAAAATTAGGAAAAATCGCGTTCTGCTAGCAGACGGGTCAGACGGCTAGATATTAAAAATAATTATTATAAACAATATGTTATTAATTTTAACAAAGGAATGTTTTGACAATATTTTCCAGGCTTGGAAAAATTTTTAGGATAAAAATTAAGTCCAGGAAAAAACTTTAAATCCAAAAATTAGGAAAAATCGCGTTCTGCTAGCAGACGGGTCAGACGGCTAGATATTAAAAATAATTATTATTAACAATAAGTTATTAATTTTAACAAAGGGATGTTTAGACAATATTTTCCAGGCTTGGAAAAATTTTTAGGATAAAAATTAAGTACAGGAAAAAACTTTAAATCCTAAAATTAGGAAAAATCGCGTTCTGCTAGCAGACGGGTCAGACGGCTAGATATTAAAAACAATTATTATTAACAATATGTATTTAATATTAACAGAGGAATGTTTAGACAATATTTTCCAGGCTTGGAAAAATTTTTAGGATAAAAATTAAGTCCAGGAAAAAACTTTAAATGCAAAAATTAGGAAAAATCGCGTTCTGCTAGCAGACGGGTCAGACGGCTAGATATTAAAAATAATTATTATTAACAATAAGTTATTAATTTTAACAAAGGAATGTTTAGACAATATTTTCCAGGCTTGGAAAAATTTTTAGGATAAAAATTAAGTCCAGGAAAAAACTTTAAATCCTAAAATTAGGAAAAATCGCGTTCTGCTAGCAGACGGGTCAGACGGCTAGATATTAAAAACAATTATTATTAACAATATGTATTTAATATTAACAGAGGAATGTTTAGACAATATTTTCCAGGCTTGGAAAAATTTTTAGGATAAATATTAAGTCCAGGAAAAAACTTTAAATCCAAAAATTAGGAAAAAACGCGTTCTGCTAGCAGACGGGTCAGACGGCTAGATATTAAAAATAATTATTATTAACAATAAGTTATTAATTTTAACAAAGGAATGTTTAGACAATATTTTCCAGGCTTGGAAAAATTTTTAGGATAAAAATTAAGTCCAGGAAAAAACTTTAAATCCTAAAATTAGGAAAAATCGCGTTCTGCTAGCAGACGGGTCAGACGGCTAGATATTAAAAACAATTATTATTAACAATATGTATTTAATATTAACAGAGGAATGTTTAGACAATATTTTCCAGGCTTGGAAAAATTTTTAGGATAAATATTAAGTCCAGGAAAAAACTTTAAATCCAAAAATTAGGAAAAAACGCGTTCTGCTAGCAGACGGGTCAGACGGCTAGATATTAAAAATAATTATTATTAACAATAAGTTATTAATTTTAACAAATGGATGTTTAGACAATATTTTCCAGGCTTGGAAAAATTTTTAGGATAAAAATTAAGTCCAGGAAAAAACTTTAAATCCTAAAATTAGGAAAAATCGCGTTCTGCTAGCAGACGGGTCAGACGGCTAGATATTAAAAACAATTATTATTAACAATATGTATTTAATATTAACAGAGGAATGTTTAGACAATATTTTCCAGGCTTGGAAAAATTTTTAGGATAAATATTAAGTCCAGGAAAAAACTTTAAATCCAAAAATTAGGAAAAATCGCGTTCTGCTAGCAGACGGGTCAGACGGCTAGATATTAAAAATAATTATTATAAACAATATGTTATTAATTTTAACAAAGGAATGTTTTGACAATATTTTCCAGGCTTGGAAAAATTTTTAGGATAAAAATTAAGTCCAGGAAAAAACTTTAAATCCAAAAATTAGGAAAAATCGCGTTCTGCTAGCAGACGGGTCAGACGGCTAGATATTAAAAATAATTATTATTAACAATAAGTTATTAATTTTAACAAAGGGATGTTTAGACAATATTTTCCAGGCTTGGAAAAATTTTTAGGATAAAAATTAAGTACAGGAAAAAACTTTAAATCCTAAAATTAGGAAAAATCGCGTTCTGCTAGCAGACGGGTCAGACGGCTAGATATTAAAAACAATTATTATTAACAATATGTATTTAATATTAACAGAGGAATGTTTAGACAATATTTTCCAGGCTTGGAAAAATTTTTAGGATAAAAATTAAGTCCAGGAAAAAACTTTAAATGCAAAAATTAGGAAAAATCGCGTTCTGCTAGCAGACGGGTCAGACGGCTAGATATTAAAAATAATTATTATTAACAATAAGTTATTAATTTTAACAAAGGAATGTTTAGACAATATTTTCCAGGCTTGGAAAAATTTTTAGGATAAAAATTAAGTCCAGGAAAAAACTTTAAATCCTAAAATTAGGAAAAATCGCGTTCTGCTAGCAGACGGGTCAGACGGCTAGATATTAAAAACAATTATTATTAACAATATGTATTTAATATTAACAGAGGAATGTTTAGACAATATTTTCCAGGCTTGGAAAAATTTTTAGGATAAAAATTAAGTCCAGGAAAAAACTTTAAATGCAAAAATTAGGAAAAATTGCGTTCTGCTAGCAGACGGGTCAGACGGCTAGATATTAAAAACAATTATTATTAACAATATGTATTTAATATTAACAGAGGAATGTTTAGATAATATTTTCCAGGCTTGGAAAAATTTTTAGGATAAAAATTAAGTCCAGGAAAATACTTTAAATCCAAAAATTAGGAAAAATCGCGTTCTGCTAGCAGACGGGTCAGACGGCTAGATATTAAAAATAATTATTATAAACAATATGTATTTAATATTAACAGAGGAATGTTTAGACAATATTTTCCAGGCTTGGAAAAATTTTTAGGATAAAAATTAAGTCCAGGAAAAAACTTCAAATCCAAAAATTGGGAAAAATCGCGTTCTGCTAGCAGACGGGTCAGACGGCTAGATATTAAAAATAATTATTATTAACAATAAGTTATTAATTTTAACAAAGGAATGTTTAGACAATATTTTCCAGGCTTTGAAAAATTTTTAGGATAAAAATTAAGTCCAGGAAAAAACTTTAAATCCTAAAATTAGGAAAAATCGCGTTCTGCTAGCAGACGGGTCAGACGGCTAGATATTAAAAATAATTATTATTAACAATATGTATTTAATATTAACAAAGGAATGTTTAGACAATATTTTCCAGGCTTGGAAAAATTTTTAGGATAAAAATTAAGTCCAGGAAAAAACTTCAAATCCAAAAATTAGGAAAAATCGCGTTCTGCTAGCAGACGGGAAAATATTGTCTAAACATTCCTCTGTATAAATTAATAACATATTGTTAATAATAATTATTTTTAATATCTAGCCGTCTGACCCGTCTGTTAGTAGAACGCGATTTTTCCTAATTTTGGGATTTAAAGTTTTTTCCTGAACTAAATTTTTATCCTAAAAATTTTTCCAAGCCTGGAAAATATTGTCTAAATATTCCTCTGTTAAAATTAATAACATATTGTTAATAATAATTATTTTTAATATCTAGCCGTCTGACCCGTCTGCTGGCAGAACGCGATTTTTCCTACTTTTGGGATTTAAAGTTTTTTCCTGGACTTAATTTTTATCCTAAAAATTTTTCCAAGCCTGGAAAATATTGTCTAAACATTCCTCTCTTAATATTAAATACATATTGTTAATAATAATTATTTTTAATATCTAGCCGTCTGACCCGTCTGCTAGCAGAACGCGATTTTTCCTGATTTTGGGATTTAAAGTTTTTTCCTGGACTTTATTTTTATCCTAAAAATTTTTCCAAGCCTGGAAAATATTGTCTAAACATTCCTTTGTTAAAATTAATAACTTATTGTTAATAATAATTATTTTTAATATCTAGCCGTCTGACCCGTCTGCTAGCAGAACGCGATTTTTCCTAATTTTAGGATTTAAAGTTTTTTCCTGGACTTAATTTTTATCCTAAAAATTTTTCAAAGCCTGGAAAATATTGTCTGAACATTCCTCTGTTAATATTAAATACATATTGTTAATAATAATTGTTTTTAATATCTAGCCGTCTGACCCGTCTGCTAGCAGAACGCGATTTTTCCTAATTTTAGGATTTAAAGTTTTTTCCTGGACTTAATTTTTATCCTAAAAATTTTTCCAAGCCTGGAAAATATTGTCTAAACATTCCTCTCTTAATATTAAATACATATTGTTAATAATAATTATTTTTAATATCTAGCCGTCTGACCCGTCTGCTAGCAGAACGCGATTTTTCCTAATTTTGGGATTTAAAGTTTTTTCCTGGACTAAATTTTTATCCTAAAAATTTTTCCAAGCCTGGAAAATATTGTCTAAACATCCCTTTGTTAAAATTAATAACTTATTGTTAATAATAATTATTTTTAATATCTAGCCGTCTGACCCGTCTGCTAGCAGAACGCGATTTTTCCTAATTTTGGGATTTAAAGTTTTTTCCTGGACTTAAATTTTATCCTAAAAATTTTTCCAAGCCTGGAAAATATTGTCTAAACATTCCTCTGTATAAATTAATAACATATTGTTAATAATAATTATTTTTAATATCTAGCCGTCTGACCCGTCTGCTAGCAGAACGCGATTTTTCCTAATTTTTGGATTTAAAGTTTTTTCCTGGACTTAATTTTTATCCTAAAAATTTTTCCAAGCCTGGAAAATATTGTCTAAACATCCCTTTGTTAAAATTAATAACTTATTGTTAATAATAATTATTTTTAATATCTAGCCGTCTGACCCGTCTGCTAGCAGAACGCGATTTTTCCTAATTTTAGGATTTAAAGTTTTTTCCTGGACTTAATTTTTATCCTAAAAATTTTTCCAAGCCTGGAAAATATTGTCTAAACATCCCTTTGTTAAAATTAATAACTTATTGTTAATAATAATTATTTTTAATATCTAGCCGTCTGACCCGTCTGCTAGCAGAACGCGATTTTTCCTAATTTTTGGATTTAAAGTTTTTTCCTGGACTTAATTTTTATCCTAAAAATTTTTCCAAACCTGGAAAATATTGTCAAAACATTCCTTTGTTAAAATTAATAACATATTGTTTATAATAATTATTTTTAATATCTAGCCGTCTGACCCGTCTGCTAGCAGAACGCGATTTTTCCTAATTTTTGGATTTAAAGTTTTTTCCTGGACTTAATTTTTATCCTAAAAATTTTTCCAAGCCTGGAAAATATTGTCTAAACATTCCTCTGTTAATATTAAATGCATATTGTTAATAACAATTATTTTTAATATCTAGCCGTCTGACCCGTCTGCTAGCAGAACGCGATTTTTCCTAATTTTTGGATTTAAAGTTTTTTCCTGGACTTAATTTTTATCCTAAAAATTTTTCCAAGCCTGGAAAATATTGTCTAAACATTCCTCTGTTAATATTAAATGCATATTGTTAATAACAATTATTTTTAATATCTAGCCGTCTGACCCGTCTGCTAGCAGAACGCGATTTTTCCTAATTTTGGGATTTAAAGTTTTTTCCTGGACTAAATTTTTATCCTAAAAATTTTTCCAAGCCTGGAAAATATTGTCTAAATATTCCTCTGTTAAAATTAATAACATATTGTTAATAATAATTATTTTTAATATCTAGCCGTCTGACCCGTCTGCTGGCAGAACGCGATTTTTCCTACTTTTGGGATTTAAAGTTTTTTCCTGGACTTAATTTATATCCTAAAAATTTTTCCAAGCCTGGAAAATATTGTCTAAACATTCCTCTCTTAATATTAAATACATATTGTTAATAATAATTATTTTTAATATCTAGCCGTCTGACCCGTCTGCTAGCAGAACGCGATTTTTCCTTATTTTGGGATTTAAAGTTTTTTCCTGGACTTTATTTTTATCCTAAAAATTTTTCCAAGCCTGGAAAATATTGTCTAAACATTCCTTTGTTAAAATTAATAACTTATTGTTAATAATAATTATTTTTAATATCTAGCCGTCTGACCCGTCTGCTAGCAGAACGCGATTTTTCCTAATTTTAGGATTTAAAGTTTTTTCCTGGACTTAATTTTTATCCTAAAAATTTTTCAAAGCCTGGAAAATATTGTCTGAACATTCCTCTGTTAATATTAAATACATATTGTTAATAATAATTGTTTTTAATATCTAGCCGTCTGACCCGTCTGCTAGCAGAACGCGATTTTTCCTAATTTTAGGATTTAAAGTTTTTTCCTGGACTTAATTTTTATCCTAAAAATTTTTCCAAGCCTGGAAAATATTGTCTAAACATTCCTCTCTTAATATTAAATACATATTGTTAATAATAATTATTTTTAATATCTAGCCGTCTGACCCGTCTGCTAGCAGAACGCGATTTTTCCTAATTTTGGGATTTAAAGTTTTTTCCTGGACTAAATTTTTATCCTAAAAATTTTTCCAAGCCTGGAAAATATTGTCTAAACATCCCTTTGTTAAAATTAATAACTTATTGTTAATAATAATTATTTTTAATATCTAGCCGTCTGACCCGTCTGCTAGCAGAACGCGATTTTTCCTAATTTTGGGATTTAAAGTTTTTTCCTGGACTTAAATTTTATCCTAAAAATTTTTCCAAGCCTGGAAAATATTGTCTAAACATTCCTCTGTATAAATTAATAACATATTGTTAATAATAATTATTTTTAATATCTAGCCGTCTGACCCGTCTGCTAGCAGAACGCGATTTTTCCTAATTTTTGGATTTAAAGTTTTTTCCTGGACTTAATTTTTATCCTAAAAATTTTTCCAAGCCTGGAAAATATTGTCTAAACATCCCTTTGTTAAAATTAATAACTTATTGTTAATAATAATTATTTTTAATATCTAGCCGTCTGACCCGTCTGCTAGCAGAACGCGATTTTTCCTAATTTTGGGATTTAAAGTTTTTTCCTGGACTTAAATTTTATCCTAAAAATTTTTCCAAGCCTGGAAAATATTGTCTAAACATTCCTCTGTATAAATTAATAACATATTGTTAATAATAATTATTTTTAATATCTAGCCGTCTGACCCGTCTGCTAGCAGAACGCGATTTTTCCTAATTTTTGGATTTAAAGTTTTTTCCTGGACTTAATTTTTATCCTAAAAATTTTTCCAAGCCTGGAAAATATTGTCTAAACATCCCTTTGTTAAAATTAATAACTTATTGTTAATAATAATTATTTTTAATATCTAGCCGTCTGACCCGTCTGCTAGCAGAACGCGATTTTTCCTAATTTTAGGATTTAAAGTTTTTTCCTGGACTTAATTTTTATCCTAAAAATTTTTCCAAGCCTGGAAAATATTGTCTAAACATCCCTTTGTTAAAATTAATAACTTATTGTTAATAATAATTATTTTTAATATCTAGCCGTCTGACCCGTCTGCTAGCAGAACGCGATTTTTCCTAATTTTGGGATTTAAAGTTTTTTCCTGGACTAAATTTTTATCCTAAAAATTTTTCCAAGCCTGGAAAATATTGTCTAAACATCCCTTTGTTAAAATTAATAACTTATTGTTAATAATAATTATTTTTAATATCTAGCCGTCTGACCCGTCTGCTAGCAGAACGCGATTTTTCCTAATTTTGGGATTTAAAGTTTTTTCCTGGACTTAAATTTTATCCTAAAAATTTTTCCAAGCCTGGAAAATATTGTCTAAACATTCCTCTGTATAAATTAATAACATATTGTTAATAATAATTATTTTTAATATCTAGCCGTCTGACCCGTCTGCTAGCAGAACGCGATTTTTCCTAATTTTTGGATTTAAAGTTTTTTCCTGGACTTAATTTTTATCCTAAAAATTTTTCCAAGCCTGGAAAATATTGTCTAAACATCCCTTTGTTAAAATTAATAACTTATTGTTAATAATAATTATTTTTAATATCTAGCCGTCTGACCCGTCTGCTAGCAGAACGCGATTTTTCCTAATTTTGGGATTTAAAGTTTTTTCCTGGACTTAAATTTTATCCTAAAAATTTTTCCAAGCCTGGAAAATATTGTCTAAACATTCCTCTGTATAAATTAATAACATATTGTTAATAATAATTATTTTTAATATCTAGCCGTCTGACCCGTCTGCTAGCAGAACGCGATTTTTCCTAATTTTTGGATTTAAAGTTTTTTCCTGGACTTAATTTTTATCCTAAAAATTTTTCCAAGCCTGGAAAATATTGTCTAAACATCCCTTTGTTAAAATTAATAACTTATTGTTAATAATAATTATTTTTAATATCTAGCCGTCTGACCCGTCTGCTAGCAGAACGCGATTTTTCCTAATTTTAGGATTTAAAGTTTTTTCCTGGACTTAATTTTTATCCTAAAAATTTTTCCAAGCCTGGAAAATATTGTCTAAACATCCCTTTGTTAAAATTAATAACTTATTGTTAATAATAATTATTTTTAATATCTAGCCGTCTGACCCGTCTGCTAGCAGAACGCGATTTTTCCTAATTTTGGGATTTAAAGTTTTTTCCTGGACTTTATTTTTATCCTAAAAATTTTTCCAAGCCTGGAAAATATTGTCTAAACATTCCTTTGTTAAAAGTAATAACATATTGTTAATAATAATTATTTTTAATATCTAGCCGTCTGACCCGTCTGCTAGCAGAACGCGATTTTTCCTAATTTTGGGATTTAAAGTTTTTTCCTGGACTTAATTTTTATCCTAAAAATTTTTCCAAGCCTGGAAAATATTGTCTAAACATTCCTCTCTTAATATTAAATACATATTGTTAATAATAATTATTTTTACTATCTAGCCGTCTGACCCGTCTGCTAGCAGAACGCGATTTTTCCTAATTTTAGGATTTAAAGTTTTTTCCTGGACTTAATTTTTATCCTAAAAATTTTTCCAAGCCTGGAAAATATTGTCTAAACATCCCTTTGTTAAAATTAATAACTTATTGTTAATAATAATTATTTTTAATATCTAGCCGTCTGACCCGTCTGCTAGCAGAACGCGATTTTTCCTAATTTTTGGATTTAAAGTTTTTTCCTGGACTTAATTTTTATCCTAAAAATTTTTCCAAACCTGGAAAATATTGTCAAAACATTCCTTTGTTAAAATTAATAACATATTGTTTATAATAATTATTTTTAATATCTAGCCGTCTGACCCGTCTGCTAGCAGAACGCGATTTTTCCTAATTTTTGGATTTAAAGTTTTTTCCTGGACTTAATTTTTATCCTAAAAATTTTTCCAAGCCTGGAAAATATTGTCTAAACATTCCTCTGTTAATATTAAATGCATATTGTTAATAACAATTATTTTTAATATCTAGCCGTCTGACCCGTCTGCTAGCAGAACGCGATTTTTCCTAATTTTAGGATTTAAAGTTTTTTCCTGGACTTAATTTTTATCCTAAAAATTTTTCCAAGCCTGGAAAATATTGTCTAAACATTCCTCTCTTAATATTAAATACATATTGTTAATAATAATTATTTTTAATATCTAGCCGTCTGACCCGTCTGCTAGCAGAACGCGATTTTTCCTAATTTTAGGATTTAAAGTTTTTTCCTGGACTTAATTTTTATCCTAAAAATTTTTCCAAGCCTGGAAAATATTGTCTAAACATCCCTTTGTTAAAATTAATAACTTATTGTTAATAATAATTATTTTTAATATCTAGCCGTCTGACCCGTCTGCTAGCAGAACGCGATTTTTCCTAATTTTGGGATTTAAAGTTTTTTCCTGGACTTTATTTTTATCCTAAAAATTTTTCCAAGCCTGGAAAATATTGTCTAAACATTCCTTTGTTAAAAGTAATAACATATTGTTAATAATAATTATTTTTAATATCTAGCCGTCTGACCCGTCTGCTAGCAGAACGCGATTTTTCCTAATTTTGGGATTTAAAGTTTTTTCCTGGACTTAATTTTTATCCTAAAAATTTTTCCAAGCCTGGAAAATATTGTCTAAACATTCCTCTCTTAATATTAAATACATATTGTTAATAATAATTATTTTTACTATCTAGCCGTCTGACCCGTCTGCTAGCAGAACGCGATTTTTCCTAATTTTAGGATTTAAAGTTTTTTCCTGGACTTAATTTTTATCCTAAAAATTTTTCCAAGCCTGGAAAATATTGTCTAAACATCCCTTTGTTAAAATTAATAACTTATTGTTAATAATAATTATTTTTAATATCTAGCCGTCTGACCCGTCTGCTAGCAGAACGCGATTTTTCCTAATTTTTGGATTTAAAGTTTTTTCCTGGACTTAATTTTTATCCTAAAAATTTTTCCAAACCTGGAAAATATTGTCAAAACATTCCTTTGTTAAAATTAATAACATATTGTTTATAATAATTATTTTTAATATCTAGCCGTCTGACCCGTCTGCTAGCAGAACGCGATTTTTCCTAATTTTTGGATTTAAAGTTTTTTCCTGGACTTAATTTTTATCCTAAAAATTTTTCCAAGCCTGGAAAATATTGTCTAAACATTCCTCTGTTAATATTAAATGCATATTGTTAATAACAATTATTTTTAATATCTAGCCGTCTGACCCGTCTGCTAGCAGAACGCGATTTTTCCTAATTTTTGGATTTAAAGTTTTTTCCTGGACTTAATTTTTATCCTAAAAATTTTTCCAAGCCTGGAAAATATTGTCTAAACATTCCTCTGTTAATATTAAATGCATATTGTTAATAACAATTATTTTTAATATCTAGCCGTCTGACCCGTCTGCTAGCAGAACGCGATTTTTCCTAATTTTGGGATTTAAAGTTTTTTCCTGGACTTAAATTTTATCCTAAAAATTTTTCCAAGCCTGGAAAATATTGTCTAAACATTCCTCTGTTAATATTAAATGCATATTGTTAATAATAATTATTTTTAATATCTAGCCGTCTGACCCGTCTGCTAGCAGAACGCGATTTTTCCTAATTTTGGGATTTAAAGTTTTTTCCTGGACTTAATTTTTATCCTAAAAATTTTTCCAAGCCTGGAAAATATTGTCTAAACATTCCTCTCTTAATATTAAATACATATTGTTAATAATAATTATTTTTACTATCTAGCCGTCTGACCCGTCTGCTAGCAGAACGCGATTTTTCCTAATTTTAGGATTTAAAGTTTTTTCCTGGACTTAATTTTTATCCTAAAAATTTTTCCAAGCCTGGAAAATATTGTCTAAACATCCCTTTGTTAAAATTAATAACTTATTGTTAATAATAATTATTTTTAATATCTAGCCGTCTGACCCGTCTGCTAGCAGAACGCGATTTTTCCTAATTTTTGGATTTAAAGTTTTTTCCTGGACTTAATTTTTATCCTAAAAATTTTTCCAAACCTGGAAAATATTGTCAAAACATTCCTTTGTTAAAATTAATAACATATTGTTTATAATAATTATTTTTAATATCTAGCCGTCTGACCCGTCTGCTAGCAGAACGCGATTTTTCCTAATTTTTGGATTTAAAGTTTTTTCCTGGACTTAATTTTTATCCTAAAAATTTTTCCAAGCCTGGAAAATATTGTCTAAACATTCCTCTGTTAATATTAAATGCATATTGTTAATAACAATTATTTTTAATATCTAGCCGTCTGACCCGTCTGCTAGCAGAACGCGATTTTTCCTAATTTTAGGATTTAAAGTTTTTTCCTGGACTTAATTTTTATCCTAAAAATTTTTCCAAGCCTGGAAAATATTGTCTAAACATTCCTCTCTTAATATTAAATACATATTGTTAATAATAATTATTTTTAATATCTAGCCGTCTGACCCGTCTGCTAGCAGAACGCGATTTTTCCTAATTTTAGGATTTAAAGTTTTTTCCTGGACTTAATTTTTATCCTAAAAATTTTTCCAAGCCTGGAAAATATTGTCTAAACATCCCTTTGTTAAAATTAATAACTTATTGTTAATAATAATTATTTTTAATATCTAGCCGTCTGACCCGTCTGCTAGCAGAACGCGATTTTTCCTAATTTTGGGATTTAAAGTTTTTTCCTGGACTTTATTTTTATCCTAAAAATTTTTCCAAGCCTGGAAAATATTGTCTAAACATTCCTTTGTTAAAAGTAATAACATATTGTTAATAATAATTATTTTTAATATCTAGCCGTCTGACCCGTCTGCTAGCAGAACGCGATTTTTCCTAATTTTGGGATTTAAAGTTTTTTCCTGGACTTAATTTTTATCCTAAAAATTTTTCCAAGCCTGGAAAATATTGTCTAAACATTCCTCTCTTAATATTAAATACATATTGTTAATAATAATTATTTTTACTATCTAGCCGTCTGACCCGTCTGCTAGCAGAACGCGATTTTTCCTAATTTTAGGATTTAAAGTTTTTTCCTGGACTTAATTTTTATCCTAAAAATTTTTCCAAGCCTGGAAAATATTGTCTAAACATCCCTTTGTTAAAATTAATAACTTATTGTTAATAATAATTATTTTTAATATCTAGCCGTCTGACCCGTCTGCTAGCAGAACGCGATTTTTCCTAATTTTTGGATTTAAAGTTTTTTCCTGGACTTAATTTTTATCCTAAAAATTTTTCCAAACCTGGAAAATATTGTCAAAACATTCCTTTGTTAAAATTAATAACATATTGTTTATAATAATTATTTTTAATATCTAGCCGTCTGACCCGTCTGCTAGCAGAACGCGATTTTTCCTAATTTTTGGATTTAAAGTTTTTTCCTGGACTTAATTTTTATCCTAAAAATTTTTCCAAGCCTGGAAAATATTGTCTAAACATTCCTCTGTTAATATTAAATGCATATTGTTAATAACAATTATTTTTAATATCTAGCCGTCTGACCCGTCTGCTAGCAGAACGCGATTTTTCCTAATTTTTGGATTTAAAGTTTTTTCCTGGACTTAATTTTTATCCTAAAAATTTTTCCAAGCCTGGAAAATATTGTCTAAACATTCCTCTGTTAATATTAAATGCATATTGTTAATAACAATTATTTTTAATATCTAGCCGTCTGACCCGTCTGCTAGCAGAACGCGATTTTTCCTAATTTTGGGATTTAAAGTTTTTTCCTGGACTTAAATTTTATCCTAAAAATTTTTCCAAGCCTGGAAAATATTGTCTAAACATTCCTCTGTTAATATTAAATGCATATTGTTAATAATAATTATTTTTAATATCTAGCCGTCTGACCCGTCTGCTAGCAGAACGCGATTTTTCCTAATTTTGGGATTTAAAGTTTTTTCCTGGACTTAATTTTTATCCTAAAAATTTTTCCAAGCCTGGAAAATATTGTCTAAACATTCCTCTCTTAATATTAAATACATATTGTTAATAATAATTATTTTTACTATCTAGCCGTCTGACCCGTCTGCTAGCAGAACGCGATTTTTCCTAATTTTAGGATTTAAAGTTTTTTCCTGGACTTAATTTTTATCCTAAAAATTTTTCCAAGCCTGGAAAATATTGTCTAAACATCCCTTTGTTAAAATTAATAACTTATTGTTAATAATAATTATTTTTAATATCTAGCCGTCTGACCCGTCTGCTAGCAGAACGCGATTTTTCCTAATTTTTGGATTTAAAGTTTTTTCCTGGACTTAATTTTTATCCTAAAAATTTTTCAAAACCTGGAAAATATTGTCAAAACATTCCTTTGTTAAAATTAATAACATATTGTTTATAATAATTATTTTTAATATCTAGCCGTCTGACCCGTCTGCTAGCAGAACGCGATTTTTCCTAATTTTTGGATTTAAAGTTTTTTCCTGGACTTAATTTTTATCCTAAAAATTTTTCCAAGCCTGGAAAATATTGTCTAAACATTCCTCTGTTAATATTAAATGCATATTGTTAATAACAATTATTTTTAATATCTAGCCGTCTGACCCGTCTGCTAGCAGAACGCGATTTTTCCTAATTTTTGGATTTAAAGTTTTTTCCTGGACTTAATTTTTATCCTAAAAATTTTTCCAAGCCTGGAAAATATTGTCTAAACATTCCTCTCTTAATATTAAATACATATTGTTAATAATAATTATTTTTAATATCTAGCCGTCTGACCCGTCTGCTAGCAGAACGCGATTTTTCCTAATTTTGGGATTTAAAGTTTTTTCCTGGACTTAAATTTTATCCTAAAAATTTTTCCAAGCCTGGAAAATATTGTCTAAACATTCCTCTGTATAAATTAATAACATATTGTTAATAATAATTATTTTTAATATCTAGCCGTCTGACCCGTCTGCTAGCAGAACGCGATTTTTCCTAATTTTTGGATTTAAAGTTTTTTCCTGGACTTAATTTTTATCCTAAAAATTTTTCCAAGCCTGGAAAATATTGTCTAAACATCCCTTTGTTAAAATTAATAACTTATTGTTAATAATAATTATTTTTAATATCTAGCCGTCTGACCCGTCTGCTAGCAGAACGCGATTTTTCCTAATTTTAGGATTTAAAGTTTTTTCCTGGACTTAATTTTTATCCTAAAAATTTTTCCAAGCCTGGAAAATATTGTCTAAACATCCCTTTGTTAAAATTAATAACTTATTGTTAATAATAATTATTTTTAATATCTAGCCGTCTGACCCGTCTGCTAGCAGAACGCGATTTTTCCTAATTTTGGGATTTAAA
Organism: Ganaspis brasiliensis; assembly: GCA_037103525.1. NCBI lineage: Eukaryota > Metazoa > Arthropoda > Insecta > Hymenoptera > Figitidae > Ganaspis > Ganaspis brasiliensis. Next base: position 306,516 of record JAZKLR010000674.1, read on the forward strand.
GTTTTTTCCTGGACTTTATTTTTATCCTAAAAATTTTTCCAAGCCTGGAAAATATTGTCTAAACATTCCTTTGTTAAAAGTAATAACATATTGTTAATAATAATTATTTTTAATATCTAGCCGTCTGACCCGTCTGCTAGCAGAACGCGATTTTTCCTAATTTTGGGATTTAAAGTTTTTTCCTGGACTTAATTTTTATCCTAAAAATTTTTCCAAGCCTGGAAAATATTGTCTAAACATTCCTCTCTTAATATTAAATACATATTGTTAATAATAATTATTTTTACTATCTAGCCGTCTGACCCGTCTGCTAGCAGAACGCGATTTTTCCTAATTTTAGGATTTAAAGTTTTTTCCTGGACTTAATTTTTATCCTAAAAATTTTTCCAAGCCTGGAAAATATTGTCTAAACATCCCTTTGTTAAAATTAATAACTTATTGTTAATAATAATTATTTTTAATATCTAGCCGTCTGACCCGTCTGCTAGCAGAACGCGATTTTTCCTAATTTTTGGATTTAAAGTTTTTTCCTGGACTTAATTTTTATCCTAAAAATTTTTCCAAACCTGGAAAATATTGTCAAAACATTCCTTTGTTAAAATTAATAACATATTGTTTATAATAATTATTTTTAATATCTAGCCGTCTGACCCGTCTGCTAGCAGAACGCGATTTTTCCTAATTTTTGGATTTAAAGTTTTTTCCTGGACTTAATTTTTATCCTAAAAATTTTTCCAAGCCTGGAAAATATTGTCTAAACATTCCTCTGTTAATATTAAATGCATATTGTTAATAACAATTATTTTTAATATCTAGCCGTCTGACCCGTCTGCTAGCAGAACGCGATTTTTCCTAATTTTGGGATTTAAAGTTTTTTCCTGGACTAAATTTTTATCCTAAAAATTTTTCCAAGCCTGGAAAATATTGTCTAAATATTCCTCTGTTAAAATTAATAACATATTGTTAATAATAATTATTTTTAATATCTAGCCGTCTGACCCGTCTGCTGGCAGAACGCGATTTTTCCTACTTTTGGGATTTAAAGTTTTTTCCTGGACTTAATTTTTATCCTAAAAATTTTTCCAAGCCTGGAAAATATTGTCTAAACATTCCTCTCTTAATATTAAATACATATTGTTAATAATAATTATTTTTAATATCTAGCCGTCTGACCCGTCTGCTAGCAGAACGCGATTTTTCCTTATTTTGGGATTTAAAGTTTTTTCCTGGACTTTATTTTTATCCTAAAAATTTTTCCAAGCCTGGAAAATATTGTCTAAACATTCCTTTGTTAAAATTAATAACTTATTGTTAATAATAATTATTTTTAATATCTAGCCGTCTGACCCGTCTGCTAGCAGAACGCGATTTTTCCTAATTTTAGGATTTAAAGTTTTTTCCTGGACTTAATTTTTATCCTAAAAATTTTTCAAAGCCTGGAAAATATTGTCTAAACATTCCTTTGTTAAAATTAATAACTTATTGTTAATAATAATTGTTTTTAATATCTAGCCGTCTGACCCGTCTGCTAGCAGAACGCGATTTTTCCTAATTTTGGGATTTAAAGTTTTTTCCTGGACTTAATTTTTATCCTAAAAATTTTTCCAAGCCTGGAAAATATTGTCTAAACATTCCTCTGTTAATATTAAATGCATATTGTTAATAACAATTATTTTTAATATCTAGCCGTCTGACCCGTCTGCTAGCAGAACGCGATTTTTCCTAATTTTGGGATTTAAAGTTTTTTCCTGGACTAAATTTTTATCCTAAAAATTTTTCCAAGCCTGGAAAATATTGTCTAAATATTCCTCTGTTAAAATTAATAACATATTGTTAATAATAATTATTTTTAATATCTAGCCGTCTGACCCGTCTGCTGGCAGAACGCGATTTTTCCTACTTTTGGGATTTAAAGTTTTTTCCTGGACTTAATTTTTATCCTAAAAATTTTTCCAAGCCTGGAAAATATTGTCTAAACATTCCTCTCTTAATATTAAATACATATTGTTAATAATAATTATTTTTAATATCTAGCCGTCTGACCCGTCTGCTAGCAGAACGCGATTTTTCCTTATTTTGGGATTTAAAGTTTTTTCCTGGACTTTATTTTTATCCTAAAAATTTTTCCAAGCCTGGAAAATATTGTCTAAACATTCCTTTGTTAAAATTAATAACTTATTGTTAATAATAATTATTTTTAATATCTAGCCGTCTGACCCGTCTGCTAGCAGAACGCGATTTTTCCTAATTTTTGGATTTAAAGTTTTTTCCTGGACTTAATTTTTATCCTAAAAATTTTTCAAAGCCTGGAAAATATTGTCTAAACATTCCTTTGTTAAAATTAATAACTTATTGTTAATAATAATTATTTTTAATATCTAGCCGTCTGACCCGTCTGCTAGCAGAACGCGATTTTTCCTAATTTTTGGATTTGAAGTTTTTTCCTGGACTTAATTTTTATCCTAAAAATTTTTCCAAGCCTGGAAAATATTGTCTAAACATTCCTCTGTTAATATTAAATACATATTGTTAATAATAATTGTTTTTAATATCTAGCCGTCTGACCCGTCTGCTAGCAGAACGCGATTTTTCCTAATTTTGGGATTTAAAGTTTTTTCCTGGACTTAATTTTTATCCTAAAAATTTTTCCAAGCCTGGAAAATATTGTCTAAACATTCCTCTGTTAAAATTAATAACATATTGTTAATAATAATTGTTTTTAATATATAGCCGTCTGACCCGTCTGCTGGCAGAACGCGATTTTTATAACTTTTGAGATTTAGAGTTTTTTCCTAGACTCAATTTTTATTATAAAATTTTTTGCCAAGGCTGGAAAATATTGTCTAAACATTCCACTATTAATATTGATTAAATATTGTTAATAATTTTCTCGATAAAGTTCTATTAGACTAATGTGCCGGCCAGAATGCCGCGGAGGCCTACCGCGTCACGCGCTACTTTCTACGCCACTGGATTCTTCTGCTGGCCGGGCGATTCTGCCGGCTGGCGGGCGGCTAGTTTCACCGCGCTTAGTTTAATTAGTCAAAGTAATGTTTAGGTTATGTTAAACTACTAAAAGAATTAGTAGATTTCTTTTGACTAATTGCATTAGTTATTTTTTACTATTTAATTTGTTAAATTTAACTACTCAATTAGTAGTTTTCTGCTAATAATTAGTTATTTTTTACTAATTGAAAAAGAGAAAACTCGTTCACAATTTTAACCCCTGAATAGTAGTTTTTATTATTAATTTGAAAGCGAAAACTTAATCACTAATTGAAATAGTTATATTTCTACTAATCAATTAGTAAAAAATAACTAATTATTAGTCAAATTCGTTTTTAGGTTATGTCAAAATAACTAATATTTTAGTAAAATTCTGTTTACTAATTCAATTAGTCAAATTTTAACTGTTTTTTAGTTATGTTTTTACTAACAATTAGTCATTTTCTTACTAATATTTAGTTATTTTTAACTAATTGTTGAAATAAAAACTCAGCCATGATATTACTAATTATTAGTTATTTTTAACTAATTCAAATTTAGAGAGTATATGAAGATAACAAATAATAATATTAAATTTGTATATCTAGAAGTAATTATAATTTTAATAAATTCCAAACGTCAATTAACTCATATTCCAATTTATTCAAACTTTTAAATTTCAATTAGTTCAAATTTAAATGCATAATAATTAAATAATATATTAATTCATTTCTATATTCACAATAATCCTTTTTTTAATTTTTACAAGATTTCTAAGAGACTTCACTTTTTCGACACTTTTTAAGTTTTATCTTATAATTTCTTATTTTTACAAAATTTTAAGATTTTTTCTCCTTTCACTTTTGATATTTTCTTTTTTTGTATTTGTCTTTTTATTTTTGGATTTTCTTTAAATTTATTCTTTTTATCCAAATTATATTTAACATTATTTAACACAATTTTGTTATTATAACATTCACTAAATTTTCTATTTTGTCGATTTTCTTAATTATTTCCATATTTTTACAAATAAATACGGTTATTTTTTTGTCAATTTATTCAATTTGTTCTCACATCTCGTCTATTTTTTGCACACTTACTTATTCTTTCATAAAATTTTTAGATTTTCTTACTTGTCTAAAATTTATTGTTAGACTTGTTTGAAGTGTAATATATTATAAAAATGTTATTGGTTTAAATTGCCTAAACTTTTTTATTTTTAAAGTATTTTTAAACACCTTTGTGAACTTTTTATCTTTATAAATACATTTTTTAAATTTATTCTTATTAATTCTAATTTTTTAGGAACTTAATCAAACTTTTTCATTTTTGTTCTTTTTACATTTTTTTTACAGTTTGTCAGATTAAGAAAAAAAAGGTTTCTCAATTTTCTTTCTATTTATTTAATTTTCTTGTTGTTTTACAATTTTCTTAGTCCTTTCTAAAATTTTAATTAATTTTTTAATTTTTGTCATCATTTCATTTATGTCTTAGAAACGTCTTTTAAATTTAGTTGAAATTTAACCTTCTTTTAAATTTAGTTTCAAATTTTAAATTTATTTAATTTTTATCTTTTAATTACGAATTTTGGAAACATTTATTAGATGCTTTTATGACACTTTTTAAATTTCTTATGTTTCTACTTTTTTGAAGACTTTTATTCTTTTGTTTTATATTACGTAAATTTAATCTTGGGCTAAATATTCTCATTTTAAAATCGTTGTTCTGTTTCATAAAATTTTTTTAAATTTTCCAAAATTGTATTCATTCTTTTTTTCGTCAATTCTTTGTAAAATAATTCTCTAATTTTTCTAATTTTACAACTTTTTTAATTATCTTCATATTTATTTGTTTAATTTAAAAAAAATGGTCATAAATAGTGTAATTTTTGAAAAGAGTTTCTACTCTTTTATATATTTTTATGTCACTGTTTCATGCTTGTATTATTGTTTTTCTTTCTTTAATAATGTCCACAACCTCTTATATTTAAAAGTCTTTTTTCATTTTTTTAATAGACTGTTTTCTTACCATTTTACGTTTTTTTTTATAATTTATTATTTTTTCGTCGCTTTTATCTAATTTTCTTAATTTTGTAATTTATATGAATTTGAAGATATATTTTTTTGTTATTTTCTCATTTTCGACATAATTTGTTTTTTAATTAAATTCATTATTTCTTATTAAATGTTCCCAGTTTAAAAGTAAAACACTTACAAATAAAATAACTTTCATTAGACTTTTTATGTCACTAACAGACAAATTGAAAAATTTACTTGTCTCTTCTAATTTATTATCTTCTACCTGATACTACCTATATACACGCAAAGAAAATTAATTATAAATGTTATTAAATTGCTTTATAATTTAGGGAAAAAGTGCCTAAAAGCGAACTTTTCCTACAAGGAATTTTAAGCTTTAGAACAATCATTCGAATCATTGCTAAGTAATTTTAAACTTTAATATAGTCTGTAGCAAATTTAATATAATTTTTTTAAAGTTTGAAATTATCAATCTAAAATTTTTTCATTTCGATCCATTTTCTCTAAATTATAAAACACTTTTATAAAATTTATAATAAATTTTCTTTCCGTGTATCACAAAAACATAAATTTACCCAGAATTCATCCATCCACAACAAATTAATCCTCGCAAACATAAAAATTGTTCTTTGTCGATATTTCAAGATATCCGACGTCAATGGACAATTCCAAGAAAGGGGATATTGTGAAAAATGTCTTCTCCCTCATCAATAACTGATCGTTTATTCTGCAAGGATTTAAATACATATTCTGCATTTTCTGAACTACACATACTCTGTACCTAATGCATCTATACGACATTCCAAGGCCAGTAAGCAACTAGAAAAGAATTTATTTTCCATCAGTCGCTACCTAGTCTGGATTTTCAATTTGAACTTTATATTTCCACAGATCCAGCTCAGACATAAGAAATCTTTATCGTGACGTATGTTTTATCTGCAGTGAGTCATTCACTCTGTGACTGCTGCCTCGTTGTAATTCATTGCGATGATTGACTCCCCACCTTGTCGAAAATTTAAGCTTTGTTCACACCGAACGGAAGCCACAAGGAATTTGCAATTAATTTGTCCTCATCCTTTCATTTTAATTCCGAGTGAAATTTTTTTTTTCGTCTCGCAACTCTCCCAAGATAAAATACCGTCCACACCCTCTTTGTCACTGTCCTGGACCACATTCTTTTGCATGATTTTTGACCCCCGAGTCAAATACGATTTTTGTGCCCAGCCGACTTTACATTAAATTATTATTTCTCTTCTGACCTGTTGCCACCAAAGGTGAGATAATTCTCTGTTATTTTATCGCTGGTCCTTTTGTAATCGTGAATTAGGTTTGTCAAAGTTTTTTTTACAGTTTTTTTTTTTTTACAGACCAATAAATATTAAACATGAATTATCAAAAGCAGTAATTTAGACTCTTAACTTTAAATATACTCAAATCGGTAAATTTAAATTGTCAATGAAATTATTGTATAATTTGATTTTAATAGCGCTTTTATTTTAATACTTTGATTCCAATTTGTTTCAATTACTATTTCATTTTAAATACGTAAGTAATTTTATTTAAATTGTACGGTTTTCGTTCCTGGGCATTTTCTAAAGAAATGTTTTCTATGATTGCCGTGAATCATTTATTTGAAGAAAGGAATGATAAAATAGTGTAAACTTAAAATCTAATTTTCTGTTGAGAAGTCGAGACTAACTTAAAATACAAGTGTAATATTGTAGTGGATAAAAATGGAAAATTTCACTTTGTAGCCATGAATATTTTTGATTCATATACATATTATTTTGTTATTATAATTCAAAGCTTTAACTTTTAAGAAGCAGACTATTAAGTAAAAAGCGATTCCGAACTGAATAGGTGTTAAGGAATTTATTATTTTTATAATTAAACATGTTTTTAGAAAGTCTTCATCTTGAGGTTATTATCACCTACTTCTAGATGGAGAAAACCTCTTCTCTTGAATTAAAAACGATTTTTAATATTACAAAATAATTAATGTTTGTAAAGAAAAATATAAAAAAAAATTGATTCCAAATGCAGTAAATATATTGAAATGGAGTCTACACTGTAAAAACAGGTGTCTAATTTTAAGACATAAGACGTTTAGAAAGCGTCTTACAGGCATTTTTAAGACACTATCTCAATGGTTTAAAATTAAGACACCTCAAAATGTCTTAAAAGTGAGGACAAAATAAGACACTTGTTTTTAGAGTGTATTTTTGGATTTTTGTGTTCTAAAAATAGGTTAAACAATTTTCCAGTTTCGTCCATGAATTTATGATTTATTTATAACTTTAGTAGAATGGGAAGTCGTAATACAATTTGAACAAAACGGCTTTCTCTGAAGACACATATCGTAACCGGAAATTACATCTTCTAACTGAGCGCATAAACGTTAAAAAGAGCAAACTTGTCAGATTTAGTGCACCTTCTAAATCCTTAAATCAAACGGAAATAGATCATCTTAAAGTAGCTACTAAATCAAGTTTAAATCTTCTTTAAATAGACTCTTAGTATGCCTACACTTATCTTATAATTTCAATTAACAGAAAGTTATATTTGAAAAGTAAAATTATATTGTAGACAAAACATTGATTTTTGATTCCTCGTTAAACACTTTATAAGTACTGAAAGTTTTTAAAATAATTAGTAAATTGTTTTACAATAAAGAATTTTATTTGTATTATTATAAATATTACGAAAATTAAGAATTAAAAAATTAATATAATATAATTGTGTTTAATTTTGAAATTCTAAGGAAATATTGACAGTTTGATAAAAAGAGATTTTAGATACGAGATATTTTGTGACAAAAGAAATCGATTTATTTAATTGAACAACTTTTCTTTTTAACTGGATTGCTTTCGATATGAATAAATTCTTATCTATGTAATCGTGTGATAAATATTATTGTTTAAAGAAGAATCGATTCCTAGAAAAAGAAGGGAAAAAGTAACAAATTTAAAATACGAAGTTTGGTATTTTTGAAACCGAAACTCGATTACTTATTTTATAAATTTTGAACTCATGACGTGACTTTCATTTAATAATATTTTACATTATTGTTTGAAAAAAACAAATTAACACTCACTTCCATATTAAACAGAGTTTCATATTTGTTCTTATTTTAGCACTTTTAAAACAACATTGCCTCTACCAATTTAACAGGAATTAAAGTTCAGATGATAATAAAGATAATACCAAAGTAAACAATAATAACAAAAAGTTATCTTTTAATATAAATATTTTTAAATTTGCATTCTTTCCTGGTGAGAAAAAATTGAAATATTAATTTTTGTATTATTCTTACTTTTATTAAGCAAAAAATTGCATTTTTCATTGGCTAGTAGTCTAAATTTAAAAAAAAAGATATTTTTTTAAATAGTTTTTTGAACAAAATTTGCTATACAAAATTTATATTATTCCAAACTTTTGTTTTGATGAGAATACCTTATTCTTAAACTTTCTTCAAACAATACAAATTTCAATTAATAACAAACCATTCTTAAATAAATTTCTATCAATATAAATTTTTATTTTTCCAAATTGAAAAATGTCCCACTTCTATCGATTCAAATTGAAATTATTTTAAATTTAAATTAATCAAAATTGTGATGTAACTAAAGTTTTAAGATTTATAACTCATTTTTACTTTTTTTTCTAACGGTGGAAACATAAAATATTCCAATCTTTTACATTTACAAATTAAAAATTTTAAATTTTATCTTGTTAATACGAATTTAAATTCTTTTAAACTTTAATCAATAGAAACTTTGAATTATTCGAATTTTTATAATAATAAAATTCAATTATTTAAAACTTTTAATGTGGTTCTGATTCTAATATAAATTAATATTTAAATTATTATAAACTTTAAATATTTCCCAATTCATTGAAAAGAAAAGAATAAAATATCTAAAAAATTGCAAAAAATAGCAAAAAAAATACAGAATATACATAAAATACAAGAAAATCGTAGATATAATTGAAAATTAAATAAAATAATAGAAATTCCAGATAAATAATTAAAAACTTTTTGTAAATTATGAAGAAGACCGTAAGTAATTAAAAATTAAAGAAAATAATAAAAAAAAATATAAATAATTGAAAATTAAATTAAATAATTAAAATATCAGATAAACAGTCACAAATTTTGGAAATTATGGAAAAAATGGAAAATAATTTAAAATTGAAGAAAATCATGGGAAATTTGAGAAAAATATTTTAAAATCTTGGAAAATATTTTTAAAAAATAAGAATAATCAAAAATTAGGGAAAATAAGTGAAAAATTATTTTTAAATTTGAAACTTGAAGAAAATAAATAAAATATAATAAAAACAATGATAAGTTGAAAAAATAAATGAAAATTAAAATAAATAATTAAAATTCAAGCAAAATTTTTTGAAAACTGAGAAATTAACTGAAAAAAATGAAAAGAATTAAAAAAAGTTGAAAAAAGGAATTGAAGAAAGTTAAAATCAATTGAAATTTAAGATAATTAATAAAAAAAATTTGAAATTATGAAAACAAATGAAAATAATTAAAAATTGAAAAAAATAATTGAAATTAGAGAAAAATCTTAAAAAATAATTTTACAAAATGCAAACGAGAATTAAAAATTGAGAGAAAATAATTGAAAAATGATAAAAATAGTTGAAAATTGTAGTTTATTTGGTATAATTCGTATAATTGGAATCTTAAGAGAAAAAATGTTTAAAAACTGAAGAAACTTTGAAGTCGCATCAAATTTAGTATATTTGAACCATGGATTAATTGAACTTTTAATTAATGCAAGTTCAAGTTAATAGAAGTTAGAATATTTATTTTTTAATATTTTTTTGAACAAAATATATTTAAACTTTTATGCAAACTTAACTCATTCCAAACTTCTTTTGATAAGAATTCCTTATTCTTAAAATTTCTTCATAAAATTCAATTACATAATAACAAACCATTCTTCAAAACTGTTATCAATATAAATTTAAATTATTTTAAACTTGAATTAATCAAAGTTGTAATATAACCAAAGTTTTAAGATTTATAACTCATTTTTATTTTGATTCCTAATGGTGGAAACAATAAAATATTTCAATTTTCCTTTATAAATTAAATTAAATTAAAAATTATAAACTTGATTTTATTAATACGAATTTAAATTGCTTCAAACTTTAATTAGTATATGAACTATGAATTATTCAAATTTCAATAATAATAAACTTGAATTATTTGAAACTTTTAATTGTTCAAATTTGATCAATTTATGTTTGAATTATTATAAACTTTCAATATTTTCAAATTCTAACAATGCATATTTTAGGTATTTCAAACTTCAACCCATATAATTATAAAAATTTGTAGAAATTTGGAAATTTCAAATTGATTCAAACTTTAATCAATTAATATTTCAATTTATCGATTCTAAACTCTTTTATTAATTCAAAATTCTATTGATAAATAATTATTTGAAACATTTTAAGATCTTAATTTCCAAAAATCTAAATATTATTAATTAATATAATTATTATATTAATTACTAATAAAAAATAAGAAGTGAGATAAAAACTACATTTTTTTGGATATTTAATTTGGTACGTATATTTATTTAAAATAGTGAAGGAAGTTTTAAATTTAAAAAAAAGAAAGAAAGAAAATTATGAATAGAGGAATAAATTATAAAAAAAAGTCATTTAAAAGCCTAAACAAATATTTGAAAATGCTGCTCGCTTTTTTCCGATGATTATTTTGTATTTTTTAGAAGTAATTAAAAGATCGAAATATTAATTATTATGTAAATTATTAATATATTATGAAGTATAATATAATATATTCATTAATTTTCATATTATGTTTAGAGTGTTTTGAATTTTAATTAAAATCGGTAAAGTAGATTTATTTAAAAAAAAAACTACTAAACTAAATTGCTTTAAATAAATGTTGTATTCTAAATCTCAAAATGCTTCTTTTTTATTGTACAAGAAAGTTATGTTTAAACTTATTTAATTCCTAATTAAAAATTAGATAAAAGAGATCAATTAAAATTAGAATCCAATTAGAGTTTAATACAAAATTGAATAATTAGATAATTCTATTTATACAAAAATTACTTAAAATATTCATGCTAAGAAGTTTAAATTGATTGATATTTAGTTTATTGGAAATTGAGATCTTTAAAATTTCGAAATAATTATTTACTAAAGGAAATCTTAATAGTTAAGCATCGATATATTTAAGTTTTAATTTATTGAAATTTCAACTAAATTTCAGTTTCAATTGATTAATAAAAGTTTTAATTTATACTTATTTTAATCAAAATAATATTTATTTTATCATTATACAATCAACAAATTACAGCATCTTCTAATCAAAACTTTTTTTTAATGCAAATAACAATTCATTCAAATTTTTATTAGTTTAGGCTTTAATTATCTAAATTTTAATCAATCCTTGTATTTTTATAATCCTGAATATTATAACTAAACATTTCAACTGTTCACAATTAAATTTTTTTTTAAATCTAAATATCACTTAATTTCAAATTCCATTAGTCCCAATTTTCATTGATTTAAATTATAGTCAAAATTATTCTTTTCAAAATTTGGACTGATTGAAGCTTTAATATATACAATAATATTTTGTTATGTAATTAAAAGTTTTTATTTAATGGTTAATGTTTAAAATAATTTAAATATGCATTGTTAGATTTTCAAAATATTTAGAGTGTATATAATAATTAAAATTTTGATTAATGAAAATTCAAAGAATTAAAAGTTTAAAATAATTGAATTTTATTACCTACTATTAAAATCTGAATAACCTGTAGTTCCTCTACTAATTAAAGTTTAAAACAATTTAAAATCATCGGTATAAATAAAATCAAGTTTAAACTGTTCAATTTCTAAATGTAAAATATAAAAATAATTAGGTATTAAAAAAAAATTAAATATAAATCTTAAAACTTTGATTACATAAAAAGTTGATTTACTTAAAGTTAAAATAAATTGCAGTCACCATTTCGTTGAAAGTGTTTTAAGTTTGGAAAAATTAAAATTTGGATTGCTGAACTTTTCAAGAATAAAAATTTAAATTAAGTAAATTTTGCAATTGAAATTTGTATTGTTTAAATAAGAATTTTCCGCAATAGAATTTTGGAATAGTTTAAGTTCCTATAAATTATTTTATACAAAAATAATTATTTTATTTTATACAAAAATAATTATTTTATTTTCTCTAATTCTTAAAATATCGGCAGCAGTTTTACTTTGCATACAAAATACAACTCTCTAAATCTGAATTAGTGGTTTTCTACTAATGAATTAGCGAAAAGTGAGCTACTATTAAAAATAGTAAGAATTTTACTAATTCATAGTAGAAAAATACTAAGAATTAGTAGAAAACTACTAATTAAATTAGTAAAAAAATCTACTTTTTTAAAAAGTAAAGTTTCACTATTTCAATTAGTAGTTTTCTACTAAGAATTAGTAGTTTTTTACTATATGAATTAGAGAAAAATGAGCCATGAATTTGACTAATTCATAGTAGAAAACTACTAATTCAGATTTAGAGAGAAGAAAGTTATAATTTGTCTATTAATTTTATTATAATAATTAAAAAACAAATGTTTTTCAATTAAATTTATTAATTTAATTTATTAAACAAATTTATTAATCTTATTATCATTTGAACAAACTTATAGTTGTAAATGACCAAAAACAATGCAATGTTTCTCGCTCGCCTGAGCGCGCATTAATATTGCTAGTTAATAATTAAATAAATAAAATTAATTAATTGAATTTTGTCGAAAATTTATTTTTTTCTTCTAAATTTAAAAGGCAATAATTTAAAAAAAACTATAATTGACAGAGGAATAATTTAAAATGTTTTTTAAAAAAAAACACAAAAAAACCAAAGTTTCATTGACAGAATATGAAAATTTCATTGAATTTGATAATTTAAACAAAATAATAACGGTGTTGCTCTCTGCAATTTCCGGCAACTTGGTGTGAAGTCCACTTTAAACGTAGTCAGCATACTCCTCCACATTCAAGATACATCTGAATAGCACAGTCACTTCGTTCCATTCTCGTTTTCCAGCTACAGTATCTACCTGTTGCTCGACAGTGAAGGCTGTGTTTCGTTATACCTACCTGCTCAAAAATCTCGTATTACTCTTTTCTTTTCATCGTGAGTGAGAAAAAAAAAAGTCAAACGTGCCGATCAACAGTGACTAAAGCTCAACGCACCACTCGGAAGGCAAAAATCACCTCAAATTTCGTGCCCAACTTGAAATTCTTTTTCCTTTCAACTCCCGTGTCTTTTCAAGCAATTATACTCATTCAGTATACGTATAGACATGCTCGTGAATAGTTTCCACGTGACTCGTACTCAATTTAAATTCACCGTGTAAGTGTTAATATGTGACTCAAAACGTGTAAATCTTGGCGACGATCGATTAACTAATGATTGAATCGATTCGCGTCCAGGAATATAAACTGATTACTTTATTATTATAAAGGTGTTAGCTGTATATTAATTATAGTGAAAATTGTCTTGTTATAAGTGCCATTTAAAGGATCTTTTATTTCTCATTGGTGGATTTGATTTTGGTAAGATTTTTTTTTATTGATTGCTGTTTTATAATTTTTTTTTGTCCATTATTTGTTTTATTGCTTTCTTTGCATTGAGGACAATTTTTGGCATTGAAGAGTAATTTCGAGTCGAAGATGTTTAAAGTTACCAACTTAAGATGAAGGAATGTTTGCGATTTTAATGAAATATTAGATTATAAATATGATTCCATTGATGTATTAATTTGTTCATAATATGAATCAAAATTCCAAAATCGATCAAAAAAAAATATGAATTTAATGTTGGTATTAAATAATAACCTTTAACACTGAAAAAATAATATATCTTTACTCGTGCAAAACACATTGTTTCGACTCCACCCGGTTTTATTATACGCTCGCGATAAGTTGATAGATGTTCGCTTTATTTGCTTTATTACGCAAGTAATAAATTGCTCTAATCGTATTTTATCAGTCATTTCGATACGCCTCGATTACGAAGGAAATCGATACGAATAATTTTATAAGCACGATTTACAATCCTTAAAAACTTGATTGGTGATTTTTTCAAAATACTATACTCGATGCTTGAATCGTAATTTCGAATGATTTTCGAAAATTCATTGATTCTATTTGTTGATAATTCAAATGTTTATATAATTGTGATTCAGTTTTATTAAGATTCAATTTTATTATGATTCAATTTTATTATAATTCAAACGTTTATAGATTTCATTACCATAATTAAAATTTTTTTACGACTATTTTATTCATTATGATTCATCTTGTTATTTATGGCAATTATGAAATTTATGAAAATACAAAATACTGTCGAGGCATTGAAACGAAAAGATAAGGTTGAAGACCCCAATTCAGTTGTAATATATATATATTATATATACATCCAATATGATAACACTCTTTCCGGTAAAGATATTTTTTTTCCAAAGTAATAAAGATTAAATGCGAAATTTCCACGAACTATTTAAATAGTCGAATATCGTTTGCAATTCAATTATACTCAAAAAATCCAAATTTCTCAAAATTAACATTCTCAAAAAAAGAAGTAGAGTAAGATATTTTTTTCAAAGGAAGTCTCACTTTGATTTTCTATCATGATTGATCCTCAGATTAGAATCTATTGACTTCAATTTTCATGAACGACTTTGTCCCCATTCTAAGATTGAAAATTGGATCTCGAATATTTAGCAGAAATCGAGTTTGATTTACTCCCGCATCCTTATGCAATCATACGAGGAAATCATCGCATCCGGTTGACGTTAACAATCACTTTGTCTTTTTTTTTTCTATTCTCTACAAACTGACAGTCTTTGTCGTCCAATGACACGGAAAACGTCTCCGGCATTTTACTCAACTTCTAAATGTATCACTGATGGATACTTAACTAAAAAATGTGAGGAATTCGTGTCCATTGATCACTGATAAACCGACCATCCTAGAATTACTGTTAAAAATTCAGTAAGTTACCGAGAAAAAAATCTAAAATTGCTTCCATTTTTTTACCTGATGTATAATTGTTTCTCTTTAAATTTTGTTTTATATTGTCTTTCAATTTTTATTTATTTATTCTAGTTTTTTTATTTACACTATTTATTTATTTATTTTATTTCTTGAAAATTTTTCCCTAATCTTCTCTATTTTTCACGAAAACTGGAAATTTGTATAAAAAAGTTTTAAATAAACTTTTGATCCCAAAGTTTAATTTATTTAAAGTTTTAAATTACAATTATTTAAAAATATATATATTTAGATACATTATTATAAAACAAATTTTTAATTTTCTGGTAATATTTACGTGACTGATCACTAAGAATGAAAAAAAGGTTTGGAATGCAGAACCAAAGTTTGGTTGACTCAACCAAATTTTTTTGTTGATATACGAGCAACAAAATAGTTTTGTTGTGTCAACAAAATTCTTTTGTTGAATTTGTTTGTAACTTCAGTAAAAAATTTAGCAGTCACAACAAAACTTTTTTAAGCTTAACAATAATTTTTTTGGTTAGATATAAAAGACAATACTATGAAAGTAATAATAATAAATAAATAATAATAATAAATCACTAAAGTTAATTTTATGATATAAAAATTATAAGTTTTTTTTTTATGAATTTAAGAAATTTTGTTTTTAATTTTTTTGTTTTTTAAAGTCTATCATAATTAGGGGATTTTAAGACTTTGTTCAGTCCAGATATTTTTAAATGGAAAATTCATTGTTAATAATTTTTTTTTTTTATGATTAACAGTGTCAGATCGATTTTTAGAGGTTAGATTATAGACTTTTTTTTGATTTTGCTTTTATATAAATAAGTTTAATAACTGTTTTACTAATCTACTTTTTACTTACAAACTGAAGCATTTTTAAGTAACAAATGTTTGTTATTTGGTTAAATTATTAATTAAATTAGAATAAATTACCTTTTTATAAGAATCTGTTTTATGTAATTTGCTCAAAAAATTGTATTCAATACGATTTATTATTAAACTTTCACAGTTTTAAAACGTCCTTATTTAACATACTTTATTGCTTGAATATTTCATTTATTTTGATTTAAAATTCTTTATATTCTATGTATATTAATCGACAGTGAACTAATATTTTTAAAATTTTTTATTATTATTTTCGTGGTTTTGTTTATCAATAAATCATATTTTTTATCTAAGTACATTTTAACTTGATTTAAATCTTTCCGATATTTTAAAAATTGTGTATCTTTATTATTAATTCTGTCCTTCTTTGATAATAATTTTTTCTATCATTGTTTGACTTATTAATAATAAATTTTCTAATTTAATAATCACACTGCAAAAACAGGTATCTTAAATTGTTCAAAAATGTCTTAAAATAAGACAAAGTATCTAATTTAATTAATAAAAAAGTATCTAAATTTAAGACATTTTTGGACAATTTAAGACACCATGTTTTTGCAGTTCATGTTTCTATTTCTTTGAAATTTTAAATATATATTCTTTCATCGAAAAATTAAATTTTTTTCTTATAATTTCTTATTCTTAAAAAATGTCAGTATTTTATTACTATTATTGTTATTATTATTTTCTTTTGTATTTTTATACAATTTCTTAATACTAATCACTTTTTGAAGATTTTTCTATTATTTGCTTTTATATTTTTTTTGTGTTTTAGATTTTCAAGTTATTTTACATAATTTAGGTTTTATAAAATTTCGAAAAATTTACTAATATTTATATTGAGTTTCTCAGTTAATTTAATAATTTAAGATGAGGGGAAGTACAATTTTTTTTATCCGATTGTTTTTAGATTAACTAATTTTTCTGTAAATTTATTCAATTTTCTTCATTTTGTTTATATTTTTTCGCAAATTTATTTACCCTTACATAAATTGGTAGCTCCTAAGATTTCTTAAACAAATTTTATTTGTTAAAATTGTTTAAAAATTTGTTTATTTTACTTTTAAATTTATTAACATTTTCCTTTTTTAATTTTCTTCAATTTGTGAATAATTCTCTAAACTTTTTCATTTTTAAACGAATTTGTTATTCTGTTTATATGCAAATTTCGAAAACGTAAAAGCAGGATTTTTAAATCTCGTAAAAATTGTTTAAAAACCAAAACTCGTCAATTTTAGTTTTTTCGAGATAAAATTTATTATTTCTACATTTAACTGTATTTTACTAGAATGTAGAATGTAGTTTACTAGAATGATGTAAATCTATTATTAATTTAAACAGAATAATCCTCTTTACAAAAAGCGCAAAAAAAATGATTGTTATACAATTTTATTGAAATTTATGAAGTGAGCTCGAGGCAAGAGAAAAAAAGTACGTATTGATAAAATTGGCGCTGATAGGGCTTTCGAAAGCAATAAAGTATTTTTGTCTAATAAATCGCATAAAGGGAAACGTGTCGATGGTAATTGCATGTAATGCTTATAAACTGTCGGTTTTATGAGTTGCGAATTGAATTTTTCTTTTTTTCCGACAAATGGAGGCCAGAGACCTTTAAGGTTGACGGCCCCCTGCACTGATATACTCACGGATGTTTTCCCCTGGGCAGCACATCACTGAGGCCACCCATGGAAGAGTTACGTTATAAAGGGTCGAACTAGCTCATCTCAAAGTGCCTCAGTGCTCACCGAATGCACTCAAAGCAGTCGCTTTGATACAACGTTTAGTCAATTTGTCCGACAGGTATAATTCCTCTCGAGTGAAAGGGACTCTTTTAAAAGTCAAGACTTTAATCTCCTTTTCAACATAATTTCAGTTTTTTTTTATCTATCCAGACATTCTTAATGTCTTGAAAAAATTGCACCTATGCCCATTTTTGATGTTTGCTTAAACTTGTGCTGCAACACCTGTTGGTCAATTTTATTCTCGCTATTAATTTCAATTAAAATTTATACCAATTTTGTACTAGTTGTTTTTACTGGACATTTTAGTAAACTATTATTATCAATTTATGGTTAATTAAAAATGTTGATTGGTTTTAATTATGAATTTGTTGATATTTTTGTATGGTTAAAGTAGAAAATAGTTTAAAAATGTCTAGGAGTTGTTTAAAATTGTTTAAGATATTTAACAAATTATTGTTTAAGTTAAAACGTTGGAAATTTTTAGAGTTACTTTGAATTTGTTTAGAATTCGATAAAACTGGTTCGAATTTGTTTATGGTTATAATTGAGGATGCTTATTGGTTTTAATTATGAATTTGTTGATATTTTTTATGGTTAAGATAGGAAATAATTTGAAAATGTTTAAAACTTCCTTAAAACTGGATAATGGTTATTTGTTCCTTAAACAATTTAATGTTTCTTTTTTTACTTAAAACTGGTTGGAACTTTTTAAAAGTATTTAGAATTTGTTTAGTACACGACACTAGGAGAACTGGTTCAAAATTGTTTAGAACTATTTGTTCTAAGTTGCTTGTTTGTTTTTTATTTTGCCTATTAGGGTAGTGGCACCAGTGAAAGAACTGCCACCAGTGAAAGAACAAATTGAACATTTTCCATAATAATTTAAAAATTATAGTTTTTATTCTGTTAATTATTATGTTTTTTAGGGACTTAATTACTTCTAAACCTTGTATATAACATAGCATCAGATTTAAAATGCAAATTACTTTCAAAAATAATTATTTAAAAATTTAGTAGGTTACGTATACCTCTTACTAAAAGAACATCGCTCTGAACACGTCATTTTCATTTTTATATTTCTTCTATGAAAACTGCTTTAATTGATGTCTTTTTTTTCTAAATTAACTTAAGAATATCCCTAAATTATTTTCTTTGGTAAAAAAACCCAATTATTTATCAAATATTATTATTAAATGCAAATTCCTTTACTGGGTTTGCATTTGATCACTTTCCAGTGAAAGAATTTCATTTATTTGCATGCAAAAGAACAGTCCGAAGTAGTTGACAAATGATATAATATTTGACATTGCAAGTAATCAAAACATAAACAAAGAAATTGGTTAGAAGTGGTTAAACACTTAAAACGTTATTTTAGGGTACTTAGTCCAGAAAATATTCATAATAGTAAGTTTTGAACTTAATTTTACAACATTTGTGAATTTTTTTTCTACCACAATCTGCATTTTTATGCATTAATTTAACATAAATAATATTTGTTCTTTCACTGGAGGGATCCAAATTCTTTTACTGGTGAACGTGTTCTTTTACTGGTGAAATAGGTATGTTTTACTTATTAATTAAAATTTTTAATTATAATTCACATTTATATCATTTAAATTTGACCCTCATATTCTACACTTAAGAAATTATTGAGAAAAAATTTACCAGACCATTTTCGGTATTTGCATTCAAAAAGAATTAATGATAAAAGTATGCAATTCCTTAAATGTTCTTTCACTGGTTCCGTTACCCTACCTTTAATTAGCAGAAATTTATAGTTACTAATTTTGTACTAGATGTATTTACTCAAATTTTAGTAAACTAATATTATCAATGTTCAATTTATGGTTAATTAAAAATGTTGATTGGTTTTAATTATGAATTTGTTAATATTTTTGTATGGTTAAAGTAGAAAATAGTTTTAAAATGTCTAGGAGTTGTTTAAAATTGTTTAAAATTGTTTAAGCTATTTAGTAAATTATTGTTTAACTTAAAACGTTGGAAGTTTTAAGAGTTACTTTGAATTTGTTTAGAATTCGATAAAACTGGTTCGAATTTGTTTAGAACCATTTGTTTGTGGTTATAATTAAGGATGTTTATTGGTTTTAATTATGAGTTTGTTGATATTTTTTATGGTAAAGATAGATATTAATTTGAAAATGTTTAGAACTTTCTTAAAACTGGATAATGGTTATTGGTTCCTTAAACAATTTAATGCTTTTTTTTTACTTAAAACTGGTTGGAACTTTTTAGAAGTATTTAGAATCTGTTTAGTACACGACACTAGGAGAACTGGTTCAAAATTGTTAAGAACTATTTGTTCTAAGTTGCTTGTTTGTTTTTTATTCTGCCTATTAACTTCAATTAGCAGAAATTTATAGTTACTAATTTTGTACTAGATGTATTTACTCAAATTTTAGTAAACTAATTTTATGTTAAATTTATGGTTCATTGATAATGTTTATTGGTTTTAATTATGAATAGTATTTTTTTATGGTTAAAGTAGAAAATAGTTTTAAAATATCTAGGAGTTGTTTAAAATTGTTTAAGCTATTTAGTAAATTATTGTTTAACTTAAAACGTTGGAAATTTTTGGAGTTACTTTGAATTTGTTTAGAATTCGATAAAACTGGTTCGAATTTGTTTAGAACCATTTGTTTGTGGTTATAATTAAGGATGTTTATTGGTTTTAATTATGAGTTTGTTGATATTTTTTATGGTAAAGATAGATATTAATTTGAAAATGTTTAGAACTTCCTTAAAACTGGATAATAGTTATTGGTTCCTTAAACAATTAAATGTTTTTTTTTTTAACTTAAAACTGGTTGGAAATTTTTAGAAGTATTTAGAATCTGCTTAGTACACGACACAAGCAGAACTGGTTCGAAATTGTTTAGAACCATTTGTTCTAAGTTGCTTGTTTGTTTTTTTTATTCTGCCTATTAACTTCAATTAGCAGAAATTTATAATTACTAATTTTGTACTAGATGTATTTACTCAAATTTTAGTAAACTAATTTTATGTTAAATTTATGGTTCATTGATAATGTTTATTGGTTTTAATTATGAATAGTATTTTTTTATGGTTGAAGTAGAAAATAATTTTACAATTTTTAGAACTTGTTAAAAACTGTTTAAAATTGTTTAAGCTATTTAAAATTTTATTGTTTAACTTAAAACTGTTTAGAACTTTTTAGAATTACTTAGAATTTGTTAATCTCCATAAAACTGGTTCTACTTTGTTTGCAACCAGTTGTTTATGATTAATCGAAAATGGTTATTGATTTTAATGATGAATTTGATAACATATTATTATGTTAAAGATAGGAAACTTTTTTAGAATTACTTAGAATTTGTTTAGAACTCTACAGAACTGGTTTGAATTTGTTTGGAATCATTTGTTTATGGTTAATTGAGAATGTCTATTGGTTTTAATTATGGATTTGTTTATAATTTTTTTGGTCAAAGTAGGAAATAATTTGTTATGTTTAGAACTTCTTTAAAACTGTTTATAATTCCTTAAACAATTTAATGTTTTTTTTTACTTAAAACTGGTTGAAACTTTTAAGAAGTACTTAGAATTTGTTTACAACTCGACACTAGATTTTTTTTCTGAACTTTTAATAAACTAATTTTACGTTAAATTTATGGTTAATTGATAATGTTTATTGGTTTTAATTATGATTAGTATTTTTTAATGGTTAAAGTAGAAGATAGTTTAAATTTGTTTAGAACATGTTTAAAACAAGTTTGATTGTTGTTCTCGACAGAACTGGTTTGAATTTGTTTAGAATCATTTGTTTATGGTTAATTGAGAATGTTTATTGGTCTTAATCATGAATTTGTTTATATTTTTTATGGTCAAAGTAGGAAATATTTTGTTATGTTTAGAAGTTCTTTAAAACTGTTTAAAATATCTTAAACAATTCAATGTTTTTTTAACAAAATTTATTGTTTAACT
Organism: Ganaspis brasiliensis; assembly: GCA_037103525.1. Taxonomy (NCBI): domain Eukaryota; kingdom Metazoa; phylum Arthropoda; class Insecta; order Hymenoptera; family Figitidae; genus Ganaspis; species Ganaspis brasiliensis. The sequence continues at coordinate 328,198 of JAZKLR010000674.1, forward strand.
TAAAACTGGTTGGAAGTTTTTAAAATTACTTAGAATTCGTTTAGAACTCGACAAACATGGTTCGAATTTGTCTAGAACCAATTGTTTATGGTTAAAATTGAAAATGTTAATTGGTTTTAATTATGAATATGTTAATATTTCTTTATGGTCAAAGTAGGAAAAAATTTTAAAATGCTTAGAGCTTGTTTAAAACTGTTTAAAACTACTTAAACAATTTAATGTTTTTTTTTTTTACCTAAAACTGGTTGGAATTTTTTTGAAGTGTTTAGAATTTTTTTAGAACTCGACAGAACCGGTTTAAATTTGTTTAGAACCGTTAGTTCTAAGTTGTTCTTTTTTTTTCTTTATTCTGCCTATTAATTTCAATTTGCAGAAATTTGTATTAATTTTAAAATAGTTTCCAAATGTTTAAAACGGTTTAAAATTGTTTAAAACCAGTTTTCAGCTCTTTAAACTTTTTTCGGACTACTTAAACAGTTCAGAACTAGTTAGCAACCGTTTAAAACAACTTAAAATGTTTCAAACTTGTTAAAACTCATTCTTGACAGTTAAAAACTATTTAGAACCTGATCAGAATTGCAAAATTTGTTAGAACTATTACTTAAAACTTTTTATAATTTGTTTAAATCTCTTTAAACTGGTTTTAAACTGTTTAAATTAGTTTAGAACTACTTAGAACTGGTTTCAAACTCCCAAACTTGTTTAAAACTGGTTAGAACAATAAAAATTTCTTAAACTTGTTCAATACGGTTTAGAGCTTGTGCGAAACTATTTAGAACCCGTTTAAAACTGTTAATAATTGTATTTGAATCTCTTTAAACTGGTTTAAAAATGTTTTAAATTTATTTAGCTGTTTGTAACTTGTTGAAAACTGTTTAGAACTTATTAGAAATTCGCTAAGCTGATTAAAACCTGATTGAAACTGTTTTTAATTTTCCTAAATCCATTTAAATTTGTTTAAATATGTTTTAAATTTGTGTAGCCATTTGCAACCTGTTTAAAATTGTTTAGAATTTGTTCAAAATTCGCTAAACTGGTTCGAAACAATTGAAAAATTATTCAAAACTGGTTTTAAGTGGTTTAAGATTCTCAAAGTTGGTTAAAAACTGTTTAGAATTTGTTTAAAATTCGTTGAACTTTTTCAAAACTGTTTTAAACTTGTTTAAACATTTTAATACTTGTTTTAAAATCTTTCAGCTAGTTTACAATTATTTAAATATTCATAAACTGGTTAATGACTGATTGGAACTTATTTAAAACTGGTTAGAACTTGTTTGAAACTATTTAGAACTTGCTTAGAATTTTTATAACTCGTTTAAGACTGTTTGGAACTTGTTTAATAATTCTATAACTTATTCCAAACGGTTCAAACTTGTACAAAACTGGTTAGAACTTGTTTGAAACTGTTTATAAGTTTCTTAAATCTCTTTAAACTGTTTTTTATATGTTTTAAATTAGTTTAACCGTTTGTAACTTGTTTAAAATTGTTTAGAACGTGTTCAAAATTTGCCTAATTTTTTCGAAACAATTTAAAACATGTTCAAAATTGACTATAACTTGTTTAAAAATCTTAAAACTGGTTAAAAAACTGTTTTGAACTTGTTTAAAACTCAACAAGTAACTTGTAACTTTTTCAACTTGTCCCGAACTGTTTATAACTTGTTTAAAATTGTCTTAACTTGTTTAAAACTTTCTAAACTAGTTCGTAGAGATTTAGAACTTTTATATAGTTTTGTTTAAACTTCTCAAAAACCTTTCTTAATTATTCTCAAAATGTTTGTAACTGGTTGTAATCCCTTTTTACTAGTCCAGAAATAAAACTTGTTTAAAGCTTAATTTTAATTACCTGGAACTATTTATCATAATATTTACATATTATTTTAGATGTTTATTATCACCTGTCCAAGTTACTCTGTTTCTTGAATCATTAAATTTAAAAAATTCATAACTTTCCTAATTTCCATTTAATCAAAAAATAAAAAATACCTGTTTCTTTTTTTTTCTTGTGAAATTTTAAACAAAATGATTGTTATAAAAATCATTTTTTTTTTAATGAAAAATCATGTCCCGTGGAAGGCTCAATACAGTTTTTTTGCTAATGTCAAACTTTTCTTTTGGTTGAAAGGTTGAACCAATTAAAACTGCAATTAACGTTTTTGTTCCTTGATTCTAAGCAATGAGAGTAAGTGCTCGAATTGAGGGGTACAAAAGTCATTGACGGGTCACGATTCACAGAGACGTTTTTTTTTTTTTTTTTGACGTTGATGGGCGCCAATGCTACTTCAAAGATCCCATTGCTTTTCGTCAATGAATAGGGACCCTCGTTTTTACGATCATTTATACTACCATAGCACTCGTAAATTCTCATATCTTGAAGCTTCGGCGCCAATCGTCAATACTACAAGACTAATTAATTTTTTATGAGAACCACTTACGGGTGCATCGGAAACTCTTAACACGTATTCGATTCACGTGACTTTTCGCCATTAATGTGTTTAAACACGTTCGTAAAGCAGCTTTATATATTCACTTCAAAAATCTATTTTTTTATATTTCTTTGCATTATTTTATCTCGGATTTTTTTCTCGAGTTCTCTCTCCAAGAGTTCTACACAAAACACTAACAAAGTTTTTTACCAATGGTCGAATTCAAAAAACTACACAACTTTGAAAATACAAAAACTTACAACTTTAAAATGACTTTTGGTTTAAATCCTATCTTTTTTTAAAATTGTCAATCACGAGCTTAAGATTATTTTATAAAGGTCAATGAAAAATTCCACACGAAATATTTTCAGAATATTGTTCTATCCAAAAGTCAAGGGCTATTGAAATAAAATTTATAAGTATCTTATTATTTCGAATATAATATTACAGTGATAGTGAATTATTTATAATTTTAATTTTTTTCGAAAAATATAAACAAAAAGCTTATTTTTAGCATAACTAATGTGCATAATTATGGAGGATTTGAAAATAAATAAATATGAAGTAATATTTATTCTAGTTATTGATTCACTATACGGCAGCCGTGTGGGTCGATTAATCAACCACGCACAAAATACGCATCAATAAGGCTTACATGGTCCTATTCAGCTTCTCTGTTATTATATTACAGTGGCGTTAAATGAAAATGAATCGCTTGTGTGCCACAACACATTAACACATGAGTAAACATATAATTGAAAGTCTTTCTAAAGCTGAAGTAAATTGAGTTCATAATTAATCACATTAATATGTTTGAATAAGTTTAGTAACATTATGATCAAGTTAAATATAATACTAAATAAGTTTCTATATACTTATTTTAATTATAGACATGTGTTGTTAATCGAGAGGAAACTCGTGTTAGTTAACACAAAATTTGTTTAACCCAAATTTTATATTGAACGGAAAAATTTGATGAGAGACTCTAAAACAAATAAACTAGAGTTTTGAATAATCTACGACTGAAAATTAATTTTAAAAGACACTTTCTTTCAGCTGAATAATTTAAGTTCAATTTTTTACGAGTTTACGCTTTCATTCGAATTTCGAATTTAAACACTCAGAATTCAAATTCGAAAGCTTAAAAATCTACGCATTCATACTTTTAGAATTACGAAATTTTTACCATAAAATTGAATTTGATTTAGGGAAAGAATTTTCAAAAGATCTATAAACTTTTCAAATGTAAATATTTTCAAAATTGAAGATTTGAGTTATAAAGGTCTATTTGAAATTTAGTTTATATCTCGTGTTTGAAGCTGTACTCAGACAATTTTTAACAAACTAATTTTTGACAGGGAAAAAATGTTAATGTATGTACTAAAGTCGTTTATGGAGATAGTGATATGGTTTATGAGATTGAAGGTATAATTTTGGTAGCCGGAAAGTCTCGTCGGTTATAAAAAGTATAAATATCGATGGAGCTGCTTCTTCTAGAGAGTTCAATGCTCCTAACATGCTGGATGCATATAGGTGCACAAGTTCAACGTTACCTAGAATAAAACTTCTGCCGACATGAATGAAATATCTTTAAATGCTCGTGAAACCACGTGGCGCCATTCAATATTTCTTTTTTTTCCTGAAAAAGTTGCACCTGCTCTGCAACATTCGCGAAATCATTGAATGAACTGATACCTTTTTATTTTTTCCATTCTGTCTAAAAAGCTTTTAAAATTATTCATTCTTGTTCTTTATACAGTTTTTTTTAGAGTTTTGTGATCAAGGGATGAAACCCTTGTAACAAAAATTAAGTGTCTGTCCGTCCGACCGTTTGTCTGTTGATCAGTATCAATAGCGGTGTATTTATTCGTATTGACTTTAAACGATTAAAGCAATTGTGTAGCTGGTGTAGGTACAATTAGTTATAAAAAGTTCTTAGTAGTTCTAAACAGTTTTAAACAAGTTTCGAATAGTTTAAGAAGAGTTATAGACCCTTTAAGTAGATCAAAACAATTTTGGATTAGTAAAAATAAATATCTCGATACTGATTATAAATAGGTAAAAATCGTTTTAAACGGTTTTAAAAACGTTTAACGAATTTTAAACAAGTTCTAAATAGTTTCAAACAAGTTACAAACAGTTAGACAAATTTAAAACACTTTTAAACCAGTTTAAAGTGATTTTAAAATATTTTAAAAAATTTTAAACTAGTTTTAAACAGTTTTGGATAAGTTTAAACAGTTTTAAATTAATTAATTGAATTTTAAAACGATTTTTTTATAGTTGTTAACAAATTTTAACCAGTTTAAACAAGCTCTAAACTGTTTTGGACCAATTTAGAGAATTAAAAACCAGTTCTAAACAGTTTTGAACAAGTTCTAACCAGTTACGAATAATTTTATCAAATTTTAAACAAGGTCTAAACATATTTTAACTAGCACGCAGATTTCTAAACAAGTTACAAACAGTTTAAACAAGTCTAATACAGTTTTGAACCAATTTAATGTATTTCAAACAAGTTCAAAGCAGTTTTGAACTGTTTAAACTCTTTTGAACCAGTACAGCGAATTTCGAGCAAGATTTAAACAGTTTTAAATAAATTACAAACAGTTAGACAAATTTAAAACATTTTAAAACCAGTTTAAAATGATTTTAAAAAATTTTAAACAGTTTTAAACTAGTTTTAACCAGTTTTGGATAAGTTTAAACAGTTTTAAATAAATTAATCGAATTTTAAAACAAGTTTTTAATAGTTGTTAACAAATTTTAACCAGTTTAAACAAGCTCTAAACTGTTTTAAACCAATTTAGCGAATTTAAAACAAGTTCTAAACAGTTTTGAACATGTTCTAAACAATTTAAAACTAGTTCAGACCACTTTTGAATAAGTTCTAAACAGTTATGAACAATTTCATTAAATTTTAAACAAGTTCTAAACAATTTAAAACTAGTTCAGACCACTTTTGAATAAATGCTAACCAATTAGAAAAAATTTTATCAAATTTTAAAAGTTCTAAATAGATTTTAACTAGTTACAGATTTCTAAGTAAGTCACAAACAGTTTAAACAAGTCTAATACAGTTTTGAACCAATTTAATGCATTTCAAACAAGTTTAAAACAGTTTTGAACTGTTTAAACTTTTTTGAACCAGTATAGCGAATTTTAAGCAAGTTCTAAACAGTTTTAAAGGAGTTACAAACAGTTAGACAAATTTAAAACATTTTTAAACAAGTTTTAAGTGATTTAAAAAAATTTTAAAGAGTTTTTAACTAGTTTTAACCAGTTTTGAATAAGTTTAAACAGTTTTAAGTAAATTAATTGAATTTTAAAACTAGTTTTAAATTGTTCTTAACAAATTATAACCATTTTAAACAAGCTCTAAACTGTTTTGAACCAGTTTAGCGAATTTAAAACAAGTTCTAAACAGTTTTGAACAAGTTCTAAATAATTTAAAACTAGTTCATACCACTTTTGAATAAGTGCTAACCAGTTATAAAAAATGTTATGAAATTTTAAACTTGTTCTAAACAGATTTTAACTAGCTTACAGATTTTTAAGCAAGTTGCAAACAGTTTGAACAAATCCAATACAGTTTTGAACCAATTTAATGCATTTCAAACAAGTTCAAAACATATTTGAACTGTTTAAACTTTTTTGAACCAGTATAGCGAATTTTAAGCAAGTCATAAACAGTTTTAAACAAGTTACAAACAATTAGGCAAATTTAAAACATTTTAATACCAGTTTAAAATGATTTTAAAAAATTTTAAACAGTTTAAAACTAGTTTTAACCAGTTTTGGATAAGTTTAAATAGTTTTAAATAAATTAATTGAATTTTAAAACGAGTTTTAAATTGTTCTTAACAAATTTTAACCACTTTAAAACAAGTTCTAAACAGTTTTGAACAAGTTCTAAATAATTTAAAACTAGTTCAGACCACTTTTGAATAAGTGCTAACAAGTTATGAATAATTTTATCAAATTTTAAGCAAGTTCTAAACAGATTTTAACTAGCTTCCAGATTTCTAAGCAAGTTACAAACAGTTTAAACAAGCCCAATACAGTTTTGAACCAATTTAATGCATTTCAAACAAGTTCAAAACAGTTTTGAACTGTTTAACTCCTTTAAACCAGTATAGCGAATTTTAAACAAGTTCTAATCAGTTTTAAACAAGTTACAAACAGTTAGACAAATTTAAAACATTTTTAAACCAGTTGAAAGTGATTTTAAAAATTTTCAAACAGTTTTAAACTAGTTTTAACCAGTTTTATCTAAATTAATTGAATTTTAAAACGAGTTTTTAATATTTGTTAACAAATTTTAACCAGTTTAAATAAGCCCTAAACTGTTTTGGACCAATTTAGCGAATTTAAAACAAGTTATAAACAATTTGAAACTAGTTAGGACCACTTTTGAATAAGTTCTAACCAGTTATGAACAATTTTATCAAATTTTAAACAAGTTACAAACTGTTACACAAATTTAAAACTTTTTCAAACAAGTTTAAAGAGGTTTGACAAAAATATAAACAGTTTTAAACAGGTTTTAACCAGTTTTCTACAAGTTCTAAATAGTTTTAAACAAATTTAACGAATTTAAAAAAATTATAAACAGTTTAAAACAAGTTTTACACCAGATTTGTGCAAGTTCTAAACCGTTTTGAATTATTTTAACAATTTTAAGTGTTTCTAAACAAGTTCTAAACAGTTTTAAACAAATTCAACGAATTTTAAAAAAGTTCTAAATAGTTTTAAACAAGCTAATAGATTTTTGAACATGTTCTAATCAGTTTTTAACGAGTTCTAAACAATTTTAAACTAGTTATAAACAATTTTTAGCAGTTTAAAATAGTTGTTAATCATTTTAATAAAGTTATTAATAACAGGTTGATACTTCTTATCGAGTGATTGAAACTCTTTTTTAACAGTTTCAAAACTGCTGAAGATAATTCTGAACCAGTTTTCAACAGTTTTAAATAAGATCAAAATGGTTATATTTATAGTATTAAATAGTTCTAAACAATTTTGAACTTGTTCTATTCACTTCCAAACAAGTTTTAAATAGTTTTATGTGGTTCGAGATAGTTTTTAACGAGTTCTAAATTTTTTTTTAAAAGTTGTAAGTTATTTTTAAACAACTTCTAAGAATATAAGCATTCAAAAACCAGTTTTAAACTGTTTCAAACAATTTTTTTTAACAAGGTCTGACAAGTTTTCAGTAGTTCTTAACTTATAAAAACAGTACTTTAACAGAACAAAGTTATAAGCAAGTGCTTAATAATTTCATGTAGTTTCAAACATGTTCTAAACGATTTTTAGTAGTTCCATGTAGTTCTAAATTTTTTTTAATCAGTTTTAAACAGTTTTATGTAATTTATTAAAAGTTCTAAAACAGTTTTATACAAAATCAAAGCAGTTATAAGAAGTTTTAAATAGTTCTAAACAGTTTTGAACCAGTAATTTTAAATTTTAAGTATTCCTTAATAGTTCTAAACTAGTTTTAATCAGTTTTTAAGTGGTTTTTCACAAGTTTTTAAACAGTTTAATAGAAATTAACTGCTTAAAGCAAATGATTAACTTTTTTAAACTGGTTATTAATAATTTAAAACTGCGCTGAAAAAAATATTCTTGCCTAAAATAATAAACCTGTTTAGTTATAAATAAATTCCGGTTAAATTCAGTAGAAAATTCGGTTATAATTTATGGTTATAATTTTCTTGTAAAATTATTCTAGTTACATAATTTCCCGGTTGAAATTACCGGAAATTCCAGTTTAATTTGTCGAAATAATATTATATTTAGATATCAATATTAACAATACCAAAATTAGATAAACAGAAATTATTTTGATATTTTTTAACTGAAAGTTACGGTAAAATTTATCAAAATAGCTTGTTAAAACAAATAGTTTTAACTGTAATTTTTTAACAGTATTAACCGAAATATTTACTAAGGCCTTTTTTAATAATTTAAGCAAAAAAATTTTTTCAGTATAGTTTTTTATATTGTTTTAAGGGTGTTTAACCCGTTGACATAACCTCAAACTAGAAAATGGTTTTTCTAATAAAATAAAAATATTATTAAAATTAATTTCACTCAATTTTGAAAGAAACAGTTTATATTTTTAAAAACAAATTAGGTTAGGACAAAATTTGTGTACAATTGTAATTTTTATCCAATTTTTACAAATTGCTCATTTTGATCTTTGAAATACATTCTCTTTATTACTCTACAAGTCTATAATTTTGATTTTATTAAATATTTTTTGTTTAAAGAATACATAATAAACAATTTTATTTGTTTAATAATTTTCTAATAAAATTTCACCGAAATTTCGCAAACAGTTGGAAAAAAATATTCTTGCTTAAAAAACGAATTTATTGTTCCAAGCAGTTCGGAATCGTTTTGAACCAGTTTTTTATTCTTTTCTACCATCTATTTATTTTTTTCATTTATTCACAAGAATGTAAATATTTTTTTGTACATTTCTCATTTTCCACTGTATTTATTTAGATTATAGATTCCATTATAAGATTAGATCATAGAGGCCTTACATTTAGTAATACAAAATGTTGAAATCTTTTAATCACTCTCTAGATTTAGGAAATGATTTACCCTGTAGTTTGTTAAATTTTTCGCGATAGAGAGATATTCCAGCTCTAATGTATAATTCGTTCTGTGTGCACTTTTAAGCATTTGAGAAAGTGTACGTAGCAATCATAAGTGTAATGCTAGGTCGGTGGAACAGTTTAGAAAGAAAAAGTAAAAAAAAAAAAATATTGAGCATTAGCAAGGATAGTTTCCAATTTCCGTGGCGGCAGACGGGAAATCGACGTCTCGCCTCATATCCGCTACTATAAATGCACTCTTTGCTTATGCATTCTTTAGTTTTGATAATACCTCCAACTATACAAGCACAACCCTTTCTTCACTATAATATCATCTCGGCTGTAATAACAAGTTTAGCTGTCTTCGCCCCCACCAGCCTGTCACTTCTCTAATAATAGGCTTTCTGCTGCTTTGCTTCTAATTTTCTTCAACTACATCAAAAATGGTCCAGCATCTTTTCAAATCGAGTGCAAAATTTATTATCACTGTTTTTATAATTTTTATTTTTTTTTTTTTTACTGTTAGGCATTTTGTAAAAAAAATGAGCATTTTAAAGAGAGGAAATTTCCTTTTTCGATGAAAAAAGATGCTGAAAAAAATTTAATTGGGTATTTTCAAAAACCCCTGTGTACAAATTTAGATATTTATGAACTTAATATGATATCCAAATTTTATTTAAATCCGTCGAAGCGTTCTCGAGATATCATGTCGAGAAAAAAAGTTATACACACACACAATTGCGGAGCGCTATTAAAAACACGACTGCCTTTAAACTGTGATAAATCCGCGAAAAATAATGCTAGAAAAATTTCCAAAACAGATTCAGAAAGTTTATAAAATTTCTAAAAAAATGCTCGATATCTTAAAGGATTAGCTCAAGTAGTTTTTTAATCATCACCAAAGAAATATTAAGTAATTTTTCAATTTTTAAAAATTTCTAACCTCAAATTCAACTATTTTCCTAAGAAAGAAAAGTTGAAGATTAAGTTTAAAAGGCTCAAATTAAAGGGAAAAAGACAATAGTTATGCATACAAAGTTAAATTTGTCAACTTTTTCGGCTTAGGGAAAGAGTTTAATTTGAAGTTAAATATTTAAAAATTGAAAATGCCTACATATTTCTCTCGTGATAATTAAAAAACTATTTAAACTATTGCTTTCAGATACCGATCATCTTTTTAGAAATTTTATAAGCTTTCCAAATCAGTTTTGGAAATTTTTCTAGCATTATTTTTCGCGGATTTATCACAGTTTAAAGGCAGTCGTGTTTTTAATAGCGCTCCGCAATTGTGTGTGTGTTTAACTTTTTTTCTCGTCAGGATATCTCAAGAACGCTTCAACGGATTTCAATAAAATTTAGATATTATATTAAGCTCATAAATATCTCAATTTGGACACAGGGATTTTTGAAAATACCCAATTAAATTTTTTTCAGCATCTTTTTTCATCGAAACAGAAAATTTCCTTTCTTTAAAATGCTCAATTTTTATAGAATACACACATACACACATATATCTGGACATTTAATTAAAATAAAAAATGAAAATTTAAGCTTTTTAGATGAAAATGAGTCGAATTTGACTATTTTTGGAGAATTGAAAATCTTAACAAACACAAAGTTTCTTCTATGAGGGAGAAAAAGCAAAATTGGATAATTAAGAATGAAAGTTATAGAAACTGTGATATCACACACTTTATAAGCTTCGATATTATTAAAGTTAATTGAACAATGTTCTAGTTTGCAACGGAGACCGGACGCATCCGAGATTCCGGTACATCTGTTCATTGATTGAAGATGATTTTATGCTCTCATAATTTATTCATTGGCTCCTTCAAGTGCGGTCAGTGTCGCGACATAAAATTGAGTTAATTGGAGGGTCAGAATACTTCCTGAATAATCTCATAAACTATAATTAAAATAGAAATGTAAAATTAGTGCAAAAAATTTTTATCCTTCAATTTAGGGAAATTTTTACTTTATAATATGTTTAAATATATATACACTGAGAAAAAATTTTGCTTGAATCAAACATAAATATGTTTGATATACAGTCAAATAGAAACTATTTTTGAATTAAACATAGTATGTTTGACTCAAAGATAATATGTTTATTCCAAGTACGTAAAATATGTAATTTAAACATATTTCTTAGTTGACCAACATTATGTTTAAATCAAACAAACTTTTCTCTCTCAAAAAAAAATAAAATAATTTTAATTAAAATGAACGGTAGGAAAAATTGAAATAAAAGTATGAAAACTTTTTAGGTTATGTTCAGTAATAGTTCGAATAGTTCTGCCTTGATTAAAAGTTCCTTTTTAATATTAGGTGTGTAAAATCAAAACTAGTTTTTATTAAATATTTTAGATGGAATGAAGATTTAAACATCAAATAGAGAGTTGATTCTCTTTGTGTATTTTCATTACAAAAATTACAAACATAACCTAAAATTTTTTTCTTTTTAGATCCCTTTCTTCATATCGCGTCATATATAATATATTGATTTCTCTAGAGTATTTCAGTTAATTTATTATACAAAAATTAGCAAATACATCCGTTATAGTTGAAGAGGGATCTTACAAACATTTCACTTAGGTCTTTTTCTACAATGCAGAATTTTTTAGTTTGTTAAATATCGTCTTAATGAAGTTTTCTTCTATGAATTATATATTTTTTTTAAATTCTACATTTTTTTTTTCTTTAATTGTCTTTTTATATTGAAGGGTAATTTTCCCTTTTTCAAATATTGTGCTTTTAAAAATTAGTTCATGACAAAAATAGATAAAAGAAATTAAAGTTCTGTTTTGATAGCATTTTCTTGTTTTCAAAATTTTTTTTAATTTAGTTGGAATACTTTTATATAAACTAACCAGAATCAATTTATCAATAAAAATAATTCAGAAAACATTTATTTAATTAATTCTTCAACTTTGGATTCTTTTTCTCAAACTTCTAATATTTTTTTTTCAAGTCTTTAAATTTTTAATTTTTTACACCAGTAAATGAGAAAAATAATTTTAAAAAGTACAGAATCTATATAAAATAAAAGAAAATAATTGAAAAAAGATAAGAATAATGGTAAATTATAAAAAATTAATATAGAAAAATTGATTAAAAAATGATAAACATAATTAAAAATTGGAAAAAAAATTAAAAAAAGATTATAAAATTAATTAAAATTAAAAGATAGAATTCCATTTTGAAATAAATAATTGAAAATTTAGGAAATTAATTATAAAATGCCGAAAGTAATTGTAAATTTAAAAAAAGTTATTGAAAAATTTATTTATTTATTTATTTATTTAAATACAGTTAAAATTCTAAAATCCATTAAACATTTTTTTAATTAATTGAAATTTTAAATAAATAATTAAAGGTTTAGTAAATCAGTTAAAAAATAATTAAAAAATGTATAATTTGAAAAATTGGGAAAAAATAATATAAAACTAATAAAAATTAAAAGAAAGAATTCAAATTTAAGTTAAATAATTCAAGATTTAATAAATCAATTTACAAATAATTTAAGAAATTGAAAATTGTTTCTGTAATTGCAAAATTATAAAAACAACTAAAAATTGAAGACAATAATTGAAAATTGGAAAAATTAATTTAAAAATGATGAGAATAATTAAAAAAAAATTTAAAACTGATGAAAACAGACAAGAATTGAGAAAAATAATTCTAAATTTAGGAATCTAATTAAAAAATGATGAAGTTAATTTAGAATCAAAGAAATCAAAGAAACAATTTGAACATTGAAAAAAAAAGAATTTGAATTTAAGATTAAGTAAATCAAATTAAAAATTATTTTAAAAATTAAAAATAGATGAAAAAAAATTGCAAAATTATAGAAATAATTGAAAATTAAAGACAGTAATTTAAAATTAAGAAAAGATTTGAGATTTAAAGAAAACAATCGAGAATTGAGAAGAATAATTGAAAAAAATTATAGAATATACATCAAAGTGAAGGGAATAATTGAAAAATAACAAAAATAATGATAAATTATTTGTTAAAATAATTGAAATTTAAGATAAATAATTGAAAATTTAGGAAATTAATTCCAAAATACCGAAAGTAATTGTAAATTTGAAAAATTCTAAATTTCATTAAAAAATGTTTTAATTAATTGAAATTTGAAATAAATGATTAAATGTTTAGTAAATCAATAAAAAAATAATTTCATAAATTATAAATTGTAGAAAAACTTTGAAAAATTACAGAAATCAATTAAAAAATGATGTAAAATAATTGAAAATTTTTGCAAATAACTGAAACTTGAGATAAATAAATTAAAAATGTAGAAAGTGCATGAAAAAATACTTTTTAAAACTAAAAATTGGAGAAAATATTTTCAAAGTTATAGAAATAATTGAAAATTAAAGAAAATAAAAAAAATTATGAATAGGTAATAAGTGATAAAATTATTGAAATTTTTGAAATTTAATAAAATAACTGAAAAATGATAAACAAAATGAAAAAAATTAGAATATACAAAGTATAATTGCAAGTTTTGGATATTAATTGTAAAATAATGAAAATATTTAATAAGTAGGAAAAAAAATTTAATTTGAATAAAATAATTTACAGTTTATGAAATTAGTTAAAAAATAATACAAATAAGTATGAATGATAAGGAAAAATTAAAAAATGATAAACATAATTGTAAATTGTTAAAAGAATTGAAAACTGAGATAAAGAACTAAAAATTCAGGAAATCTATTGAAATATAATTTAATAAATTAAAAATTGGAGAAAATAATTTAAAAATGATAGAAATAGTTAAAGATTGAAAAAATAATAAAAATGTAAAGAATTTAAGGTATTTTTAAATTATTTTATAAAATAAAAGCAGTAAGATTATTAATTTTTGTTCTTTTCACAACCATAAAGTTAAGTAAATAAAGGTATATAAATATATTTGTTAATAAAAATATGACACTATTTTTACACCTTTTTGAATATTTTATGACACTTTTGACACTATTTTTCATTGCGAAACTGAGTGGGAGGCCTGCAATATTCACATCATATTTATACTAATAGATAAGAAATTATTTTCCATTAGTTTTTTGTTTCTTAGGTTATTACAATTCGTTCAGTCAATTCTAAAAGTTTTGTTTAGCAATGATAAAAAACGTTAATAATAATTAAAAAACATTATTATTCTAATACAATTGATAGTTTTTAGTCATAATTAATGGGACGTATGATTAAGTTTTAAAATTAATTATTAAGAATTTTCATTTCATAGAATTTCATGAGGTAGAATTTTCTTGTAGCCGAAATTTCACATTTTCGAATTTGTTTTCAATCAAATTTAAATGAATTTAAATTTTTACCTAAAAGAATTTTTTAGGCACCGAATTCATATTTAATAGAATTTTCATTTAAAAGAATTTCAATTTAAACGAATTTTAATTTAGAAGTTTAAATTCATCAAAATTTTTATAAGTTACTATTAGGCTTTAAATTATCTAAATATTAATCAATCCTTGCGTTTTTAGTATCCCGTTTATTAATAACAAAACATTTAAAAATTTAAACTTATCACAATTTTTTTTTTTTTAATATACATTTTACTTAATTTTAAATTCCATTAGGCTGAATTTTGTATAATTAGAAGTTTTTATATAATGGTTAATGTTTAAAATAATTTAAATATGCATTATTAGAAAATATGTAAAGTTTACTGTTAAAAATTCCAATTTATTAAAAAAATTTTCTTCCTGATTATTTCAAAAAAGTATAGGATTACTACCCTTAAATAACATTTTCTTAACAACGGAACGGTAAATTAATTAAATATTATTGTAAAAGTTGTATTCTATTAGGGGAAACTGCCCTATGGTGGATAGCCGTTCCAACAGTGGATAACTTTAAAGATTTTAAAAATTATTCATTATACCGAAACAAATATTCTAAAACTATAATGAATATTAATTGCTTAATGTTTTAATCATTATTATGATTAAAATTTATAGTTTATTTCGTAATTATTTAAAGTTATCCACTGTTGGAATGGCTATCCACCATAGGTCAGTCTCCCCTACAGTTTAAAATATATTAGTTTTTTAAAAAAATTTGTAGAACCGTGTTTTTTTAATTAATTAAAATATAGTCATTTTGCGCGTTTTGTTACTGTTTCCATGTAAAAGTCCCAACTTTATAAATTTATATCTTAAAAACAGAACGGTAAAATTCAATAAAATTATAACAGTACATGTAAAGTAATGTATTAATTATGTCATTAAAATTTTATAAGAATCTGTAGAAATTGATTTTTTGGATAAACCTCCTTAAATTATTTTCTTTGTTTGTGTATTAATCTAGACATTTTTTTAATTTCGTTTTCAATTGTCGAATATTTTTGTCATTTTGTAATTTTTGTTCCAGTTATCAATTATTTTTTCAAATTTTAATTTAATTTTTAAATTTTCAATTTATTTTCTCAACTGTTTATTCTTTTTTTCAATTTCAATTTGTTTTTTTTTTATTTCCAATCCAGTTGTTCAATTTGCAATTATTTCGAACAGTTATTCATATAATTTCTCAACTATTTTGTTTAAATTGAACTTTTTTGGTCCTGGACTTGGCAGATTTATCTCAGAATTGAAAAGGCTAATTTTAGAACTTTAGACCTTATTCATATCTTATGTATATTTATCATATCTACTAAGCTAGTCGTTGTTAACTATTATATTTTATTGTTTAGTTCAAAAAAACATTTGTAAAGGGTATATCCCGTTTATATTTCTTAAATAAATAAATAAATAAATAAATTTAATATTCATTGTTTAATTTTTTAAAATATTCCTTTCATTTGTGTAATTATATAGTTATTTTTCGAATTTTTTTTCATCTGTCAATTATTTTCGCACGGAAAAAAAAGTACAACTGTATCAGTCAAACTTTTCTCCAGAATGGCTAAACATTTAGCCAAAAATGAACGAGCGATATTGCCAATATCACTGTTTTGGCGAAATTGAAAATCCCTCCTCAATTTTTCCATATTAGGGAAAGTGTCTTATTAATTTATATATTTGTAACTTTAAAAGAAAGATAATGGAATTCTTTGATTGAAATATTCTAAATGTATAGCTAGAAACTTGATTTTTATAAATAGTTAAAAAAAAGCAAATGAATATGTTTGTGCAAATATATTTTATTTTATAAAAGGTTATTTAAAATTGTGTTAATGACGAGTCAGCGGCCAAGGGGTTCAATTGCAGAATACTCATCTCATCTCATCTTATCTCACTGACTTTCAAAATTTTGATTGTTTTGACAATTTCAGATTTATATAAATATTCTCGTGGTTAGGTGTTGTTTACTTTTTTTTCTCACATAATAAATATTGGAATTTTTATTAAAGCATTATATAATTAATAAAAGTATTATCATTACCTTCAATGAAATGTTGTGAAATGCTAGTGACGTATAAAAAAGGAATCAAGAAGGACTGATGTGAATACGATAAAATATAAGTTGACACAATTATAATTCTGTATTTGTATTTCTATAATAATAAATAAATTTAAATATGTATTTAGTTTTGTCATTAATATGTAATTTAAATCTAAATTGATATGATTTTCTAATATTTTGATAAGTAGTTTTTTTGTTATTCTTAGTTTCATATCAATTAATTTTATTAAAAGTAGGGTTATGAAAATTTTAAATAAACTTGATAAGTTTTCAAAACCACAATATATATTATTTAATAAAGGTTTTTTAACGTTTAAAAATTGAATTTAAAATTTTCATTTTACGTTTTTCTTTTCGTTAAGTATTTTAAAATTCAAAAGATACTTTTTATATACAAAAAATAACGTATGTTTTTAAATCTAAATAAAACTTATTAGTTCAATTAAATATAACAATCTTTTAATTTTAAATATATTTTATTATTAATGTTATTTTTTAAAATTAAATCATATGATTCGTTGATTACAGAATTAATAAAACTTTTATGTTTGTAAATAAAAAAATAAAGGTTATTTTAATAAACTTTAAAATAATAGAAGCCATTTATCACATTATCCAAAATAATATTAATTTAGATACTAATTAATAATTAATATTAATAGATAAAACTAAATATATTTAGATGTATTTATTATTTATTTAAGAAATGCACAATTATAATTTTATTAACTTATTTCTCCTTGTTAATATTTCTTCTTCTTTCCTCTTTTCACCTCACTATACTTTTCACTAAATTTGCTCAAGATAGGTACATCATACTAATGTTTTCATTTAATTAATTTTTAAATAAAAATTTATATTTTTATTATTAGGTTAAATAAATATAACCACGAGAATGTTTAAGTCTGAAACTGTCAGTTTTTGACTGTTTATTTGTTTAGGAGATTTTCACTATCGCCAAATCACTAAAGTTTGTATGACGAAGTTGACTATACCAACAGCTGACCTAAAGTTGCGTTTCGCTGATATATTTAAACAGTTTTTCTATTTTGGTTATTTAAGAGGAATACATAATTTACTAAAATATGAAATTTCGAATTTCAGGAATAACAAAATAAGTACCAATTTATCAAAACAGTTTACTGAAAACAGCAGAAACATCTATACAAATTAGCAGTACATTTTCTTATTATAGCTTTATTTCCAAATTCGGTGGTTCGCCACGCTAGATTTTTTTCCGTGCGTTATTTTTTAGATATGTTATTATATCAGATATTGTTGCTAGTTCTAAATAATAAATTTGTAGAACTTAATCATACGTCCCTAATTAATTACCACGTTTTGTTTCTCATTATTTAAACTTTCCTGTCCAACGTAAATCTGAAAATACTGATTTTCTCAAAATGTCATTATATTATAACCTTTTTGCCAGATTCTGTGCTTCCGATTCCTCCTTGTTAATTAGCGATGAAAAATTATGATTGTTGGGAGCATTGAGGATTAATCTTGTTTATCTTGATATATAAAAGGTGAACTTCCAAATAAAGAAGAAATTGTTTTTGTTTCAGGTACCTCGACAGACTTAGTGCCTCAGTTGCTTGGGATGTTCGACGAGCTTGCACGAAAGGGGAATGGCTACTCGAATCATGTAGTCCTGCCATCATCCTGCCACATACCAGCAGCTCTACAAAAACGTCTGAGCTTGGTCTCGCAATCCCATCGTGAATCCATATTGGGTCCTTTGTGCTCTTCCGAATCCACAATCAACAACTCCAATTGGGAACGAGTGCCCGAGGAAATGGAGTCCGATAAATCCGTACAAGGATCGAATCAAAATCAAACATCCATCTCGAGCAATTCCAAGATTGATAAGAATGATGATAATGTTCCCACCAGGACGCTAAAAGAACGCTCTGTCTCCGAAGACAAGTCACTTTACCATCCTGAAAATAATGACTTGACAGCGCTCAGATTTAGCAGACATCGAAGAACGGGAAGTAGACCATTATCCGGAAGTTCAATTGCTTCCAGTACCTCATCCAGTGGATGCAGTAATCAGGGAAATACGTGTCCTGCTAATCCCTGCTTGACCTCCATCGAATCACTTGCTGACACTTGTGCCAGTTCTCAAGGTAATCAGAGAGATGAAACGAAAAAAATCAAAAAAATAGAGAGTGAAAATCACGGAATGTCGATAATCCTCGTCTCTTTCAGTCGATTCAAAATTATGGCTTAATAATTAGTAATTATTGTCGGTTTCAAGACAAACCAGACGAAAATAATGGGGTTCTTTAATTAATTTATGGAAACTGTATTATTTTTAGTTGAGACTTTTTTATTTTCAAGTGGATAGAAAGTTGATGATAGGATTTTGGAAAAAGGTCGTGATCTCTGTTTTTTTTTCTTTCTTAAAACAATCATGGCTTTTTTCAAAAAAAAAAAAAAAATGATTCAATTTTGATAAGGAACATTTGATTTCGTGATGTGAAGCAATTGAAATTCACCCTTCACTGAAAAAATCACTCTTTTCAAAACAACTGTATTTCATAGGTTAAATTGATTTTGGTTTGAATAACCACATTTTTGGTACAGCCAACTATGTTTATGTAGTTAAGTTTACCAGATAAAAAAGGTAAAGTTGTTCTGGTCAAATTTACCTTGCAGTTGGTTACAATAACCATCAGCTTTTGGTAAATTTAACTGTATTAACATGTTTAAGTACCTAAATATGGTTATACTAACACTAGGAAAATAAAACGCGCGCCAGCGCGCGATTAGTTTTTCATACATTTTAGAAATTATAAAATACAATAATAAATATAACAAATCGGTAAATAATATTTATCTAATAAGAAGAAATAAATATTTTAAATATAATATTTAAAAATCAATTAATATAAATAAAATAAATATTTATTTAGGACAAAATGTATAATGTTTTAGAATTAAAAAAAAATTGCAAAAAATAATTGAAATTGAACAAAATAATTGCAAATTTTGCAAATTAATTGAAAAATAAATTAAATCAATTAAAAATTGGGGAAAGTAATTTAAACAATCAAAAAAATGTTTTAAACATAAAGAAAATAATTTTTGGAGACAAATACTTGAGAATCTTAAAAGTAAATTAAAACAAAATTGAATAATGAAAAATTCAGGCTTGTGTCCGTAAATAGTCTGATTCACTATAAAAGTAAATTCTATATTGAAGTAGACTATTTACGGACCCAAGCCTGGAAAACTTAAAGAAAATAATTGAAAATTGAAAAAACATGGTTAAAAATTGAGATAAATAAATATAAATTAAAAGAAATAATTAAAATTTAGGAAAATAATTAAAAAATTACATAAAATATTTTAAATAAAGGAAAGTTAAACAAAATTTGAGAAAAATACTTAAAACTTTCAGAAGTTCATTGAAATAAAAGAAAATAATTAAAAATTAGAGAAAATAAATGAAAAAAGATAAAAATAATTTAAAATTGAACAGAATAAAAAATAAAAACTTTTTGGCAATTATAAAAAAGAACGAGAAAAAGAATGAAAGTAATTGAAAATTGAAGAAAATAATATAAAAAATAATATAAATAATGAAAGAATTGAAAAGTCAGATAAATAGTTAACAATTTTCGAAATTATGAAACAAATGTAAAGAATTAAAAATTGAAGAAAATCAATTTTGGAAAATAATTGAAAAATCTTTTTAAATTTTATAACTTGCCGAAAATAATTAAAACATGATTCATTTAAATTATTTAAATAAATAAAGAAAAAATAATTGAAATTTGAAAAAAAATACATGAACATCTTAAAATTCAATTAATAAAAAAGAAAATAACTAAAAATTGGAGAAAAGAATTGAATATGCTAAAAAAAAAAGCTAAAAAAGAATAAGATAAAAGTAATTGGAATTTACGATAATTAATAAACAAATTTTGAAATGATGAAAACAAATGATAATAATTAAAAATTAAAGAAAACAATTGAAATTTTAGAAAAATTCTTAAAAATCTTAGAAAATAATTTTAGAAAATGAGAATAACTAAAAATTGAAGAAAAAACTGGAAGAATGCTAAAAATAATTGAAATTTACGATAATTAATATAATTTTTTGGAAATTATGAAAACAAATAAAAATAATGAAAAATTGAAGAAAATAATAGAAATTTGAGAGAAATGCATAAAAAAATTTTAGAAATTAATTTTATAAAATGAGTAAAACTACAAATTTGAGAAAAGTCTGGAAGAAAGCTAAAAATAATTGAAATTTACGATAATTAATAAAAAAAAAGTTTGAAATTCTGATAAAAAATGAAAATAATTAGAAATTGAAGAAAATATTTGAATTTTCAGAAAAATACTTTAAAATCTTAGAAAATAATTTTAGAAAATAAGAATAATAATTAACAATCGAGAAAAATAATTGAAAAATAATAAAATTAATTAAAAATTGACAAAAATAATTAAAATATGCTGAAAATAATTTAAGATTAAGAAAGAAAATTGAATTATGATGAAAATAATTTAAATAATATGAAAAATTGAAAACATTCAATAATATTTGAGAGAATAAAAGTGTTTTAATCATAAAGAAAATAATTAAAATTTGAGAAAAATACTTGAGAATCTTAAAAGTAAATTAAAACAAAATTGAATAATGAAAAATTAGAGAAAATAATTGAAAATTGAAAAAACATGGTTAAAAATTGAGATAAATAAATATAAATTAAAAGAAATAATTAAAATTTAGGAAAATAATTAAATAAATTACATAAAATATTTTAAAAAAAGGAAAGTTAACCAAATTTGAGAAAAATACTTAAAACTTTCAGAAGTTTATTGAAATAAAATAAAATAATTAAAAATTAGAGAAAATAAATTTTGGAAAATAATTGAAAAATATTTTTAAATTTTAAAACTTGAAGAAAATAATTAAAATATGATACAAACAATGATAAGTTGTAAAAAATAAATGTCATTTAAGTGTGATAACTGAAAAAACTACAGAATTTTTTTTAAATAAAGAAAAAATAATTGAAATTTAAAAACAATACATGAAGATCTTAGAAATCAATTAAAAAAAAAGAAAATAACTAAAAATTGGAGAAAAGAATTGAAAAATGCTAAAAATAATTGAAATTTACGATAATTAATATAATTTTTTGGAAATTATGAAAACAAATAAAAGTAATTAAAAATTGCAGAAAATAATAGAAATTTGAGAAAAATTCTTAAAAATCTTAGAAAATAATTTTAGAAAATGAGAATAACTAAAAATTGGAGAAAAGACTGGTCAGTGCGGTAATTTAACAGGAATTAAGAAAATTCACTAGAAACAGTTGAAAAATAACTAGAATTTCAGAAATTAGGGGTAAAAATAATAAATGAAATTAACTCTCAAATCTGAATTAGTGATTTTTCACTAATGAATTAAAGAAAAATCAGTCATTATTAAATAATGAATATTTGATTAAGAAACTCAAGTTAAATTTTAAAAATCCAAAATGGTGGACTTAAAATGGCGAACGAATTTAAAAAAAATTAAACAATTTTGCATTTGAGATTTCGAATTTTTAAAAACGGGCTGCAAACTTGTAATCGGTCCCAAAAATGTCCAAAAACAAAGTATTATTACAATGGATCTTAAAGATCGATTAAAAATGAATTTATTTATTTATAACTGTTTTTAATTTTTAATTTTAAGTTTTATTTAAATTTTTTTCATTTTACTTTGTTTCATACATTACATTAATCCTGAGGAATTTTTATTTGAAAAAAAGTTCAAAAGTTTAAGAAATCTAAGGAAAAATGAGAAAATGAGAGAAAATAATGTTGAAAAAAAGAAGTATTAAATTTTATATAACTTAAATAGAAAACAAGAAAATTTGTTGAAAGATAAAAAATTATTAGAAGGATTGATATCTGAACATAAATTTCAAAACATTGACCAAGATGATTTATTTTCCAGGCTCAGGGGACAGTGGAGTTGTTGTAACCGTTTCTGAAGCTAGTTGTCGAATTGAAGGCGGAAATAGGATAGATAATAATTCTTTAGTACATCATAGACCACGGTATTGTGACCCCCATAGAAATCCCGTGGAAAGGGTTCTCCTTGAAATTGTAGATACAGAAGCTATTTATGTAGAACACCTTCGGCAAGTTATTCAAGTAAGTTCAAAAATTATTTCTGAATATTAAAAAATAATCTCAACATGTCAAATAAAGTTTTGAAAAACTTATTTTGATGAAGAAGAAGTAAATAAAAATCCAATAAAAATAAAAGAATAAAATATTTAACGTTTTTAGAAAAAGATTTTTTTTGCTTCTTTAAATCAAATTTGCATTTCGTATTTATGTAAAAATAAAATGTATTTTGTTTTATGTAAAAATGTAATTTATGAATTTTTTTTTTAATTTAACGAATATAGATAAACTCGTTTTATTAAAGAATTATTTTATTTATTTATGAAATAAATTTTTTTCAGGGGTATCTTATATTTTGGCGAGACGATCCAGCTTCTCTAGTTCATCATCTACAACTTAATGATTTATTTAGCAATATTGAAGATATTTTTGAATTTAATAGGTATGTTGATTCAGTAATTATTTATCAAAGTAAAAAATAAATTTATACAAGAAATTAATATTCACGTTCACGAATTCATATTCTAGAAAAAGATTCAAGTTACGAAGTAAATGATCAAGCTTTAAAAAAATAATCATAAAATAGATTATAGATTAGATTAAATATTCATTAAAGTATCGCAAAAAAATATTTAAAAATCCATTTCTGTTAACAGGCAATTTCTTACCGAAATAGAAACTTGTGGATTGGATCCCATCTGCGTGGCAAATACTTTCATTAAACACAATTTAGGATTTAAAGTCTACACTGAGTATTGCACAAATTATCCAAGGTAAAATTTTAATTTATTTCTGTAATAAATTTTATTTTTATTAGTTAATTGTACTTGTACTCTGTTTTACAATTTTAATAAATTAACAGACATTTTTCTTGTTTAATTACAATTAATTTATTTTTTTATTTTAGGACGGTTTCAGTTTTAACGAAACTTATGGGCCAAGAGGAATTAGCAAGTGCTTTTAAAGAACGACAAGCGGCACTGGATCATGCTTTGCCCCTCGGAGCATTTTTGTTGAAACCAGTTCAAAGAATTTTAAAGTACCATCTACTTCTGAAGGTATTTTGAGAATCGTTTTTATTCACTAATTTTCTAAATTCTTGGAAAATAATTTATGAAAGAAGATTCTGTGGAATTTTTATATTATTTTTAAAAGCCGATGTTAATAAGCCACTTTCTCTCAACTATACATATTCAATTTTTTGAAAAATTATTTTTAAAATGTCGAATTAATGTTGCCTTAATTTTCAAAATGTAAGCATTCCATTGCGAACCGTTTCACCTGCAAAAGACGATTTTCAAATTTTCTTAAAACCTATGTGAAACCTATATTTTAGGTTTCTAATTCCTTTGAATTTATTATGGAAATTTTAGAGAATTTACGGATAAAAATTATATAGAATATTTGTTTTAGAAAAATCTGACATTAAGTGAAGTTGAATTTACCTAAATTCAAATTTCGTTGTCTTTTTAAGTTCTGAATAAAATACAATTACTTGTTTGAAAAAAAAATTTCTGGCAAGAATAATTATTTATTATAAAATAAATATATAAATAAATAAATAATATTATAAAATAAATTTAGTATAAAATATATATTTAAAGTGATTCTAACAAAGAAATTTTTAAGTTACTTTTCAATTAAAAAAATAAATTATAGGAAAAGTAAATGTTGTATTTTCTTACAAAATTTAAAAACAAAAGACAAGGAAATTCGATTTTAGATTAGGTAAATTCAACTTTACTTCGTGTCAGATTTTTCAAAAACATATTTTATATAATTTTTATCCATAAATTCTCTAAAATGTCGATAATAAATTCAAAGGAATTAGAAACTACAAAACCTTAGCTATATTTTCACATTTTAAGAAAATTTAAGGAAGGTTGTTTTAAGATATTTAGAGTTTTAGATTTCAAATAGGAATCTCATTATGAAATTGAGAAAATTATAATAAACTTAAAGGTCAATCGAAAAAGCATTAAATTCTCTTTCAAAATAGTGGATAAAATATTATGAATTATTTAATTTTCATCAAATTACTTCTATTTTAACAGAGCCTTTTTTGCGATCGTCTTTTGTAGGTGGAACGGCTTGAAATGGAATGCCCCATATAAAATTTGGTGACGTTTTTTAAAATAATTTTTCGAGAAACTGAAAAAAAAATATCATTGATGTCGAGTCTTCCCTATTTGTATATAAAGATTCGATACCAATATTATTTATATACACTAAAGCTTCACTTATTTTAACCCGGTTCGCGCAAATCTATGAGAAAAGTCGCACTTATTTTAACTTCCACGTAGTTATAGAGAAATTCTCTGATTGTTAGTTAGTTTTGATTGGTCGTCAAGTTAAAAATAAGTGAGACTTCGAATTGTTAAAATAAATGCGACTTCAAATAAGCGAGACTTTAAATAAGTGAAGTTTCAGTATATATACTTAATAATATTTTTGTTATTAATATTTTTTTACTGTTTTAGAAAATAATTAAAAATCTGTCATTTAAATGTGAAAAATGAAATATTATATAATTTGTTATTCGTTAATTTTAGAATTTAGCAAAAGAGTACGGTGCTGGTTACTATGACAAGGAGAACCAAGCCGAGGGCAGCAAAGCGATTGAAGGTGCTTTAGAGGCGATGAACGGTATTGCGGATCATATCAATGCTATGCAAAAGAAACACGAACACGCTGTGCGAGTTCAAGAAATACAATCTCTATTGTATGGCTGGACAGGTCCTGATTTAACGACGAGTGGAGAATTGGTCGCAGAAGGAAGATTTCGTATGAGAGGTGCAAAAGCTCCAAGGCATGCTTTTTTATTCGAAAAAATGCTTCTCCTTACCAAAAAGAAAGTAGATGGCCTACTCGTCTATAAAACTCATATTATGGTAAAGTATTTTTATTTTTATTATTATTTTTTTTTTTATACAATAATTTAATCGAAATTTGAATAAAAACATTAATAAGATCTAAAGGATTAAAATTTACATTCAATTGACAAAAATTTTTGCTTGCTTCAATTGATTGAAATCACCTTGATTTAAGGGGTTGTGGTTGATTATGACGTCACTGGCATTTGCAAAATTCGTCCGTAACTTTTCTCTTAAAATATTGAATATTTTGTCACGAAACTTGGTATAATTATTTTATAAACTGTCATTATGAATGTCTCTCTAACACAAATTTGTTTCAATTTTGGCCCAAAATTAATTTTGAAAAATTTTCGAAAAATAGACAATTTTTTAAAAATTAATTGAGTTAAAATTCAAACAAACTCGGATCAGAGAGACCTTCCTACTTCCTAATGATATTTTAGCTAATTCTACCAAGTTTTGTGACAAAATCTTCAATATTTTAAGAACAAAGTTACGGACAAATTTTGCCTAAACCAGTGACGTCATACTCTATCGCATGCATTTAAATCATGATTTAAGGAGATTCTCTCCATTAACATAACCTCAAACTAGAAAGTGATTTTTTACGCAAAATAAAAATATTAAAATTGATTTTATAAAATTTTGAAAGATCCCGTTATACATTTTTCAGAAAAAGTGGATTGAGCCAAAACTTATTGTTAAATAAAAATTATTTAACATTTTTTTTTTTTTTTATTAATCTAGTACAAATTTGTAATTTTCATCCAGTTTTAACAAATAACAGCTTATTTTTCTCTTTGAAACATCATCTACAATTTTATTTGTTCGATTTTGTTAAATAGTATTTTTATCTAAAAATTATCAAATAAATAAAATTGGTTTTTTATACATTTTTTAAACAAAATATTATTTAACAAAATCTAGCAAATAAAATTGTAGAGAATGTTTCACAAAGAGACAACTATAACTGGATTTTTCAAAATTTTTTGAAATTAATTTGAATATTTTTATTTTGCATGAAAATCCATTTTTTAGTTTGAGGTTATGTCAATGCAGAGAACTTCCTTAAATCGTGATTTTAATCGTTGGAACATTTGCATTAAAATCATGATTTAAATAAAAAGAAACTTCATAATTCTCCGAATATCTAATATTGCATGTAAAAAATCGCAAAACATTAAACAAACCCAGAAATTTGTGGATAAATCTTTAAAATTTCAATTTTAATAATAATAATATTTAAATAAATTCCAAACCTCAATTAACTCATATTCCAATTGATTCAAACATTTAAATTTCAAAGAATTCAAATTTAAGTGCATATTAATCAATGCATAATAATCAAATAATATTAATTTTTTTTCATATTCACAATAATCCTTTTTTTAATTCTTACAAGATTTTTAAGAGATTTCACTTTTTCGAAACTAAGTATTTAAGTTTTATCTTATAATTTCTTATTTTTACGAAATTTTAAAATTGTTTCTTCTTTTACTTTTGATATATTTTTTTTATTTGTATTTTTATTTTAGAATTTTCTTTAATTTTCTTCTTTTTGTGCTAATTATTTAATATTTATTAGTTTACACAATTTTGTTATTATAACATTCACTAAATTTTCTATTTCGTTGATTTTCTTAATTATTTTTATACTTTTAAAAATAAATGCGCTCATATTTTTGTAAATTTATTCAATTTGTTCTCACATCTTGTCGATTTTTTGCAAAATTTTTCTAAATTTATTGTTGGACTTGTTTTAAGTGTAATATTATAAAAATCTTTTGATTTAATTTTAATAAACTTTTTTATTTTTAAAGGATTATTAAATGATTTTTAAATTTCTTCTGTGGACTTTTTATTTATCTTTATATACATTTTTTTATTTTATTTTTATTAATTTTAATTTTTTAGTAGATTTTTACCAAATTTCGGTATTTTTTGGTTTTTTTACATTTTTTTTACAGTTTGTTATAGATTAAGAAAACATTTTTCCATTTTCTTCCTTTTTATCTAATTTTCTTGTTGTTTCACAAAATTTTTTTAGTCCTTCCTTGCATTCTAATAATTTTTTTAATTTTTGTCATCATTTTTCTATTTCTTAGAAACATTTTTCCTTCTTTTAAATTGTTTAATTTTTATCTTGTAATTACGAATTTTCAACATTTATTCCATGCTATCTATATTTTATCTATATTTTTTTAATTTAACAAAATGGCCATAAATAGTTTAAATTTTTTAAAAGAGTTTTTACTTTTCTATATATTTTTATGCCTAATAGACTGTTGTCTTATTTTTTTATGTTTTTTTTATAATTTATTATTATTTTCGTTGCTTTTACCTAATTTTGTTAATTTTGTAATCATATGAATTTCAAGATATTTTTTAAAAATCTTCTCATTTATTCATCATAATTTGTTTGATTTTGATTAAATGTTTTATTCTTTTTTATTTCTTATTAAATGTCTTCAGTTTAAAAAATAAACCACTTACAAATAAACATGTTAAAACTTTTCTAACTGATTTTATATATTTAAAAAAAATCAATTTTTAATTTAAATCAAAAGAAATCCGATTTAAATAAAAAATCATGATTTTTATCAGCCCTGCTTAAAACAGAGTTTTAAAATTTTTTCTTTTTTCAGTGTTCAAACCTCATGTTGATTGAAAGTATTCCTGGTGAACCTTTCAGCTTTCATGTCATCCCTTTTGACAATCCACGATTGCAGTATACGTTGCAGGTAGAAAGAAATTTTCATTAATTTAAAAATTTAATTTTTAAATCGTTTTAATATAAATTATCATCATTTTTAATTGTTTATTACTTGTTTATTTAAGAAACATATATTTATTTTACAGGCGAGAAATCTAGATCAAAAGAGAGAATGGACTCTACAAATAAAAAGCGTGATTTTAGAAAATTATAATGCAGTGATACCCTCACATGCGAGACAATTAGTTTTACAAATTGGGCAGAGGCAATCAGAAGGTAAATATGTTTTTAATATTCGATTTTTTTGTTTTTTTATATCTAAGAATTATACTGTAAAAGGCCTTGTAAAAATTATATACCAAACTAATTTAATAGCGGACAAAAAAAATACTAACATTACAATTCAGTTCTGTCTAATGTTTACTAAAATTTGTTTCTTTTATTTCAGAAGACTGTAGTACTATAGATAAAGTATTGGCTAAGAAACAATATTCATCACCTCCTGAGTATTTAGAAAAGAGGAAGCAGGAAAGGGAAAGAAGGAGATCCGAGGCTAGTGTCCGACAAAAATTAAAAAAAGGAAGGAAAGCTGAAGACAATGTAAGCTAAAAATTTTTAATAAAAATCTAAATTTTGAAAAAATACTGTTAAATACTATTAAATACTACTAAATACATAATTAATTTAATTAAATACTAAATTCAATTAATTTAGATTATTATTTACAATGGCTATTATTAAAAGAATGTAAACAATTTTATTTACAAATTAAAGAATAAAACTTTTTAACATAATTCTAAAAAAATTTCCATTTTCTCAGTTAGGAACAGATTAACATTTTTTATTAATTTCAGTCTTCCCTCACGAGTCAAATTGAAGAAACTGGCACAAACTGCGGATCTAGAGAGCAAAGTCTTAACAGATCATGTGATACGCGTGCCTCGAAGGTCAAGGTAAGAATATCAATTATAAAAAGTAGTTTGTTATAAAATTATTATTCGTGAAATTTACGTTATTTTCAGGCTGGTTAACGGCGGAAAATGAAACTTTACAATCTTATTATATTTAATATGACTAATGTTTCAGATAAATATTTAAGTCAATATATTAATTAGTTTACGAGAATTGAAATTTCGAACAAAATTTTGAAATATTAATATATCTTCCGTTTTATCAGTCGTAACAAGGTTTTCTTTTTTTTAAATGCCCAGGAAAATATAAGGAATATTTCTATTTTTATTTCTATTTTCTATTTTTTTAGGGCAATTTTTTATAATGTTTATATTAAAAAAGTTATTAAATAAAAAGTATATAACTTTTAAGCTGCAAAACAAAATTCAATGACCCAAATGCTAAAACGAACTTACCTGTGTTTTTGTCAATATCCCAAAAGAAATGAACTTCACAGTTACTTTTTTGATATTTAATTTTAATAAATTATAAATGTAAACATTGGAAATTTCTGTTTGTAAACAAATCAATATGTCTGCGCATTTTACTATTATTTTATTTTTCTCTCATAGAGAAAGTATTTTTATTTTGACAAAATATCAATTATTATTCCAGGATCGCTTTACCAGTTGGAGAAGGAAATCCGAGCCTGGTTTCCAATCTTATATAAGTCTGAATATGTCCGACGAAGAACAAAAGGATGATCCAGTCGACACTGAGTTTGGCAACACAGAGAGCGACTGCACTGCCGTTACGAATGAAGACGACACTTCTACTATTAACTCTGAGAATAATTCGTCAATATCCGAGACCAAAGATACCAATGATCAGCAACCTCAGCCTCAAACTGTAGAGGAAATAGTTGGCCATATCCTGATGCAAAATCAAGAATTCCAGAAGCTCATCGAGAAGCAGAGAACCAACAATCTTCTAAATGTGCGACAACAGCGTTTCAACAAATGCATTTCCGTTGATAGTTCCGATGAAAGCGACACCGAGAATACAAATTATTCCCACGAATCCACCAATAATCGAAATTCTCATTTACGAAGCTCTTATACGAGACGTGAGCACAGATTCGTGCACACGAATAACGTTTGGAATTCTCTTTCATCTGCGTCACAACGAGTTGGTCTGTCATCTCTTCGATTGCGTTATGACAATCTACGACAATCAGATGATAAGCAGCAAGAAACTCCGAAGAAAACGAATCGCATTCAGGAAAAAAGAGCAATATTCGAGGCTTTTAAGCGTCAGAGTATCGTTACCGAGAGCAAGATTATCAAAACGGCGCTTCGAATAAGAGAAAATTCAACGTCAAGTATTGAAGAGACTCAGAAGGAGAAAATCTCGGAATCAAAGGAAATTGAATCTAGTGATAATTACGAGCAAGTTGGGAATGAGGAACCCAAAGGATTCGAGAATTATGATAATTTACAACACGTCTGGGAGAGTTTGAAAGATGTAAAGGATCAGGAAGGTAATGATAGTCCAACAAAGCCGGCTGTCTGGCTGACGAAACTTTGCGAAGGTTTACCAGTCTCTCCGCAAAAAAGTGGATCTTTACCTCGCAGCTTCCAAATCAGTCCGACGTCCTGTCTTCATCCGACGAAACCCAGATTTCTTCAGAGGGACGGCAAACCGATGAGCGAACGTCCTTTTACAATTGCATCTGATAAACCAGCCGAAATCAATTTGGAGGATATGGAAAGATACGCTTCCTCTTGTCAAACTGGAGGAAGAATTGCCAAATTTCCTACTTCCGTATCAACTTCCTCTTCCAACTTTTTCTGTTCGTTTCACGATTCCATGACAGATGCCTACTCTGATTTACATATCGCACCGACAATCACCAATGTTCATCCTGATCACAAAATTTATAGGTGAGTTTTTAGAAATGTGGTTATTAAATTTAAAATAACAAACAAGGTGAATAATATGTTTACTTCGTGAACACTTTGCTTCCTTAGAAAGAAAGCTAAATAATGATTAATTGATATAATTTTGTGTTTCAATCTATAAAATTTGGTTAAAATTACCTATAGTTATAAAACAAAAAAATTTAGGAAATTGTAGAAAAAAAAATTCGTGAATGATTATGTGATTTTTTAGTCGATTGCATCCATTATTTAGGTGAATTAATTCATTTGATTTTGGGAAAAAGAATATAATTTTTTCGTTCATTAAGATGTATTTTTAGTGTAAAATACAATAAAAGATCATGTAGGTTCTTCATAGAAGAAATGCAGAAATAAAACTAGGAATTAAATTCAAATTTCTTAAAACGAGAAATTTATTAATAAATTATGTTAATTTATGGGAAAATATATACTTTGTAAATATCAATCAATTCGTTTTTCATTGTAAAACATCTTTTAAAAAGAAATCATTACTTAAAAATTATTAGAGAATATTGAATTATTTCGCCCAAAGGACCTATGATTATAAAATAAAAATTGAAAAAGTTATAAAAAGCAAAAGAATTTTAAATTTAAAAAAGAATGGAATATCATTAATTATTATGCAAATTTTTGATCAAAATTGAGATATTTATGAGCTTTATTCAGCATCCAAATTCTATTAAAATAATCGTTCTCGAAATATCTAAGCGCCAAAAAAATTAACCACACACACACATCCGGACTTTTTCTTAAAAATGAAAATTTAGGCTTTTTATTTAGATGAATATAAAAGTCGATTTATACTATTTTTGGAGAATGGAAATTTTTAACGATTACAAAGCTTCCACTATGAGGAAACAAAAATTAGAAAATGTAAGAAAAACGCTGTATTTTGATAAAAATCCTCTCTTTATTTTCAATATAGAATCCAAACATAAATTATTTCAGGCTAAAAAATTTTAAACAGAAATGTTATTTTGAATGCTCTATGCAGATTAAATAATATAACTAGAAAAGGAAGAAAATTTACAGGAATGTAAAATATTAACTAGAAATTGTTTGAAAGTAACTAGAAAAGAATAAAAAGTTACTAATAAGTAAAAAATAACTGCAAATTGTTTAAAGGTAACTAAAAAAGGAAGAAAAAGGACTGTAAAGTAAAAGGAGAATAATAAACTATTGGGGAAAAAAACTTAAGAATCAGTTGCTTACAAGTGAAAAAGGTACAAGAAAGTTAGAAAATAACTAGAAAAAAATGGTGAAAATAACAATACATGTATGAATCTGTCTAGAATTAAAAAAAAACAGAAAATTATTTTAGTAACTGAAAATTATAAAAAAATCACTTGAATGTAATAAAATACATAGTAAGTGAAAAAATAAACTAGAAGCAAACGAATAATAACTAGAAATTCAGACAGTAGCTAGAAAAGAAAAGAATAAAACTGAATATATATTTAATAAGTAACTAAAAATTATAGAAAACAACCCAATAAATTAACTAGACAGGGTAAAAATTAACTAGAAATGGTTAAAAAATTACCAGAAAATTACAAAATAACTTTAAAAAAAAATAGACTGTTGCTAAAAATTGAATAAGATACCTACTAAACATTACATACAAAATCCCGAAAAAAGTTGAGTGTTAAAAAAAAATAGAATAAGTTGAAAAATAACTTGAAATTTCGAAGGGAACAATAAAAATAAATAAAGACAGAAATTAAAATTTTAATAATCTTGAATTTAAGATTATTATTATTATTAAATTATTAATTAATAAAATAACTTGAAAGTGGAAAAATGAACTAGAAATTGTTTAAAAAAATAGTTATAAGTTTAGAAAGTTACTAGTGTGTAAAAAATAAAGCTTAAAATTAAATAATTAACTAGAAATTGTAGAAAAACAACACGAAATTAAGATAATAACTAGACAATGAATTACTAGAAGTTTAAAAAGTTACCAGAATGTAACTAGGCAACGAATAAATTAACCAGAAATAGTTAAAATGTAACTAGAAGTTTTGAAAGTTTCTGTAAAGTGAAGAATAAAATTAAAAATTGAATGAGATACTTGAAATAATAAAAAAACAACTTCAATGTTAGAATATAACAAGGTAATCAATACATTAAGCAGAAATTGTTAAAAAATAACTAGATTTTAAAAAAGTTTCTGAAAAGTTAGGGGTCATCCAAAATGGAAATTATAGAAAATCAAACCAAAAGTATCTAAATTACTAAACAGGAGGTAGAAATTAACTAGAAATAGTAAAAAAATTACTATAAATTTACAAATTAACTAGAAAAATCAGAGTCATACTGAAAGCCAAAAAAGATACTAAACATTAAATTAGAAAAACTCCGAAATTAATTTAAAAAACTGGACAAATTGAATTAGTTGAAAAATAACTAGATATTTAGAAACCTTAAAAAACTAAATAATATAAAAAAAAAGCAATAAAATAACTAGACATTGAGAAAATTATTTAGAATTAATTGAAAATAATTAGAAATTTAGAAAGTTGCAGTGAAAATAAATTAAGAAAGAAATGTAAAATATAATAATTTCGAATTTAAAATAAAGTGACCCTCTTTTAATAAAACAACTTGAAAGTGCAAAAATTAAGTAGAAATCCTTTAAAAAATAACTAGAAATTTAGAAAGTTACTAGAGTGTGAAGAATAAAGCTTAAAATTAAATAAGTAACTAGAAATTATAGAAAAACAACCTGAATGTTAGAAAATGACTAGGCAATGAATAAAGTAACCAGAGATTTTTAAAAAATAACTAAAAGTTTAGAAAGTTTTTGAAAAGTGAAGAATAAAGCTGTTAATTTAAAATTTGCTATTCTAGAGAAACAACCCAAAAGTAACGAAATAACATGACAGCAAAGAAATTAACTAGAAATAGTTACAAATTACTAGAAATTTACAAAGTAACCAAGAAAGAACAGAATGAAATTTATTCTTGTTTAAGAAACTAAATATTATAGAATAAGAACCCAAAAGAAATAAAATAACTAGATAGTGAGGATATTAACTAGAAATAGTTGAAAAATAACTAGAAATTGAGAAAGTAACAATGAGAAAAAATGGGGAAAGAAATTTAAAATTCAATAATTTTGAAATTATATTAGATCAACCTAAAAATAACATAATAACGGATCGCCATTATTATCTCTAAAATTTAATTGACAGAATCTTCAATGGAGCGAAATTTATTTGTCAGAACTTTTAACTTCCCGAATAGACATTTGTCAGAACTTTCAACTTCACGAATATCCATTTGTCAGAACTTTCAACTTCCCGAATCTTCAATTGTCAGAATATTGAACTTTCCGAATCTCCATTTGTTAGAACTTTTAAATTCCCGAATATCCATTTGTCAGAATATTTAACTTTCCGAATCTCCATTTGTCAAAATATTTAACTCTCTGTCTACACTGTAAAAAGTCTTACGAAATTTTCCTAGCGCCGGTAATTTCCCTGATAAAAAAAACTATATTTAAGACAGGAAAAATGCATACTTAAAAATGGAAAAAATACAAAATGTTGTAATTTTACTATTTTAAATATTGGAATTTTTAAATCCTCGACGATTTTCCTTTCCTCAAAAGTAAATGTGCTACTTTTAAACTTAGTAATAATAGTTCCCACTTTAAATCAATCGAAATGTCTAAATGCTGTGAAACTGCAGCAGATGGGGAAAGTTGTATTTTGTGGTATTTTTTGTATTTTTGATGAGAATGACAGATGTTTGTAAAATTCCCATTTTTTGTAAAAATACAGAAGTGCGTAAAATCATCATTATTAAAGTAAAATTACCATTTTTCTTGAAGTATAATAACCATAACCTGTAAAAGAGGAAAAAGTTACTCTTTTATAGTGGGTAATAATCGTTCCCAGTTTAAAACTGGAAAAATTCCCTTGAGACTTTTTACAGTGTGACAGAATTTTCATCTGTCCGAGCAAAGAAATGTAGAATTGCTAAAAGAGCTTTCTGATTGGCTGGTAATTTTTCCGGAAGCATTACCAGCCAATCAGAAAGCTGTTTTAGCAATTCTACATTCTTTTAGTCGGACAGATGCAAATCTTGCCTGTTTATTAATCGGAGAGTTAAATATTCTGACAAATGGATATTCACAAAATAAAAAGTCCTGACAAATGGAGTTTCGGAAACTTTAATATTCACTAGAAAAAGTAAATATGTACAAATATGAAATACAAAAAAGAAAATTTAGAACATTAATAATCTTTTATCATAATGTTTCCTATATGTGGAAGCAATAATTAAACACATTGTACTAATTTAATTATATATTTTCAGACCAAACGGAACGGGAAACCTAACCTTCAAAAGCGTCCTTTCCAAGGCCGGAAGCAGGTTGCAAGGTCTAAGATCTACAGCCAGCAGTGAAACTCTAGAATACAGTGACGAGCTCGAAAGAACAAAATTTTACCGGTCTATAAATGGAGGCAAAACGAAAAAGAAACACAAATTCAAATTGTCCCGAGAGTCCTCGTCGGATGTGGAGGAAATGTTTGGCAATTGTGCACAAATCTCGAGAACTCCTTTGCTTTATTATAAACAGGGAAGTTCAAGTTTAGGAGCACGAATCGCTCAATCCGATTATGCTGATCCATCGACGCTTTTCTCCGAAAGTAAACGATTAGAGCTGGCCGAGTCCAAACAGAGTCTTGCAGAAAATAAAGAATCCAATGATGTAAAGCAGAAGAAAATTGCGAGAGATGAGAAATTGGAAGAAACTAATGAAACTGATGAGCAACAAATACCAGACGAGATGATGCAGAGACACTTTGAAAGGCAGGAAAGTGAGACGGATAGTTTTTATGAAAGGTCTTTTGAAACTATAGAAAATTATGTGGATGTTGATGTTGAAGATGGTTTTCGTGACAGTGCGATATTCAGTGATGGTGAAGATGCACTCACAATTCGATCGTCCCTCATCGAATTTGAAGAAGCGATTAATCAAATGCCAGTCAAATCGAAAGTTGCTCCTCCTGTGCCTGCGAAAAAAAGGTGGGATATTAATTCGACAAAACTCGGATGCGAAGTCAAGCCTAAGCCCGTGATTATGCAGAAACCAGAACACTTGAAACTCAGGACAAAAGTCTTCAAAAGTCCAGAATTGGAGAAGTCCTCGATTCAACTCGAAACCGAAAAATCGAACAATAAAATTGCTTTGTCCGGGAATGAAGAAAGCGATGTTTCAGCGGGACAAAGTCAGGCAGGATGGGTTAGAAAAATGGTAGGACAATTGCAAAATCGAACTGAGACCTAGTTTTGTTTATTTAATTGTAACATTTTTCTAAGCATTTATTTGTGTTTTAATAGATTGTGAGAAGAGTTGTTTGAATATTGAAAATTTCAGTACGATAATTTAAATATTGAAAAATTGCTTTCTACAAAAGTGTAAAAAGTTTTTAGCGATTTAGAAAAGGAAAAAAAAAACCTATTGTCAAATTTTTCGTCGTTATGATTTTTTGGAAAATTATAATTATCTTTTCGTGTGCATGTTCTGTTGTATTGTTTAAATTTTGATTATGTCCGAAATCGAATTAGTAAATTATTTATTCGTCATTTGTTGAGTTTTTGGAAAAATTAATAATATATTGTGAATCATGTTATCTAAAATATCGTCGTAAAATTTATACAATATTCTTGATACCATGATAGTCAGTCGAGATAAACAAAAATATATATATGTGTATATTTACAAAGAATGCATTTTAGAATTAATGCTTTTATATATCTCTGAGGTGTTTTATAAATATTTGTATGACTCTTAGAGTGTTCCAAGTGCCTCAAAAAGATTGTGCGATAAATGTAATTTATAATATTTTATTTGCGATCTATCAATGCTATTTTTAATCGAACAGCGAATGGTAAAAGCTATTAAACATTTTGCTAATGAGCAAATTTAATAAAATCGACTTGTATATAGAAAATTAGAGAATAAGTTTTATAATTCGAAAAGAAAAAAATGTACTGATAACTTAGGATTGAAGTTTGACTGAAGATTGATCTTCTAGCGTTGATAACGTTACAGTAATTATTTTCTCATATAAATTTTAATAGTAGTTCGACTAACACAATCAAATGTTTTATTCGTTGCTTTTAAGCATTACTCAAACTTTCTGTGAATTCATCTCGAAATGAGACACCATAGTAGTTTAACTGTTGAAAATTTTAATTATGTACTTAAATTTCATAAAAAACGAAACCAGTTTTTAACATTCTTATGACAATAAATGAGATTTAAAAATACGATTTGTTGGTTTATTCAGAAATTCATTTAGTCGTTCATTATTATTACTAATATACTTAAAAAAAACTTGTCTTTAAATGTTAAAATATTTTATAGCTAGATTTCTTAGTTTTAAAAGTATTAAGAGAGAGCTATTAAGAAAGTAGGACCAAGAAGGAGCTTAAATCAAGATCCAATAGTTCAAAAATAATAATTTCAATGAATTTGAAGTCTAAAAGGTATCAGGAGAAAATAACGCAGCAGGAGCACTTCCTTACAAAATTCTCAGCTTGAATTCTACTCTTGAAATTACAAAAAGTATTAGGAACTCAAATAGTCTAAAAAGTGACAATTTTACTGAATTGAAAATCTAAGAGTTATTAGGAAACAATAACACAGTAGAAGGGCTTTCTTTAAATTTCCTTAGTTATGTCTGCTTTTGTAAAATATACAAAAGTATGACATAAGAGTTCAACTTCATATTCAATAGTCTCAAAAGTGACGATTTCACTGAATTTAAAGTTTAAGAGTAATTAGGAGAAAATATTGGAGTAAGAGGTCTTTCTTAAATTTCCTTGGCCCTGACTGCTATTGCAAAATGTAAAAAATACAAAAACTATTAGGAAAGTATGACATTGAAAAAAGTTCTTTAACTTTAATAAATAAAAATAAATTCATTTTTTAACTGATCAAAATTAATATTTAAATTAAAAAATTTTATTATATAATTTAAATAAAAACATTATAATTTCATTATAAAATAATTATTGAATAAATAGACCTTGATGCCCTCACTGAATTTAATGTTTAAGAGTTATTAGAAGAAAATAATACCTACAGTAGGAGGAAATTTCCTCAACCTTGACTGTTTTTCTACAATATATATAAAAACTATTAGGAATAAAGTATAACATAGAAGGAGCTATTAACCTTAAATTCAATAGACATGAAAAGTGACAAACTGACTGAATTTCAAGTTCGAAAGTTATTAGGAGAAAATAATGCAGTGGGGGTCGTTTTCTAAATTTCCTTATAGCCATTCTGCTTTTGTAAAGTGTATAAAAGCTATTATAGGAAAGTATCCCAGTAAGAAGAGAGTAATTAAAAAGTATTACATTTTTTTAATACTTTTGAATACCTTTTTTTTTTGTCCAATACATTTATATCCTGCGATAACATCTACTTTTATTCGAAAATCAATTCTTATTAATACATGTTTGTAAATATTTTTCAATCTTAATGAATTCATTTATAATAAAAAAAATAAAATTAATATTTTGTAATACCCACAGTTAAGATTAATTGAATCCAAATGAATCCTTTTATAATTAAAATAAAATAAAAGTAAACTAATACTTTGGAATACCCGCAGTAAAGATTTATTAAATCCAAATGAATCCCTTTATAATTAAAAAAATGGAATTAATATTTTTGAATACCCTCAGTTAAGATTAATTGAATCCAAATGAATTCCTTTATAATGAAAAAAATGTATATTTTCGAACACCTACAGATCAGATTAATTGAATCCAAATGAATCCCTTTATAATAAAAATAATACAGGTAAAAAATAAAATGAATATTTTTGAATACTCACAGTTCCGATTTATTTAATCCAAATGAATCCCTTTATAATTAAAAATATAAAATTAATATTTTTGAATACTCACAGTTCAAATTTATTTATTTCAAATGATTCCCTTTATAAATAAAATAATAAAATGAGTATTTTTTAATACACATAATTCATATTTACTTATCCAAATAAATCCCTTTACAATAAAAAAAAGGTATATTTTGGAATACCTATAGTTCAGATTAAGAGAAAATAATACAGTAGGAGTTATTTTTTTAAATTTCCTTAACATTGACTGCTTTTCTAAAATATATAAAAACTATCAGGGAAGTATGGCATAGAAGGAGCTTAACTTCAAATTCAACTTATAAAATTCCATATCTTTTCCAAGGTTTCCATGACTGAAAAAAAGGAGAAGGGGTTTTCTTTAAAATAAAATAAGAATATGATTTCAGATTTCAATTTTATTATTAGAACGCCTATTTACATAAAATGTTTACACATGTAAATAAATATTGGAATAATTCGTTACATTATGTACAATGCAGTAATTGTATTTTCTTGACGCGAACTAAGCGACACTAGATATTTAAATACGAAGAATACTTTTACTCTTTTTTCTCACAAGGAGTTCCTACTGTTGGTGTTTTACTTTTTGCTGGTATTTTTTATGGTTGTTTTTTTATATATAAAATATCCTATGAACAATTTCGAGACATCAAAACATTTTAAAAACTCTTTATACGTCTAATGATTTTTATTTTTTTAAAACTTGTCTTTTCTAAAATGCTTCATCATCTGCTAAGAACAATTTGAATTCGATTCTTTCTACTTTCCACTAATGCTTCGACAATAATCGAGATGATTTTCTTCAGAAAAGAAAAAAATTTCTTTAGACTTAAAACTTTTTACTTCGTCGTACATTTATGTATAATCATTGTAACATGAACAATGTCAAGAAGCAATATTAAATATATATATCTATATATATGTGTATATATATATTTCTCTCTTTCTTTATTATGACTTTTCACCTCCCAAAATATTTTTATATATTTTTTTTTAATTCGTTAGCAGGATAAATCCAAGTATTGACTGAAATTCTAGCTTATGTCTTTACTAGTAAATGTAGAATCTGAAGAATTTGGATTTTCTTTTGATTGTTTAAAAATATATTAATTATTAATGTAACAAAAAGATTATAATTTTTTAAACTAATTTCTCTTTTCATAAATTGAGCAATTATAAAGTTTTAATAAATAAACGGTAAAATAAATTTATTATTAAGCAAGTTTGAAATATTTTTGAATTATAATTGACAAAAAAGATACCTATTAAATTTAAGTGATTGTTTAATTATAAGTCAACTTGATTCCAAATACTCGAAACAAAGTTAAGTTTATCATGCTCGGATTTTGTTTTTTAAGAACAGGTACATACTTCTACGGAAAACTATGTATACGTATATTTCGATTTACAAGTTTAAATTTGCTTCCTTATATTCACTAACAGGTGAAATTTTATAATTGCTTCCAAAATCAGAACAAGGATATTTCAGAATAACATAATTTTTCGTTCAGTTAACAATTTTTTAATACCTACTTTACGTATTTTTATCAAACATTTCATTTTTTTCAAATATATTTTTTAACAAACACAAATAATCAAAATAATAATAATAAAAAAATAAAATAAAATAATAATAAATAAGAGTCAAATTCTTTGTCTTCTTCAAAACAATTATTTTCTAAATATAATTATGTATAAAAAAAATTCAATTAGATACAAAAGAATACAAAAAGTACACTATTAAAAATGTTTAAATATTAAAATCACCAAGTTTCAAAAAATAATAATGAAAATTAAAGTAGGTAAATTTTTCGTCGTACTTGTCAGTAAAACATTTCTGGTCGATATGTACCTATACCGCAATTGCGTTGGTATAATTCTATTACAGTTAGTCGCCTCGCGAATAAAAATAAAAATATATTCCTTTATTCATTATCTGTGTATTGTCTTAGTAGATAATTTTGAATTTGAGCTATCGATATATAAATGGAAGAAACAATTATCTTTTTCTCCAGTAACTAATCTCTAATAATAATCTGAATAAAAAATTTAAATTTGTTATTTTGTAATGTTTTCTATCTGAAGTACACTTTCTGTGATTGAAGAAACGCATTCAAATTTGATCAAAGTTTAATAATCACTAAAATGTAGCGAAATTGACAGCTATTTTTCTCTATTATCTGTTTTTTCTTTAAAAGCCAAAGCATTTTCTTATTTGCAGGAATTAGACTGAGAAAGGGTATTAACCGTTATTTCGTACTGGTATAGAATAAAATTTCAAAGAACGAGGAAGACACTTTAGATTCAAAATTTCATACAATATTTGATTAAATGATTTTTCTGTTTATGTAAAGACGATTTTGAATACTCGTCTACTAAATAATTATTAAAATTTTTTTATTTATTACCAGACGCCAAGTATAGTTAAACTTAGTTATTTTTTAATATACACAATTTTTACAGAAAAATTTCTTTTCAATAATTTGAACGTACTCGTGTATAAAAAAAGGCCATTTTTAAAAGGAATGTTATACCAGTAAGATTAAAAAGAGATTTTCCACGCCCTAAGCAAAAGAAATTTTGACAGACAATTTTAAATGATAATACTTTTTTCTTATTTACAACAAAGCTACAATATATAACTTTTTTTCTTTCATTTCTTAATAATAAACATCCTTTTTCTTTATCTCTTTTAACATTACAAATTTAAAATTTCTCAGGAATAAACTTTGGTTCAGAACACTTTACACGAATCGACAGCGCTCAACAATACTTCAAGTAGCGATATTCAATTGAATCTCACTTTGTCACCAATTCTCAATACAATTAATAATTAAAACAGTTATGTAGAAATTAATATAACAAGAATATCAAAGTCGCTTTTGTTTAAAAAAAAAAAGAGAAAAAAATAAATAACACAGCAAGACAATATCACTGTACTTAAAAAAGATTCTCTTCTCAAGAATCTAAATTTTGCTTTACAAATTTTAAACACTTATATTAAAATAAATAAAGCAGATTTTAAAAATGTAATTACAATGAGAATTTTCAGTTATTACGATAATTCTGCGTCTCATTTTCTATTTGATTCATCTATTATATTACACGAATATTACGTGAATAAGTTAAAATTGATTTCAATGAGAAGCTAACGTAAAAATGTGACAAATATCTTAACTAGATTAAAAAAAAAAACAGAAAAAAAATCCGTCCATGGTTGAATATCCTCAAGGATATGCCCAGTTTTACATAAATTAAAAAAAAATAGTTTAATAATTATAGTCTATATGTATAAAATAGCTAAAAATCTTTTCATGATCTTGAATCTACTTTTTACCGTTGCGTCATCTATCGTGTTTTCTACGAGTGTTTATGATGCTTTCAATGAATGTTCCGCTTTAATGGAATTAATTAATACTTATTCTGGTATTTGAATAATTAAACAGTCTACTTATAACAGTCTGCTCGAATATTTTTGTCTCGTGCAATTGAAAGTAAATTCGCGTACTTTGCCGGGCCATTGCGAGGTAAAAGCGCAATTTAAATAAAGAAAAAAAAGTGGCTACCTCCATTGCAATCCTTACATTTGCAAATAATAGCAAATTGTATTGATTTACTTGCAGGTTGAATTATTATACCTATTTATATAATTCCCGTTTTTCCATTAACGGGTTTGTCTAATAACTGGCTTCGTGTCCAGCGAGTATGTACAAATCAGCTCCTTCCGTTTCAGAAAGTGTCCCCGTGTGCACTAAATGACTCTCCAACATCACAACTCTGAAAAAAAAATGCAACAAATATTAAAATATGGAAAAAATAATTATTATTAAGGGAAAATTTTAACTACATTAAATTAAAAAAAAAAGAATCAAGAAACATTAGAAATTTCATGAAAAAGTAAATAAATTTGTGAAAAAAAGTAAAAAAGAATTAAAAATATACAAAAACGAGTAACAACTTCTAAGAGATAGAAAAATAAAAAAAAATATAAAAATAATTATGAAAAAAACGAAAAAAAAACGATTACAAAAAAAGAGAGAGAATTAATGGAAAAGTCGAAAGTTGACGAAGAAAACTAGAAATGTTTACTAAAAAAATAAGAAAGTTTTTATTAAATTAATTAACAGAATTTTCAATTTTTGTAATTTGAATTAATTGTCCATCGAGATTTGAATAAATTATTATAAATTGAACTGAATAAAAATAATTAAGGTTTAAATAGAAAAATAAGGGGAAAATAGTGAAAAAGCAAGAAAAAAATCTTTAAAAAATAAGAAAAACTTAGAAGAACTATATTTTTTCTTTAATAAAAAAAAAACTAAGAAAGGAAGAAAAAATGAAAGAAAATTAAGTACATGCTTGTTTTGAGGAGATAAGGAATTTTAAAAAATAAATTAAACTGTTTCAAGAAAGGGAAGAAATTTCTAAGAAGTGGAAAAATGATTATTAATTTAGAAAGTTTAGGAAAAAGCCAAATTCCCGATTTTTTCCCTAATTAATTCCTGAAAAAAGTACAAAAATCTTTTACTAAAAGGTAAAAACAAAATTTGCAAGTACAGTAAAAAAATTCAAAAATTGAAAAATCTAAGTCAAAATTAGAAAACATAGAGAAAAACAAAAAAATGTGTTTAAAAAATACAATATTATTAAAAAAGCTTAAAAAATCAGAAAAAATTATTAAAAGATTTCAAAATACTAGAAAGACCATGAAAATTTGAGAAAATTCAATTAAACAATTAAAGAAATTACAAAAAAAGTACAAAAAAAAAGAAACTGAAAAGTGAATAATAAATGTAAAAACAGGATAATTAATAAAAATGTAATAAAAATATATAAATGTTTAAAGAATCAGTAAGAAGCTTGAAAAATATATGAGAATTACACGCATTCATCCATACCTTATACTTCTGTGTTATATCTTTATTAAATTAATCAAAAGGAAATTAGTAAAATATAAAAACAATTTTAAAATAAGATTGACAACTTCCAAAAGATAGAAAAATGTCGTCAAAAGAAAAAAGAATTGGGAAAAACAAAAAAATAAAAAAAATAAAACAAGAAAAAGAGAAAATTTACGGAAAAGTCGAAAGTTTTTAATTAAATATACCTAAATGTTTACTAAAAGAATGAAAAAGTTTTTATAAAATTAATTAACAGAATTTTTTACTTCTGTAATTTGTATTAAGTAATTGAAATTTCAAAAATTGAATAAATACAAATTTTGATTAATTGTCGATCGAGATTGGTTTAAATTATAATAAATTGAATTGAATAAAATTAATTACATAATGTTTAAATAGAAAAAAAATGGAGAAAGGAATACGTGTCAAAAGAACTTTAAAAAATGAGAAAAACTAATAAATGATAAAAAAAATGAAAGAAAATTAAGTACTTACATACTTTTATTGAAGAAATAAGAAATTTTAATAAATAAAATAAACTGTTTCAAGAAAGGGAA
Organism: Ganaspis brasiliensis; assembly: GCA_037103525.1. Lineage (NCBI taxonomy): Eukaryota > Metazoa > Arthropoda > Insecta > Hymenoptera > Figitidae > Ganaspis > Ganaspis brasiliensis. The sequence goes on from JAZKLR010000674.1 coordinate 372,613, forward strand.
AAAATTTCTAAGAAGTGAAAAAATGATTATTAATTTAGAAAATTTATTAAAAAGACAAATTCCCGGTTTTTTTCCTAATAAATTCCTGAAAAAGTATAAAAATCTTTTACTAAAAGATCAAAACAAAAATTGCAAGGACAGTAAAAAAATTCAAAAATTGAAAAATCTGAGTCAAAGTTAGAAAGCGAATAAAAAACTTAGAGATAAACGAAAAAATACGTTTAAAAAATATATAATATTATTAAAAAAGCTAAAAAAAAACTGTAAACATTATTAAAAGATTTCAGAATACTAGAAAAACCAGGAAAAATTGAGAAAAAACAATAAAACAATAAGGGAATTACAAAAAAAGTACAAAGAAAAAGAAAAAAGAAACTAAATAATTAATAATAAATGTAAAAAAAGGAAAATTAAGAAAAAATGTAATAAAAATAATAAAAATTCAAAAAATGTTTAAAAAATTAGTAAGAAGCTTGAAAAATTAATGAGAAAATTCTTAAGAAAATTGTTAAAGAGAAGAAAATTATATAAAAAAATGAAATTAGTAAAATATAAAAACAATTTTGAAAGAAGAGTGACAACTTCTAAAAGAAAAAGGTTAAAGTGAGATAAAAAAAGTATGAAAAAACAAAAAATTGACAAAAAAAAAAGATGAAAATTTATGGAAAAGTCGAAAGTTCTTAATCAAATAGAAATGTTTACTAAAAGAATGAGAGTTTTTATTAAATTAATTAAGAGAAATTGTTACTTTGGGATCATTCACATATCACGTGATACAAATTTGAGCTAATTTGAACCCCCTCCCCCCTCCTCATGATACTTTTTCTATTGCAAAAAAATTAAATTTCCATGGACCGTGATATTTTGCCAACCCCCTTCCACTCCTAAAGATATCACGTGATATGTGGACGATCCCTTTCGTAATTTGGATTAATTGAAATTTAAAGATTTGAATAAATAAAAATTTTGATTAATTGTCGTTCGCGATTTGTTTAAATTATAATAAATTGAACTTAATAAAATTAATTAAGGTGTAAATAGAAAAATAGGAGAAAAGAATAAACGTAAAAAAAAGGTTTTAAAAATTAAGAAAAACTAATAAAATGATGAGAAAAAAATTAATGTTAAGAAATTAAATTAAGCTGTTTTAAGAAATGCAAGAAATTTCTAAGAAGGGGAAAATGATTATTAATTTAGAAATTTTATTAAATATTGATAAAAATCAATAAGAAAATTAAGAAAAAAGTATTAAAAAATCAAAGAAACTGAATATTTAATAATAAATGTAAAAACAAGAAAATTAAGAAAAATGAAATAAAAAAAGAAAAATGCGAAAATGTTTAAAAATTAGTAAAGAGCTTGAATAATGAATGAGAACAATTTTTAAAAAATTGTAAAAAAATAATATTATAAAAAATGAAAGTTAGTAAAATATAAAACCAATTTTGAAAGAACGAATAAATAAAAAAATAAAAATATTAGAACAATTCACGGAAAAAGCCTAACAACTGAAATTTTCATTAAACACAAAAATGCGAAAAAATGGAATAAAAGCATATTTCAAAAAGATACTAAAAACAAGAAAATCTTGAAAATATATAAATAGATTAAGGAATTTTTTTTCAAAATTATAGTATTAATTCAGAAAATTAATGGAGAAACTTAAAAAATATTACGAATTACTATAAAACAAAAATGCATACCTACAATAAAAGATAAAAAATTGTATTAAAAAAATTGAAAAATTAACAAAATAGACTAAGTAGCTGGCAAATAAAGTAAGTACAAGAACCCTGATATTAAAATTTAGATTACGATTATTAATTGAAATTTGAATTAGAAATATAAATTTGAATAAATTAATATATTTTGTTCAATTGACGAAATTAAAAAAATGTTAACTTAAATCTTCCCGAAAAATTCTAGACGATTTTTCAAAATTACCCTAGTTTTATTAAAAATTGAATTTATTTATTCTGAAAAAACTTACTTGTCTGAACCGAGCAGCCTATACGTTCGACTTGGATCGCTTATTTCTTGCGTAACTTCACCATTTTTTAAACTTCTTCCTTGCATTCCGTGTTTATGAAATGCCAAAACACTGTCAGGCAAACAAACTGAAAAAAAAACAAAGAATTTTACTATTAAGAACTATTATTGATTTAACCAACAAGTAAAATAACTTAAAAATATGATTAGTAAATTATTAAATTTAAAAATACAACTTACTAATAGATTCAATTTGAAAGTTAAACTGAAGTTCGGACATTTGCTTCTTACTATTTCTCAGTTTACCTTGCAACGTTACGACTTTTATAACATCTGAAATTTTTAAAAGAAATTTTAATATCCATTTTTAAACTGAAGTCATATTTCTTAAGATTTGTTAAAACAAGTTTACAAACTTACTATCATAACAAACAAGAATTGCGTCTTTTTCAAGTTGCGTTACGCTTATCACTTGAAGATTTTCTCTTCTTGGTATCACTGTGGCTGAAAAAGTGAAAAATGGATTTATAAAATAAAGTATAATTAGAAAAAAGTATATAAAACGTAAGAATAGAAAATTATAAAATAATAAAGTAATAAATAAAAAAAGCTATAAATTGTAAGGACTGAGAAGATAAAAAATAAATAATAAAGCAACCCATAAAGATGGAAAATAAAATAAATAACATGTGTAGACTACGATGTAAATATTTATAAAAAATTTTAAATAGAAAAAAAATATTACCTGAACCATCGACATCCTCGAGTTCATCGCTATGAAACCAGCTTGCGCCAGAATTCATATTAATTAAATCCAATTTTAGTTTATTTTGCTGATACTCCTGCTTGACGGATACACACACCATTGGATATTCCATTTCTGGGGTGATGATCATTTCAAAAACATTTAACGGCGATGGCAAAATACATTCGAAATGTTTCAGCAACATGAATTTATTTAATGGATCATACCATTGCATTAAAAATATTCCTGCTGGCATCGCACCGCAGAGATATTTGTACCTGTTGTAATAAAATTAAATAAAAAATATTCTCAAATTTTAAAAATAATATATGTTTAAAATCTTTTGTCCAAAAGTGTCAAATTTGTCTTTCTTTGTATTTAAAAAACTTAACAACTTGTTCAGCGACTTTCGAAAAAACAATTTAAGGTTTACACAAGGTTTTCAAGATCTAAAATAAATCATATCAACATCCACTTTTTTAATGTGTAACAATAGCTAATTATTATACATTTAAGCAGAAGAAAATAATTAGAAACTTTAAAGAAAATAATTGAATTTGAAGGATTGAAGAATTTAATAGAAAATGGAAGAATGTATTTAAAATATGTAGAAGAAAACAATTGAAAATTGAAAAAATTAAACTAGAGAAAGGAGAAAATAATTAAAAAATAACGAGGTTAATTAAAAAATAATAAAACTGGTTCTAGTTCGCATCGGAGGCAAAAAAGGAAGTTTTTTTTTTTAAAAATATTGATTTGAATTTGACCAACAAGCCGTTTATGTATTCTCAACATTATAAATTCTGGTCGTTTAAAATTTATTAATATGAAGAAATAGATTTAATATTGATGAAAATATTAATGGAATTAATGAAAAATTAATGAAAATAATTCATAATTGTGGAAATAATTGAAATCATAATAAAAAAGAATAAAAAATTGAAAATTGAAGAAATTTTGCAATTATTTCAAATTTAGTATATTTAATGTATGCAAATTCGAGTCGATTAAAGTTTGAATAAAATTAAATTTTAATAAATTAGGAAAAATTGAAAAAAAAAAGATTAATCAGTATTTCTTATTGTAATTCAAGGATTTGTTTCAAAATTTAAAGTTTTCACGGGAAAAAAAATTCAAGGAAAATTTAAAAATATTAAAATCGCTAAACACCCTGAATAAATTTCATTTTCAAATCTTACCCATTATAGGGATTTCTTCCAACACAACATTTTGTGCAACCCTTTGTGTCAGGAACTTTTGTCGTAAGTGCAAATTTTCTTGGTACTAGTCTTTCGGGTATTTTATTCATATGAAGTGAAAACCTATGAGTTTGTTTACTTTGCATCGCCAAAAGATCGTGTCTGTAGAGCTGAGGTGTTTTTCCTGTAAATAAAAGAGAAAAGTTTTAACTGCATTTATCTAACTAAGAAATTAATTAAAAGAAGAATGTAATAAAATTTGAATAGATTAAAATTATGATAATTTTACGACTGGATTATTAATTATTAGTCAATTTGAGTTAAATAACATTTAAAGAGATAAGATAAAAAAAAGAGAAAAATAAACAAAACAATATATTAAAAAAATGGGAGAAAATCTTCAAAAAAAAGTTTAACAATATATAAAAACAATAGAAAAAATATAAAAATAGCGAAAAATGAACTACAAATTAAAAAATAGTAAGAATAAAATAAGAAAATGTAAAAATTGTATAAACAGAATGAAAAAATCCTTTAAAAATGAAAAAATTTAGAAAATTATTTATAAATATACGAAAATTTTAAAAGGAATGTGTAAATATATTTAAAAAATAAAAGAAACTAATTTTTAAAGATTTTTAACAACAACAATTTGTTTAAAAATCTTAGAATCTAAAAATTTCATGAAAGGGTAAATAAATTTGCGAAAAAATAGACAAAATGTAAAGAAAGTTGAATAAATTTGCATAAAAAACGAGTTAATCTAAAAATAATCAGATAAATGAAAAAAATGTACTTCCATCCTTTTTTAAATTATCAAATTAAATAAGAAAATCAATAAAAAAACTAATACATTTTTCGAAGTGTTATGAAACCAAAATTATATAAATTAACCTGAAATACTTTTCGTAAAAAGAAAATCTTCAATACAAAAAAAAAAAATATTAGAAGCAAATAAAAGAAGAATCTTCAAAAAGTGATTAGCATTAAAAATTGTTTAAAAATACAAAAGAAATAATAAGAATAAAATATTGACATTTTTTCTAAGAATAAAAAATTATAAGAAAACATTTTATTTTTCGATAAAAGTATATATATTTAAAATTTTAAAGAACTAGAAACATGCTTATTAAATTAGAAAATTCATGACTAATAAGTCAAACGATTATAAATTATCAAGGAATGAAAAAATTCAAAATAAAGTTAGAAAACTTTTAAAATATCGTAAAGATTAAAATTAACAATTTTTAATTTTAAGGATGTTCAACCCATTGTTGGAAATAATTGCAAATTAAACAACCGTATTGAAAATCAAAAAAAATAATTGACATTAAAGAAAATAATAAAAAATTGAGGAAATAAATTTAAAAATTTAAGAATTGAATTAAAATTTAAAAAAAAAATTATAAAATGACGAAAATAAATGTCAATTGAAAACAAAATTCCAACAATGGCTAGATTACATAATCGAACAAACTAATTTAAAAAATCAAAGAATAATTATAAAATTTTAAGATAATAATTAAAAATTGAAAAAATTGTAGGAAATAATTGAAAATTGCGGAAAATAATTAATAATTGAAGAAAATAGTTGAAAAATAACGAGAATAATTAAAAAATTGAAGAAAATATGTGAAAAACCACAAAAATAATTTTCAATTGAAATTTAAAGAATATACTTAAAAATTGAGAAGGATGGCGTAGATGTAAAACTAATTGTAGCATCAAAGAAATAAATTCTAATTCTAATTCTACTTAAAAATTGAAAAAAAGTAATTGAAAAAGCCGAAAATTGAAGATGAAAACAATTGAAATCTGAAAAATGGAAATAAAAATTAAAGAATAAGATTGAAAAATTGTATTTAAAATTAAAAAAAAAACTTGATAATAATCGAAAAAAATAATAGAAAAAAGGAGATAATTTTTTAATATTAAAGAAAATAATTGAAAATTGGAGAGTGGAGTTTAAATTTGAAGAAAACAACTAAGAATTGAAGTGAATAGTTCTAGAATTGAATAATTGAATTGAAAATTTAAAACAATTTTTTTGAGTAAAAAAAGTAATTGACAAAAGCCGAGAATTATTGAATATTGAGGAATTAATCGAAAATCGATAAAAATAATTGAAAATTAAAGAAAATATTTGAAAATTGAAGAAAATAATCAAAAATCCAAGAAATAAATTGGAAATTAAAGAATTAAATGGACATTTTAAGAAAATAATTGACAACTAAAAGAAAAATTACAATATGACGAAAATAATTAACTATTAAAAAAATAATTAACAAAGCAAAAAAATTTTGAAAAATGGTGAGAGTAAACGCATTCAAACAGATTTTTTTTTTAAATTAATGAATAAATACCATACTGAAGTGGGAAACGTTTCTGAGTAACGAATGAAAAATTTTCTTTTCTTTTTTTTTCTTTTTCCACATTATTTTTGTTACAAAGACACAATTCAGTTCAAAAACGCTTAAAAAACATTCAATAGTACATTTAAGGGTCGCAACCCCTAAAAAAAATTGTTAGAAAAAATAAATTTTCATTCGTTACTCAGAAACGTTTCCCACTTCAGTCTGGTGAATAAATCATAAAATTGAATGAGAATAATAAATTGTCAATTGAAAACTGATGAAAATTATGGAAAAAATTGTAGAAAATAAATTAAAAATTGAAGAATTGTATTGAAATTTTAAGAAAATAATTGAAAAACGAAGAATGAATTTGAAAATTGAAGAAAATAATTGAGAATTGAAGAAAATAATTAAAATTTAAAGAAATAAATTGAAGATTAAAGAATTCAATTAAAATTTTAAGAAAATAGTTGGTAATTGAAAGAAAAATTAGAAAATGACTAAAATAATTAAATATTAAAGAAATTAATCGATTAATTAATTTAATTAGAATTAAATAAGTTTAATTTGCCCGTGCAACAAAAAAAAAAGAATTTTGAGATCTAGAATACAACATTCTTTTTAAAGAAATTTAATTTAATAGGTTTTTTCAATTTAAAGTAACGTTGGAAGTTTTGAAACAAAAAAATGTTTATCATTTAAAAATGAAAAAATTATTTTAGTGTTTAAGACACTTATAAAATATTTAAAAATGGAGCCTGTTTTTCTTTCAATGATATAATAATTGTTGATATTTCCTTATTTATTATTATTATTATATTATTTATTATTCTACTTTTTAATATGCAGGCAATCAATAATTAGATACATAAAATAAAAACTCATATGATTTATAATTAATTTAAAAGTATACATTTTTTCAAACGTAACTGATTAATAATTATCATAGATATTTGTTGAATTTTGTTGACAATTTTTTTGTTTAAAAAATATGTAAGATTCACAAACTTTAAAGAAAAAACATAAAATGTTAAATAATTATTATTTGACAACAAATTTTAGCTAACCCTAATTTTTCCTGGAAAATGTACAACTGGATTTTTCAAAATTTGGTGAAATTAATTTTAATAATATTTTTATTTGTTGGGAATAGCCATTTTTTAGTTTGAGAGAGCCTCTTTAATTCAAATATTTCCGATATTTTAAAAATTTTCTAACTTATAAGAAAATAGATTATAAGAAAATTATAAATTCTTTCCTTCCTTGATAACTTTCTTTTATCATTGCTTGACTTTTTAATAATGATTTTTTTTTTAATTTAATAATCATATTTCTATTTTATTGAACTTTTAAATATATATCATTTTATCGAAAAATTAAATTTTTTTCTTATAATTTCTTATTGTATTTTATTATTATTATTTCTTTTGTATTTTTATATAGTTTCATAATGCTAATCAGTTTTTTAAGATATTTACTTTATTTGCTTTTAATATTTTTTTGTGTGTTGTAGATTTTCTTCTATTTACGCAAAATATTTCAGGTTATTTTATATAATTTCGAAAAATTTATTGATATTCCTATTGATTTTCTTATTTAATTTGATGATTTAATGACGTGAAATTATTTTTCATTTATTTCATTATTTCCAGATTAACACTTTTTTAAGTAAATTTATTTAATTTTCTTTACATTTTGTCTATTTTTTTCGCAAATTTATTTACCCTTTCATAAAATTTTTAAATTCTAAGATTTTTTAAACAAATTTTTGTTGTTAAGGAAATGTACTACTGTGCTTTCAAAATTGTACGAAATCAATTTTAATAATATTTTTATTTTACGTGCAAAACAATTTTCTTGTTTGAGGTTATGTTAATGGGTTGAACATCCTTAATTGTTAATTTTTAAAATAATTGTAATTTAGAAATTGATATGCTGGTTTCGTGACCCAAGTTAAAAATGTTAAAGAATGACAGTGGCTTTAGGGTCAATTTTAAGAAAATAAACTTTCTTTACTTTAAATTAAATCCATACGTTTCGACCCGTATATGGGCCCTCTTCTATGGATACATTTTTATTCTGCAAAATTAAATTTCGTTGTATTGTACAATATTGAAGTGTAAGTGGTGTTTAATTCTGACATTGTTGTGTGTTAAGAATATCGTAGTATATTTTTTTGCTTAAATGGTAATATAATTTTTGAAAAAACACTTTTGTCCCTAATTTTTTTTTATTTATATAAAAAAAATGTAATATTGGATGTTAGACTTGTCTATGTTCTGAAGGGAAACAATTTGTTTTTTTTTGTTTTATTTTATTAAACTATCTTAAATTTTTCTTAAAATAATTAATCTTTGTAACGTTATTTTAGCCTCTAAAGTTATACAAATTTATGAAATTGTCTAGTTTGACTTTTATTTTTTCTTTAAAGTTATTTTATTCTGTAAAGAAAGTTTATTTTCTTAAAATTGACCCTAAAGCCACTATCTATCTTCAACAATCTATCTATCTTTCAATGTAATTTAAAACTTTGAATAAATTAAAGTGTAGGAGTTTAAAAGTTTTGTAAAGTTTCTTACAAATTCCCAGTTTTTGTGAAAAATAAAGTGATATTAGGGGAAATTTTTCAAAATAGAGGAAGCCTGAATTTAATAAATAAAAAAAAGAATTCACCTGAGAGTGAGACGAGAACATCCTTAATAACGTACATCCAGATGGTTCTTCTTGGATAAAGTTGATCAATAGCAGCATCGTGAAGTTCATTGAGATTTAAATTATAAATTCCTTCCTCAGCTGCTATTAATAAATGCTGATCTCGTGTATCGGGATGAATCCAACTCGCGGTACAGTGTATTCTCAAAGGACAGCCATTGAATACTTTTGAGAAACAAGCTCCCATGTGAACTTTTGGCGTTGGAGGAAGTCCATTACTAATTGGCCTAGGTGGAGTGTGTCGTTTTCTATCCCTTCTTCTGGGAGGAACGGGTGGCGTGTCGGACAGCAGATCAGGACTGATACTTTCCCCATCTCCATTATCGGGCACCTCGCCATCAGCTAAAAACGAAAATAAACCAATTAAATTCAAAAATATCATTCCTTCAATTAAAGAAGCAATAAAACTAAAAAGATTGTTTTCAATTGTACCAAAATTGCTCTTCTGAAAAAGCAACGTTTTGAAACAAAAATTAATGAAACAACTCTGTTTCATGAAATTGTCTAGGGCAAACACTGGACTAATTTTCCTAAAAATTGAAGCAGCATAAGAAGCAGAAGAGCAAAATAAATCTGTGTTAGAATGTCGGACATTAAAATTTTGAATCAGTTCTGGGACGGATATTTTAATTGGATTAATTACAAAGATAAAGTCGGAAATAAAGAGTGGTTATTTTCAGGAGAAAGTTGACAATACTGAGTTACTTTTTAGCACAAGGAAGCACGTCTTTTGGGGGGGAAAATATGCGAGCATGCTCTGAATTCATGAAGCGTGCTCCTACCCTTAGACTCTCTCGGGCCACTGTCCGAGAGGGAACGTTGACGTTGTCCATTGACTGCTGATATTGACAAGGAACTGCTCACCAGGTTATACAACTCGTCCACAGAGCTGTGACGCCTGGGACTTGCTTGCGACCCTAAGCACCAACCTACTATTTACACTAGTGACTGCTTAGTGCTTACGTAAAAAAGGCAGTACAAAAGGCACCTCAAATATTATCAAACACAAAAGCACCTTATCCCTTAATGCTCAAGATTGATTGTATTAATTGCGATTCATAATTATTTACAAATAATACCTATTCAGGCTGGCCACTCTTTTTTTTATGAAATTAAATTCCCGGTCAATTTTTTGAATTTCTCGGTCACACATTTTCGAACAATTAAAACAGTTTTTTTTAATTTTGCGAAATTCGCCTCAAGGGGGTCTTCTACTCTCGGGGTTTCAAAAAAATAAAAAAAAATTTTTTTTCTTTTTTATTTCAATCTATATGTATCTGAGAATACGCTACAGAAAGGATTTCGTGAGAATCACGTTCTTTTGCATTTTTCTGGGAACCGAAAAAACCCTTGAATTTTTGTTCATTTGCAACATTTGTTTATTTATAATGATTCCATTATCAACAAATTACCAATTTATAATTTTTTTATCTTTGCTGATGTCCAAAGACCCCTATAAAAACAAAAAACCTTGTTCGGACCCGATATTAGCAGATTAACTCATAAGTTACTACAATCAAGTTATACACCATGTGTTAACTTTAAACTCGTTTCCTCGAAAGTAGTGTTTTTTAAGCTGCTGAGTCACGCTTTTTATAGTAAAAATGGTCCGATTTTAATTTTTTTTTTTAAATTACTCAGAAATGATGCAGCTATTTTTCTCCGTGTACGATTTTTGAAATTTCTTTTCGTTTTTTTTTATAGCCCCTTAAAGTAAAGAAAAAAATGAAATTTTTGCGAATTTTCGCATAATTTTGACAAATCAAAAAATAAAAAAAATCTGCCACGGGAAAAAATAGTCAACGCAACTATACACATGAAAAAAATTCGTTTTTTGATTTTGGATTGTCCCAGTTCCAAAACCGTGACTCAAGCGGGACCTCTGCATTTCTGAAAAGCGTTTACGCAAGGGCGTTTCAAGATCACCACCATTTTTATTTTTCATCATGAATAAGAAAATTTTAAAGTTAAAAGATGTATCTTGAAAATAAAAAAAAATTGTCAAAAAATATTCAGTAGTTTCTTCACAATTAATTCCCAAAAAAACCACTGAATTCCGGGCCTGGAGAGTAGAAGACCCCCTTAAAGGGTGTCTACTAATTTCGTCCCACTAAATTCCCGGTTTTTGTTCCTATTTTTTCTGGTTTTTTCTCTTGTTAACTTAAAATTTATTTTAAGTATAAATAGACCTACAAATGGCTACCAAAATTAAAGATAACAGTTGATAATTGAAGAAGATAATTGAAAGAAAATAATTGAGAATTGAAGAATTAAATATTAAACTTTACAAAAAATAATAATTAAGAATTAAAAGAAACCATTAATAACGAGAAGAAATAATTGATAATGGAAAGAAATAATTGAACAAAGACAAAGATATTTGACAATTAGAAACAAAATTAAAAAAAAAAGGAAATATTAATCGAGAATTGAACAATAATTGAAAAAATTGAACAATGTTTATTAAATTCAAAGAATATAATTAAAAATTGGTCAACTAGATAGAAAAAAAAATTCAAAATTTAAGTTAATAATTCAAAATTGAAGTAATAAATTGAAAATTAAATAATTAAATTAAAATCGGAAAAAAACAGAATTATTGAATACTAGCAAAATTAAACGCGCGCCAGCCCGCGATTAGTTTTTCAGACAATTTCGAAATTATAAAATACAATAATAAATATAACAAATCGATAAATAATATTTATCTAATAAAAAGAAATTAATATTTTAAATATAATATTTAAAAATCAATTAATATAAATAAAATAAATATTTAGGACAAAATTTATAACATTTTAAAATTAAAAAGAATTGCAAAAAATAATTGAAATTAAACAAAATAATTGCAAATTAATTGAAAAAAATAGCGAAATCAATTAAAAATTGGGAAAAGTAATTTAAACAATCATAAAAATGTTTTAAACATAAAGAAAATAATTTAAATTTGAGAAAAATACTTGAGAATCTTAAAAGTAAATTAAAAAAAAATTGAATAATAAAAAATTAGAGAAAATAATTGAAAATTGAAAAAACATGGTTAAAAATTGAGATAAATACATTAAAATTAAAAAACATAATTAAAATTTGAGAAAATAATTAAGCAAATTACATAAAATATTTTAAATAAAGGAAAGTTAAACAAAATTTAAGAAAATTACTTAAAATTTTCAGAAGTCCATTGAAATAAAAGAAAATAAGTAAAAACTTTTTGGCAATTATGAAAGAGAACGGGGAAAAAGAACGAAAGTAATTGAAAATTGAAAAAAATAATATAAAAAATAATATAAATAATGAAATAATTGAAAAGTCAGATAAATAGTAAACATTTTTGAAATTATGAAACAAATGTAAAGAATTGAAAATTAAAACAAATAAATTTTGGAAAATAATAGAAAAATGTTTCTAAATTTTATAAATTGCCGAAAATAATTAAAGTATGATACAAACAATGATAAGTTGTAAAAAATAAATGCCATTTAAGTGTGATAATTGAAAAAATTACAGAATTTTTTTTTAATTAAGAAAAAATAATTGGAATTTGAAAAAAAATATGAAGGTCTTAAAAATCAATTAAAAAAAAAAAAAAAAAAAAACTAAAAATTGGAGAAAAGAATTGAAAAAATAAGCTAAAAGTAATTAAAATTTACGATAATTAATAAACAAATTTTGAAATTATGAAAACAAATGAAAATAATTAGAAATTGAAGAAAACAATTGAAATTTTAGAAAAATTCTTCAAAATCTTAGAAAATAAGAATAACTAAAAATTGGAGAAAAGACCGAAAGAATGCTAAAAATAATTGAAATTTACGATAATTAATAAAAAAAATTTGAAATTCTGATAACAAATGAAAATAATTAGAAATTGAAGAAAATATTTGAATTTTCAAAAAAATTCTTAAATTGAAAGAAATATGAATAAACTTGGAAATTGAAGAAAATAATTGAGAATTTAAAACAAATCATTGTAAAAAGCCTAGAGTTATTGAATATTGAAAAAAACACTTGAAAATTGAAGAATGTAATTGAATGTCAAAAATGATAATTGAGAATTAAACAAAATAATTCAAGAATTGAACAATTGGATTGAAAGTAGAAGAAAATAAGTGATAATTGAAGAAAAAAGAAATTTAACAACCCAGGAATTATAGAATTTGAAGAAAACAATATTATTATTGATTATAGAAGAAAATAATTCAAAATTGGAAGAGTTATTGAGATGTGAAGTAAATAAATGATAATTGAAAAAAATAGTTGAAAAAAGTCAAGAATTATTGAATATTGAATTAAATAATTAAAACTTGAAGAAAATAATTGAGATCTAAAGAAAATAATTAAAAATTGATGAAAATAATTGAAAATTAAATCAAATATTTGGCAATTGAAAAAAATAATTTAGAGTTGAAGAAAATAATTAAAAGTTGATTAAAATAATTGAGAATCATAGAAAATATTTTAGAATTAAAGAAACTAATTAGAAATTGATGAAAATAATTGAAAGTTGGACGAAAATAATTGTCAATTGAAGAAAATAATTCAAAATGGAAGAAAATAATTGAGAATTGTAGAAAATAATTGGAAACTGAAGAAAATAATTGAGAGTTGAAGAATTTAATTGAAAATTGAAAAGAATAATTGGCAATTAAAGAAAATAATTGTAAATTTCTGAAAATAGTTAAATAATTGAAGAATTGAATTGAAGCATCAAGAACGTATTCGATAATTGAAAAAAAAAATATTGAAAAAAGCCGAAAATTATTGAATATCGAAAAAAATAATTTAAATATGATGAAAATAATTGATAATTGAAAGCACACAAAAGAATTGCTTAAAATTATATAAACTATTATGCAATGTACGGTCTAATAACAAAACTGAAGTTCTATCTACATTTTTTCATAATAATTTGACTTTTTCGTTAATTAATGAGAATATATTATATTATTTCTTAATTTTTAATGTATATTGTTTATTTTTCAATTGCATAATTGTCGCACAATTACACAAAATTTAAATGCATAACCAGATTGGTTCAAAATGCATAAAGTTACTATCTTTATTTATATATTTATTATTATTCATTTGTAATATATGAAAAAAATTGATTCTCGATAAAATTTCTCAAAACTTTTAAATCCACGAAGAAATTTCCGGTTTAGGTCGAGTCCATACCAAGTGATCATACTAATTTCAGTCACATTAATTAATATTTATGAAATTGATGATTTGGGTTTCTTCAGTGGTTAAAAAAAGAAACTTTAAGTGTTTTTGAAAAATTCAAAATATTTTTGAAAATATTCAAATTCAAAATTTTGAGCATTATTTTTTTTGTTTAATCATAACTTCCGTAATTTTCAAGCAATTTAGATCAATTTTTTTTTAAATTACTCGAATTTGAAGGCTCTTTTAAGAAAAATTATAACAAATAAAAAATTGTTTATAATTAAATTTTTATTAACAAAAAAAATTATTTATCTAAAAAAAAATCAAAATCATATCTTCGATTTTTTTCAAAAAATTCATAAACATAGCCTATAATGTGCTTAAAAATTTAAGCCAAAGAACAGGATGGTATGCCTTATAGTTTTCGAGAAAAAAATTATTATGTTACGCTAGCGCGGACTGGTGTCGCCACGCCGCTACTCAGCGCGTAGCTCCGTAGTAACCTAAATGTATGTATATCATTATTTAAAATAAATATAGCTACAGTATTGTGTTTAAATTATAGGCTTGAATAAATCTTACTGATTTTTTCTTAGTACATGGATATATATGTTAAGTTTAATCAACTAAAATCCATAACGATTTCAGAATTTCAATAACAATAATCGTCTTTTTATCGTACTTTTTGGATTGTACTGTGTGCTGAATTAGAAAATAGTTTTTTTTTCATTTGAGGCATGTAAAATAAAATTGCTTACTTACTTATTGAAAAAACAATATTTTTTTTGTGTAATTTCCAATTTTTGTTTTTTAAATAATAAATATTTTTCAAAATCCATTCGATTTATTGTAAGGATTCATTGAAAATAAGTGAAAAAAAAAATGTCGATAAATAATAATAAAAATAGTCGACGGAGTTCAAAATTACAGATGAGAAATCGAAAAAATTTAAACCATTGTTCCGTGGTGTCAATTTCTTTCCTACTTTATTTTGAATCTAGAATTAAGATGTATTATCAAAAGATGGAAAACAATTTTTTCGAGCATTTTTTACCATTTTAGAACTTTAAGGTTTTTTAAAAAAATAATTTTTTTTTTAATTTATACGATAGATTGTAGAAAATCATTTAAAAATCACACAAAAAGATTGTCGATGAAAAAAAAATAAAAATTGCGGATGTGGTCTTTTTTTACAAAATTTACTTTCTTTTGAGAATAAATATCTCAAACTCCGCAAATTATTCATTTCTCTATTTTTGACATTATCTCATAATTTTAAGTCTAAAATTGCATAAGAAAAAAATTGGCACTCCTGAACATAACCAATATGAATGAGCTAAAATTTCACCAGTTCTTACTCTTCATTATTTATTCTTTTTTAATTTTTTTTCCAATTTCTTTCTTCAGTTTTAAATTATTTTAATAATTCACTTATTTTCATTCATTTAACCGTAGTTTTAATTGTTTTAATTATTTTTCAATTTATTTAATAAATTTTCAATCATTCTTAAATGTTAATTATTTTCACAATTTTTAGTTCTTTTCATTCCTTTTCTATAATTTACCAATTTTTATTTATTAAAATTATTTTTTGCGATTTTTTAATTCTAACGTTTTATAGGTTTTGTTGTACTTGCATTATTTATATTTAAATATTAAATTAAATTATTTGTAATCTTATTGTAATTATAATTGTCAATTCAGAAAATTCTTTACGAATATATTTCATAACAGTTAAAATTTAAGTAAGTAATTTTATTTTATATGCCTCAAATGAAAAAAAACTATTTTCTAATTCAGCACACAGTACAATCCAAAAAGTACGATAAAAAGACGATTATTGTTATTGAAATTCTGAAATCGTTATGGATTTTAGTTGATTAAACTTAACATATATATCCATGTACTAAGAAAAAATCAGTAAGATTTATTCAAGCCTATAATTTAAACACAATACTGTAGCTATATTTATTTTAAATAATGATATACATACATTTAGGTTACTACGGAGCTACGCGCTGAGTAGCGGCGTGGCGACACCAGTCTGCGCTAGCGTAATATAATAATTTTTTTCTCGAAAACTATAAGACATACCATCCTGTTCTTTGGCTTAAATTTTTAAGCACATTATAGGCTATGTTTATGAATTTTTTGAAAAAAATCGAAGATATGAGTTTGATTTTTTTTTAGATAAATAATTTTTTTTGTTAATAAAAATTTAATTATAAACAATTTTTTATTTGTTATAATTTTTCTTAAAAGAGCATTCAAATTCGAGTAATTTAAAAAAAAATTGATCTAAATTGCTTGAAAATTACGGAAGTTATGATTAAACAAAAAAAATAATGCTAAAAATTTTGAATTTGAATATTTTCAAAAATATTTTGAATTTTTCAAAAACACTTAAAGTTTCTTTTTTTAACCACTGAAGGAACCCAAATCATCAATTTCATAAATATTAATTAATGTGACTGAAATTAGTATGATCACTTGGTATGGACTCGACCTTTAGTAACAAATTTCCCGGTCATTTTCCGGTTTTCCGGTCAAGTGGCCACCCTGCTATTGTTCATTTAATTTCGTTTATTTTGATAGGGTTGCTACGATTTCAAAAATAGAGACGCATAAATAAGTTCTAATATCCATTAGCCATAATTTTCATTTTATCGAATTTTAATTAATAGAATTTAATTAGCAGTATTTTTATTTTACAGAATTTGTTTTCAATCGAATGACGGTAATTTTTATTATTGTAAATTCCCGGTAATTGTTTTGTATTTCTGGTCACATTTATTTGAATTTTTATTATTTTGTTTTAAATGCAAAGGAATAAAAAAGTTTAATCAAATCAAAATTAGAATCTATAGAAATTTGGATAAATAATAGAATAAATAATAATTCTAATAATAGAATAAATTGCAGTTTAGTTGAATTAACATTTAAATTTTAAATCAATGAACGTTTTAAAAAATATAATTTAAGATTTATGGTATTTAATATCAATTAAGGTCTTGATAAATTAAAGTTTAGGTTTAGAATATGTGAAAAATTACCAAAATATGTAAAATAGGTGTCGAATTAACGAAATATGTGGAAAAAGCGAGAAAATTAAAAAAAAATCCGTAGCAACCCTGTTTCAGTCATCAATTTAAAAAGATGTAAAAAGAAAAAAAAAATTTTTTTAAATAACTAGCTTTGCAAATTTGTCAAGTTAAAAAATTAGTTTCTACTCTTTATAATAATTTAGATAATTAAAAATAAAGATATTATTTTGATAATTATCAGCCTATAGAATTTAAAATAGATTTGATTTATTATTAAATTATATTTATACACCACTGACTACAGTATATTTTTAATGTAGATTTTTTAATTAAAGCAGTTTTGATGAATCATGCAGAAAGACACTTTACCTCAATTTCTAATGAAAAAAAAAAAAAAACAGTTTACAGACTTTAAAAAACCTGAAGTTAAGTTTTTTCTAAATATTAATCTTGTCTCGAAAGAACAATTATATTAAATATGAAATTTATTACATGCTGTCTTTAGAAGTGTACCTACAAAACATGAAATACTAATTTTAAAATCTACAGATATAGAAATTTACTGTAATTAGTACACATTTAGATAATCTAAGTACATTTATAGCAGCATTTACAAATAATCTAATATAAAATATAAAACTTCACGTTATCACAACAAAGATGTACGCATTTTTTTAAAAGTTACATTGAACTATCAAATTACACAATAAAAAATCATGTTCTAAAATTATACATTGTCAAATATATTTTTTTTCCTTCACTTTATAATTTTTATTAATAATAAATTTCCAATTTTTTCTTTTCTTTCAATCACAAAATTGATGAACTATTAAAATATTAATAATTTTAAGAACTTTCAAATTCTAATGAATGAATTTATAATTTTAGAACCTTCGTAATTAATTTCAGTTTTGTGTTATCTACTGTTCTGTTTGTTAAAAATTGAATTGCTCACTCACAAATATTACGTTAAGAATAAAAAAAAGTTTTTCTTACCAGATATATTACCGTAAAAACCACGATGTACCTCGCAATCATTTGATGACTCACCAAGAGGCAATGTAGCTCTGAAATAATTAACAAATAAATTATTAATAAACTTGAAACTTCCTCTTCTTTAAATTGACAAAAGTTGCTTTATTCAATTTCCGTATTTTAATAATTGTAAATTAAAACAATTTTACTTTATACCAAAAGCTTTTACTTGTTACACTAAAGCTTCACTTATTTTAACCCGGTCGACGCAAATCCATGACGAAAGTCGCACTTATTTTAACTTCCATGTACTTATATAGAAAACTTCTCTGATTGGCCGATCCAATTAGCAGCAACCAATAAAAATGTTAGTTAGTTTTGATTGGTCGACAAGTTAAAAAAAGTGAGACTTCGAACTGTTAAAATAAATGCGACTGAAATAAGCGAGACTTTAAATAAGTGAAGCATCAGTGTATTAAAATTCTTTACTATGAATAAAATATTTAAATTCAAAATAAAAAAAATTCACTTTTAATAAACTATAATTAACAGAATTTTAAATAATAAAGCAGTTTTTGAGTTTGTTAATCACAAATCACAATTGGACAATAGCTTGCGAAACAATGTGTGACAAAAATATTTGAAAATAACAAATAATGATTTATGTTTTGAATAAAAAATTCTCAAGCATTGTTTTTAAAGCTCATTTAATGCAAAATAAAGTGTAAAATATGGTATGATTATAATTCAAAAAATAACATTATTGTTGTGCATTTAGTAAAAAATAGACTTAAGAAAAAAAAAACAATAGCAAACATAAAATGTTCTTGGGGGTAGGAAAGTGCATTTTTTCTAAATTTTGACTAAAGTTTTTCAGGGGTTTTAATTTTTTACTTACTGCAGGGAGTATAGCTGGTCGCAATGACCACCACCCATCGACATTGCGTTTCCCCTGCACATATGAAACCGACATTACATGGATAAGTTTCGAAATCAGAATCTTTTAAATCAAAAATAGAATTATTAAATTAATACACAGGTTTAATACATCGTTAAAAAATTATAATTAATCTCGATCAAATTAAAATTTCTCAACAAATATCAATTGGTTAACAATAGGTTAAAAAAAGGATTTAAATTAAGGCTTATAAAAATCAAAGACCTGAATCCAAAATTAGAAATTAAAATTATTTGAGTATCATTTACATTGAAAATAAACACCTATTTAACTTTAATTAATTTTAATTCAAAAATTTACAATTTTCCAAATCACGAAAATAATTTTTACTGATTTGGATTCAAGTGCTAAGTGGTGAAAAGAAAGCAAGAAATAAGGAAAGGAGAATCCTCCACTTTTTAAGACCCCGAAAAATAGAATTATAATTTCTGAAAGAACGAAATTTGTTTCTTTAATTTAAATAAATTTTGTTAATAACCAAAGATGTTAAAAGATTTAAGAAATGTGGAAAGTTTGCCATCAGAATAAAATAGGAAATAGGTTTAGTTTCTAATATAACGAGTATTTACAATAAACATTATTTAAAAAAATTTAAATCAGTGTCGAGAGCGAGGGAAAAAGCGTAGAGCCGAAGCATCAAGCGAATATTTATAAAAAAAAATAAAAAACAAACTATTTTAACACAGAGGCAAAAGATCTACAATTTTTATAATATTACAGCACTAGAATTAAATAATCATATCATATTTCTTTTGAGAGTTTTCACGCAAAAATTGTTGATTAAAACAAAAAGTTTTAACAAATAATTTTCTCATATGAATGTTAATGATAATTTAACGTTAGTGAGCCTTTATTTTTATTTTTTTCAACATTTCATTCTATTTAAAAAAAAATATCAAAAACTAAAGCACACGCATGAAAATAAAACTGAATACTTCGAATGCTGATTAAAAAAGCGTTTAAAAAAGTCCATTCAAGAAGCCAATTGCAGGTAAAAAAATTATTAATTTCTCAGGCTAATTAATTTGAATGCATTCGGCATTAGAAGGCGTAAGCGCAAGGTGCAAGGGAAAAGGTTACCTGCCAATACCTTAGCAACAACTCCTCATCAATGTACTGCAAAAGACTCCTGTAGGGAGAAATTAATCAAATTACAAACTGATTAGAAAAAAATTAATTCTACAAAGGATAAATAAAAGAGTTTCGAAAAATAATAAACTTGAAAACCGTAAATTAGATTGAAATTCCAGGATTTATAAATTTAAATTAAATCTTTCAAACCTAAAACAAATCTTTATATTATTCTTAAACTTGTTAAAATTAGACAAATATGTTTTTGTTTTCGATGACAAAAAATGAAAGCAAGTTTAGAGACATGACTGTTAGAAATTAAGATACTGTTTTAATATCTTAAAAGATGGTTTTAAATGATATATAATTGAAATTAATCAGAGAGTACTTACGTTACTACTTACGCTACTTAAAGATCATGATCTCAAACTGTACATGCAGAACATGCAGAATTTAATAAAAAAAATATAAAAAAATACTATCATGCCTACTTTATAAAAAATCTTTGAAAACAAATTTTTTTGAATTTTGCAAACTGTCCCTTTAGCATCTTAAACTCAATAATTACAATAAGCACTTTCATTATTAACGACAGAGTTAATTATTTTTGTTAAATTAAATTAATACATTAATTTTAAATCAAATTAATCAATTATTCGTAAATTAATTTATCGGTTTAATTAAAAACATGGCAACTGTTAAGAGATAATTTTCTCGTTACGTCAGATTTTAATCGTAAATTGCTTCACACCAAGCGAATTATTTTCGATATTACCTGAGACTCATATGAAATATCTCGGTGCCAGTTTTGCTTCGACGTAACATTCTACTGTCTTTCTTTACGTTGAGAATACTAATGAAGAAGTAAATTTTATTGTATTTTCAATCAATTATATGGAAAATGTCAGCAAAAGTCATTGAAGCGAGTGGAAATTTTTTTTTTCCAATTAACATGGTTGCAAACTATTTTCCAAAAGATCATTGTGGTTTTTTGAGTTTGAAATTTGCAATCGATAAAAAGCGATAACAATTGCACAATGTGCAAAAACTTGGGACAAAGCGATAAAAACGTGAGGACAATTTAGCATAGCTTTTGCATTTAGACAATGACTCAATTGCTGCTTTGACAATAATTTCCCTGAACAGAAATTACTTTAAATTTTAATTAAAACAAATACTGGAACTTTTTTTTATCGAATATCTGATTAGTTTAAGACGGCAAAATCAAGAGATTTGCAATTTCAAAAATAAGTAAATTAAGCGTAAATTGATCAAGTTTGATTCAATAAATTTCAATTCAATCTAAATAAACAATCGCTAATTAAAAAAGTATACAAAGCAGCAATCACTACATCGATGAAAAATGTACAGGCAACCCTTCCGCAATAAAAATCTCGTTATTTTAGAAATACTTACTTTTCTGGTACATCTTCGAATGCAGTTCCGATTCCACAGTCTGGATGTACATCACAATTATGCACAGTCTAAAAAATAAAAACAAAATGAATAATTCTTTTCAAAGAAAAACATTTTTTAAATTTTTTATTAATAAAGATAGTAAACAAACTTGTTTAATAAATTTAATTTATAAAATCGTAAAATTATCTTTCTTTAAACTTGAGTTTACAAAATTAGAAGAAATATGTTTGTGATTACCTTTACATTATTCATAATATCCATAATATCCCAGGCCGGACTTGTATCTACCGAAGGAGATATAGATTCTCTTTGTAAAGTTCCACCGTCTAAATTTATTTGATCTGAGGAAATAGAAAATTAACGATTAACGAAATTGATTTAGAGAAATTAATAGCAGTGCCTATTTTACTTCAAATAGGTGAATAATTCTTCGAAAATGCGTAAATAACTAGATGACAAAAACCAGGGCTGATAAAAATTATGATTTTCTTTTTTTTTAATCAAAAATTGTTCTTTTTCAATACATAAAATCAGTACATAAAAGTTTAAAATGTTTGTTTTTAAGTAGTTTGTTTTTTAAAATGAGAATACTAAATAAAAAAATAATGAAAAATGGAGAAATTTTGTAATCAAAATCAAAAAAATTATGAATAAATGAGAAAATTAGAAAAAAATTCAAATCCTTATGATTGCAAAATTAAGAAAATCAGGCAAAAGCAACGAAAAAAGAATAAATTATGAAAGCAAAACATAAAAATATAAAAAAACAAGAAAACAGCAAAAAAAAAAAGTGAGGAAATTCTTTAGAATAAAAAAGTTCTGGACATTATGAAAGAAATAAAGACATTTTTTTAAAAACTTCACAAAAATGAAAACGTAACAAAAAATAGATGAAAAAATAGATTTTTTTAAAAAAAATTAAAATATTAACGGACATTCTTTTCTAAATTAAAAAAATAAATAATAAGATTAATAAAAAGTGTTAAAATATATTACTAAAGAGAACATTTTTTGTATAATTCAAAAAATTGGAGAATTATTTTAAAAATTGAAGAAAAAAAAAAGAATGAATAAGGTTTTGGAAAATTTGAAAAAATGACAATTAAAAAGAAAAAAAAATCAAGGAAATATAATTCAAAAGAGTAGAAAATTAATAAATTAAAAAAAAATGTAAACAAAAGTATCGAATAAATGTTCTCAAAAATTCGAAATAAAGAGATAATTATTAAACAAATTTAAAAGAAGGGAGGATATTTGTAAGAAATAGAAATATGATGTAAAAATTAGAAAATTAATTAATGTGCAAGAAATTACTAAAAAAAATTGCGAAACAACATGAAAATGAAATATAAATAGAAAGAAAATGCAGAAATGTTTTTTTTATCTAACAAACTATAAAAGAATAAAAAAATTACATCAAATAAAAAATGGGTAAGAATCTACTAAAAATAGAAAGGAGTAACAATAAAACAAAAAAATGTATAAAGATACCTAAATAAAAAGTTCACAAAAGAAATATAAAATTCCTTAAAAAAAAAGGTTTAAGAACATTAAACCAAAAATATTTTTAAAATACTAGACTTAAAACAAATCCAACAATAATTTTAGAAAAATAAAGAAAATCTAAAAATGTTATGAAAGAATAAGTGAGTTTGCAAAAAAATAGAAAATATTTGAAAACAAATTGAATAAATTTACAAAAAAATTAGCGTATTCTTTTTAAAATCTGAAAATAACTAAGAAAATCAACAAAAAAATTTAGCAAATGTTATAATAACAAAAATGTAGAATAATATCAAAATAGTTGCATATAAAAAAGAAACTTAAGAAAGTTCTCTCCGTTCTCTCCATTGACATAACCTCAAACTAAAAAAATTTTCCCACCAAATAAAATATTATTAAAATTAATTTCACTAAATTTTGAAAGAAAAAAAAAAAATTTAAATTTGCTACATTTTTCAGAAACATTAGGTTGAGCTAAAATTTGTTGTTAACTAATAATTATTCAACTTTTTATACTTTTTCATTAAATCTAGTTAAAATCTGTAATTTTCTTTTAATTTTGACAAATAATAGCTTATTTTTCTTTTTAAAATATTCTCCTACAATTTTATATGTTAGATTTTGTTAAATATTATTTTCTTCAAACAATACGTAAAAAAACAAATTTTATTTGTATAGTAACTTAAAAAAAATACTATTCAACAAAATCCACCAAATAAAATTGTAGAGAATGTTTTAAAAATGAAAATGAACTACTATTTCTTAAAATTTGATGAAAATTACACATTTTAAATTGAAAGAAAAAACATAAAGTTTAAAAACTAAGAAATTATAAGATAAAAGTTGAATAGTTTCGACAAAGTTCAATCTCTTAGAAATCTTTTAAGAAATAAAAAAGACTTTGTGAATGTGTAAAATAATTAATACTAATTAATGTGCATTTAAATTTGAATTAATTGAAATTTCAAAGCTTGAATAAATTGAAATACGAGTTAATTAACGTTTGAAATTTATTTAGATTATAATGCCTTAAAAATATAAAAATTAAATCTATATTCATACCAAAAAATTGTAAATCGTATTTTGACTATCTCTATTACAAGGCTGATTTTTTAAATCATGATAAAAATCATGATTTTTTTTATTTAAATCAAAAATTGTTTATTTTGTAAATATATAAAACCAGTATAGGAACTTTTTAAATGTTTATTTGTAAGTAGTTTATTTTTTAAACTCAGAGAACATTTAATAAGAAATAATGAAGAATAAAACATTTAATCAAAATCAAACAAATTATGACGAATAAATGAGAACATTTCAAAAAAATATCTTCTAATTTATATATGATATCAAACTTAAGAAAATTGGGTAAAAGCAACGTAAAAATAATTAAATGTAAAAAAACGTAAAATGATAAGAAAACAGTCTAACAAAAAAATAAGAAAATTCTGTTAAATAAAAAAAAGTCATTATTAAAAAGTCGCAGTATTAAAGAAATTAAAAAAAACACAAGAACGATATAGTGACATGAAAAAATATAATATAAGTAGAAACTATTTTTAAAATACTAAACTACTTATGGACATTTTTTTTAAATTAAAAAAATAAATAAGAAGATAATTAAAAAAAACGTTAAAATATATAACTAAAGAGAAACCATTTTTAAAATGAGAAAAATTAGAGAATTATTTTACAAGTTGAAGGAAAAAAGAATGAATACAATTTTGAAAAACATTAAAAAAATTCAAAAGAAACAATATTCTATGAAAAAGAAGAACGTTGCTAAAATCAGAATATTTAGTACAAGATTATATTTACATAAAATAAAATAAAAGAATAAAAGTCTTCAAGAAAGTAAAAAAATTGATAAATTAGAATTTAAATTATATTTAAATTATAATGACTTAACGATGTAAAAATGTAATATTATTTTTTGCTATCTTCATACCAAAATTTTGTAGATCATAGGTATTTTGATTATCTGAATTAGCACAATGTTTTAAATTTTACAAAGAATAAAATATTAAAATTGCAATTTTCAAGATTTATCCACAAATTACTGGTTTTTTTTTATGGTTTGCTATTTTTTTACACGCAATATTAGACATCCAGAGAAATGAGAATTTTTTTTTATTTAAATCATAATTTTAATGCAAATGTCCCAATGATTAAAATCAATTACAGCCCTGTTCTATTAGTAAAATTTTTCAAATTTTATAAAGAATAAAATATAAAAATTGAAATTTTTAAAATTTATCCACAAATTTCTAGTTTTCATTTTTTAAATTTCCTTAGATATCAGGAAAATTGTAATTTTTTTTTTTAAATTTAAATCATAATTTTAATTTAAATGACCCGCTAATTTAAATCCATTGCAGCCCTGACAAAAACAAAGAAAATCATATATTATCAAAAAGATAATTACCATCACAGTCTAACTGAGAAATTGGACTTTTTGGTCGAGATCTGGCCGTGTGTCTTGAAGCGATTCGTTGAGGAACATTAGGTACTGCACCGTCTTCATCTGCTTCCAAGTCGGTAAACATGTGGCTAGGATTTGAAACCTTCTGCAGCAATTCTAATGCTAATCGTTTACTCATTTCTCCTTGAAAAAATGCGTGCTAAAATAAAAATCATTCATAATTCGGTAAATATATCCAATAATAAAACTTTGCGCATATTTATCCCAAAAAGGAGAAAATCCATAAATTGATTACATTATAAAAAAAGTAAAAAATACCTGCAGTAATTTTTCAGCTGTAGGTCTTTTTTTAGGATTTTTTGTGAGAGCTACTTTTACAAAATTATGGAACGTGGGACTCCATTTGTCACGATCTTTAAGAGTCGGAGGTTTAAAGCTAGATTTTGACATAAGAAAAAGTGCACGCATCGGGTGAAGATCAAACATTGGTGGTTGTAATTCTGCGAGTTCTATTGCCGTTATTCCGCTGGCCCAAATGTCACATAATTGATTGTAACCCCCTTTTCTTTCTACAGCTGCAACCTGTTTGAACAATTAATTTAATTTATTTTAGAGATATCAGGAGAATTTCTTAACAGAAAACATTAAGAATAAATCAGTAAATGATTATTTAACCTAAATTAATTTGAAAAATTAAGAAAAAATTAGATGTATAAAAACAAGAAATTCTTTTGTTAAAAATAATATATTATTACTAGCAACATTAACAACAACATTAAAAACAATACAATTGGTAATATAAAACTATAAATTTTGGCAGATTCAAATAATGAAAATTAAGAAAATGAAAAATATATATGAAAAATGAGGAAAATAATTGATAGTTGAGAACAAAATTCGAAAAATGGCTACATAATTACACAATTGAAAATAAATGTTTAAAAAATTAAACAATAAATATTATAATTAAACAAAATAGTTGAAAAAGTATAGGAATAACTGTTCGAAATAATTGCAAATTGAACAACTAGATTGAAAATTGAAAAGAATAATTGAAATTAAGGAAAATAATAAAAAATTGAGGAAATGAATTGAAAATTTAAGATTTAAATTAAAATTTGAGAAATAATTGATAATTGAAACAAAAATTACATAATGACGAAAATGATTAACAATTGAAAATAAAATTCAAAAAATGGCTAGATTAAAATAATTTAAGAAAGCAAAGAATAATTATACAATTTTATAATAATTAAAAATTGAAAAAATTATAGGAAATAAATTAAAATTGCGGAAAGTAATTAATAATTAAAGAAAATGGTTAAACATTGAGGAGAATAATTAAAGAAAATATGTGAAAAATGTCGAAAATAATTGCACATTTAATAACTGGTTTGAAAATCGAAAAAAATAATTAAATTTGAAAAAAATAACCAAAAATTAAAGAAAGCAATTAAAAAGTTGAAGAATCGAATTGAAATGTAAAGTATATACTTAAAAATTGAAAAAAAGCAATTGAAAAAAGACGAGAATTAATTAAAAAACAAAAAAAATTGAAAACTGAAGAATGAAAAAAAATGGAAGAATAGAATTAAAAAACAAAAAAAATAATTGAACAACTGTATTTAAAATTAAAGAAACTTAATGATAATCAAAAATAATAATAGAAAAATGGCGATAACTTTTTAATATTAAAGAAAATAATTGAAAATTATAAGTGGAATTTAAATTTAAAGAAAATAACCGAGAATTAATGAGAAAAGTTCTGGAATAAAATAATTGAATTAACATTTTTAAACAATTTATATAGGTGAAAATTAAAGTAAATATTTGAGAAGTGAAGAAAATAATTAAAAATTGAAGAAATAAATTGGAAATTAAAGAATTAAATGGAAATTTTAAGAAAATAATAGATAATTAAAAGAAAAATTACAATATATGACGAAAATAATTAACTAATAAAAAAGAAAAAATTAACAATTGAAAAAAATTTGAAAAATGGTGTGAATAATCGGCATTAAAACAAAATTTGTTTTTAAATTAATGAATAATAATCATAAAATTGAAGGAGAATAATAAACTGACAATTGAAAACTGATAAAATTATAAGAATAATTGTTGAAAATAATTGCACATTTAACAACTGGATTGAAAATCGAAAAAAATAATTGAAATTGAGGAAAATAATAAAAAATTGAGGAAATAAATTGAAAATGTAAGATTTAAATTAAAATTTGAGATATAATTGATAATTGAAACAAAAATTACATAATAACGAAAATGATTAACAATTGAAAATAAAATTCAAAAAGTGTCTGGATTAATAAACCGCCGAACAAAATAATTTAATAAATCAAAGAATAATTATAAAATTTGAAGATAACAATTAAAAATTGAAAAAATTGTAGGAAATAATTGAAAATTTCGGAAAATAATTAATAATAATTGAAAGAAATAATTGAAAACTGACGAGAATAAAAGAAAAATTAAAGAAAATATGTGAAAAATGACTAGATTAATAGACAATTGAAAAAAATAATTGTAAAAATTAAACAAGAAATATTAAATTTAAAGAAAATAAATGTAAATTGAAAAATTAAGAAAATTATAGGAATAATTGTTGGAAATAATTGCACATTTAACAACTGGTTTGAAAATCGAAAAAAATAATTAAAGTTGAAAAAAATAGTTAAAAATTGAAAGAAAATAATTGAAAGAAGCCAATAATTGATTAATATTAAAGAAAACAATTAAAAACTGAAAAATGGAAATAAAAATTGAAGAATGGAATTAAAAATAGAAGAAAATAATTAAGCAATTGTATTTAAAATTAAAGAAAATTAATGATAATCAAAAAAAAATAATAGAAAATGGCGATAATTTTTTAATATTAAAGAAAATAATTGAAAATTGAAAAGTGGTATTCAAGTTTGAAGAAAATAATTGAGATTTAAAGATAATAATGCTAGAATTGAATAATTGAATTAGAATTTTAAAACAATTTTTATGAGCGAAAAAAATAGTTGAAAAAATCCGAGAATTATTGAATATTGAGAAATAATTTGAAAATCGATAAAAATAATTGAAATTGAAGAAAATAATACAAAATTGAGGAAATAAATTGAAAATTTAAGAATAAAATTAAAATTTGAAAAAATAAATATTAATTGACACAAAAATTACATACTGACGAAAATGATTGACAATTGAAAATAAAATTCAAGAAATAGCTAGACTAAAATAATTTAAGAAATCAAAGAATAATTATAAAATTTTATGATAATAATTGACAATTAAAAAAATTGTAGGAAATAATTTAAAATTGCGGAAAGTGATTAATAATTGAAGGAAATATTTAACAAAAGATGAGAATAAAAGATTTTAAATTTAAAGAAAATAATTGAAAATTGGAATTTAAATTTAAAGAAAATAACTGAGAATTTAATAGAATAGTGCTAGAATTGAATAATAGATTTGAAATTTTAAAACAATTTTTATGATTAAAAAAATAATTGAAAAATCCGAGAATTATTGAATATTGAGAAATTAATTGAAAATTGATGAAAATAATTATTTTATATTATATTATAAACAACGATAATCCTGTAATGGGTCTTTTAGACTGTTGAATTTGTTTCAATAAAATAAATTAATTGAAAATTAAAGAAAATGTTTAGAACTGAAAAAAATAAGTAAAAACAATTGAAAACAAATTTGAAAAATGGTGAGAATAATCGTCATTCGAACAAATCTTTTTTATAATTAATGAAAAATCATAAAATTTTTTTCTTCTTAAACTTTATGAATATTCAATTGTGAATTGAAAACTGATAAAAATTATGGAAAAAATTGTAGAAAATGAATGAAAATTGAAGAAATCAGTTGGAAAATGAAGAATTGTATTGAAATTAAAAAAAATAATGAATAAGAATTGAGAAAATGCGAGAATTATTGAATAAAATAATAACTAATATGATTTATAATTAATTTAAAAATATACATTTTTTTAAATATAACTGATTTAAAACAAAGAAATATCTAAGTGCCAAACTTCAAGTGTAGACAGAATGAAAGAATTAATCTTGTGGATTATTATTATTTTAGATTTTTGTAACTGGAAATTGAAAGCTTCTTATAAATAAATAAAGAAAAATGAAAATACCTCGGGAGCCATCCAATATGGAGTGCCAATAAAACTTTTTCTTTTGTTAATTGTTGCTGTGATTTGTGCAGAAACGCCAAAATCGGCCAATTTAACATCTCCAATTTCTGTTAGTAAAATATTGGCACCTTTAATGTCACGATGCATTTTTCCCATATTGTGCAAATATGCCAAACCAAGAAGCGTTTCGCGGCACATGTAAGCAATTTGGATTTCCGAGAGAGGACCTGTAACTATTTAAAACAACAAAAGTGAGTATTTATAAATGGTTCTATTTTTAATTTCATTGTTATATTTTCAATCTCATTGTTCCAATTTTAGTTTCATTGTTCTGAATATTTCTCAGGGCTGATAAAAATCATGATTTTTTTTAAAACAATCAAAAAATTCCGATTTTTTTTTATTTAATTAGAATTTTTTTTATTTAAATCAAATTTTTTTTTGCTTTTTTAAAGATATCAGTATATAAAATTTCCAAATGTTTATTTGTAAGTAATTTATTTTTCAAGCTGAGAACATTTAATAAGAAAAAATAAAGAATTGTTTATTTAATCAAAATCAAATAAATTATCTCGAAAAAATGAGAAAATTTAAAAAAAATATCTTTAAGTTCATATGATCGCAAAATTAAGGAACTTAGATAAAGCAACAAAATTAAAAAAATTATAAAAAAGCAACAAAAAGCCTAAAAAGATCAGAATGAAACAGTGATATAAAAATATATAAAAGAGTAGAAACTCTTTTCTAAAAATTAAACTATTTACGAACATTTTTTTAAATTAAAAAATTAAATAAGAAGATAATTTAAAAAACGTTAAATTATATTACTAAAGAGAACATAATTTTAAGATTAAATCAAAAGTAAAACGAGAAAAAATCTCCAAAATTTTACACAAATAAGTAATTATTAGATAAAAATTAAACAGTTTCAAAAAAGTGAAATTTTTTAGAAATATTGTAGGATTAATAAAAGAATTATTGTGAATATAGAAAGTAATTAATATTATTAAAATATTTTGCATTAATTAATATTAATATTTTTTATTTAAATCATGATTTTAATGCAAATTCTACAATGATTTAAATCATGATTTAAATCAAAGTGATTTAAATTATTTCCACATAAAAAATTGTCTCTTTTTAACTGAAAATTTGTAATTTTATCCATTTTTAAATACAATTTTCTAGATTTTTCTGCTTTTGACTAACTTCTAGTTTAATTAGTAAAGGAAACATTTTTTAAAAATTTTTATAAAATAGACCCTTACTGTGATAAATATCTTGAAGAGATCCTCCTCCACAATATTCCAT
Organism: Ganaspis brasiliensis; assembly: GCA_037103525.1. Taxonomy (NCBI): domain Eukaryota; kingdom Metazoa; phylum Arthropoda; class Insecta; order Hymenoptera; family Figitidae; genus Ganaspis; species Ganaspis brasiliensis. The sequence goes on from JAZKLR010000674.1 coordinate 403,643, forward strand.
GCAAATCCAAAGTTTATCTCGTCGCAGATAACTTCCATAGTAGGCCACAATATTCTGATGTCTACAGTCCTTCATCATTAATATTTCTTGCTGAATAACTGCGAAATCATCTCCTAAAACATTAATTACCAATTATAATGCTTTCTTCACAAATCTTGGAACATTTAAATCGATGATTTTTCCAAAAAAATAAGCCTCATTCAGTTGAAATATTAAACATGTGTTAATAAAAAATGAATTAAATAAAGATCAACTGATAAAATTACTGAGAAACGAAAGTAAAAATCTGAATAACGAAGCAATCTTGAGATTGAATTTCTCGTTATTTTATTATTTACTTAAAATAAAAGCAGCCAACAAATGATAATAGAAATAATTTCTTGATTGCAATTATCTTGAAAATAGATTAAAAACAATTTCAAGTGCCTGACTTTGTAAATAAAATAAAAATTAAACTGTGCAAATGATGTTTTATATTTACTGATAATTGAAAAACAACAAAAGATTCGCATACATTATTTAAACAGTCTCGAAGCAAGGAATTTAATTTCTGAAATATGCGGTGATGACGATTCAGGAAATGAAATGAAAACCAGCCGATAATAAATTAAAGTCAATTACAAAACTAAATAAATGTCAGATAACGTTCCGTAACCTGAATCATGTGAAATTTTTTTCTAAACATTAACAACGTTGTGAATAATAAAAAAGCGATAAAATAAGAAATAAAGTTACTAATATTGAGTAGAAAGTCTTTTAAAAGAGAGAAGAAAAAAAAACGGTAACATTGCTAGTAGAAAATAAGAAACTGACCTGGCTCTAACTTGATGACTTTAATAGCAGCAAGATCATTCATCGAGAGTCTCTTAGCCTGCAAAAATTAAGGAGATTCTTTGTAATGAATTCTCGACAGATTGTTTTTAAGGGAAAATAAAAGGGTAAACACCTTGTAAACATCTCCGTAAGTTCCGCTGCCTATTCTTTGGATAAGCTCGTACTCGTCCTGGGGATTCCGTCTGCTTATGCAGTCTGCGCTAACTGCCATCGCGGTTCACGAGCCCGTTTATTTCCTAAAAACTACTCATCGAAAAACAACTAAGACACGAATTTGCAAGGAAGGATGTCACATTCATCCAAAAGTCGCCATTTTTCACAACAGCTCTGAAGTTTGTGCAGGACTCTCTTCTCTTTATATAAAATTCGATTAATCGATTCTTAATCGAGTGCTTCGAGTTTAGGCGGTAAAATTCAAATTTTTTATTCTTGAAAGCATCTTTTTCTTTTGTTTTCTTACTAAAATTTATGTTGTGTATGATAATATAATAGAGTGATATAATGTTTGTTACAATTATATGATATATTATAATAGAATATACAAATATAACATTATTATAACAGTCTCTTAGTTTTTCAGTGTTTGGTAGAATACGCGCCTGAAGTACCGCAAATTTCGTGCAAGAAACCCCTGATTAGTGTCTTTTTCCAATACTTCAAGGTTTTGTTATTCAATAGTTGATAATAAATTATTAAATTACCAAAATTATATTTAATCAAGAGGTTTATAATTTTGGATTTATTATAACTTTTCTTATTTTATTAAAGATTTCGCTTAATGACGTTCCACAATAAAATTTTAACAAGGCACTGAATATTTTTTTAATGAATACGATCTGGGCTTGTATTTATTTTAATTTATTTCAGTTTCAAGGAAATTAATGGGAATTTAACAGATATTTAAGATATTTTAAATGTATGATGTCGATATCTAGTAGAAAAAGTATTTATCAAACTTTATAAACCTAAAAAATTTGCCGTAAATAAATTAAAATTTAGTTTGAGATTTATTTATTGAAACAAGATTTGCTACTGTTACCGACCGTGCTCATTATTAAAATAGTACTAAAATTTGTCGCTAGTGTCGCACCAGGTTTTACATTTTAAATTTTAACCGATAAAAATGTCATTTGTACTTTTTCGTACTTTTCACATTTTTAGTCTGTTTTAGTGGTTTTAGTCTTTTTAGTCCTAAATTAACATAACCTGTAACGAAATCGTTTAATGTTTTTTTTTGTTTATTATATTTTTTAGTGTCGTTCAATTGTCCGAGTGTATTGTTCTATTATGCAATTAGTGTCTATTTTGAACATAAATAATTCATGAAAAGTGTGACATGGGTCAAATATATTGAACAAATTTTAACCTAATGGTAACGTGTGAGAGTGAAGAGTTCAGACAATGAAAATTTGAATTGTCTGAACCCTTCACTCCCACAGCAGCCAAGAGCTGTGCGAGTACCTTTAAAGTTCTTAACAAAATACGTAGATTTTTAAAAATATTTTGAATCTGTTTAATTTTCTTAGAATTTTGGAGTCGTCCATAAATCACGTGATCCAAAAAGAGGAGACTAAAATTTAAGAAAATTATCATGGTGATCAATCAGGATTCTTTAATTTCTCTTTTTAACCTTTTTAACAACTTTTATAATGATTAAAAATCATTTGCAAAATGAAAGGGCATATTGTGGATTCAGAAATTAGCTAAAAACCTGTCACGTGACTTATTAACGACTTTTTATAGTTAAATTCGAAATTTCTTATCCATCTGTTTTTGACTCTTGAGAAAGTAAGACTTTTTAGGCTAAAATATTGAATTATAAAATTTTTTATATATGGGAAGAATGAAAACAAAAATTAATATAAAAGCATATTCTTTTCATATTTATCAGTGGAAAAATAAAGTAGAAGTGTTACGGTGTCTACTGTTTCTTGTGTTAGTTTCTTCCAATTTTAAATTATTGCCAAATATTTTAAAAAATATTCGTTTCTAGAAAAAGAATTTCCTTCAAAAATGGTAGATTCTCAAAGTTTAAACTTTTTTTGTTTTTTACTTTTTGAAAAATTAGAAAAATTTAATTTTTACTCTTACTTTAATTGTGATTTTTATACTGAAACAAATAAATCATAATATTTTCAAAAATTTATGCTAATTTACAAAATAATAAAGATGCGTGAGTACCAAGATCAGCTGAAATTCATCTTCAAAATGAGTCAGAATTTCTGAAACGTGCCACCTAAAATTCGATAATTTTCTTTTTCGGTAAAATATTGTTTTCCTTGTAACATTTTATGCTAAAAATTACTGCCTAAAAGGATTTTGCAAAAAAAAATTTTTTTGTTCATGTTATTAGCAATTGAATATTACTACCACTTTTTTTTCAAAAATTAATATCTCAAAAACTTATTGACCGATTTTGATGATCCAAATGGCATTCTTTTTGTCTTGAATCAAAGTTTATTTGAAAATTTTTGTTATGTAAAAATTTTGCTTTTTACTTGTTTAAAAAATTATTTATTTATAAAAAGTTAATAAAAAATCATGTTCATAATCGAATTTCTAAATGAAAAAATACCACATTATTCTTTGAACCTTTCTGAATAATATTCCGTTGAGAAAAAAAATGGCACGCATTTGATAATTGGTTTATTTAAATGCTTTGCTAATTCGTAAGGTGCGATTCACGCCTACCGCCAGCGCGACGTTTCTTAAAACAATTGAAATCGCCCCGTTCTAATAGAATTTCTCAGAGAGCATTAATTATTTAGCAGAAAATTAAATTTGGTCACTGGAAAGAATGTTAAAAAACATAATTAAAGTTATATTTTTTGTCGTATTCTAAGTGATGTTTCGGTGACAAAGATTTGTTATCATCTTTAGGTTACATTTATTAAAAATTAAAAAAAAATAGTTTTTTTTTTAAATAGACTTTTTCTCTCCGTGTAAGATGAAATTTTTTAGTTATGGGAGGGGGGCATTTAATACGCATTTTTTATTTTAGATTTTCATGACAAACAACTTAGACTAGGTCCAATTCAAAGTAATTTTTCACTGTCACACAGTGTAATTTATATTAGAACGAGAATTCATGAATTTAATCGTTTAATAACAGAAAAATAAGTTCTAATTAGATATTTTGCAATTTATTTTGTAAACTATTTTGACTATTTTGTCCTTTACTCAATTATACTAAAAATGTTTCTGCTAGAAGTGATTTATTAATTTATGTATTTTTTTTTAATTTTCAATAAATGTAACCTAAAGATGATAACAAATCTTTGTCATCGAAACATCACTTAGAATACGACAAAAAATATAACTTTAATTATGTTTTTTAACATTCTTTCCAGTGACCAAATTTAATTTTCTGCTAAATAATTAATGCTCTCTGAGAAATTCTATTAGAACGGGGCGATTTCAATTGTTTTAAGAAACGTCGCGCTGGCGGTAGGCGTGAATCGCACCTTGCGAATTAGCAAAACATTTAAATAAACCAATTATCAAATGCGTGCCATTTTTTTTCTCAACGGAATATTATTCAGAAAGGTTCAAAGAATAATGTGGTATTTTTTCATTTAGAAATTCGATGATGAACATGATTTTTTATTAACTTTTTATAAATAAACAATTTTTTAAACAAGTAAAAAGCAATATTTTTGCATAACAAAAATTTTCAAATAAACTTTGATTCAAGACAAAAAGAATGCCATTTGGATCATCAAAATCGGTCAATAAGTTTTTGAGATATTAATTTTTGAAAAAAAGTGGTAGTAATATTCAATTGCTAATAACATGAACAAAAAATTTTTTTTTGCAAAATCCTTTTAGGCAGTAATTTTTAGCATAAAATGTTACAAGGAAAACAATATTTTACCGAAAAAGAAAATTATCGAATTTTAGGTGGCACGTTTCAGAAATTCTGACTCAAATGAAAGTGGTATTTGGAAAAAATAGAAATTAATTTTTTTCTCATTAATTAATAAATGTAGCAAAAAAGTTTTAAAGGAATTTTTTTTCCAAGAAATTATATTTTTAAAAATATTTGGGAATTTAAAATTGGAAGACACTAAGAAGAATAACGGCCTTCTTTACACTCATCCTTTATTTTTCCAATTTTCACTGATAAATGTAATAAAAATATCCTTTTATATTAATTTTAATTTATATTTTAATTTATATTATTATTACAAATTAAAAAGTCTAATTTTTACCCTAAAAAGTTGATTTTTTTAAAAAACGGAGCGATGAAATATTTTGAATTTTGTTGTAAAATTACCAAAAAATTACTTAGCTTTAGGGTAAGACAGAAAATTTACAATAAGAGTACTTTTGACTTAAAATGAGTTCAGGTAAACGGTGTCAGATTATGGCACTTGTTTTAGAAAATAACTTATTTACGGCATAGTTTTATATTAATTTGTGAAAAGAAATATACACTTCTTTTACCAAATATCGTCTTCATATGTTTAAAACATCTTTCTGAAAAGAAATACGAGCAACAACCGTACCTTGTTAAAAACAAAAGTTGAGGTCAAGTACCAAAGCAATTTTATAACTTTGTTTTGGAACATATTTAAAACAATTAGATTAATAAACACTTTGTTTATTTTTCCCTATTAGAACATTTTTTTCTATATGTTGTTATTATTATAAAGATATAGAAAGTAACTATTATTGAGTTTCTCTTTTAGTTTAAAAATTATTTCTGCTGTATACACTTTAAACGTCTTAAAGTTAAAAATAATTTAAAAACATTTTTTCTGTAAAAAACCTGAATTGTGTCAATTATCAATCTCGTAGTGATGACAGGGCTGTGAAATAAGATACTGACGTTTTGATAACCTGTTGAAAGTACATAAGTGAAACATTCGTGAAGTAAAAGATAATAATAGCATCAAAAAAGTATTTTTAAGTCTGATCGAGCTTGTAAACAAAAATGCCTTCAACTGATTTCAATCTTGATGATTTTCTCTCTTAAGAAACAAAATAAATGAGCAAATCTCGATTTATTAAAAATAATAAAGCAGCACAAATGCTTTACAATATTAAAAATATTGGACTTATACAATTAATAAAATAACGGATTTTTTCATTGTTATATCTAAAATATAATATTAGAATGCTTTACAGAAAAAAAATTGTTTAATGCCCAAACATTTGTGCGAAGTGCGTTTTAAAAAATATGGTATGCAAACCTAATAACCAATTTGTGCTTCTTTCATAAGATAATTGTTCTGATGCTTATAATGCAGTATCTTTTTAAAAATGAATTTTATTCTGAGATAAATGCAGCTAAAATAGTTTCTTGTTTAAGATAATGGCCTGGCTATGATTAAAAAGAAATTAAATATACAAATGACTTGTCAGGACATGCATTTTCACCCCTTTGACAAAGAAAATCGATTTCTTTTATAGAAAATATAACTAGTCGCAGCTCAACCTTTAAAGAGTAAGGATCACCTATACAAGAATTTCGGTAAATATAATATTTTACAAATTAAATTAATGTTTAAAAATTTTAAATATAAAGTTTCATTTAATAAAAATCGTTTATTACTTTTTCGGTTTAATACACCTTAAAACATTTTTACATTTTTTTAAAATTAATTTTTTAATTCCCATACTACCTATTTAAATTGTGTTATTTTTCATTTTGTATTTCACTCGTACATATATAATCTATTTTGTTAAACTATGTTATTTGACCCCTTCTGGAATTTGGATATCCTTATATATTTTAGTTCCATCATTCACGAATTGATGATAATACGGTCAAATACGAAACGGATGTTTTCAAAACCTTAAAAAATAACATAAATTAAACAAATGTCTGGAAAACATTTTGTTGTTGTTGATAAATTCAAATTATACTAACGGAACCAAAACTTTGCATTGAAAATGTGTATAATTTTCCAGCTGTAAACGTGCAGGGATTTGCACATTTTGTTATCATCATGACCAACAATTTTTTCGATTTTGTTGACGTTTTGTACCAATACCCGTCATATCTGTATAAAATTTAAAATTTTTATCCAGTTGTATAGTTGATCTATAATCAACCCGGTAAGAAAGCTTGCATTAATATATTTCTATTTATACAATTAAAAAAAAACAGTAGATTTTAATATTTCTCATTTCTTTCTGGGATATTTCAAATTTTAATACAATTTAATTCAAATTTTAGATATAATTGAAAAATTATTTTAATATTATAAAGTACTTTTAATTCTATTTTAGTATGCTAACCCTGAAAATTGAAAAAGAATTAAAATGTCAGTCTTTTTTAATGCAATCTTTTTACCGAGAAGAAAAATACTAGTTATAATCCTTAAAACTATTAAAATAAAAATATCTTGCTTACATATTTTGTGATAATTGAGTGCTGTTATCGATTAAACGTTGACAAGGAAGAGTCAAACTTAGAAGATGAAACATTTGTCCAAAAATGTAAGCTAAACATGCAAAAACCTCCCGGGGGTCATGCAAATTGATTAATAACTGAATAAAAAATAATAATTTGTTAATTAAAGAAATATATTGTATTTTCAATAGCTAGGCCTTTAAGATAATAAATATCTCCCAGATAAATAAATATATTTTAATTATTTTTTCATGTATTATTTATTATATGCTAACAATTTAAAAAATGATGTGACTGAGAAAAAAAAATTTTAAACAACAACAATCGTTCTAAGTTCAAAGTTACGCCAGGATTTACGTCGGTTACGTAGTAATCGCGAGCGACTGAACTCTGTCGCGAGGCGAGGTGATGACCTCGACCGCCCATCCCTGTGAACCAGCCGTCTGCTACTGTTTTGACAGGTGGAAAACAACAAACGTCGACATCATCTTCTAGTCCTGGCATTCTTGTAAGGACGGGACTCAGATCCGTGCCAATATACCAGGACACTTCATGACAAAGAGCTCGACATCGAGAGAGCAGAAATCCTTTGGGCAGCATCCACAGCAAAATTAAAAGTGGAGAAACCTCCACTTCTCCAAAAACGATTCTTATTCATGCAGAAATTAAACAGAAAGATATTTTTAAATAATAGTTGTTGTCAACAACAACAACAATTCCGGTTTGGCAAGTTAATAATTAATAATTGGAATAAATTGAATAATATTTAGATTCAATATTAATTAACATAAAATAAGGATTTAAATAAAACTAAAATTTTACTTGAAACATTAAATTAAATAAACAATTGAAAAATAAATTAAATAACAACTTTGTTTGATTTCAGAGTGCAAGCTCAAAATAATAAGCCACAAGTCGACAAGCTTACACCCGACTGTACAACAGTAAAAACAAAATGATTCCAAACTGGTGTGGTAATTGGGAAAATTTTTACGCTGTGGTTTCGTGCCGTGGATAAGGTGATTTGTGTGCAGTGAAAAAGCGTGGGTAAAGTAAGCGAGAATGTGTTTTTCGCGTTGATGTTTCAGGTGTAAGAGTAAGAGAAGTGAAGGGGTGTAAAATAAGAGTGAAAAAAGGTGTCAGTTTGAGGTTAGGTTTATTTGTGGGGGAAGGGTGCGGTGATAGGAGAGAAAAAGGCTAGGTACGTGATAGGACAGTGTGAATGATACGTGACAAGGCAGTGATGGAAGTCGACAGAGGGCAGAAGATCATAAACGTTGACATGACAAACCCAGAGCAGGTGAGTGGGAGCGTACCAGTCGAAAGGGAAGTCCCAGCCGAGGAGGAAATTTTCGTAACGACAAAGTTGGGCATGGAGACGGCGGAGTCGAGAAGCCGTAGGCGTAGGCTAAAGCGAACGAGTAGTCTGGGTAGAAGGGGGATTAAAGGAGATGGTTGGGGGATAAAAGAAGGAAAAGAATTAGAGACGGAGGATAATTTGATGACTGTATAGAAAAAATGATGAGGGCGGTGTAGGAACTAGCGGTAGAGACAAGAAACAGATTTTAAAAAGTGGAGGGGAGTTGAAAAATTGTAAAAGAGGAGGGAAGATTAGGGAGCAACAGCTGAAAGAAATCTTGGAAAAAATAGAGAAAATACGAGGGATGTTAGACAAATAGGATGTGGGGTGGAAGGAAGAACAAGATAAGATAAGTGAGAGAAAGGAGATGGAGAAAAGAATAGAGAGGTTAGAAGGGAGGAAAAGTCCCAGGGGGATGGAGAGGAGTATGTGTTGTGGAGTTAGGGTGTGAAGATAAAAAGTGTCAAGTGATGGAGAAGAAGAAGGCGCTGAGAGGTAGGAGAGAGAGGATAGAGGAAGATAAGGCAGTGGGAAAGGAGAGTAAGCTGTTTGATTAACCAAAAAGCTTGGGATAAAGAGGCATATAAAGGGCAGAAAGAGGTGGATCAGGAGAGGAGAAAAATGTTATGGATGCTTGGAAAGAGGGGGTGGTCGTATTTAAATGGTAATACAATGGGGAATGGCGAGAAAGAATTTACGTTTCATGGTAAAGGCAACTCGGTGATTGATTATATATTGGCGGAGGAGAAAAGGTGGAAGATGGTCATGAGGCTAGAAGTGGGAAGTGAGGTGGGGTCAAATCACTTTCCAGTGGTAATAGTGTTCAGGGTGAATAAAGGAAAGACGAAAAAGAAGGTAGGGCGAAAAGGAGAAAGGAGGGTAAAGGGAGTGGCAATTTTTGAAAGAGATAATAGGTGAGGCTAAGGAAAAGATAGGAAAGGAGTTAGAGGAAGAAGTTTTGAGGTACGGTGAATGGTGGGATGAGGAGTGAAAAAAGTAATGAGGTTTTAAGAGAAGATATCAGGAACTGGAGAAAAGAAAGGTTAGATAGGCAAGATTATAATAGGAAACACAAAGTGCACGGCAGAATTCTGAAGATGAAAAGGAAATTAGATATAAAGAGGTATGTGGAGATCGTGGGAAAGGGGGTAAGGGAGGGCAGGGAGTGCGAAGTAATAAATAGAAAAAGAAGGAAAAGACAAGTGATAAATCAAGAGATTAGTTTAGAGGAATGAACGAAATACTTTAAGGAGATGTATGGTGGGATAGGTATGAGAGTGAGAAGAGAGGGCAGAAAAATAAGAGGAAGAGGTTAGTAGAGAGGAGGGCAGGAGGGCAATAGATAAATTGAAGAGGGATAAAGCAGCTGAGATGAAAGGAATGAAAAATAAAGAATTGAAGTATGGGGGGATGGAGTAAGGAAAGAGATATGGAGAGTGATCAGTGATGAGTGGGAAGGAAAAGGATGGCCGGAGGAGTGGAAGACATGGGTGATAGTCCCTATAGCGAAGAAGGGAGAAAGAAGAAATTTGGAAGACTATAGAAGAATCACATTGATGCCTGTGGTGTATAAGGGATATGCTGAAGTAATCAGGAGTAGGTTATAAAAGAAGGTGGAAGGATTAGATTGCATCCCACATAATCAAACGGGATTTAGAAGAGGAATGGGAACGATGGACAATATATATGTTTTGAATCGGTTAGTGAGCAGGGGACTGGAGAAGAAGAAGGGAAATGTGGTGGCGGTTTTCGTTGATTTTAAAGCGTCATTTCTGTCAGTTAACAGGAGGGTTCTGTGAAAGGTCTTGAGGAATAGAGGAATAGAGAAGAGTATGATAGAGAGGATTAAGGAGATTTACGACGCATAAGAGTGAAGGTCTGAGTAGGAGGGAGAGGAAAAGAAGGGGTAGTTTTAGGGAGTTTGAGGATATATACTCTGGCGTACGCCGATGATGTGGTATTGCTTGTAGAAGATTTTAGTGGAATGAAGCTGTTATTGAGTGAGTTTGAGAAGTATGTGTGTGAGAGAGATTTGTGGGTGAATGTGGATAAGACTAAAGTGAATAGGTTCAGGAAAAGGATGGATATGCGGGCGATGTGTTGAGATTGAATGTGAAGGTTGCAGAATAAGCGTTAGTGTGGTCGGTCTTAAGCTATGGTTGTGAAAAATGGGGATGGATAGAGAGAGAGAAGGAAGGTTGAAAGATTGCATAAAAGGTTTCTGAGGTGGGTGATGGGGGTGAGTGGAAGCTACCCAGGGTATATGATCCGAGAAGAATTAGGTAGGGATAAAATAATAGTGTGGGGAAGGAAAAGGATATGGGGTATTGAGGAGAAGCTAAGGAAAGGAAGAGGTAGTAGAATAGCACAGATGTGTTGGAAGGCTGTAATGGAAAGAGAGGAGAAAGCGACGGAGAGTAGAATCCGTTGGGAGAAGTGAAGGTAATTGGTAAGAAAGGAGGAAAGAGGAAAAAAGGTAAGAAGTTGAGTGGAATTGGAAGAGCATCTGAGGAAAAAGGATCAGGAGGTGAGATGGGCAAAAATGAAGGAATCTAGATATAATAGATGTTATTGGATGGTCAGGAATGAAGATTTGCCGGGCTATTTGAATGCATGGAAGAAAGAGAAAAAGTGTAATAGAGTGTTAAGATTTAGAATGGGTGAGGGGATGAAGGAGTGTATATATTGGATGGATGATGAGGAGAAGATGTGTAAGGTATGTGAGTTTGAGGTGGAGGATTGGGAGCGTAGAGGAGTATATATGTTGGGTTTTGGATGAAAGTAAGCAAGGGTCAAAAAAAGTGTTTTTTTACCCTTTACTTTTAAATTGTTGACTGACTCGGAGAAATCGATAAATTCAGTAATACATGTGGATTTTTTAAATTGTTAGCATACAATAAATAATCCCTGAAAAAACTATTAAATTATATTTATTTTTCTGCGAGATAGAACAATTTGAAAAAAAAACTTTAATATAAATAAAACTCCCAGTTATTTATTAGCGACTTTTCTTTAAATTTTCTTGTTAAAAATTTAATACGATATTGGTTTGTCAATTCAGACACATTCACAAAACCTTGTAGATAAGCTAAAAGAAAATCTCGTAGCAGGTTTTCACACCTTTCGCAAAAAAACGATCAAGGGAGACCGAAGTCTAACTCAAGGTTTTCATTAAATTGGACAAAATAGCTGAAGGGAATAAAGATTGTAAAAATAAAAAAAATAAATAAAAAGTAAAAACTAAAATTTTTAGATTTATGAAGGTAAGTATGAATAGAAAAAAGCAATTATCACCTCAACTCCTGTGAAACTCATCATTAACATATTCAATCCCATGGCAAAGAAATATGAAGTTGAAAAGCATTCACTAACTTCATTAACAAATCTTTAATAGAAAAAATTTGTTACAACTACATTAAAAAGATTGCAATTTTGTAAGAACTAACTACATGTAATATAAATTATTATATTAAACCTAAGTAACTGAGTACAATACAAACATTATAATTGATTTATGTCTTTCGACACAAAATTTAATTTCCTGCATTACGTTTTCTTCATAGCCATCATAAAAAGTTACTCCAGCGAGGTTTCTTAATCTAAATCTAAAAATGTTTAAACATAATTAGAAAAAATTAAGTGAGATTAAGAAAAATGTTTTTTTCCAAACATCAATAATCATCTTTTAAATCAAAATTAAATTATTGCGTTACCAAAAGAAATGTTATTACCCCAAAATTTCTAATTGTCCACAAGCATGATAAATAAATGTGATGAAAAGTCCATCAACACCCACAAAAGTTGTTACAATAACGAAGCACGAATACCAAATATGAAAAGTGATCCAAAAATAATAATCGTCTATATCTACTAAATAATCTGTGACAATTGCTAGTCTTTTCGGACGAGTCTCATTTAATGGCAACACTATATCCAAAAGTAAAGAGACAAGCGGAACACTAATATACTCTATCATTACTCCAAATGTCGTAACTGAAAAAAATACCTGTTCCAAAATTATGATACCAAAGAATTATTTCACATAAAAACGTGAATAAAAAAACTCTTATGATTGATCCTTATCTTTATTATGGTTTGTTACCTATCAATACAATGTTCAAAATTCTCCCAAGGTATGCATTATCATGAAGAATTTTAACTTCCTCTCCTGATGTCCAATACAACCAATCGTTCTTCATTTTTGTTAATAGTAATTTCATCTAATATTTAGAGAAATTACTGTTTGTAAAAATGTAATGCAATTTTTTTTTCGCTTATTTACCTTATGCCTATTGTTGATAGGTGCAAACAGACAGGAAACACTCATAAGGTTTACAAAACATGGTGGAAATCCTTGAATTATGACATCAATATCGTTCCAATTTCTCACCAAAGCCGTCACCTAAATTGATCAAAGTAACAAATCGTTAAATTTGAATCAAATCAAAATTTTCCTTTTAGCTTGTATTTTATTTTAAAAAGTCACAAAACATTTTAAGATAACAAAAAATGTTACCTGTGCCGCAAAAAAGCTCGCGAGACTGATGATTGCTATAAAAGTGTATAATTGTCTCTTAAAATTCGATTGATAAGGCCATTGTCCAATTGCACCTAAAAGAAATTGATTTACTTTTAAAGTAGATTTATAGGTTTCCATTCTGCTGGGCAGAGTTTGAATGGTAAAGACTTGCCTTTACAGTCACATTGTTTGTTCCGCACTTTACTGGTAATTAATTATTCGTCAACTATCCTGCGTAGGATAATTATTGTACAAATGACAAGGTATATATAAAATTCATTATAAGGGTTGATTTTATGCCAGGATTATTTCAAAGCTTCTTAGTTAATAATGCGCTTATTATAGTTACAGCTAATAGCTCACAATGCAGAAGAGAAACTTTTCTCTAAATGTAAATTAAGAATGCAAATTGCTTTTGCGAATATTCATTTTCACCCTTCTAGTTGACAAAATCGATTTTTTTCCATAAGAAATATTGTCAGAAGCAGCTCGACTTTCGAGGTGAGAGGATCGTCTCTAATATTGTCTTCGCATTGTCCTTCTGTCTACAAAGCCTACTTGTTTACAAAAGTCTATAGAAAATAAAATTTCAAAGTATAATTTTATAAATAATCAGAAGGTTGAATTTTTATTAACATACGATTTTGTAGTACTCATTATATGGACAATAGGGTATTAGAAAAAAATAATTGAATTATTTTTTACTTATACTACTTAAACTCTTCAAAGGCGATAATTAATCGCTAGGTTTTGGAATTCGCTCTATTTAACTAAACCTCTGAAGAAACAAATTCGATTTCGGTGAAAAGAATCTTATTTTGCAGAAAAAAGAATTGCTATTGTTTCCAGTGGAAGTATTATTTTCATCCAAATTTTCAACAGTTTTTAAGAATCCATAAATATGATAAAGATGTGAAAAAATATTATGAGAAATAAACTTATATTTAAAATAACGAATTTCTGCCTACTGAAATGCACTTCAAATAAAACAAAAATTTTAGTTAACAATAAAAAACAACTTTTAAATTAAAATATATTTCTTTTTATTTTTAATAAAACAGAGAACTATATTTTGCGAAACTATAGAGGTTGTTCTGCTCAGTTTTGAATTTTGGTTCTTGATTTCCTATTGTTCTCGTACTGATGATAAGACAGTAAAATATGTCATTGAAGTTTGAACGATCTTTAAGAAAGTAAAGAAATCCCTTTTTATAAAGAAACCTTAAATTACAAAATTTTGTGATTAATTAAAATAAATTAAATTTCTACAAACCGATGCAAAATTCTGCATAGATAAAGTATATAATCCTCCGACTGTAAAAGAGCAGGGTTTCGTGTTTCTCATCATTATCAAGAGCAACAGTTTTTGTGATTCTGAAGGTATTTCATACCAATGTCCATCATATCTAATAATAATTAAGAAATATTTTATCAGGTTGAGATTAATTTTACTTTTATAAAATAAAGACGAATTTAGATTAACGAATTAAGATGGTACATAAATATAAGGAAAATAATTGACAAAAGAAATTGTTTTAAAAATTCCAAAAGGTAGAAAATCAAAGACTAAGAAAGAAGTGATGAAAATAATAATACGTAAATTTATATAGAAATAGAGTAATACGTACATTTTTTCTGACAATTTCATGCTGTGATCCATTAAAGTTTGACAGGGGACAGTAAGACAAAAAATATGAAATATTTGTCCTAAAGCAAAAACTGCATATGTATAGGCATCATTCGGTTTATTTAAATTAATCACCGTCTGAACGGAAAACAATTCTTATATCAGTTAATTTATATTTATTATTTAATTCATTACACAGACACACACAAAAAAAAATTTTGGCTCACAGCAATTTTTAATTTCACTCAGAAAAAAATTTCTTTTCGACAACCAAATTTTGGTTGAATCAACCAAAAAAATGCATTGATATACAGTTAAACAAATGTTTGGTTTATATAACCAAATAATTTGATTATACATATTTGTTTGAATTAACCAAATGGTTTATTACAGTTGACTAAATGTTTTGTTTAATACAACCAAAAAGTTTGTTTCATACAAACAAATTAATTGTATTAAGTTTATTTGGTTCGTTCAAATAAATATTTTGATATACACAATCAAATGTTATTTATTTTTCTTTAATGTTTGAATTTCCTAATTAAATATTTTATTTGTATATTATTAATTAATTTCCAATTTTATATTTATATGATTTCAAAATAATAATAATAATCATCATAATAAACTGGAAATTAACTGATAAATATGCAAATAAAATATTAAGAAATTCAGATGTTACAGAAAAATGCATAACAGTTAAGCATTTTTAGAAACAACATATTTTCTTCTCTTCAAGGTTGTTTTCTTACGGAGCGTTTCTCCGTAGAAGAATCTTTTACTTCCAAAATTAAAGAATTGAAAAGTCACAATAAGTCACTCAAATGTTATAAGCACAGTTAAACACACGATGTGTTAAACATAACCTGCAGGAAATCAAAATCTCTTTTATACACTATAATAACCTAAAACACTCTATAGATCACTTTGTAGGAAGTTTCCACGTAATCCAATTTCTGAAATAAGAAAACAACACTTACTAAATTTATAAAACACAAGTTATAATAATAGAAAAGCACTTTATACGCAACGACGCGATTGACATGACGCTTGTTTAAATGCATCTCGAGTTTGACTATATATTATATCTATTTGAATCAACCAAACTTTAATTGAACAGATCAAAACATTTGGTTAAATAAACCAAACTTTTTTGTTGACTGAAATAAATGGTGCTTTATTAAACACTTATTTTAGTCCAAAGAAAGAGTTTGGTCGAACGAAACAAATACATTTAAATAATAATTTTTTTTCTGGAAACCAAGGCATTTGTTGCAAGAAACCAAATGCTTATTTAATCTGATTAAACTTTTTTGTTGTATCAAATAAAATAAGTTAACTAAACGGTTTGTTTAATTGAATTGAACTTTTTTTCTGAGTGTTGTTTTCATTGCTTGATGAGTAAGAAAATAAATATATTGTTTGAAACAAAAGTAAATTAAAAATTTTTTTTCTTTGAGTGTAGGAATACACTAGTGTAGTGTCATGACCAAAAAAATTTTTTTTTTTTCTGTACCTGTGATTATTATATTATATTCTTGATATAGATAATAAGAATTATATTTTACCTGAACTCCAGTAACACTCATCATCAACATATTAATTCCCAAAATAAAAAAATATGCAGTTGAAAAATAGTCAGAGATATCATTGACAAATCTTAAAAAATCGTATTAAAATTTCAAAATTTGCCTCAATCTAATTATAATATATTAAGTATTTTGAAAAACTATAATTATAACTAATACAAACAACATAATCGATTCGTGTTTTTCTACACAAAATTTAATTTCCTGCTGTATTTTTCTCGTGGACATTCTGTTGCCCTCTCTTACGAGGTTCATCAACTTATATCTGTGAAAAATTGTAAATTGTTAAAAGGTGTTTTAAAAACGGTAAAAAGAAACCACTGATACTCCTAATTGTATCTTAGTAAAATAAAATCAAAATTGTGCCATGTTTTTTGAAATTTCAATTATTAATAACAGGTAATACTGTCAGGTATTTAATTTAATTAGATAATTGTTGGGTGTTTACAATTAAATCAAAATTGTTAATTCTTTATAATTAAATCCAAATTGTTCGGTATTTACAATTCAATCAAAATTGTTGGGTACCTATTTATAGTTTAATTAACATTGGCAGATTAAAAAACTTTTTTTCACCTTAAAATTGCCAACTCTCCACAAGCGTGGTAAAGAAGTACAATGAAAATTGTGTCCATGCTCACTATAACTGTCATTAATATAGTTGTTGAGACGCAAGCGTGTAACGCTATCCAATAGTAATTATCCTCCAGGTCTAATATCAGGTAATCTGCGGCAATAATCTGTCTTCTTGTCCGTGACTGATTTAACGGCATAATTACATCCAAAAGTGGCGTCATAAGTGGCACAGCCAAAAAATTAACCATATTGATATATATCAGAGCTGAGGAAGATTTCAAAAAACCGAAAAAAAATTTTAATCGATCAATAATTCAATAATAACCATTAGCAAAATACTTATTATTAAGCAACTATTAAAAACGTGCGCAGTAAATGTTACATTTACTCGAATAAACAAGAACATATTTTCTTCCTTGACGTGCATAATCTTTTAATATCTGCAATTCCTGATCTGATGACCAATCAGACCAATCTTTCTTTATTTTGGAGAAAAGTAGCATCATCTAGTATTGAAAAAAAATTGAATTTTTTACTATTTAAATAAAAAAATTTTTTATATCATTTCCTGAGTTGGTTATATAGATTTTAGTCAATTTGTCCACTTGTAGAAAAAAATATTGTTTAAATATTAATTTTGTGATTGCTTTTTACACCAGATGCTCATTTCTAATACAATATTTCATAATTTAATTACTTACTTTTTCTTTCTTAAAAACGAAAGCTATAAAACATATGATGCTGATGATATTAAAAAATAAAGGTGCAATGCAATCAATTACACTATCTATATTGCCCCAAACTTTTACCAATCCTGAAATCTTAATATACGATTTATATGGTTCATTCTACGTCAGAGGAAGACCTCCACTGCCCAAAAATGTTTTTAACCTAAAAAGGTTTATTACAGCTGTAAATTTAGCCTATGAAGTCTACTTTTAGTTGCAAAGTGACACTTTTCAAATTTCAAAATGGCGTCTTCAATATGGCCGCCGAAAAAAACGAAAAAATAATCAAAAACGGTGGAAACTTGTCACTTTGGGATGTTTGGAGTTGTTGAATACAAATCTAACATCCGAATTTTAAAATTCAAAATGAAGGACGATTTTTTAAAAATCAGTGCGATCAACTTGAAACTTGTTACTCGGAGGATTTGGGGCTAAATTAGAATATGCCATCAGATTTTATAAATTCAAGATAAAGGATTTTTTCCCAGGTGATAATAAGGGTGAACTACCCTTAAAAGACACCTCTTAATAAAATATTAAAAAAAAAATAATCGATTTCAACAAAAAAAATTTGTTTACGTTCTTTATTGAAAACAGGTTTTTGGGAGGATGCACTCTAATTTTCTCAGTTGATAATAAGAGTAAAACAATCTTAAAGTCACATTTTTCTGAAATAATCGAGAATAATTTTGAAAAACATTATTAATTTTTACAAATAACTAAATTGAAATTTAATTTCAAAATTAATTTTTGTTTAAGAAAAAAATTTTTACAAATGAAATTTTAATTTTAAAACATATATTTTATTTTTATGCACACTGAGAAAAAAATGCTATAAAATGCATCCATCTAAAATCCGTTCGATCTAAATCCCATTTTGCTTAAATTGTACATTAAAAATTAGGTCTAATGGAATTTAGGCAAAATGGTTTTATGCTAAGTGACTTTAAGGTTATATGCATTTTAATCTGAACGAGTTCAAGACAATATGGTTTTAAACTGAATGCATTTTAGATTAAATGCATTTTAGGGTAGCCGCAGGTTAGGCCATATTCATTATAGGTTGAATGAGTTTAAGGCTGAATTACTTTTAGGCGAAATGACTTTTAGGTTCATTGTGCTTTAGGCTACATGAACTTTAGACTGGATGAGTTTTAGACTGAATGAATTTTAGGCTATATGGTTTAAGGCTGATTTTGATTTAGTTTAAATGGGTTCTAGGCTAAATAAATTTTAGGCTGAATAAGTTTTAGGTTAAATGTGTTCTAGGATAAATGTATTTTAGGTTAAATGTATTTTAGTCTACATTCATTTTAGGCTAAATGAGTTGTAGACTGTATTCTTGTAAGGATAAATGCATATTAGGTTGAAAGAAGTTTAGGCTATATGGATTTTAGGTTGTATGAGCTTAGGCTGAATGACTTTTAGGCTATATGGTTTTGAGCTGAATGGGATTTAGATTAAATGACTTTTAGTCTATATGCATTTTTGTCTGATTGAGTTTTGGACTGAATGCTTATTAGCGTAAATATATTTTAGGTTAAACGCAGTTTAGGCTACATGCATTTTAGTTTGAATGAACTCTAGGCTGAATGACTTTTAAGCTATATGGTTTTAGGTTGAATGAGATTCAGTTTAAATGACTTTTAGGCTATACGCATTTTAGGGTGAATTCGTTTTAAGCTGAATGCGTTCTAAGATAAAGCATTTTAGGTTAAACGCAGTTTAGGTTGAATGACTTTTCAGCGATATATGTAGGTTTAGGCTGAATGGTACTTAGGTTGAATGGGTTTACCCTACATGAATGTAGGGCTAAATGACTTTTAGTTTAATTGGGTTTTAGGTTACATGAATTTTAGACTCATTGAGTTTTAAGCTAAATGGGATTTAAGTTAGTGGGTTTTGCCCCACATGATTTTTAGGCTGAATGCATTTTAGGCTAAATGACTTCTAGGTTACTTAGGTTTAGGGCTACATTCATTTTAGGCTAAATGAGTTTTAGACTGAATGCTAGTAAGGTTCAATGCATATTAGGTTGAAAGCAGTTTAGGCTATATTCGTCACCTTAATAAGTAAACCTCGTAACTCCATTTACCACTACTTTACAGGAGAACAAAAAAACTGTTTATACCCATTAAATTGGATGTTCAAGCGGAAGTAAAAGTTTCATTAGATGCCTAACGATTATTTTTTGTGTATTAGTGTGAAAATCAGATATTTCATTTACATTACGATATTTATATTACGTTTATTCCTTTTAAAAATGGAGTTACGAGGTTAGTACTTCAAGTAAAGAAGGTAAAGAAACATTTTTTGGAGTTACGAGGTTAGTACTGACAGGATAGGTTTAAAACGTTTAAAAAAAATTATTAAAATTTTTTTTGCGAGGTCAAACTCAACAATCATTAACTCTCCCATGGGTTAAAGCAACTCCAAGGGTCAAAGTGACCCAAAGAGTGAAAATTCCACCAGGGCTCAAAATGACCCCAGGTGTTAAAATTACACCTGACTCTCTTTATATGCAAGTCTTCGGGCTGGGTCTTTCATATAGCGAATTGTAAACAAACGCTCGAAACGCATTGTCTTTTGCTACCCCTCTTACGTCTTTGTCCCTACATGCTCGACGCTCAACTCAAATTCCCCTTTCTTCTTATTCGCAGAATGTCATATTTCGAACCTTCATATAAAGAGAGTGCGGTGTACTTACCTACTGTTTTAAGATAATTACGCATGCGGAACAACTATTTATAGTAATTCACATGCGGAATTGTGTTTTATGGAACTTCCGCATGCGGAATGATATTTTATAACTATTCCGCATGCGGAACTATGGTCTATGTCAATTCCGCTTGCAGAATTTTTGAATATTCCGCATTCCGCATGCGGAAGCCTTTTTTGAATATTCCGCATTCCGCATGCGGAATAGTCTTTTTTAAAAATTCCGCATCCCGCATGCGGAATCGTATTTTTTGAAAATTCCGCATTACGCATGTGGAATAGTCTTTTTTGAAAATTCCGTATTCCGCATGCGGAAGTCTTTTTTAATATTCCGCATGCGGAATTTCCATAAAACACAATTCTGCAAGTGTAATATCATAAAACACTATTTCGCATGCGTTTTTGTCCAAGCGGGATAGTATAAACTATTAAATAAATGTCTCCGATACCTTACATATTCGTATAGTCGGAGTTACGAGGTTTGCCATTAACAATTTTTCACGAAGGAGTTACGAGGTTTGCTGGATCGAGTTTTTTGACTGAATTTTTCGTTTGAGAGTTATGCCATTGAAAGTATAACGTGGCAGATTGATTCTGACACGTTATTTTTCATCTTACTAACTCGAAGGAGCCCGTCGCGGATTCGCGCAACCAGGGAGCAAAAGCTTCATATTTAAGATATAACTTATTGTTATTATTTGCTCCTCTCTGAGGGGTGGGCGAATCATCTGAATTTCCATGCTCTTCCGGGGTCGTTTTCTTTAGAGAATTAGTTACTGAAAATGTTTATTTTGTTGTTTTTTATTAAACTATGCCGTCCAACGTCTGGGAAGGCGTTCCAAAGAAGGTTGCCAGCGTTACGCCAGTGCTCGTCGGGAGCGCAGCCGAGGGCTGTACATCGAGGGCGTTTAGCGGATGAGATTCCCGCGTTACGAAAATCTCTCGACGAGTAAGTTTGGGCCAAATTCGCACAGCAAAGGACATCTGATGGTTTTGACATCGATTAAGAATACAAGTTACCGATTAGAAGGAAGGATGACTAACAGGTGAAGGGGGGATGGCACATGACGAGCCCCCGAATGATCGCCACCATCTTCCTTCCTGGTTGTGGCTTCGTCTTGAGTGGTCGTGAAATTAAGTTCACGTATTTTATAATTGTTTTAACCGCCCTGATGGCGGACTTTAAGAAAAGTATTATTTAAAATGTATATTCTGAGAATTAGTGGTGATTGTCACGACGAGTCTTCGTTTTCATGGTAAGCGGCTCGCTATTATTTTTGTATCATGTATTGATAACTTATTTGAAATCGCCATGTGCTTCTACCCGACGCAGGTCGGAATTTTGTCTAATCAGAATTGTTGAATTTAAAATACTTTTTGTCTTTCAAAAAGCGATCTCGGGATGGGCATCGGATATTTGAGTATTAAAGTCACCTCCCTCTGAGGATTTTGCAATTATGTTTTTGTCAGAACTGATGTTCTTTTTGTACACGAATTATTGAGCTTCACCAACCTTTTCTTTTAATAAATATCATTTGTGTTATTTTTTTATTAAAAGCAGAGTGTTAATTTATTTCGAGCCCGTATTTTGTTTTCCCTCAAGAGGGCAAGAAGTTTTCCAGGAAGCATGGCAAGAATTTCGGAGAATTCGTTCGTTCTTCGACTCACGCCCCTCTCCGCACCAGATGAGCTAGCTGGTGGTGCTTTTGAGGCTCAATTTGTATTATTGATAAATTTGTGGCAGTAATGATCAAATCCTTTTGATCATTACCTGGCGCACTCGAGAAAAACGAGTAAAGTCGTAGATTTTGAAAATTGTGAGCCTCCCCAGGTAAAAGCATCGAGACACGTTTGAAGGCAAAAATTATAACGAGGTTTTATTTTGATTTCTAGTATTAGAATATATTTATTGAGTAATTAATTAATTAATTAAAAAGTTATAGAAAAATCTCGTTATAAAAGTACAAATGTGTTCATGTATGAGGAATCGAATAACATCAAAAAGTCAATTTCGACCAAAAGTGGAGTTACGAGGTTTGCTTATTAAGGTGACGATATGCATTTTAGGTTGCATGAGTTTTAGGCTGAATGACTTTTAGGCTTTATGGTTTTGAGCTGAATGGGATTTAGTTTAAATGACTTTTAGGCTATACGCACTTTAGGCTGTATGCGTTTAAAGCTGAACGCGTTCTAGGATAATGCACTGAGAGAAATAGATGCTATGGGGTACCATCTAGATAGTACCAGATACCATATTTGATCTTAAGTATACGGACAAGAATCTAGATGATACGGAATAGCATCTGGATGGTACGATGTAGCATTTAGATGGTACGGTGTAGCATCTCTGATGGTAGAGTGTAATATAACCTCTCTACCATCAATGATAGTAAAGTTCTTACCATCTATTTCTCTCAGTGTGCATTTTAGGTTAAACGTAGTTTAGGCTGTATGACTTTTAGGCTATATGAGTTTAGGCTGAATGGTATTTAGGTTAAATGGGTTTACCCTACATGAATATTAAACTAAATGACTTCTAGGTTATTTGGGTTTTAGGCTACATGAAATTTTGACTGTATGAGTTTTAGGCCGAATAAATTTTAGGTTAAATGACTTTTTAGCGATATGTATTTGAGGCTGAATGCGTTCTAGGATATGCATTTTAGGTTTAATGCATTTTAGACTACATGCATTTTCGGCTGAATGTGTTTTAGGCTAAATGCTTTTTAGGCTACATGGAAATATGCTACATGCAAATATAAGTTTTAGGTGATATTGTTTTAGGCTGAATGAGTTTTAGGCTGAATGTGTTCTAGGAATAAATGCATTTTAGGTTACATGACTTTATAGCTATATTGTTTTAGCCTGAATGGGATTTAGGAAAAATGGTTTTTAGGCTGAACAAATGTTAGGATGAATTCGTTTTAGACTGAATGCGTTCCAGGATAAATGTATTCTAGGTTAGATGCATTTTAGATTACATGCATTTTAGGCTGAATGAGTTATTGTCTGAATGATTGTTAGGTTATAATAAGGTTTAGGCTGAATATGTTTTAGGTTAATTCAATTTTAGGCTACAAGCATTTTCGTTTGAATGGGATTTAGGTTAAATGGGTTTTAGGTAATATTCATGCGCCTCATTTAATTAAAATTATTTTGATTTCATCATTACCTTCTAGGACAAATGCATTTTAGGCTACAAAAATTTTAGACCGAATGAGTTTTAGGCATCATGAAGTTAAGGTTAAATGACTTATAGGCTATACACATCATAGACTGAATGCGTTTTAAGCTAAATGCTTTTTTAAGTAAGTGCATTTTAGGCTAAATGACATTTAGGCTACATGCATATTAAGCTGAATGGGATTAAGGGTAAATGATTTTTCGGGTACATGAATTTTAGTCTGAATAATAAGTTTTTGGCTGAATGAATTTCTGGTTAAATAACTTTTAGACTTTGGACATCTTAGGCTGAGCGCGTTTTAGACTGAATGTGTTTCAGGATAAATGTATTCTAGGTTAAATGCATTTTAGATTACATGCATTTTAGGCTAAATGACTTCAATTTATTTTTAAAATTAAAAAAGTATTAATTCAAATGATTTACATAAACAAATTGGTACCGTCTGAAAGTCGATTTGTTAAATTTGAGGTAAACTTCCCCGAAAATTTTGTGAGAAACCGACCTAGTTATCATTGGGACGCTTAAGTATTATCTAGAATCCGATTTGTTAAAATGGAAGTTTTAACCTAGATATCGTTGGGGCACTTTGGTATACCGTCTGGAATTCGATTTGTCAAATTTCAGGTTAATTTCCCCGAATATGATGTGAGGAACTGACCTAGACATTGTTGGGGAACTTGGGTACCGTCTGGAAGTCGATTTGTCATATTTGAAGTTAACTTTCCCAAAGGTGTTGTAAGACAATGACCTAGACATCATTTTGAACTTGGGTTATTTTAAGAAAGTCGATTTGTGTAATTTGAGGTTATCTTCCCCAAAGAAAATGTGAGAAAATGACTCAGACTTTGTTGAGGCACTTGGGTACTGTCTGGCAGTCGATTTGTGGAATTTGAGGTTAACTTCCGCGTAGATGTTGTGAGCAAATGACCTGGACCTGAGCACTTGGGCACATCTTGTATTTTGATTTCGGCAATTAGAGTCTAAATTTCTTCTGTACAAATATAATAGATTGAAGGATTTGAAGTTAATTCAGGCATACTTTATATTCTTTTGTTTTTGGAGGGTAAAAACGACTCCGCAACAGAAACTACTTCTTATGTTTTACTGTGTGTATGGAATTGCCCGGTATTTTTTTTCGTTGGCCTTATTGGATGCTCCGCCATTTTGAATTTTGAAAGTTGATACTTTGCACCTAAAAGTAGACTTAAGAAACTAAATTCTCAGCTATAAATAAACCTTTTTCGTTAAAACCATTTTTTGACAGAGAGGGTCTTCCTCTGACGTAGAATGCCCTTTATATAATTAAATAAATCCTAATTTTTATTATCCGTAATCAATCATCTAATTTTCAATTTTTCAAATTACTGATAAATCAGTAAAAAACGTTTTTTTTATATTTCCATTTATTACAATTTTTCAATATTTTAATATAAATATTGAACATTACCTCTACAATTAGCAAACTTATAGAATTAATTAAAACACTGGCTGTAAATAAAGAACTCTTAAATTTCGTTTGATAAGGCCATTGTCCAATTGCAGATAAAAGATAGTCGTTTATTTTATAGTAATGTCTATCCATCTTCCAAGTAAATATAAAACTGATCGACTATGGCTTTTATTTCCAATACAAATCATATTATTAAAACTGTATTTCTTGAAAATGTAGTATTAAGAAACCCTTTCACTGGAGAGACAATTGCCTACAATTATCAACGTTAAAATTTCCTTGAATACAAACAATAATTTACATATCGTATCCTTTATCACGAAATAAAACAAACTTTCTAGTGAAGAACGTTTATTCGCACTTATCTTATGGTGAAGTGGGATTTACACTGTTAAGGAATAATTTATTACCGAAGGATAGTGGATTGAAGGAACAACCTCAGTCGCTCACTTCTCTGTAGACTTCGAATATGAACAGACCGTTCTGCCTTACTCACATTATTTTCAAATAAGAAAGTTTAATTTTTATTCTAAGTTTCAATTTGATCGCTAAAGTTAATAAAATTTTGTCAGTGTTTCCTTCTTTAAAAAAAAGGATGTACTTTAAATACATTTTCTGCTGCAAGTTTGAAAATTTTACGAGGAAGTAAAAAGTGGAAATGAGCTTTTGCAAATAAACAAATAAGCGGAGTGATCTTGTACCAAATGATCTTCGAGAATGAGCAAAGCTCCCTTAGTTTTCTTCTTCCGTTAAATCACTCGATCTTTTCCTCATTCTGGAGTAACGAGGAAAAACAATCTGCCATGCAGAACGTATGGTCCGAACTTGAACCGTTGCACAGTGTACGAAAAAGCTGTTTTTGTGGACAAAAGTCGCTCGACAGCTCAATTTTCATTCGATTTTAAAGTTTTTTTTTTTAAACTGATCGTTAATTCATAGGCAATGCTCTCCTGCTGCTAAAAATTAATTTAATGTAAAGCTTTTTTTTTTATTTGAGGTTAAACATTAAAATTCTGTTTATTAAATAAATTTGTTACCGCAAAGAAATATTTTCCATGCAGAATCACTAAAAAACACAAAATGTTTACATTTTAGTCATGAAAAATTTGTTTTTATCATAAAAATCATAAATATGAGGTTATAAATAAATTAATGTTAAAAAATTATTCTAACAATAGTTATAATATATAATATGTTAAATTTCATATTTTTGTTTAAATTTTGTTAATTTTTTAATCACTTTTGAAAAGAAAACTTAAGTATGCTAGATGTACCTATTACTGCGAATGCATCAATTACTGCGATTTTTTGAAAAAGTTATTATGCACTTTTCATGATTGTAAAATTAACTCAAATTAATTTAAAAAATTATTTAAAACCTTTTTTTGTTACAATTGCCAATAAAGATATACATTTAAACGATTAATTATTTAATTATTCTACATTAAATTACAATTTACCGCAGTAATTGGAACATGCGCGTGTTTCTATTACTGCGGGCAACCTAACCTTCAAATACACGTTATTCTCACCGCAGTAATTGGGGTACAGTAATTGATAAACTGAACAAATCCGTACGAAAAGTTAAACTAGAACTGAATTTTGTTATACAATTACCGAAAGTATTTTATTTGCAAAGTTAAGTTTGAGCTTCTTTATTCAAGACAAGTTAAAAGGTCTACTGATTTCTAAGCAATTTCTTAGTTCCATTTTTGTCCACGTCATTACTTAACTGTGAAACTGCATATCCCTAAATTCAACCTTATAAAATTGAACTTGTTAAAATAAGTTTCAGAAATTTTGATATTGTTCCAGTGTAATTGAAGGACTTTCTTTCAATAAGTCAAAAATTATGGTGTGACAAACATGAACTGAATTTGAAGCATTATAACTCCAAACAACATCATTTAGAAATACAATCACGTTTAGAGTACACTGAGAGAAAATTATAGTTATGGGTAACATAATGATGTTCACGGTAACCATATTTAATGTTACAAATACGGACAGCTATCTAGATAGTAACAGTTACCACCAGATTGTACGGAGTAACATCTTGATAGTACGGGATACAATAACTATATTTTTTTAACATCATTGATGGTAGCCAGTAGCATAATGATAATACCGTATAACATAACCTTTTTAACATCAAAATCTTACTATCGGTTTCTCTCAGTGTAACATTTTTGGCTCCAACAATTATCTCATATAAAGAATATATTTTATTACCAAATTCATCATTACAAGTTTTCAGCTTTTTTATTTTCTTGCTGTTTTGTCTAAAATTCACCTACATTTCTAGAATTTTACTAACAACCTCAAATTCATTTAAATCTAAGACCTGAGATTCGGCACTTTCAACTCATGTATTATTTTTATTTCTAAAGCTTCCTCTAACTCTTCCTTACTGTGATTAGAAGCAAGTTTGTATGCACGTCTTCTTTTAGTTTTGCTTGATCGGTTTTTTAATAATAATCGCGTACGACCTTCTGTAATATTATCGCAAATATTACTTTTTTACTGTGATCTATTAACTGTAAAATTATCATTAGGTTGCTCTTGAAAACATATAACAAAACCTTTTCCAATTAATGTTTTGAAGTTTTTAATAAATGCTTTTTTTGTTTCAAAGTTTCCACTTTTCTGCATACTGGCTGAACACATTCAGGAACTTTTTTCTTACCTGAAATAACTGTTGTTTAAAAAATTTGTTTTCACTTTCAATGTTTTTCAAAACCTAATCTACTTTACCCTTATTTCAAAACAATTAAAAAAAAAGAACAAAAGATTTACGAGATTTTTATGAAATGCATTTTCATATGGAACTTCAAATGTTTTTTCATACTAAACAAAACATTTATGAAAATATCAAAAGTTTTTTCACATGTCAAACGCATGATGCGAAAATGAATTATAAAATAAATAACTTAAGTTTGTGCGAGCTTTTTTGGAATACTAATTCCTGTGATGGTGGAAGTAAAGTAGATTCTGTTCTGAATAAAATTCAAAGTGAAAATAACTTTTCTAAAGAACAATTATTACAGCTAAAGAAAAGGTTACTGAATGTGTTCTATCCCCAGTTTTCAAAAAAGTGGCAAAATGTTAGACGAAATAGAAAAGCATTTATTGAAAAGTTTGAAGTATTCATTGGAAAAGATTTTGTTGTGGATTTTCAAGAACAACTTGATGATGGTGTTACACTTAATATATCTAATGAAAAAAGTAATATTCGTGATAATATTAAAGAAGGTCGTCCGCGATTATCATTTGAAGAAGGTTCAAGGAAGACTAAAAAAAGACGTGCAGATGAACTTGCTTCTAATCACAGTAAAGAAGAGTTAGAAGAAGCTTTAAAAAAGAAGAATAAAGCATGTGATGAAGTTTCCGAACCTGAAGTTGTAGATTTAAATGAATTTGAAGATATGGATAAAATCTTAGCAATGTACGTAGATTTAGATTTAACAGCCAGAAAATATAAAAAGCTGAAGATTTATAATGATGAATTTGGTAATAAAAGTTATCCTTCGTATGAGAAGGTTGTTGAAGCTAAAAATGAATGTTACCCTGAAAGTGATCATATAAATATATCGGAGTCAGGAGTAGAGATTGATTTTATATCCTTATTAATTCCCACGGTTAAAAGAATTTTGTCGTTGTTTAGTACTGACATATTAAAATCTCTTTCTGAACAAAAATTAGTTTTAGTAGGGAAGTGGGGGATGGATGGAGCTAGTGGTCAACAAACTACAAGACAAAAGTGGTCATCCCAAATGAATAAGAGCAGCGATGATGATGAGGACGAAGATGAGAATGATGATTTGAAAAGAAATATGGACGATTCTATATTCTTGGTTTCCTTTGTTCCTCTTCAATTGAAAGCAAATGATGTTGTAATTTGGAGTAATGATACTCCAAATTCAGTTCATTTTTGTCGAACGATAAAATTCGGCTTCGTTAAAGAAAATCCTTCAATTACTGAACAACAGTATCAAACCTTCACAAATTTATTGGAACAGGTAGAAGTGTATGAGCTTGAATTTAGTAATATAAAGTTGAATGTAAGTTTCGATGTAAAATGTACAATGATAGATGGCAAGGTATGCAATGTTCTGTGCAACCAAAGAGCTTCAAATTGCTGTAATATTTGCAGAATTGGTCCCAAGAAAGTTAATGACCTACAGTTTGTAAGGCAGCTTCAGTGTAATATTGAATACTTTAAATTTGGTCTATCTACGTTACACTGTTGGATTCGCTTTATGGAGTATTTGCTTCATATAGCTTATAATTTGGATTTTTGTAAAGGTTCTGCAAGATCGAAAGAACATAAGGAATTAAAAGCTTTAAGGAAAAAAAAAATTCAAGTTAAATTAAAATCTTGTTTAGGATTAACTGTTGATGTTGTTAAACAAGGTGCAGGGACAAGTAACACTGGGAATGTAGCTCGCTCCTTTTTTGCTCAAGCTCAAGAAGTAGCTAAATATACAGGGTTGGATGAGAATTTAATTACTCGATTTCATGACATTCTCCAAGCCATAACTTGCGGTAGAATGATTGATTGTGACAAATTTCAAAAATTTTGTTTTGAAACAGCTGAAACATGCGTGGCTTTATATAATTGGTATCCTATGCCACCTTCTGTTCATAAAGTTCTGATTCATGGCAGCGAAATAATCAAATCATTCGATGTACCGTTTGGATGGCTATCAGAAGAACCCCAAGAAGCCAATAATAAGATCTTTCGAAAAGCAAGGAGCAAAAATAGCAGAATGTCCAGAAGAGAACTTACCAATAAAGATACGATTCATTATCTCCTGGTATCTTCAGATCCTAAAGTAAGCTCTTTCAGGATTAAGGAGCAAAGAAAAGTAAAGGCATTGACAAAAGGAGCTGAAAAATTGCTTAAAAGTTAATAGTTACACATTAGTTTCAAGTTATTCGTTACTTTAGTTCTTTTGTAAATAAATTAATTAAAAACATAAAAAAAAAATAATAAAAAACAAAAATACAAAAAAAAAAACCCTCTTCGTAAGCTGCTACCTTGTCGTTGGTGAAGAGGCTTAAACACAACTATACAAATTGAACAATTTGTATTATTTTGTAACAAAATGCAGTTTTCCTTTAACTTTACTACACCTACTGATTTCTTTAGCATAATGATTTGTTCTGTTTTCCTTAAATATTTTTCGAATGTACTAAAACATAAAGTACTTGCAACCAAAACACATGAAAAATTAAATGTATAGGTTTAAAAAATTATTTTTTTCAAAAATGAATTGATTGATTTTCGATGTTTCTTTTAACATATAAACTAACTTTAATTGAAACTTCTCTTGTAGGTTAAGAATACAATTTGGTAAAGATAAAACAATATTTATCATTATTCGTCGTTCCATAGAGTTTAAATCATGAATTTAATAAATGAAACAATTTCAATTTACAATTTTTTTAAACATTGAAGAACACTATATTCAAACATATAAAAAGAGTTTCAATATTCATCAGTGGCTATGTGAAGGTAAATAATCTATAACTTTATTTTTGAAAAAAGTCACTCTTTAGATATAAAAACCAAAAAAATTATTTCAAGTTAAAAAGTTTTTTTGAATGAAAATGGCACCCAAATGAATAACAGTAGTGTAGATGTGCCAATTACTGCTGTGTGAAATCGAATTCCAATAAAACTTTGAAAAAGGAGATAAATATTGTGACTTGGAAAGTTAAAAGGGACCTTACGTCAAAAAATCGATTTTTTTTACTAATAGGTGATTCTGAAAGAGAAAAGTTTACTCTTTTGAATGAACTAAACATAAAAAAATCGATTTTTTTGACGTAAGGTCCCTTTTAACTTTCCAAGTCACATATGACTGAGTTTAAAAGCATTATTGTTATCTATTGAAGTAGAAGCCACTAATTATAATATACAAAGAATTTAAATAACAAATTTATAAAAAATTCTCTGTGATACTATTACTGCGGGTATGGATCAATTACTGTGCCCCAATTACTGCGACAAGAATAACGTGTATTTGGAGGTTAGGTTGTCAGCAGTAATAGAAACACGCGCATGTTCCAATTACTGCGGTAAATTGTAATTTAATCTAGAATAATTAAATAATTAATCGTTTAAATGTATATCTTTATTGGCATTTGTATCAAAAAAAGGTTATAAATAAGTTTTTAAATTAATTTGAGTTAATTTTACAATCATAAAAAGTGCATAATAACTTTCTTCAAAAAATCGCAGTAATTGATGCATTCGCAGTAATAGGTACATCTAGCATACTTAAGTTTTCTTTTCAAAAGTGATTAAAAAATTAACAAAATTTAAACAAAAATATGAAATTTAACATATTATATATTATAACTATTGTTAGAATAATTTTTTAACATTAATTTATTTATAACCTCATATTTATGATTTTTATGATAAAAACAAATTTTTCATGACTAAAATGTAAACATTTTGTGTTTTTTAGTGATTCTGCATGGAAAATATTTCTTTGCGGTAACAAATTTATTTAATAAACAGAATTTTAATGTTTAACCTCAAATAAAAAAAAAAGCTTTACATAAAATTAATTTTTAGCAGCAGGAGAGCATTGCCTATGAATTAACGATCAGTTTAAAAAAAAAACTTTAAAATCGAATGAAAATTGAGCTGTCGAGCGACTTTTGTCCACAAAAACAGCTTTTTCGTACACTGTGCGTTGGTGCTCCATTTCTTTATATATCTTTATTTACTCTTCCATTACGGGTTCGAGGGCCACCGCTCCCTTTACATATTCTTTACAAACTTATTTTATCTTAACCAAAATTACACTTAAACTAACGTTCTCTTATCCACTACAGCTTATAACAGAAAGGAGTCGGTATGGTACCACCCTCCCCTATATACATTTTTATGTTTAACACGATTCTTTAATTTCCAATTACTTCAAAATATTCTTGACCTTTTCATTATTCCATCTTCTCTCTCTTATTCTCTAATTCTCTCATCCAATTCTCTCCTTTTCCACTTCCATCTAAAATCTCAAACACTCTCTCTCTCCTAAACTTCTTTTCCCATCCTCACCTACCATACACACTTTTAACACATTACCCAGTCCTCCTTTTCATACATGCATACTCAACATTTCCTCTCGTCCGCATCCTTCCAATATTTACACGCATTCATCCCTTCTCCCGTTTTGAATCTTAACACTCTATTCCACTTGCACTCTTTTTTCATTCTCTCTAAGTATTCAGGTGCTCCTTCGCTTTTCACCATTTTATACCACCTGTTATACTTCGACTCCTCTATTTTTCCCTACCTCTCTACTTTATCCTTCCTTTTAATTCTTCTTCTATATCCTCCCACCTTCCTACTTCGACCCTTCCTTTCCGCCCTTTTTTCCGCGCGTCTCTCCTTTCATTTTCCTATTCCGACATCGCTGTGTCCCCCTCTTGGCTCTGTCCTCAACCTCATTCAGGCACAATTGTGCAATTCTGTTTCCCTTTCCTTGTCTTAATCTCTCCTCCATCATCTATGATCTCTTTCTCTGTCTGACCATTATTCTTTCTCTTCCTAATTCTTCCCTTAGCATATACCCTGGGCAGTTCCAGCTTACTTCCATCGTCCACCTCAGGTACTTCTCATGCATTCGTTCCACACTCTTTTTCTTCTTCCATTCCCACACTTCCACTCCGTAACTCATCACTGACCACACTAGAACGTCAAACATCCACACTCTTTTTTTCCAATCATTAATAAACCTCCTTCTTCCTGTCCCATCACCTTTCCCGCTCTCTCACACCTTTTCTTTACATTTAATCTGCTACCCTCTTTGCATTCAAACCAATATCCCAGATAACAAAATTCTTTAACTTCCTCCACCATCTTTTCATTCAGTTTCCATGCCTCTTGCACCCCATCCAATCTCTTCCTGAATCCCATTATCTTCGTTTTTTCGACATTCACCCATAAATATTTTTCTCTTACACATTTCTCGCATTCACTCATCGTCAGTCTCATATCCTTCTCATCTTCCGCCAGCAACACCACATCGTCCACATATGCTAAGAAAAATATCCTCGTATTTCCCAATATCACTCCTCCTTTACCTCTTCTCCATAACTTTTCCTCTAGAACCGACATCAATAAGTTAAATAGCAAGGGACTTAGCGGACACCCTTGTAACAATCCTCTGCCGAACCAAAACTCCTCTCCCAATCTCTCTCCTATCTTTTTTCTTACCCTCGTGTCTTCATATACCTCTTTTACCCTTTCAATTAAACTTTCATCTATTCCCCTTTCTTTCAAAACTTTCCACAGCCTGCCTCTGTTTACCGACGGCAATGATGACTTAAAGTCTATGAATAATGCTACTAATTTTCCCTTTTTCATTTTTAAATTTTTTTCAATTAGATAGTATAAAACGTACACATTGTCGATTGTTCCCATTCCTTTTCTGAACTCTGCTTGATTGTGTGGAATACACCTAAGTTCTTCCACTTTTTTTCTAGTCTTTTTCTTAAAATCTCCGCATACACCTTATAACCCACCGGCATTAGTGTTTTCCCTCTATACTCTTCTATTCTCTTCTCCTTTCTTAACTAGTGACACCACTAATCCCGTCTTCCATTCTACCGGCCATCCCTCCCCCTTCTATACTTATTTATTTACTATTTTTCATATTTGTTCCCTTACTGTTTCTCTTCTATATTTTAAACTCTCGTTTTCAACTTCTTTCCCAACCTGTTGCTTTATTCCTTTTGAGCCTATCTATAGCCTCTTCTACCTCCTCTCTTCCACCTTCTCTATCTTTTTTCTACCCTCTTCTCTTACTCTATCTTTGACTCTTCCATACATTTCACTAAATAACTTTGTCCAGTCCTTCATCTCTATTTCCCTATTTATATCTTTCCTACCTTTTCGCTTCCTATTACTCTGTTTCTCTTATCCTCAAGTTCCTAGTCTGCATGCATATCAAATAACTATGCATTATCTCCTTCATTGATCTTACAAAACATTTTCTTTTTTGCAAACATACACTTTTCGAGTTTTAAATAGAAAATTATCTTTTGTGAATTTTTAGTTTGTTTTATTTTTTTATAACTCTCTAAATTTAAATTAGTTAAAAATAACTAATTGAAAGCCAAAACTAAGTCACTAATTCAAATTATTATTTTTCTACTAATCATTTACTAAAAAATAACTAATTATTATTTATATTTATTTTTAGGTTATGTCAAAATAACTAATATTTTAGAAAAATTACGATTACTAATTTAATTAGTCAAATTTTAACTACTTCTTAGTTATTTTTTTTTAATAATTAGTTATTCTTCACTAATTGCTGAAACAAAAACTCAGCCACGATTGTACTAATAACTAGCTTTCGAGCCCGCCTTCGGCGGGCACGAAATCTAGTGGCGTGCCATCAACACATGGGGATGGCACGCCAGTGGTTTTTTGAGGAGCACTAATAATTGAAACAGCGCCTCTACAGTAAGGTACTGGAAGATAAAAAAAAAACTATTAACCCAGACCTGGTGTCATTTGTTTCTGAACCTTGCTGATATTTTTAATATTTAAATAAGCTCAATAAATATTTTGTCTTGAAACTGTTAAATTTTTTTATATTGAATATATTGTATTATTTTTGTTCGCAATTTTATTTTTTATTATTGTTGTTGTTAATATCATTATTATCATTGTTAACATTATTATTTTTTTATTTTCACATTTCTTTAAACTAAATATATTGATTATTATATCTTCGAACAAGTTATTCATATAATTAAGATCAAACTTCCCTTGTAAGTTTGATTAATAATTAATTATTTAATACTGAATGTAATAGAATAATTATTTAAATTATTAATAATAATCATAAATAATAATAATTTTAAATAATAGAATAATTATTGCACTGGTTGCAAGTTTCTAGTGAAATAATATTAGAAAATTTAAAGAAGTCAAATGGTTTTGAAAATAAATGTTACAAATTTATATTTAAGTTTTTACCATTTAAAATAGCCCAAAAACCATTTAAACCACACATAGTGTTTTTTAAAATTAATAAATAAAAAGCAAAATTATACATTCATAAGGCATTTATTATATTGAATCATAATTTATTGCTGTTAATCAAATATTATAGTTTCCATTTCGAAATCAATACATTAAAAACAATTAAATATATCAAATTAATTATGTTAAAAATGTCAGTATGTTAGTACAGGGAACGATTAATAAGTAAATACCTATCCATAAAAATTTTTTATTGATATGTGTAACATTTTTAAAATAATTCTTCTAATATACAATACGATATAAACATTGCATAAATAAAACAGAAATAAAACAAGAAATATTATAGTCTATTGAATTAGAACATGTTATCTTAACAGAAATAAAGATAATAAATAAATTAATTTGGCAACTATTACAAAGAGTATAAAGACCGATGTTTCAAAAGTATCTTCGAGGCTTTTTTCAGTTATAAGGTTATACCTATACTCATGCTTGTATATGTTTCGGATCAATATTCACACAACGTAACCTCGCCTGAAAAAAATGTTTAGTTAATAATAACATCAGGAAAATTTATGACTAATTTCTTTTAAAATTTAAGTATTCAAAATGTTCTAACTGTTTATTTGTTCCTCTTGTTCGAGTGCGATATTTTACGAAATGCTCTCTTGCTCTTTGTTCAATAATACTATTACCATGTACCATTAAACTTCCATTCAGTAAACGATTCAAGTGACTACACCATTTATTAATACAGTGGGTCGTAATTAACCAACAAAATTGATTTTTCAAAAGGTCTCTATGCTCCACACATGCCACCCAATTGAAATTAATCTTTTGACTCAGAAGAGTTACTAATTTCAAACCAACATCTCTGAGGAAGCACATGACTGGTAGTTCTTGAAAACAAGTGTTTGTTCACCGAAAAAAATGAATAGGCGATTTGACTATGCTCCTAGTTACGAGAGGAGCCCACTAGGAATTTAGAGTTACTTTAACTAGGAATCCTGGTTAAGATATCCAGGATCCTAGTTAATGTGACTCTGAATTCCTAGTGGGCTCCTCTCGTAACTAGGAGCATAGTCAAATCGCCTATTCATTTTTTTCGGTGTTGCTTGGAGGTAACAACTTTCAAATAATTTCATAGAGCCATCTTGTAAATTAATTTGGTCATCTGGATTCTCAGAAACTTTAAAAAAAGCTTCTCGACAATTTTGACAATCATAACTTCGATATTTTGATAATAATTGCTTTGCGAAGACTTGAGCAAGGTGCTGCCTTATTTCAAAGCGAAAACATCCTCTTTTTCGACCACTGGCGCTAGTTAATGGAGGATGTCGTTTCTCATCATTTTCGCCTATATTAACAAAATTTTCAAACTCTTGGTTCGAGCATTCTTGAATTAAGGATTGTAAAGCAAATAATCCTTCTCCGTAATCAGGCATACAGTTGAAACCAACTGCGTGATAAGAAACTAAATTGTTTATTAGAAGAGTCTTAAAAACTCCTTCGGCTTGAATACAATTCAGTTTAACGAATCGACGGCTATGACTTCTCATGCAACCAAAAAAATTTTCAAGAGCATCTTGATTTAGAAGACCTAATTTTAAGAAAGGGAATCCTATTTCCTTTAGCCTTTTCCACAACCTCTCCAAAACCTCTAAAATATTTGGCCAGGCCTCTAAAGAAGGAGGATTTTTTGTTGGTTTGAGAGTGTCTTTTCGAACATATTTAATATTCTTTAATTTAGTTTTAGCCTCCTGCCAGAACGAAATATGCGAACTATCATCTTTCAAAACTCTTCTGAGAGGCTTGTCTGCAGTTCCTTCGCATTGGCGAAAAGGTTCCAGGAAAACAATCAGATAAGCTTAAGACACTTGGAGAGAAAACTAAATGCATATCAGGTAAAATAGTTTCGGTTGAATCATTGTCTTCAACAGTGTATAAAAAGTTGTCATTTGGTTTAAAAATTGATATCTCGTTGTCAAGAATTCTATCTGGATTCTTTTCATACAATTTTTTAGCAGAATCTTCATACTGTTCGGTAAAATCTTCAGAAGCAATATCTGCAACTGACTGTTTCGACAAACCTAACGTTGGTACGGCATTTTCTTTTAATTTTCTTCTGTGACCAAATTCTAAATACGACGATGGTAAAAAATGCTCAGGACATATCAAAAACTTCTTTTTAACATCTTCATAGGAATATTTACACAACAATTGATTTTGTACTGAATTTAACCACAGTCTACCCAGACTTTCGTTTTTGGGAAAAGAGTGAGCTCTCGCTTCATATCCAGTGGGGCAGTCGGGAACGCAGCACTTTGCTCGCATTTTCAAGGTGAAAGTAATCTAAAGAAAAAGGAAATTACAGTTTATTTTTAGACAAAATAAAAAAAAAATTCCCTCGAATTTCAGTTTCAAAATATTTAATCGAAAATAACCAAACATACAAGTGTTTCAATAAAATATCTTCTTAAATTCGTCTAGATAATGTGTAGCGAATTTTTTTAATCTAAAATTTATATTTCAAAATATTGTCAAATAAATATGTATTGAAGTTATTATTAATTATTATTAATGACAAATAATATTATTTATTGTTTAAAGTATAATTAATACGAATTGAAATTTTTAATTTTAAATAAAAAAATAAATAAAAATTTGTATTTATTAAACATGACTATTAAAAACTTCAGAATATTTTTAGACTCAGTTAATATTTATTTTGATTAAAAATAACCTGTTTGATTAGAAATTACATAGTAATTTGAAAAAAAAAATATATAACAAAGGATCGACAAAGAAATTATAATACTTACCAATTACATTGAATGTTTATTTTATTCAATTAGAACAAAAACACAATTTTCTTTTCAATAAATAAAAAGATGTTTATAAAATAATAACCATTAATTTGACAAAATTTACATATGTCATTTCCCGAGAAAATGTAAAAACATTTGAAAATCTGCGCTGGTTCATTATAAATATTAGGCCGCAGCACCTCTACCGTAAGGTACTCGAACTTCTCTTTTCAAAATTATTAGTGCTCCCAAAAAAACCGATTGCGTGCCATCCTCATGCATCAACAGTATTTTTTTACAAAAAGTATTTTCTGACAGAAAGAATTTTTTTACAGATAGTAATTTTTGACAAAAATGACTTTCTGAGAGAAAGTATTTTTCGCCAATAAGTATTTTCTGACAGCAATTATTTAAAAAAGAATTTTCTAAAAGCAACATAGTTCTCTTCAAAAATTATTAAATTCTAATATATTTTATTAGATATACTTCCCATTAGCACATACCTAAACAGCACCGGATGTTCCAGCAATATTGGTAAGGTTGAGGCAAGGCATTTTTACTTTGAATCAACCTTGCCAAGTTGTTGATCTGATAAAAATACCCATGTCATGTTGTAAAATTTTTGTTCATCAAAATAAATATTTTTCGAGAAAAACCTAAAACCAAATTAGCCTGAATCCCATTCAGCCTTAAACCATCTTACCGAAAATGCATTCAGCCTAATCCCATTTACCCTAAATTGTATTAAGCCTACATCCCCTTTAACCTAAAACGCATTTAGCAAGAAACCCATTTAACCTAAAATGCATTCAGCCTAAATCCCACTTAAACTAAAATGCATTCAGCCTAAAACCCATTTAACTTTAATCCCATTAAACCTAAAATGCATATATCCTAAATCCCATTTAACCTAAAATGCATTCACAGATTAAAACCCAATTATCCTAAAATGCATTTAGCCTAAATCCCATTTATCCCCAAAAGCATTTATCCTACATCTCATTTAACCTAAAATGGATTCAGTATAAATCCCATTTAACCTAAATCTTATTTAACCTGAATACCATTTAACCTAACTCTTATCTAAACTAATTCCTATTTAACTTCAATTGTATTCAACCCAAATCCCTTTTAACCTCATATGCATTCATCCTCAATCTCATTTACCCTAACATGGAACCATCATAAACCCCATTTAACCTAAAATGCAATCAGCCTAAATCCCATCTAAACAAAAATGCTTTTATTCTAAAACCCTTTTAACCTACAATGCATTTAGCCCAAATTCTATTTAACCTAAAATGCATTCAGCCTAAATCCCATTTCACCAAAAATGCATTCCGCCTAAATCCAATTTAACCTAAAATGCAATCAGCCTAAATTCTTTTTTACCTAAAATGCATATAGCTTAAAAAAACTTGGCCTAAATCCCATTGAACGAAATTTATAATGTAAAATTTAGGCTAAACGGGATTTAGGACAAATAGTTTTAGGCTGAATGCCTTTTTGGATTTAATGGGTCATAGTCTAAATGCATTTTAGGTTGAATGAGATTTAGGTTAAATGCGATTTAGGCTTAATGCATTTTAGTTTTAATAGAATTTAGGCTAAATGAAAATTAGGTTAAATAAGATTTATTATATTTAATGGGTTTTAGGCAGAATGCTTTTTAGGTTAAATGGGATTTTGGTTAAATAAGTTTTAGGTTTAATGGGTTTTAGACTGAATGCATTTCAGTTTAAATGGGATTTTGGTTATATGTAATTTAGGTTAAATAAGATTTATAATGTTTAATGGGTTTTAGGCAGAATGCTTTTTAGGTTAAATGGGATTTAGGTTAAATAGGATTTAAATTTAATCTATTAGCTTTTCTGGTTTTTATTTTTTTACCCCAAAAAATTCAGATTCAACATTTTTTTGCATTGTGTCATCTAAAATTATTTTTATTAATGTATTTCTTTAAATTTATTGCAAAATGTGTTGTAAGGAACATAACAGAATTAATGCAAAAAGATTAAAAGCCATCTAACACAAAGTCGGTAATATGAAAAAAATGTAGGTTTTTCAATTTTTATGATCCAGAAACCAATTTTATACTTATATATCTCAGTTATACGATAGTATTTGTCAAATTATTTTATAATATGACGAAATAACAGGTAATACTCAATTATAGAAAGTTTATCAGCAGTTCTTAAATAAATGCATAATTTAAAAATTTTCGATTTTTTGGGAAAAATCTTCTTTTCTTATCAATATTTTTTAAGTCTGTAAGTTTATAAACCTAACTTGGGTCAAGACCTAACACTCTGCCAAATTTGGTTTCAAACGGTTCAGCTGTTTCTAAGTGATGTGCGAACAAAGGTTCTGTGACATACATACATACATACATACATACATACAGACATGAAATTTTTTATGGGTATATTTGAATTCCTTGATGCTTAAAACGAAAAATTATGTATGGAATTTTCAAGTTCTAAGCAATGTACAGACAAAACTCCGATTTTATTAATATAGATTTGTTGTTTTTAACTAATTCAGATTTAGAGAGTAGGGGAATAGGTTCGGTTGTGGGCACCCCTTTTGTTTTTGACCCATAACTTGTGCCCAATAAATATGACACGGTCATTAACGTATGTACGGAAAGCTAAAGACCTTAGCTAACTTCTGGCAAAGAAACTAAATTAATTCCGTCGAATAAAAAAATTATTTTTATAAATTTAATAAAGTGGTCATTTTTTGCAAAAATAAAATTTTGGTTCAGTTGTGGGCACCCTTATAAAATTGGCTAAAAATGAGGTAAAATGAACTTAAACCACCTCAAATATGAAAAAATATAAATTTAATTATCAATTATATGATTATCCTTTTTACTCCTACTTCCATTTCAAGTTCACTTTAATTACACTTCACTTCCACTTCAATTACACTTCATTTCCATTTCACTTTCACTTCACTTTCACTTCACATCGATAAACCGACTATCTTTGTCTCTCTTTGTCTCCCTCTTTCACGCATAGAACCTAAAATGCACAACTATTGTTATTACATGAAGGGCGCTAAAGTCTCGTTATAAGAATTTTGTCCCTAGATCATTCACAGGAACCCTTGGAAACCCTTAAAATTCGTGAAACACTATTAATAGTTGTGAGAAATTGCTTATGATTTCATCCAATACTATATTTCGCGATTTATCTAAAAAAATAGTGGTGCCCACACAGTAAAAAATTTTGTGTTAAATTTAACATTTTTCACATGTCCCAAACGGTCCACTCAAAACTTATGTGTTAATTCAACACAAAAAAATATGTTGAATTTTGTATACAAATTTTAACCTCTTATTTTACGCATTATAATAATTTAAAGCGTGTATATTTTATGCAATTACTATTGTATTTTATCTTTTGCAAGTTAAAATGAATTTTCAATAAGGAATTTATGCTTTTGCAACAAAAAAATAAACATAAATTACAGAGTTACTACTAAAAAATTTGAGGTTATGTTCAAGAATCAAATGACATTTGAAGAATGTGTAAAATCAACAAACGAAAAAAGTTAAATTTTAACACAAAAAATTTAACAAGGACTGTTTTCTACACAAATACACAAAATTTTTAACTGTGCACAACCGAACTTTGCAATTAAGTTAAAACGTCATGAAAAAATTTTTGGTTGTAAACATTGTTGTGATACTCGGTATTGGGTTACAAAATATATTATATTTACTATGTAAATATGCATTGGACATACATTTTTGATTAATTCGCATTGATTTGTGCCACTTTTAAAAATATTTTAAAAAAACTTTTATTTTAATTTCAACGTTAAAAAAATTAATTTCTTTGCAGCAAAAAGCACAGGTGTCCGTTCAATTTTGTATTCTCGCAAAAAACTACGTGCGGTAATACAACACACTTGACATTTGTCACATTTGACAAATATCTGTTCTGTCAAAAGCTTCGCAGGGGTGCCCACAACCGAACCATTTCCACAACCGAACCTTTTCCCCTATATTCGTAAAAAAAAAATATTTCTAATATTAAGAGTTTTTGACTAATTTTAAGAATACATATATTAAATTAACAAAACTTTTTTCAGTGATGTAAGCGCCACGAATTTGTTCTCTCAGATAGAGTACAGGGGTTTGTATTTTTAAGAAAATTTTTTTATAGAATTTCTAATAAGAAAATAATTTTGAAATGAGATTTTTTTTGTGTATCAAAAATTATATTGTTAGTTAATAATAGAATATAAATTAAATTAGCTGAACTAATAAATAGCTTTAAACAAAAACAAAAAAATGTACTTAGTATTGTTACTTCTCCGGCAACACGTAATTAATTTGAACAAAAAAAAAAAAAATTACTGGAAGGTTACAAAATTTTTAGAAAACTAACTGGAAGTGGAAAAAATTACTAGAAGTTGAAAAAAAACAACTTTCTAAATCCGAATTAGTGATTTTCCACTAATTAAAACCGTATAAAGAATGTCTATTTTGAGCATAAATAATTCATGAAAAGTGTAACATGCATTGTCCTATAACAAATTTTAACCTAAAAGTTTTTACCGTAAATACAAATACGTAGATCTTTAAAAATATTTTAAATGTGGATAATTTTCTGAAATTTTGGGAGTCGTTCATAAATCACGTGATTCAAAGACGGGACTAGGATTTAAGAAAATTATCATGATGGTTCAAACAGGGGTCCTATCACGTAATTTTGAAAAGGAAACCGAAAACAAAAACGAAAACGCAAGTTCGATTTTCATATTTTTTTGTGAAATGTCAGTTTGCCTTTGTGATTATTATGATCATTGTTTGTATTATGAAATCGTCACTATTTTTGGGTTACTAGAATTTCAAAAGTTTAAAAAATTAACCACTTCGGCGGTATGACGCCAAAATTGGCGTCATGCATGAATTGGTCCGGAGCGGTAAAAATGATTCAAAATGGCGTCATGTCTATTTCTTGATTAATATCTCTTGTGATTTTTTATGTATGTAAACATAGTATTCTTATATTTTAGGATTCGGTGATCACGAATATTATACTAAAAATTTAATTTTTTTAGGTTTTCATTGTTTTTTAGCAAGTTAAACATTGACGATTTTCAATAATTTTCGCGAATGGCGTCATACGTTTATTCAGTTATTATCTTTCATTTTTGGTTTATTTTATTTAAAAATTTTTGTAACAAATATATCGTCTCAGGAGGTCCCAGCGGGGGTCATTTGTATGTGGGGGGGGGGGCTACTTGCACCCACGTGAAAATTCAAATCAAAAAATTTAAAACTTATTTTTGTCAACAAATATCCAGTTTTAGGATGATCCGCTGGGGATCATTTTTATGCGGGGGACTTGCACCCACGTGAAAATTAAAATAAAAAAATTGAAAAATTATTTTTGTCAACAAATGTCTCGTTTTAGGATGATGCGCTGGGGATCATTTTTATGCGGGGGGTGACTTGCACCCACGTGAAAATTAAAATCAAAAAATTAAAATGTAAGGGAGAGATTATTATAATGTGCCCTATACTAACAAAAATTGATTGTAGATAATATTAATTCAATCTAATAATCAAAAAAAGTAGGGGATCGTCTTTATATCACGTTATTTATTCAACGTGCCGGCAGAGGGCCGTATTTTGTTCTGGTTGGAATATAAGTTAATCAAGAAGAAAAACAAAACAATTGTATTTGTGAATTCTACATTAACAGTTTATTGGAATGAATAAATGCTTACACTGTAAATAACAAAACGATTACGACAATCTAAGTAGTACTTTTATAGTACTTAATAATTTTTCTCATTTAAATAAAATGTGTATTTCACT
The DNA here is from genome assembly GCA_037103525.1 of Ganaspis brasiliensis. NCBI lineage: Eukaryota > Metazoa > Arthropoda > Insecta > Hymenoptera > Figitidae > Ganaspis > Ganaspis brasiliensis. The sequence continues at coordinate 447,253 of JAZKLR010000674.1, forward strand.
GTATGAGTGTATATGTGGTGTGTTTAGTTTTGATGTACTCACCAATAAATCTAAATTCCTTTTAACGAGATTTCGCCATTCGTAACCATTTATTTATCATATACGTATATTTGTATATATCACTTTATAATGTTAATTACAAATTAGAACTTCTTCTATTTCTTTTTATTATTTCACTTATTTTTCTCAAATCTTTACTGATCCAGTATTTTTAAATGTAAACTTTTTAAATTCTTTATATTTAGTACCGATATATAAATGTGTTTAAAATTGAATGCTTTTTGCAGAATTTTTAGTTTCTTAAAGTTAAAGTTAATCATAAAAGTTTCTTTAAAAATTTGGTTTCTTTCTTTTTTTTACTTCAAGTTTTATTCATTCTGAGCGCAGCGACAGTATGGGTCCGGCCGGTACCAACTATCGAGTGTCATATTTCTAAACAAAACTGCTAAAGAATCTAAAACACATGGCTCTAGTTTTCTAATGAAAAGACCTTTTCTTTGTATTCCTTGTTACCAAGGGGCATGAAGAGGTCATCGAAGTCAGTTTTTTTTTTCGTTGACTTTCGAACAGTCAAGTTCACGCCAATTTTTTGATCCAATAATCTTTCTTAAAGAACGAATAAGAATGTACGTTGATTTGTTATCTAACGACTAAGAATCATTGTGAATCGTGATCTAAATCTATTACGTGATCAAAAATAATCTAATAAGTTTATTCAATTTTAAATTCAAAATCAGTTTCATAGGAAATTCTGGACAAGTAAATCAATCGTTTGTAAGATTTGGTTTATTATCGACCTTAATAAACTTTAAAGAAGAGTTATCAGTTTATTTGGGTCAATCTTACAAACACCTCCAGAATTTCATATCTATCTTGGAAGTTTTCTGTATTCTTTCTTAAAGTTTTACATCTATTTTAAAGTTTCTTATAATCATTTATCAAAACTTCAACTAATAGTGTACTAAATTATAAATCTTTCAAAATTATCATTGTAATCTAAAATTAAATAAAAATCTTTAATCTTAAATTTCGATATAATTGACAATAAATGTAAAAGGACTTTATAATCATTTATTAATGTGATATCATCAAAACTATTATAAGTGATTGATTTGTTATATTTTCATAATTAATAGACAATTATTATGTACTTATATTCTTTTATTAAAAATAAACTATCATGTGTTGAAGAGTCTAAAAACAAGTGATTGTGTCTTCAATTAATTTAGTGTAATTCCTAACATTTTTTGCCTTTTTATAAATTATTGCACTTTCAAATCTAATCAAAATAAACGCAACTGAGCGTTAACTTGTTTTACTCAAAAGAATTATTATTTGCACGTCCTCTAAGTGACGGCTATCTGCAAATATACAAAATAATCGACCTCCGTTTCCTCTTGAGACTCGGCCGAAAAGACCACGATTTCACCCTGTTCATTCGTTTTATTAACTCATGTTTTGGGTCATCGTAATTTTGCTGATGAACCTTTTCATCATTCTTGTGTTCACTGTGATTTTGAAATATCGACATTGATACAATTCTTGTTGTAAAATCGAGAGCACCTCACCTTGCGTTTTTGATTTGTAATATAATGTTTTGATCTTGAAAGTGTAATTCTTTTCTTTATCATGTTTGCTTCTAATTTGAATAATAAGAAGAAATAGAAGTTTGTTAATAACTTCGTCCAATCGACTTTTTCTATTATTAATAAGGGAGTTTTAGATTTATTTTGGTGTCTATGATTCGGGTTGATTCACATTTTTCACTTAGTTGACAATTTTAGCCATTCTCGCTCTCGCAATACAATTTTTACGTTTAGCAATAATATTTCAAAGAAATAATTGGAATGACCTGAAAAGGTCTTTGAATTAACAAATAAATTATTGTTTTCTTTAAATTTAATATAATCAAAGAATATTTAAAACATTATTATGAGCAAAAAGTTTAAAAAAATAAAGTCACTGATGCCGATCGTGACATAAAAACTTATTTTTAAAAACAAATATGTCGTCTCAGAATGACCCACCGGGGGTCATTTTTATATGGGTAGGGGGACTTGCACCCACGTGAAAATTAAAATAAAAAAGTTAAAAACCTATTTTGTCAGCAAATATAGCGTCCAGCATTACCTACACCCACATAGAAATGATCCCGCTGCCCCTTCCCCCGATTGACAAAAATAAGTTTTCAATTTTTTGATTTTAATTTTCAGGTGGGTGCAAGTCACCCCCCGCATAAAAATGACCCCCAGCGCATCATCCTAAAACGGGATATTTGTTGACAAAAATAAGTTTTAAATTTTTTGATTTGAATTTTCACGTGGGTGCAAGTAGCCGCCCCCCACATACAAATGACCTCCGCTGGGACCTCCTGAGACGATATATTTGTTACAAAAAATTTTAAATCAAATAAACCAAAAATGAAAGATAATAACTGAATAAACGTATGACGCCATTCGCGAAAATGATTGAAAATCGTCAATATTTAACTTGCTAAAAAACAATGAAAACCTAAAAAAATTAAATTTTTAGTATTATATTCGTGATCACCGAATCCTAAAATATAAGAATACTATGTTTACATACATAAAAAATCACAAGAGATATTAATCGAGAAATATTCATGACGCCATTTTGATCATTTTTTACAGCTCTGGGACACTTCACGCATGACGCCAATTCTGGCGTCATACCGCCGAAGTGGTTAATTTTATAATCTTTTAAAATTCTTTTAACCCCAAAATAGTGACGATTTCAAATTATAAACAATGATCATAATGATCACAAAGGCAAACTATTTCACAAAAAATTTTGAAAATCGAACTTGCGTTTTCGTTTTTGTTTTCGGTTTCGTTTTCAAAATTACGTGATAAGGGCCCAGGATATTTTAATGCCTCTTTTTATGATTAAAAATCATTTGCAAAATGAAAGGGCATAGGGGTTCAGAAATTAGCTAAAAACCTGTCACGTGACTTATAGACGACTTTTTATAGCTAAATTCGAAATTTCTTTTCTAGCTGTACTTGACTCTTGAGAAAGTAATACTTTTTAGGTTAAAATATTGAATAAAAAATTTTTTATATGTGAAGAATGAAAACAAAAATTAATAAAATTAATAAAAGCATATTCTTTTTTTTATTTATCAGTGGAAATATAAAGGAGGAGTGTTACGAACTAATTCATCATTGAAAACGTGTACAATTTTCAAACTGTAAAACTACATGGTTTAATACATATTATCATTATAATTCTTAAGTTTTTGAGACTCCGGAGGCAATTTGTACCAATATCCATAATATCTAAAAAAAAGGATTAAACTTAGAAAAGAGTAATACTTGTACCAGACCACTTACCGACCGTCAGTAATGTAGATTTCTACTTTACTGACTGTAAAAAGTTGTATTTCTGTTGGGTGTCCTATTTTACCGATCGAGTAGTTCCGGCCGCCACCGCAAGGTGACGCCACTTGTTAATTGCCCAAGAAAAGGCGGTTTCTACTGTGTATTTCCAATTTTTTCCAGTGTTTTAGTCGTTTTTATTGGGGATTTTGCATTTCCCAACCCTGTTTTCATTGGGATTTTTGAAATTTATGCGTTACCAACAGTAAAAGGGAGTTCCCCAATTGTGTGAATTTTTCAATTTCCTACTTTACCGACTTCCCAACCCTGTTTCGGTAATTCGCAGTAGGGATTTCTAAATTTTCCATTTGTGGTTTGTGTTGGGTATTTTTAAATTTTATGCTGTACCGACAGTTAAAGGGAATTCCCCCAATTGTGTGTGATCTGACTTTTAAAATTACCTACTTTACCGACCGAGTAGTTTCAGCGGACGCTTATAGATGGTGTCACTTTTTTTTCAATTTTTGCTCGTGTTTGTTAGTTTGCATTGGGGATTTTTAAAATTCCCAACCCTGGTTTAGTCGTTTCTACTGGGTATTTTAAATTTCCCCAGTGTTTTGGGGTGCTTGTATTGGGGATTTTGAATTTCCCAACCCTGTTTTTATTGGGATTTTAAATTTCCCGCGTTCTGAAAAGGGAATCACTTAAAGTGAAATTTGAATTTTCGCGCTAGCGTCGATAACCATTTACCAGCAGTCGGTAATGTATATCCTGACATAGGTTTCAACCCAGTCGGTATGTCAGAGTTCTACCTTACCCACATGTCATTTAACCTTTCCCTCTCTGGTAACTTTTAATTATGTTACAAGAATATGAATTTTCTACAGGTAAGTTCATATTTCTATTTTAAATCGCTCGCCAGTGTTCGATTTTACTTGTAAGGGGATTTCCCATTGAATTTCAATATTTGGATCTTACCGCGCTGAGTTACGAGTTCACCCGAGGATTCCCTTGAGGCTCTAGGTGGTGAGGGTAGTGGTAGGCGGGTCGATTGCGCGCGACTTTGGAGATGCGCGCGGCTTTGAAGTTGCGAGCGACTCCTAGGCCTCGCGCGGAAGGGTGGGGAGCAGAGTATAAGTCTCGGAGCGCGAGCCAAGAGCTTTATTCCTTTCTTTTCAGGTCTCCTTTTCAGGTGTTGCAGCAGAATCGGTCTAGCGCTAAGTGTAGTATTTTCATATTATTTTCAGAGCTTTGTTTACTTTCTTTCATATTATTTTCTAGGTTTTTTAGACTTCAGTGTGTATGTGTTTATTTTGATGTTTTAGAATTCAGTGTGTGTATGTGTTTATTTTGATACTTTCTATATAGATCTTTTATTACAGATTTTTTTTTTAACTTTTCAGGTATCTTTCTTAAGTTTAGATTTTTAGATGCCAAAGTGCAAGATAACGAAGAAATCGCGAGAGCGAATAAATCTCGACGAATACAATGAAATCTCTGAAGAGGCGGAAAACTTTATAAAAATTGCAGAAAAAGAGTTTACACTAACTGTATCAATGATTGGCAATGATAGACCCATCAATGCATTTAAATGGGAAAACAAATGTCAACGATATATTAATATGGGAAAATCCACAGAACCGGTCGATTTTCACTTATAAAAATAAAAATTTTTAAATTACGAGCACACCTTTCATTTATGGTTTATTTTATTTGAAAAGTATTTAAGAACAATTACCGTCTTGCGTGATCCATTTTATTTTAATGCCGTTCGAGTTAAAAGCCAAAAACGAAAATACCTATGTAATCTTTGTTCAGAAAATCTTAATGAAAAATGTGTATTTCTTTCTTTTGTTTTTTTGCATATATATTTGTAATATTTCCAAAACATTTTGAATAATAAAATATGATAAAATACAATTATTTATATACAATTAATATTTACGATTAACATAATAATTAATACATTATAATTTCATTTTAGCATTTATTTTTTTATTCTGCAAATTAAATTATCTTAACTAATAAACAGACATCATTGACATTGATTTTGATCCAAGTTTGAAAATAAAACAAATGAATGGTTATTTCATTTTTCATATTTATAAATACCTTCATTCAGTTAAATTTCTTTTAATTTTAGTTTTATTTTTAACTTTTAGACATTATAAATTGAAAATAGAATTTGGCGTTTGTATATAAAAATTATAATAATGTCTTTAAATAATCACACATGATTTCAATTCATTATATTTTAATTTGTAGTTGTGCTCCTGAAAAAAGGCAAAGTTTTGAATCGTTCATGATCAAACATAGAGTGTTAATTATTGTAATATTTTCTTTAATTCTAACCGCACACTGTTCTATTATACCTAGGTTTGTTCATCTGCTAAAAAACAACAAGTACCAATTTGAAAAATTCAAATCGATTAATCGCCGTAAAAAATATTTATAAAAATGTATAGGTATTTCATTATTTTAAAATAATGAGTAACGCTACTTTCAGCGACTACCATTTCTTTTTAATTAAGGGCACATATTTTTTTCTGCCTTCAATAGATTCTGCACTAAGTAAAGTATAATTCACCATCATTTGGAATTGTTTCAATCTATGCCGAACAAGTTATACCCATAAGAATTAAAATTGATACCTAGAATAACACGACAAATTTGGTTTTTTAAGTAACTTAACTCTATTTTATTTTTTATATAAGACGAAAAGGTTTGCATTTATTCAATTTTCTTAGTTTAATTGGTTATCAAGGATACTATAAATTGGTAGAAATTTGAAAAAGATTAATATGATACTTCTAAAATAGAAAAATCTGTGAGTAACATGAAATCGACCGGTTCTGTGGATTCGCCCATATAATTACAAGATTTTTGCGTAGGTCAGTGTATTTTTCTTCTTAAAACGCAAGATGCTTAAATCCAATTGAAAAAGTTGAGTATTTGCGTTGTCATTTTGATGCCATTATAAAGCGTGGTGCAGATATGCAAATGTCGAACGAGAGAATTTAATGGGTTGATTTTGATAAAGCATTTGATAAACGGGTTAAAACTAGCGCTATTATAATCCTTAGTCACTTGGATATTAATGAGTTCCTTGATGATGCGTTTTCTTTGATTAAATATCATATAGAAAAAGCTTTAAACAAGTATGGTTCGCTAAAAGTGTATGCAGTATTGGGTGCGAAATTTAAAAAAGATTTAGGTGATGGAAAAGTAGAGTTTAATTTAATGATTTTTATTGCTAAAACTGATGAAATTCTTGTTACAACCTTGTTGAAAGGCTGGTATAATAATAATGTTAAGCAAATTATTTTACAAAAGATTGAAGAACTTCAGGCAAAGGATTCCAATTGGAAACTTGTTTCCATTTACAGATTAGAGGTAAATATCAGCAAGTACAACCCCATGCGAGCAAGTTCTTACATTGATTTGATGTTTTCTGTTAAAAATAAACAAGCATGTATTAATGTTCAGAATATGAGGGATAATAAATGTTTCAAGTGGGCAATTTTATCTGCTTTACACCCAGTTGAAAACCACACAGATCGAGTCACAAAGTATTAACCATTTAAAGTCGAACTTGATTTTACAAGAATTGAGTTCCCTGTTGCACTTAAGGATGTTGTAAAATTTGAATCTTTAAATAATAAAATCCCCACTTGACACCACTTTCTGCGCACGCATCATGTGTCTCTGATTCGTTAAAAAGTCTCTAATCAATTCATTGTTAACACTAATGCCCCTTCTCTTTAACTGATAAATATACACATGCGTAGTACTTACATGGTGAAATGGGCTCAATCGGACAAGAATTCAAATTTAATATGAAAGTAAAAAAAAGGTTAGGGAAATCCCTGTGCCAACCAAATAGAAGAGAGGACTTTAAATAATAATTAACATGATACTTCTCTAATCAGTGAATAAAGACGGTTAATTTTAAAGTCACCAAATAGAGTCAAGTGGCTGACGATTACCTACACTGATGTGAAATTTGAAAAAAACTTTTCATAAGTGTACAAGCCTTGGAATAAATGGAAAACCACTGTTCGGTCGGTAGTGTTAAACTGTGACATATCAACTGAGTTAAAAGTCGTTTTAGGGGTCTGTATTACTGACTGATGTTAAATGGTTACCGACACTGTCCCAAAAAATCAAATTTTAATTTCAGTAAGTCTTCATTTCCAGAGACCAAAATCAGTTGGCAAATTCAAAATCCTACCAACATACTATGAACTAGGCTGTGGGTAAGGTAGAACACTGATTAAGTAATTCCCCTTTCAAAATACTGTTGGTAACGCTTGGGAATTTAAAACTCACACAATTGGGTAATCACCCTTACAAAGTTTTGTTGGTAACGTAAGAAATTCAAAACTCACTCAAATGGGTAATCCCCCTTCCAAAAAACTGTTGATAACGTAAGAAATTCAAAACTCCCCACTTCAAAATACCAAACACGATTGGGAAAATACAAAATCCCCAATAAAAGTGGCCAAAACAGGGTTGGGAAGTCGGTAAAGTAGGAATTTTTAAAAATCCACACAATTAGGGAATCCCCTTCCCTGTTGGTAACGCATAAAATTCAAAAATCCCAATAAAACCAGAGTTGGGAAAATAAAATCCCGAATACAAGCGGCCAAAACACAAGGAAATTTAAAATACCTAAAAAAAACAGGATTGTGAAATTCAAAATCCCCATTACAAGCGGACAAAACACTGGAGAAAATTAAAATACCCAGTTGAAACGACTAAACCAGGGTTGGGAATTTTAAAAATCCCCCATGCAAACTAACAAACACGAGCAAAAATTGAAAAAAAAAGTGACACCATCTATAGGCGTCCGCTGAAACTACTCGGTCGATAAACTGGAAAATTTTTAAATTCAGCTCATACGCAATTGGGAGAATTCCCTTTCACTGTCGGTACACCATAAAATTTAAAAATACCCAACACAAACCGCAAATGGGAAATTCAGAAATCCCTACTACGAATTACCGAATCAGGGTTGGGAAGTCGGTAAAGTAGGAAATTAAAAAATTCACACAATTGGGGAATTCCCTTTCACTGTTGGTAACGCATAAAATTCAAGTTGGGAAATTGAAAATCGTCATTACAAGCGGCCAAAACAATGGGGAAATTTAAAAATCCCCATAAAAACAACTAAAACACTGTAGAAATTTCAAAAATCCTAATGAAAACAGGGTTGGGAAATGCAATATCCCCAATAAAAACGACTAAACACTGACAAAAACTCAAAATACCCAGTAGAAACCGCCTTTTTCTTGGGCAAATAACAAGTGGCGCCACCTTGCGGCGGTTGCCGGAACTACTCCGTCGGTAAAACAAGACACCCGCCAGAAAAACAACTTTCCACTGTCGGTGAAGTAGAAATCTACATTACTGACGGTCGGTAAGTGGTCTCGTACCCGCCTTGCTCTACTACTCATCAACACCTACAAAAGTGGTTACAAAAACGAGGCATGAATAAGAAATATGACAAGTGATCCAAAAATAATAATCTTTTATATCTACTAAATAATCTGTGACAACTATTACAAATCGCTGAAAATAGTTATGAAAAAAACTGTGGGACCACTTACAAAAATGGGATTACAAACATGACAGTCCTAAAATGTTGATAACTGTTTCAGATATTATCGAATTGAAATTTTTTCTAGACTATTGGAAAGCTTATAAAATTTGCCATAAAATGATCCTATTTTAAAGCTTTTTTGATTAATAGAAACCGAGATTCAATGTAATAAAGGACGGTGAATTTTTTTAATTTCTGTGAATTTTTATTGTCTAAGTTTGGTGGGCTGCATTTTCTAGAATAAGTAATTGGAAAAATTTGAAATTAAGCTAAATTAAACCTTGAACTTTTAACTTCAAAATAAACCAAAGAAAATTTAAATATCTTGACTGGTTCTAAAGTATTAGCTTTAGGAATTTTAGCTTTATCAGACAATTTTAAGTCGACCCTTATTGACCATGAATTTTTACCCAAAAAGTCTTTTATTTTGTTATTTTGACAAAAAAAATTTCTATCGTTTGTAATTCATATTATAATATTATGTTCTTCATTTACTTATTTTATAACCAAGTATGATGTGTTTAACGTATGATCTTTCGATTATTGTTTCAGATAATTTATATTTTCTTAAACTTCTTCAGAAGCTTCTCGTAGTCGTTTTGTCAGTTCTTCCTTTTTCGTTTTTTACTTCGATGAGAATTTGATTTGTTTTTGTTAATTTTTGTTTTTTTTTATTAATTGGAACAAGATTGGGGGATAAGAGCATAAAAAATTTTTCTTTCGAAAAATCGCCTACAGTTAAGGACTACTCTACTGTACGTCTGCATGAAAAAGGCCCACTTGGCACTATTTTACCTATTTATATAACCATATTTTTCATTAAATTTTGAACATTTTGAGAGTTCTTGGACTCTTTAAGATGAAAAATTCACAAAGTTACCAGCATTCAAAATTAGAAGTGTCAAAACCCTTGTTTTGAGAAAAACGAGTTTAAAGTTCAAGATTGCCATTAGCTCCCATGCATTTTAGAAATTAAAAATAAGATTATTTTGTGTTTTTAATTACGATAAACTTATGATAAACGTATGATTCGAAGTGGGACATTACGTAATTTGTTTTTCAGCCATAAAAAAAAAATTCGAAAATCTAAACCTCCATTAGAAAATTGCAAATATTTTGGAAAATAAAATCGACGAACCGGGCTATTTTCATGCGGACGTACAGATATATTCAAGTATATGAATTCAAGAATTCATTAACTTCGAAAGTTTGCACCAGATTTTTAAAGTTATTACAATAACATTTCACAGCTTCTTACCTGAACTCCAGTGATACTAATTGAAACTACATTTGTTATTCTATAACCTAGATTTGTATTCTACAAACGATCTTTGTCATTACTTATTAAATTCTCAGTTCCTGCGTAATATTATATTATAATAACAATGCTGATCATTATAGGCATTCTCATTTTGTTATCTAAGTTAAAATTAGTATTAGTTTAATTTTTTCTTTTGTTAAAAAAAAATTGTACGAAAGGGATTAGAACCCGTATATATGTATATGAAATAAATAAATAAATAAGTATATACGCAAGTATATGACTTCAAGAATAAATTAACTAAAGAACATTTTTTAAGACTTTGCACCTGACTTTTGAAGTTATTACAATAAAATTTCAGTTTTTTACCTGAACTTCGGTGATACTAATTAATATCATAACCTCATGGTACAAAAATAGGTAGTTGAAACACATTGCGTAACTTCATCAACAAATCTATAACAGAAATAGGTATAATTTTTTTTTATTAGAGCCTGTTTACACCGCCAGCTAACAGAAAGGCTGGCTGGTTTTTTACGTTTAAAATAGACGTTCCTCTCTTGCGCCTGACTTTAAACTGACGGCGTAAATTAACTCATAAGACATAATATAATATATTGAACAATACAAACGTTATAACTGATTTGTGTTTTTTGGCACTGAATCTTATTTCCTGGTACGAATTTCGATCACTGTTGTTTGAATTGACGGAATCTGTTTCTACAAGATTTTTCAGCTTAAATCTATCAGAAATAAAATAAAATAATTATTTTTAAGCCCTCTATTCTCGAATACATTTTCGGAAGATAATAGTGCTATAAATAGAAAGTAAAATCTACCTTGAAATACTGTTCATCACGGAAAAAAATGAATTATAGCTGCTGCAACTAAAAAATTTGGCAGATCATTTTTTAGTGATGGTAGCTAAATAATAGCTGCGACAGCTAAAACATTTGCTAAGACAGCTGAAAGTTTGCTGTGGTAGCTAAAATTTGTAGATCCCATAGCTAAAAACAGTTATTTGATATACGGACAGCCTGTGGACAGATAAATAGGGGAAAGTGGGGCAAAACCGCTAAGCGGGGCAAAGACGTTTTTCAAAATCTTCCTCGCTTATTTCTAGACCGTTTCAACTTATGTTTAAAGTTTATCATAATTGTAACTGGAGCCATTGTTTTATAAAAAAAAATTTTGAAAATATAAAATGCTTTAGCAAATATACCAAAAAAATCGTTTTTACAAGTATGAGATGAAAATTTTATTGATCAAAACTAGTAAATTTTGAATCTAAATGTGAATTCTAAAAATTTTTAAATGTCACGTTCTAATAGAGTAATCATTTATCTACACAATCTCTGTGGAATCCAGGTTTAATTTTCAATCTAAATATATAAAATTTTAAATTAAAAAAAGGTTTGTCATTTGGGGCAAAGACGCTTGGAAAATATTTCATAAAAAACAATTGAATATTAAAAACTGCATTAGCATGTAATTTTAAATGATGCAAACTTCATGCTAATCAACTGTTAACCTGCATTTTTCCATCAAAACAAATAAGTATTTTTGTCTGTTTAATTTATTGTTATTATTATTATTATTTAATCATTAAATTATTTATTAGCGTTTACTACTAATTTGAAAAAAAAATTATAAATTTTGAATATTAAATAAGCATGATTATTTAATCATATTTTCGCATGGTTATTTAAAAACATTCTATTTTTGAAAAGTCGATAAAGTAGATTTTGAAGCAAAATAAAAAACAATTAAATTGAAAATATGAGGTTAAAAATACAAGTCGTCATTATTTTTCAATAAAATCGAATAAATCTCTTAAAAAATTTGTAAAATATTTATGTTTTATAATTATTGCACTAATAAATGTTATTTAGTATATATTTTAGACCATTTATTATATTTGGAATAATAATATTAGCAAAAACGTCTTTGCCCCAACAGTTGGGGCAAAGCCGCTAATTTGAATCTTTTTAAATACAATTAAATAATGTAATTATGATTATGATAAATGTAATAATGACTATTAAAATCTGTTACTGGTTAGTTTTAGTCGTGTCAAAAACAAAAATGACTGCAATTGAATGTATAGTTAAAAATTTGTGCATCAGTAAACTTAAACCTAGCGGTTTTGCCCCACCTTCCCCTATTTCAGCTGTTGGTAGCTAACTATTTAGCCACCACAGCAATTTTTTAGCTGTCCTTGCAAATGTGCTAGCTGTATTAGCAAATATTTAGCTGGGATGACTAAAAATTTTCAGCTAACTTTTTTTAGCTGCATTATCTAACTCATTTTTTTCCGTGCAAGTTTGTTTGATAATTCAAAAGTTCGTCGTAATTTTAATGATTTTGGCCTCTGAAGAGAGAAGATCGTCTCTAATGAAAAGAATCTCATTTCGTATAGAAAAAAGAGCAAGTAAAACGTAATTAAAGAAAAAAATATTTAATTTTTAGAAAATGCTGTCTAAATTTGTGTTAATTAAATAAGTTTGCGATCTCAGAAGGTGGACCTAATTATTACTTACTGCTATTACTGTTTCCAGTGAGGGTATTTTTCTTTTTAAATTTTAAACATTTTGCATTTTTAGTAAACAATAAAAAACAACTTTTAAATCAAAATATATATCTTTTATTTTTTAAGAAATCATACAACTATATTTAGTAAACCTAGAGGATGTTTTGCTCTCCTTTTTGAAAACATTTTTCATTTGTCATTTAGTGATTTTCAGTAGCAGTTTTTGAATCAATAATAGAAGTAATAATTCGATTAAAACTGTATTCTTTCTGAAGAGAATTTATGTGTTATTTCTTATTACGTCTAATGACTCTAAAATGATTTTAATTCTGATTTTTGATTTATTTATCTCGTACTGATAATAAGACAGTAAAATATGACATTGAAGTTTGAACGATCTTTAAAAAAGTAGAAAATCCCTTATTATAGGAAAACCTTAAATTTGAAATTTTTGAGATTACTTAAAATAAATTTTATTTCTACAAACCGAAGCAAAATTCTGCATAGATAAAGTGTATAATCTTCCAACTATAAATGAGCAGGGATTTCTGTTTTTCATCATTATCATGAGCAACAGTTTTTGTGATTCTGAAGGTATTTCATACCAATGTCCATCATATCTAATAATTAACAAATATTTTATTAGGTTGAGAATAATTTTACTTTAACATGTTTAGAACTTATTTTTAAAAGTTCAACACGTTTCGAATCCGTTAAGAACAGATTTGAAGCCATTTATAAGTAGTTCAAAACTGTTTAAAACTTTAACGTTTAATGGCTTCTGGCAAAAAAAGATTGCGTAATACTACAAATAAAAAAAAAATACAATTTAAAAAGGTTCCTTTGCAAAGAAAATTATTAAAAGTATAAAAAAGAATATCTTATGTGACTCTTAAGTATACTTTATTTACTCAGAGGAAGGAAGGGGAATGCATAAATTCATATAGAAATAGTGCAAGACGTACATGTTTTCTGATAATTTCATGCTGTGATCCATTAAATTTTGACAGGGGACAGTAAGACAAAAAAGATGAAACATTTGTCCCAAAGCAAAAACTGCATATGTATAGGCATCATTCGGTTTATTTAAATTAATCACCGTCTGAACAGAAAACAATTCTTATATCAGTTAATTTATATTTATTATTTAATTCATTACACATTCATTGTGTGATTATTATATATTATATTCTCATCGATTATAAGAATTATTTTTTACCTGAACTCCAGTAATACTCATCATCAACATATTAATTCCCAAAATAAAAAAATATGCAGTTGAAAAATAGTCAGAGATATCATTGACAAATCTTAAAACATGGTGTTAAAAAATTTCAAAATTTGCTTTAATCTACCCTGATTAACCCTCTGCCTAAGCTAATTTCTCCTTAATCTAGCGCCTCACTATGTGTTTCCTATAGTCCCCACCAGGCGTCCAAATAGACGATTTTAGACGATAATGGTCATTTGAATAAGCAGAGGGTTAAAATTTCGGACAAATTTTGGATTCCAAAAATTGTCCGAAAAAGTCCGGAACACTGTCCGATATTTGTCATTCTAAATTAATCCGGTTTTGTCCGAAAACAGTCCGAATTTCATCCGAAAATTTTCCGAAAAAGTCCACAACAATTTCAGACAAATTTCGCACTTGTTTTGGACAAAACCGGATCAATTAGTCCGCAAGTAGTCCGAAATTTTAAGCAGGGTAATTATAATATATTAAGTATTTTGAAAAACTATAATTAACTTATACAAACAATATTATCGATTTGTGTTTTTCTACACAAAATTTAACTTCCTGCTGTATTTTCCTCGTGGACATTCTATTACCCTCTTTTACGAGATTCATCAACTTAAATCTGTAAAAAATTGTAAATTATTATAGGTGTTTTAATAACAGTGAAAAGAAACCACTGACACTTATAATTGTATTTGTAAAATAAAATCAAAGATTGTGCAATTTTTTTTTTATATTTCAATTATTAATAACAAGTAATACTGTCAGGTTTTTAATTTAAATATAATTGTTGGGTATTTACAATTCAATCAAAATTGTTGGGTATCTATTTATAGTTTAATTAAAATTGACAGATTAAAAAACTTCTTTTCACCTTAAAATTGCTAACTCCCCGCAAGCGTGGTAAAGAAGTACAATGAAAATTGAGTCCACGCTCACTATAACTGTCATTAATAAAGTTTTTGAGACGCAAGTGTGTAACGCTATCCAATAGTAATTATCCTCCATGTCTAATGTCAGGTAATCTACGGCAAAAATCTGTCTTTTTGTTCGTGACTGATTTAGCGGCATAATTATATCCAAAAGTGGAGTCATAAGTGGCACAGCATAAAAATTTATCGTATTGATATATATCAGAGCTGAGGAAGATTTCAAAAACCAAAAAAAAAAGTTTAATCGATCAATAATTTAATAATAACAATTAGCAAAATAATTGTTATTAAGCAAGTATTAAAAAAGTGCGCAGTAAATGTTACATTTACCCGAATAAACAAAAACAAATTTTCTTCCTTGACGTGCATAATCTCTTAATATCTGCAATTCCGGACCTGATGTCCAATCAGACCAATCTCTCTTTATTTTGGAGAAAATTAACATCATCTAGTATTGAAAAAAAGTTGATTTTTTTACTATTGTAATAAAAAAAAATTTCTATAAAATTTCCTGAGTTGGTTATAGATTTTAAGTTAATTTGTCCACTTGTATAGAAAAATATTATTTAAATATTAATTTTGTAAATATTTATTTACCCTAATGCATTATACGACGATTTTTATAAAAATATATCTTTATGAGAAATTTATTAAAGACCGATATTACTCAATAAATAAATTTTGTTCATTAGGAAAAAACTTTCACCGATCATTTAATTTACTTAAATAACGTGATGCAGTTTGTATTTTATGTCTCTAGTTAGATGCAAAAACTCTACTTGATTGCGTTTTACGCCAGATGCTTATTTCCAATACAATATTTCATAATTTAATTACTTACTTTTTCTTTCTTGAAAACGGAAGCTATAAAACATATGATGCTCACGAGATTAAAAAATAAAGGTGAAATGCAATCAATTACACTATCTATATTGCCCCAAACTTTTACCAATCCTGCAATCTTAATATACGATTTATATGTGTCATTCTACGTCAGAGGAGGACCCCCACTGTCCAAAAATTGTTTTAACCTAAAAAGGTTTATTGTAGCTGAAAATTTAGCCTATGAAGTCTACTTTCAGTGGCAAAGTGACACCTTTCAACATTCAAAATGGCGGCTCCAATATGTCCGCCAAAAAAACAACGAAAAACAGTAGCAAAAAATAAATAATGTAAACTGCCCTTAAAACTTACCCCTTACTAAAAAATTCAAAAATAATTTTGAAAAAATTATTAATTTTCACAAGACAATTGCTGGACTTATTTTTCAAAAGTTATTAATAAAAAATTTTTAAAATAACAAAATACCCCTATGCTAGAGCTCAGCCTATTTATCCTGAAAGTTGTTAAAACTATTTTTGGTCAGAGGGTTTCTCTGACGTAGAACGTCTTTTATATAATTAAACAATTCCTAATTATTATTATCCCTAGTCAATCACCGAATTTTTAATTTTCCAAATTATTGATAAATCAGAAAAAAACTATTTTTCATATTTCCAATTATTAAAATTTTCCAATATTTTAATATATATTGAACATTACCTCTACAATTAGCAAACTAATACCATTAATTATAACACTGGCTGTAAATAAAGAACTCTTAAATTTCGTTTGATAAGGCCATTGTCCAATTGCAGATAAAAGATAGTCATTTATTTTATAGTAATGTCTATCCATCTTCTAAGTCCATATAAAACTGATCGACTATGGCTTTTATTTCCAATACATCATCTTTTCAAAATTAATTATTCTTCAACAGTATCAATGTATTTACATGAAACGATATAAGTAAAACTATTCCTTGGAAATTTAGTATTAAGAAACCCTTTCACTGGACAGAAAATTGCCTACAATTACCAAGGTTGAAATTTCCTTGAACACACACAATAATTTATACATATATATGTATCCTTTTTCACGAAATTAAACAAAGCTTCATGTGAAAAACGTTTATTCGCACTTATCTTATGATGAAGAGGGATTTACACTGTTAAGGAATAATTTATTACCGAAGGATAGTGAATTGAAGGAACAACCTCAGTCGCTCACTTTTCTGTGAACTTCCAACACGGACAGACCTTCCTGCCTTAATCACATTATTTTTAAATAAGAAAGTATAATTTTTATTCTAATAATTTTCAATTTGATCGCCAAAATTTTAAAAACATTGTATACTTAAATTTTAGTATATATTTTCGGTGTTTCCTTCTTTAGAAAAAATGGATTATTTGCTTTACAAGTTTGAAAAATAAAGTTAAAAATTGGATTTTAAATACTATCAGATACTTAAGCTATCGTCTCGCAGAATTGAGTTTCAGGCTATTAAATTTTACGAGGAAGTAAAAAGTGGAAATGAGCTCTTGCAAATAAGCAAATAAGCGGAGTGATCTTCTACCAAATGATCTTCGAAAATGAGCAAAGCTCCGTTAGTTTTCTCCTTCCGTTAAATCACTCGACCTTTTCCTGATTCTGGAGTAACGAGGAAAAAAAAATCTGCCATGGAGAACGTATAGTCCGAACTTGAACCGTTGGTGCTCCATTTCTTTATGTTGAGAATAAATGCAGTCGTGACTATCTTACTAGTTTCTTATACGCATTTTTCCTGCAAGTAACACACACACACACACACACACAGAATCATCATTCCAGATGTTTAAACTGCAACCTAAACATTTTATTGTCGTTATTAAAACAACCATTACTCTGTATTTCTTATCCTCAAGTTCCTAGTCTGAATGCATATCAAATAACTATACACTATCTCCTTCATTGATCTTACAAAACATATTCTTTTTTGCAAACATACATTTTCCGAGTTTTAAATAGAAAATTATCTTTCGAGAATTTTTATTTTGTTTTATTTTTTATTATATTTGAAAAAAAAAAAAGATTTCTAATGTTAAGAGTTTTTGACTAATTTTAAGGATATGTTAAATTAACAAAAATTTTTTTTCAGTGACTTAAGCGCCACGAATTTGTTCTTCCAGGTAGTATCTGAATTATTAATAAATAGCTTTAAACAAAAACAAAAAATGTACTCAGTATTGTTACTTTTCCGGCAAAACGTAATTAATTTAAACGAAGAAAAATTACTGAAAAGTTACAAAATTTTTAGAAAACTAACTGGAAGTGGAAAAAATGACTATAGATGTTAAAAAAAAACCACCTACTTTCTAAATCCGAATTAGTGGTTTTCCACTAATGAATTAGCCAAAAAGCGGTTACTATTGAATATTCAAAAATTTACTAATTTTAAGTAAGAATCTTTTAATTTTTTATACAGAAAACTACTAATTTAAAAGAGAAATATTAACTTATTGAATAGTGAAATTTCTTTTTTCAATCAGTAGATATTTCACTTTCAAATTAGTAGTTTTCTACTTTCAATTAGTAGTTTTCTACTATAAAAAATAGTACATTTTTACTATTTAATAGTAACCGACTTTTCGCTAATTTATTAGTAGAAAATCATTAACCCATTTAGTTCCAAAATTCAATTTTTTTTGTCCACATTTACACTCTTCATTTTACGTGTTTTTTAAGGAGGTTCTTTCCATTGACATAACCTCCAACTAAAAAATGACTGTTTTTATCAAATAAAACAATTAATAATAGTATTTATTAGTATTATATTTATTATATAATAATATTATTTTAATAGTTTTGTAACCATAACTTAACTATTCCCCTGTAAAAGTTCGATTTAAATTAAAAAAATTAGAAAATTTAGGATTTTAATTTAAATTTTATAGATTTATCGTATATAACTAAACAGTTTTGTAACAATAACTGAACAGTTTTGTAACCATTACTAAACACAGTTTTGAAACTATTATAATAAACACAGTTTTGTAACAATAACTAAGCAGTTTTGTAAAAACAACTGAACAGTTTTGTAACAATAAATGAACAGTTTTGTAACCATCACTAAACCCAGTTTTGTAACAATAATTAAAAAGTTTTGTAATCATGATTAAACACAGATTTGTGACAATAACTAAACAATTTTTTAACCATTATTAAACACAGGTTTTTAACAATAACTAAACTGTTTTGTATCCATAACTTAACTGTTCCCCTGTAGGATGTCTAGTTAATTAAATTATTATTAATAATTTACAATTATCTGTTTTGTTTATATAGGTACTTGTTTTGTTTTTTTTTGTTTTGTAACAATAACTTAACTATTCCTCTGTAGGATGTCAATTTAATTATATTATTATTAATAATTTGCAATTATTAATATTACGAAATCATCGCTTTGAGTCTCCTCTTTCAGGATCTGTAATAAAATTAAACTTTTGACTATACGAAAAAAAGTTACGATTGTTTAACCAACAAAAGAGCGTGATTTTTGCATGTTTGTTTTTGTTCAAAATAAATTTTTGAATCGAAACCACTTTAGGAAAAATTTGAAAGCGGTAGCTTTGCAATCTTTAAGATTTTCCAAAAATAGATTTAATCGACTTTTTTTCATCTAAAATTCATTTTTAAGCAAATGTCCCCATGTGTGTGTGTGTGTGTATGTGTATGTGTAGTTACTTTTTTGTTGACAGAATATCTCGAGAACGTTTTGACGGATACCAATAAAATTTGATAGGCTTATTAAGCTCATAAATATCTCAATTTGGACACATAAATTTTTAGAAATTTCCAATCAAATTTTTCTCAGCATAGTTTTCTAACGAAAATATCTTTTTTCCGAAAAATTATTTTCATACTGGAAATGCAACTTTCTAAATAAAAAAAACCATATTCCTCGTTTTAAAACGAATCGATTGATCTATATATTAAATATATTTATTTTCCCGGAATTAAGTAGAATTATTAGCTATTTTTTATTTTTAACAAAATTGAAATATTTTGCTTTCACATAGAGGAAGCTTTGTGATCGTTAAGATTTTCGATTTTCCAAAAATAGTCTAAATCGACTCATTTTCATCTAAAAAGCGTAAATTTTCATTCCTAAGCAAATGTCCAGATGTATGTGTGTGTGTGTGTGTGTGTGTGTGTGTGTGTGTGTGTGTGTGTGTGTGTGTGTGTGTACGTGTGTGTGTATAGCGTTTTTTGTCGCCAGGATATCTCGAGAACGCTTCAACGGATTTCAATAAAATTTGGATGACTTTTTAAGCTCGTGAATATCTAAATTTGGACACAGGGATTTTTGAAAATACCCAATCAAATTTTGTTGAGCACCTTTTTTCATCGAAAAAAATCGTTTTTTGCCAACATTTTTTTCCAAGCTAAGAATACAACTTAATGAATAAAAAAATCATATTCATTATCTCAAAACGAATCGATTGACCTATATAACTTTTATAATTGATAAAAAATTCGTAAATTAATTGATGTTTTTTCATTTTTTTGCACTTAAAATTCCTTTTTTTAAAGAATTTCTCGAATTAAATTTTATATTATTAATATATTGCTTTTTCTATAAGAAAGCAAATTTGTTTGCTAACTTTGAAATGAAATATCCACGAAATCGACATAATTTTCACCTAGTAAAATAATGATAATAATAATAATAATATTACTAATAATATTAACCCTCAACTGCTAGACTATCGGGATTTAACGTAACTGCTAGATTGGGTCTACGGGACCCGAGCGATTTTCAAACGCTGATTGCTCAGAGCCTAATGAACATATCGGGACGTCTTCTTTTTAAAACTTATTGCCAGAACCTGTAGAAAAAGAATATCTAGCTTAAATTAATGTGTCTTTAATTTTTTTTTAAATATTTCAAGAAATGTAAAGATACTTTTTTAAAAAGTCGTTTTTTTCAAATAGCTATAGTAACCCCAAAAATAGACATAAATAAAATTTCTAAGTGAATTTTTAAAGCTTTAAACATGTACCTTAAGTCTGTTTAAGACATTTTTTGATTGGCTGAAAAAAACATATTTTTTGGGAGAAATGAAAATCATTAAATTGGTTCATTAAGTGAAGTCACCTGAGAAATTTCAACCCATCGAAATATATGTTACTTATCGGTGCTTTTTTTTCTGGGACTATTTTGGATGTAAAAGAATGCCATATTATCAAAATTAAAAAATAGTATATTATGCATCAAGGGAGGGAAGGCCGTGTTTTTTTGTCAAGCACAAATGTTCGAAGAACGAGTGTAGCACGAGCGTAGCGAGTGTGAAAGGAGTTCGGAGAACATTGTGCGAGACAAAAAATCGGCCTCCCAAAGTGCATATGCTATTTTCTATCACATATGTACGAAAATCTCGTGTTTCGTACGCGTTAGCGGGTCAGCACTCGCAGTTTTCAGGTTAGTGACGTTAGAGATAAAAAAACTTCCGAACAGTGGAAAAAACTCTTATCTCTAACGTCACTGACCTAAAAACTGTGAGTTCTGCCCCGCTTAAGGCGAACGAAAACACGAGGTTTTCGTGCATGTGTGGTAGAAAAAAATGTTTTGAAAAAAAAAATTAAAAAAAAATTTCTTTCTGTTGAATTTTTTTTTTTTTTTTGTAAAAATCTATCTCCTCCTACAATTTTTCATATTTTTTTAATGCCAATTTTTTTATATGCCTTTTTTAAGATTTCAAACAGAATTTCGTATGGGTTTCAACATTTTTTAATTTGTTCAACAAAAAAAAATTTTTTTAATTTTTTTTTTTTAAATTTTTTATTCAAAAAAATTTTTTTTTAATCTTGATAATGTCATTCTTTTACATCCAAAATAATCCCAGAAAAAAAATTTGCAGCGATAAGTAACATATTTCGATGGGTTGAAATTTTTTCTTTATTGCTTGCCAATTTATTTATTTATGTGTATGTGTATTTATGTATACGTACATATGTGTGGGTAAATGTGTATGCGTGCATAAAGTTTTTTGTAGAGGATTTTCCATAAAATTTAAATTGGTTATTAAAATCATAAATATCTAAATTTGAACTTAGGGATTTTTGAAATTAACTAACCAAATTGTTTTAGTATGTTTTTAATCAAAATAATTCATGTTTTTTTAATTTTTGTTTTTATTAACTTAAAATATTTAAAATATTATTAAATTATTGCTTCCTCTATGAGGAAGCAAATTGTTTTGCTTCCTTGGAAGCGAAGTGTCCATGAAATGGACAGAATTCACACCTAGTTTATTTATTTCTCTATTTGTCACTGTTTGCTATAATATACTTTTGGAAAAAATATTCAAAAATGAAACACAAATCGATTGATCTACATAAAGTTATGTATTTTTCAGGCCCGGATTAACCAAATATGGGGCCATAGGCAGACGCTGGTGGGGGCCCATGCAAGGAATGGATTTTTCCGAAAACTCAATGTCGAAAAAGCAGTTTCAAAATTTGACGCTTTTTTAATAAGCTGGCTTTTTGAATTTCTAAAAACTTTAAATTATTTTATACAAAATAGTTTTCAGATTTTCAAATGTCTAAAAGAATTTTTGAAAGTACTTTTTGTGGAAAATATTTTAGCTGGTGGGGGCCCTTTTTGGTGGGGGCCCCTAGGCAGTTGCCTAGATTGCCTTCATATAAATTCGGCCCTGGTATTTTTCGAAATGCACGTGAAGTTGACCCCCCCCCCCCCACTTACAAAATTTCAAATGAAAATTTAGAGTTCTGAGTTCTTTTAGATAAGTTCCAGAGTTCTGGATACTTTTTAGAAATAGTTCTGGCGATTAAAAGCATTAAAAATCGATTTTTCAAAATAGGGGGCTAACTTCACGCTCCTCCCACTTTGTGAAAAATTAATTGTTTTTAAAGTTCTTAGTAGATTAACAATAATTCTAGAATTCATGATATTTTTTAGCAATAGTTCTGTCCATTTTCAGTAAACAAAAATTTCAAAAAATTTCGAACCCCCCACTTATTTTAAAAAATGTTTTTTATGATAAAATACGATAAACAAGAAAGAGTTCTGGAGTTCTTTATACATTATACATCAAAAACAATATAAATTCAAAAAAGTTACAATATTTTTTAAAAATTGAAAACGTAAAAAAAATGTTTATTACTTTAACTTTTCTGATCAGAGTTATGCTGCCCCCCCCCCCCATAATAGTTCTACAAAAACCCGTAATACCAAATTTTTCTATATTCAAAATCCAAAAACTTATTATCATTCAAAGTGACCTACAAATTTTTCATTTTCAAAAATTTAGAATTTCAAGAGTTGAGTTAAAAAAAATTTGGTATTAGTGTTTTTTGTAGAACTATTCTGGGGCGAAACAGAACTCTAATCAGAACTCTTGGAAATGTAAAATTTTGCAAAATGAATCATTTTTGGGTCAGTTTGAATGTTAATAAGTTTTTGGATCTTGAGTTTAGAAAAATTTGGTATTACGGTTTTTGTAGAACTATTCTGGGGGGAAGAAAAAATATTGTAACTTTTTTAGATTTAATGTTATTAATGTATAATGTGTAAAGAACTCCAGAAATCTTTCTCGTTTGTCGTATTTTATCATAGAAAACATTTTTTAAAATAAGTGGGGGGTTGGCAATTTTTTTGGAATTTTTTTTACCAAAAATGGATAGAACTATTGCTAAAAAGTATCAGGAACACTAGAACTATTGTTAATCTACTCAGAACTCTAAAAAACTGATTTTTTAAAAAGTTGTGGGTGGGGGAGCGTGAAGTTAGCCCCCCATTTTGAAAAATCGATTTTTGAGGCATTTAGTCGCCAGAACTATTTCTAATAAGTATCAGAAACTCTACAACTTATCTAAAAAAAAACTCAGAACTCTAAAAAAAGTCGAAATTTTGTGAGTGGGGGGGGGGTCAACTTCTCGAGCATTTTTCCGAAATCCAAATTTTTATCTCAAACAATTAAAAACCGATAATAAATGAACTCTTATCCAAGAAATTGTTATCTTAGTATAAGAATATTATTAGGAAAATTATTTAGAAACTTTCCATAAATGTTATTCTCAATATCAGAAAATCGTTTTTTTCTTGTGGTACCCTCGGTGGTACCTATTATCGTAGGTAATAATAATATTATGAATATTATTATTATTATTATTGAGTAAACCATTGAATTATTCAAACAGAAAGTTTAAAATGCTAAGTACTGAAATAGGCGTATTATAATATACGTTTATACACAGTTACACACATTCCGTTATTGGTATTGATTTAATTTATTTTTTTTCTTTGACTCGAAAACGAGTTTCATGTTGGACATTAATTTGATTTATTCAACATAATTCAATCTGAAATCAGTTCTTAAATTGAAAAAAATCTGTTTTGATAGGTACTATACACCGCCCAAAGAAAGAAGGAGGGTCAACGAGCATTTGCATTTTTAGTAGAAGAACCGGAAACCTCGGTTGAATAGGGTCGGAGGGCGTGATGGATTCTATTGCATAAGAAGAATGCCTTTAGATTCGGTTTGGCTCGGTGGGTGTGCCAAGACACATTTGCTTCAGTGCCTTTTGAGTGCCTTATTCTCAACCTTCGAAAGGTGACACACAAAATTTATTAACCCCAACATTTTTATTTCACTATTTTTCACTTTAATTTGATTTACAGACATTTTTTACAGGTTGCTTTCTATTAAGAAAGTAATTTGGATAAATTAAGACTTTATGTGATTTATTATTTGATGTATGTGTATTTATTTAGTAATTTATATTTTTAATGATTATTGACGAATCTGTCAGCTTTTGAATGATATAAACATTTTTTCAATCTGATTAACTTCGTTTAGTGAAATTATATTAGAAAAGTGCAATAAAAGAAGAATATATTTTGGATTTTTTTTATTTTTATGATTTATGTTATTAAACTTTATTATTAAAAATTATGTCACGTCTCAACTTCAAGATTGAAAAATTTTCGTTTTGTAATTTTTGAATTTAAAAAATGGCATTTTTCGATAAAAAAGTTAATTTTTCAACTTTAGTTTTAAAAAATTTTCAAAGAAAATTGCAATTTAACTATAGTATTAAATTTTGTCCTTTTTCAACTTCAAATTAAAAAATTGTTATTTTTTAACTATAATATTTACAAACTTGTACTTTTTAAACTTCAACATCCAAAAAATGACTTTCTCGTTTCAATATACAACTGTTATTTTTCAACTTCAGTATTACACAAATTGTCATTTGTCAATTTTATTATTAGAAAATTTTTAATTTATTAACTACAGTATTAAAAATGGTTATTTCTAAACTTCAATATTAAAAAATTTAATCTTTACAACGTCATATAGTGATGTTTGTATTGACCCTTGATGTAAAAATTATGTTTTTGAGGATTGTATAGGCTTTAGGGTCCAAACAATGTGTAAAAATCGGACTTTATCAGAAAAACATTTCTTCAGGATAATAAAAAAACCTTTAGAACTGATGAAGACCGCCATTGCGGCTGAAACGTCTCCTTTTAACAAAATCTATTTTTAAGTTTTAATCATTATAAACATTGGAATTTAAAAAATTTGTTACTTCTCAACTCTATTATTAAAACAATTATAATATTTCAACTTTAATATTTTAAATCAAAATTTTGCAACTTCATCATTAAAAAATTGTCATTTTTAACTTTATTATTAACCAATTTGTCATTTCTCAATGTTTCACAATTGGTAATTTTCAACTTTAATATTAAACAATTCATGATTCCTTATTTTCATTATTAAAAATTTATAAGTTTTCAATTTTAATAATGAAAAACTCTATTTTTCAATTTTATTATTCAACATTTTTTATTTTTTAACTTGAAAATAACCATTTTTCATTTTTAATACTAATCAAAATCGTTATTTGTCAACTCTATTAATATTAAAAATATTGTCCTTTCTAATCTTGATATTAAAAACTTTGTTTTTCTTCAACTTTTAATGTTAAACTGTAATTAATTCCCCAACTTGAATATTAAACAATTTTTCATTATCTAACATTATTATCATCATTATTATTATTCATATTATTTTTTTTACCTAATTTAAAATAGTTTAATATTTAAAATAATGACTTTTTTAACGTCGTCAGTAAAAAATGTCATTTTTCAACACTTTAATAGTAAAAAATTGACATTTTTAACTTCAATAATTAAACTTATCATTTATTAACAATTTTCTTCAAAAATAAAAATGTCATTCTTTAACTTTAATATTAAACAAAAATTTTTCATCTTTTATATTGGAATTTGTCATTTTTTAACTTCCATATTAAAAAAAAAACCCCGATTAACAAATTTCAAACAAATCTGATCAATTTTAAAAATATTATCTGCCATTTTGAATTTCTAAATTTTGACATCAGATTTCTAATCAGCGACCCCAAAAACCCCCGAGTAACATTTTTTCAAACAAATCCGATCAATTTTCAAAATATTATCCGCCATTTTGAATTTTTGAAATCTGGCTTCAGATTCGTGATAAAAATGTTGCAAAACATTTAGACACTGAGTGCCATAAAAATAAAATTTAAAGCGTACACTGAGTGTTAATATGTGAGGAAAAAAATTGTCTTCAGTCGACATTTTAAATCCGCCATTTAAAAAAATGTATTAGTTAATGCATAAAATTTAAAATGGAGGATATTGTTATAAAAAAGTAAAAAATTGATATCTGTTGGACCAATCTTTAAGTTTTATATTAAAATTAATGTAATTTGGTACATGGTGATTTTTCAGGTCGCAGATTACAAATCCGTTAATATTTTTTCAAAATTCAAAATGGCGGATCCAATTTGAGGAAGGAAAATGCAAAATTTTTGTTGACAACATTTATTATTGAGGTCGCTGATTACGAATCTGAAGTCAGACTTACAAAATTCAAAATGGCGGATTTAATATGGCGGACGAATTTTTGAAAAAATGACCAGATTTACTTGAAACTCGTTACTTGAAGGTTTTTGAGGTCGCTGATTACAAATCTGATTTCAGATTCCTAATCAGCGAACCTAAAAATCCTTAGATACCTAGTTTTTTGAAATTCAAAAATGTTTTCGTGATTTTATACACAGGACCATCACTTTGCAAAAAAAAATTAGAATTTAATCGCCATTTTGAAATTAAATTTTGTAAATGAAAAAATCGTGCTTTTTATTAAAAAAACAGACTGTAATTTGTTCATTTATAAACATACATTATTTTTTATTGCAAAACTTGAAAGAGCGATTTTAAGACCATAAGAAATAACTATTGCAAAATTTTTCTCTTTACCTTTTATCAACAAAAAATAATATCAAACTTCTTGAAAAAATATTGTACATCCCTTCCGTAAAAAACTTCTATCGTAAATAAAATTAACATTACCATTTAATTAAGTTTGGTCCACTGGTAGATAATGGTTTTATAATAAAGCAGTTAAATTTTTGAGACCTCAAGGTACTTTTGAAAGCACATGTAAATACATAAATATATATGTATGTCAAACTAATACTCAATTCCCATAAGACTCAATGTAAAATGTTAAAAACAAAACTTTTTTCACAAGTGCCTTGAGGTCTCAAAAATTTAACTGCATCATTATAAAACAATTATCTACCAGTGGACAAAATTTGATTAAAATGGTAATGTTAATTCTATTTACGATAGAACCTCCTGCTCCTTAATGGGTTAATAAGTAATTCGAGATATCTTTTATATCTCCAAGAATAAAATTGAAAAAATTATGAATACAAACTTTAATCGTGTAAATTTTACACTGTGCAGAAAAAAAAATTCTATCCTTTTTTTTTATTGAAAACTTATAAAGGTTTTCAAGATACACGCCCATAAAAAAAATTAACTTTTTTTAATACCGAAAAACAGCTATTGTTTAACAAACACTACAAATCCCCATATACCTTCAGTTAAGAAATATTCAACAGTCTCACTTACACATTCTAATCTAACAAAAGACTCAACATCTCAAATCTGCAATTCATTGACTCTGAATAAAATATCCTGTTTTCAAATACGCTAAAAATTCTTCCGCGTAATAAACCTTTATGACTGTGGCAACAAGCTGTATTATTCTTCGTGGAATGATCATCTCTTTTCGCTTTTATAGTGTCTGCTCATTTGTGTTTCAGTTTCTTCTTGCTTCTAGTGCTCATCTTTATATGTATAGCAGATACCCGAGACGAGCAAGACTCACGACTATATATTTATAATATATGCGGCAGTTACTTTTGCCAGCTTTTGCCAGAGGGAAGGGCTTCTCGCATCATTGGCTCTCGTGCACCTTCTTCAGAGTCCGATAAACGTGCTGACTCGCAAACTGACTTGGTCTTCGGGCAGCAAGACTTCTTGTAATATCGGGCACGTGAAACATATATATATATATACATATTGCTGCTAAGTTTAGCGTAGCATAATGATAACACGCTCGAATAATAAGAGGAAACAGGGTTGGATACGCACGCATGGCTTCGGGTTTGGGGTCCGACCAACCTAGTGCACGTTCTGGCTTTGACTCCGGTTCAGTTCCACTACGTGACTCCTGCATTGTTGTTCGTTCTAGATCCCGACTCGTGGCTCTTGGAACCACGTCAATTTTCCAAAAGTTCAAACTGATTGCCACCACTGGGCGAATTTCAACAACAACCTTATTTCTTCATCAATTTAGAAAGCGTTAGAAATTTCGTGTTGTTTTTTAATCCAACAAGACAGAAAATCTAAGGAGTAGAAATTAGAGAATCTTGGTTTGAATTTTCGGCTACTTGCCCGCTTGGATTTGAAAAGTGCGATGGCGCCACTTGAGTTGGGACCATTTTTGAATCGCCCTTTGAGCTCGAGGGCCACTTGTCGAGCGCCTCTTACCAAGTGACAGTCGATGGAACTCGGCTTTTTTTTTTAAAGGACTACGCTAATTATAAACGCGCCGCTCTGACTTTCAGTGAAACAATAGCTTTCCGGTTTTGCTTTTTGGAAAGCGAGGAAAAAGTGTTTAGTGATGCTGTGTTTGTGACGACTGACAATTACTGAAAGTGAACTTTTTGGTTTAGGGACATATCTATTTTTTTATTTTTTAATCAGCAATTGAAGAACATGAATAGGAAAATCAATTTGAATTAATTTAGAAACAATGTTCGAAAAGTTAAAATAAAAATGTAAATTTGTTTTTTTTTTAAGGATTAATGTATGTGAAATTTGTGTATGTTGTTATTTAACATACGGCAAAAAATCGCGTGTGAGACTAGTTAAAATGAGAATTGATTGTTAATTGTTGACATAATAGTGGACGAGATGATAAATCTGTGTGTTTGGATTATTTTGGGAATTTTTTTGACGAATATTTTGGGTGTAAATGGAGAACAGAGATTTGTTGAGACACCGGCTTTGTACCAGGAGGTTTCAACTGGGGAAGATGTGCAACTTAGGTGTAAAGTTCAAGATAAAAGGGGACAGTGTATTTGGCAAAAGGATAGAAAACCAGTTGGAATGCATCCTGAGAAATATGAGTGGGTTGGAGGACGAGACAGTGATTGTAGTTTGCTGATAAGAAGAGCGTCTCTTGACTTTGATGATGGATTTTGGGAATGTCAAGTTACACCCGGGGATTTTACTCGACAGGATGCTCTTACTTCTCTTCCTGCTCGACTTCTTGTTCGAGGTATAAAACAAATATTTTAATAGTCTTTGACAAACAGTCTATGGAAATTTGAGAATCAGGGATTTATTGTTTGGAGACTAAATATAGTCGATGGAGTTTGAAAACTAAAATTAGAAACCTATAGGGTTATAATTTTGTTTCTTTGGATGTTTTGAAGATTCTATTAAGATAGATTATAAACATGTGGGGGTTTAAAAATTATACGGTGGATAAATAGGTATACACAGGAATGTGTTTAATTTAGTTTGAAGAATGTTAAATGATATCTCAGAATAAAGAATATGGATCAATCGAAAAGTTTATAGACCTTAGATTTTATTCATTTAAAAAATTATCACTTTTTAACTGCATTTGTTAATGTCTTTTTTTAATAAAATATTCTAAAAATTGTGATATCTTGTTTTCAACATTTCAAATTAAGAAAATGGCAACTTTTTAGCTTTAACATTAAAAATATATATTTTTCAACTTTAATATTAAAATATATGATTACTTCAATAAATGTCATTTTTAAACTCATTATTTTTTAATTTTTATTTTTCAAGCTGTCATGAAATTTGCAATTTTGACATTGTTCTATTTTCAGCATCTAAATGTCTCCATTTTTCAACTTCAAGTTACACTATAAAAATATTTTACAACTTTAATAATAAAAATACTGACATTTTTAAATATCATTTTTCAACTAAAAAATTTAGATATTGGCATTTTTTAACTATAATTTTTATAAATGGAAATTCATCAACTTTACCATTTAAATACGATCATTTCTCAACTTTAGAATTCAAAATTCTCATCTCCCAACTTATAGTCTATTAAAAGATTTATACCATTTTAACATACAGATTTGATATTTATTAACTTCAGGAAAAAAATGTCATGCCTCAACTTCAAAACTTTAGTATTTAAAAACTTTTGATTTTTTAGCTTCAACACTTAAAATATGCCTTTTTCAAACAACAATAATAAAAATGGGCAGATTTCAAAATTAATATTAAATAATTGTCATTTATTAACTTTGGTATTAGACAGATTATCAACACCAATATTAAAAAAATTGCCATTTTTTACTGGGGGATTACAAAATTTGTCATTCTTCAATGTGTATGCCTAGAAATAATAATGATTTTTAAAATTAATATTTACAATATTAAAATATTTTTCAACCTAACTATTGAAAATTGTCATTTTTAAGATAAAAAACATGCCTTTTTCGAACTTCAATATTGCAAATGGGGAGTTTTCAACATGAATATTAAATAATTGTAATTTTTTAACTTCAACATTACACAATTTCTCAATATCAATATTAAAAAATTACGTTTTTTTACTGGGGCATTACAAAATTTGTCATTTTTCAATGTGAACGTCTAAAACTAATTATGATTTTAATATTTTAAATATTAAAATACTTTTCAACCTAATTATTGAAAATTTTCATTTTTCAACTTTAAGATAAAATTTTTTTTTTCGAACTTCAATATTGAAAATGGGCAGTTTTCAACACCAATATTAAATAAGTATCATTTTTTAACTTAACTGTATTACAAACTTCGTCATTCCTCAACTTCAATAACTTAAAATAATAATTTTTTTATCTTTAATATTTTAATATTAATGTATTTTTTATTCTGAGTATTGAAAATTATCATTTTTCAACTTAAAAATGAAAAATTATCATTTTTCAACTTAAAATTGAAAAAATATGCCTTTTTCAACTTCGATATTGTTTTTTTTTTCTCAACTTCGGTATTACACAATTTGTTTTTCTTCAACTCTTCATTATTGCAAATTCATTCTATCTTCATTATATCTCAATTTTAATATCAAAAACATTTTTCAACTTTATTATTTACAAATTAATATTGAAAAAGAAATTTTTTATCTCAACTTGTTAGTTTTCAACTTCAGTGTTGTAAAGTGTTAATTTCAAAGCTTAATATTTATTTATTTATTAATATTGAAATATTATTATTTTTCAATTTTAATATATTCAATAATATCCCTTTTATCAACCTCAATATTAAAAAGTCGTTCTGCTTCACCTGCAATGTTAAATTTATGTAATTTTCAACTTCATTATGAAAAAATTCGTCGTTTTTCAACCTTAATATAAAAAAACTATATTTTTTCAAAGTCAATTTAAAAAAATTTTAATTTTGTAACTTCAATGTTAAAAAATTTGCTATCTTTCCAATTTAATATTGATTTAGGTAATTTTCAACTTCAATATTTAAAAATATTGTTGTTTCTCAACTTTATTATTTAAAACATTGACAAATTTTATTTTTCGACTTTTTATGAAAAGTTGTCATTTTTCAACTTCAATATAAAAAAATGTAATTCTTTAACTTCAATATCGAAAAAATGTTATCTTTCAACTTTCTTGTATAAAAAATTGACACTTTCTAGGATTCAAAGATGAAAAATTTATTTTGAAAACAATTAATTTTCGTGTTTAATATTCATCAAGTAGATGACAATAATTGACTAGATAAACTGCCTTGATATGATCAAATTTTTAATTTGATTTAAATTATTCAACCGACTAATTATAAATGACTATAGCCTGGGTGAATTTTTGTTTTATATTTTGAAAGAGTCTATTTTTCGAGTCAGAAGTGATCAGTATTAGTAAAGTTTCCATATTGCTTATTCAGACTTGAAGTACAGCTGTTCTGCTTCCACTCGAATTGACAGCAGACATCGTGAGAACCATATGTTAAAGTAACAAAATGTTATTTCTACAGAGTTATTATAGTTTTAAATTTCAATTACTCTTTTGTTGATCTTACAATTACTTCTATTATTCTATGGTTTTTCATAAATTTCCACTCAATACTAAAAAGTATATTTTTTAAAAAAACTTTTTTATCAAGTTTTATGCAATTAATTATCCTATAATTTTCTTTCATTTAACTATTGAATCATTATTTTTCATATTATATTTTCATTCAGCTGTACTTCAATTTTCTTCTTACTGAATTTTCGTTTTGTGTTTACTCTATAAATCTACATTAGTCGAATTGTGACTAATATAAATTAGTAATTTATGGGATTTAACTAAATTTTTTCACTTCGATATATTTAATATTCATTTTGTAATATTTAAAAATCGATATTGATGTTTGAACAATTTTCTAAATAATCTATTAATACAATTAATTAATTAGAAACAAAAGCTAATTAGAATAATAATTAATTCGAAAAGTAATAATTCACAGAGTGTAAACAGTAATTTAAATATTAAATCACACGTTTAAATTAATCTAAAAACAGTAATTTGCAAAATACATATGCAAATTAATTAGAAAAATAGCAATTTACAGAGTGTAAATTCAGTTATAAATCTGAATTTGATACATAAAGATTTTATTGCGTAAAATCCACACAAAATTAAATAAGTAGGTGAATGAGATTCCGAGAAGTTAAGATCTTGTGAAGATTATTACAAGATTGTATAATTGAGCAGCTCCTTTGTTTGAAACACTACAGAAAGCAAATTACGATTCATAAATTTCTGATATATTAACTTTCTTGATTTCCTTACATTAAACACTTTTTTTACGTTTACTGAGTACGAAATTTTTAGACTAGATTAATTAAAAATATAAGTTGTCTTATTATAAAATCAAATTTTATAATTATAATATAAATGTAGTTTTATATAAATAAGAAAATAATTTAAGATTTATATCCGTTTTATTATATTTTAAATATATTATTATTTATAACTTAATAATAAACTTGAAACTCTCTTAATAAATTTTTGAAAATATTAGAATGATTCAATAAAGAAATGAGAGATAATGAAGAGATTATAGTAATTAATATGATTTAAATCATCTCTACCAAAAAACGTGTTAGATTCTAAGTTCTTTTACATATAAAAAAAAGTTTAATTTTCCCCAAGTTGAATTATCCAGGAATTGAAAAAACTAGAATAGTTCCTTTTTCATTTATCAAATCATTCAACTTTAAAGTTTGTGCCGATAATCACATTACATTAAAATGCACTTAAAAAAGACATAAGTAACTGCTAGAACTTTCATAAACTCATTTTCAATCTATTGAGCGGAAGAGCGAAGATGTTCCGTTCCACTTTCGGAAAATTACAACATGATATGTTGAAGGGGGATAAACATTCAAAATCATCGTGATGTAAATTGTTTTGCGCAACGCTACAATTTGGAGGAAAAAGTATTTCCTTTTGATACCCGTATAGTTTTTCTGAAAAATAGACCTTTAATTATATACTTAAAACATCTGTTTTCTTATAAAGCACCTTCATTTTCTATTTTATATTAAATCACCTTCTCACAGTTTAATATTAAAATGCCTTCAATTAAAGTTTCTTAATCTAATATTAAGTAGGAATTCACATTTTTATCATCCCGATAAATCAAGACTTTTAAATTTTCGTCTTTTCTGGTTTTTTAGTGGGAATAATGTTGTGTCAATTTAATGTTTAAGTAATTAAATAAGAGATAAATTATAAAATTAAATGGAAAGTTAAACTGATAAAATAAAATTAAAAAAATATATTTTTCCTCAATTACAATGTTTAAAAAACTAAATGAGAGAATGGAATAAATGAATAGGAATTAATGTTATAAATTGAATTAAAAAAAAACTGTTGACCTTCTTTCAATTACGTAATTTTCTAATGACGTGATTTTGAATTCAGTGAGTCCCAGGAAACCACGTTTGGAATACGGTGGAGGGCTTTTGAGTACAGCCCTAACTTTGAGGGAAGGCCAGGAAACTACGATTTCCTGCGTTTCCAGATACGGAAATCCGCCAGCCCTCATAAAGTGGTAAGTGTATTGTAATTTTTTTTCGAATTGCATGTGGTCTCCGATTTACATTTAAAAAAATTATAAATTTTAATCAGCAACCTTTGGGGTCCGATTAGAAAGATATACCCGTTATTTTAATAAAATTTGATTCTCTACATTTCTTTGAATTTAATTATTTAAATTAGTTTTGAATTTATTTTCGTCTAATTATTAATTTCATTATTTATTTATATATTGTTTAGTAATTTTACTTAGGTGTTTATTTGTACTATTTACATTTTATATTTGTTTCAAAATTATTTAGAACTGTTTGAAACTAGTTGAGAATTGGTTAGAACTCATTCAAGACTGTTTAAAACTACTTGGAACTGTTTAGAATTTATATAGCTATAGTAATTATAGTTTATAACTATAACTCCATCTTGGTTGGTTAACATAAACTTAATTCTCCTTTCCTCACAAAATTCATCATGAAATAAATACAACTCCTTGATAACATCCTTTCCACAAAAGCGCCATTTCCAAGATACAACTCTTTCTACCATCTGAACCAAAAATCAAAACTTGTTTAAGGTAGTATTATAGTTTATAACTATAACTCCATCTCGGCTGGTTAACATAAATTTAATTTTCCTTTCATCACAAAATTCATCATGAAATAAATACAACTCCTTGATAACATCCTTTCCACAAAAGCGCCATTTCCAAAATACAACTCTTTCTACCATCTGAACCAAAAATCAAAACTTGTTTAAGGTAGTATTATAGTTCATAACTATAACTCCATCTCGACTGGTTAACATAAACTTAATTTTCCTTTCATCACAAAATTCATCATGAAATAAATACAACTCTTTGATAACATCCTTTCCACAAAAGTGCCATTTCCAAGCTACAATTCTTTCTACCATCTGAAACAAAAATCAAAACGCAAATAAAACAAAAATTAACAATAAAATAAAATAAAATTTCTGTCCGTTTGTAGTAACAAACAAATACAGTGGACTCCACTTATAACGAACTTCAAGGGACTGTTGAAATTTGCTCGTTATAGCCGAAGTTCGCTATAAGTGAAGTTGAATTTGAGGTTAGAAGTTTGCATAAATACATATTATTTTATTTATTTAATCATAGATTGGTCTAATTCTCAACATGTTGTTTAACACTTCATTTAGAAAACTATTGTTAATTGTATTTTTCTTCTTAACCCTTAAGCCAAAAAATACAACTAGCAATAATTATTCTTTAATTTTATAAATTTCAACAAAAGCATTTATCGCATAAATCAGGAAAATGCAAACTGACATTTCAAAAAGAATTTGTCTTGTACCGCAAGCTGTATTTTTCAAAAGGGATTATTCCTTATACCTTAAAATATAATTTAGTAGAAAAATACTTTTAAAAAAAATTTTTTTTGGAGAGAATTACCTGTGATTCTAAAAAAAAAGTTTATAGTATATTCGATGCATTGAATCCGTGCATTATGTTCCTACTGAGAAAGTCCCGGTTTA
The DNA here is from genome assembly GCA_037103525.1 of Ganaspis brasiliensis. NCBI lineage: Eukaryota > Metazoa > Arthropoda > Insecta > Hymenoptera > Figitidae > Ganaspis > Ganaspis brasiliensis. The sequence continues at coordinate 482,982 of JAZKLR010000674.1, forward strand.
TATTAAAATATAACGTGACGCGGAAGTGATCGAAATTCCTTTCCTGTTAGCCGCTACAATTTAAATATCAAGCTTGATTTAATTAGACGTGCATTATGTCCGATTCTATTCAAATTGGTGTAAAAAGAAAAATTTTCCTATAAAAGAACTTATTTACAAAGTTATATTATTGTAGATATTTATTTATAATTATACTGTAACTCGTAACTAGAAGCGAATTTAGTTTCTGACTTTTTTATAAAACTATTTTTTATATATTATTTTTAGTACATTTGCAAATGAAATGAATTAATAATAGTTATATGATTCAAATAAAAAAAAAAAAACATTTAGAGTAAAAAATGGTAGAAATAATTTTCAGAATTGTAATGTATTAAATGCTTTTGAACAAAGTCCATAGTCTCAAATTATAAACTACAAATCTGCAATTTATCTTTATATTTTTTTCCCGCGGTTAGATATAATCGACAGAGTATAACTTACACATATTATTTTATAACTTTGCATTTCCTGAATGAATCTTTATAATTTTCAAACAATTGCGACGAGTGTTTCATTTCCCGTAACCATAAGAAGAGCAAGTTCCGGAACGTCGTCTTTGCACAGGAAAGGGTTGTCCATGTCTTTTTAACTTCACGGTCTGGCAATTTGGGCCGCGCCTTATCTAAACTCCACTAATAGTGGGTGCGTACCCCCAGAGCGTTTTTTTTTACTCGCGTTCCCTCATCCTTCACTCTCATAAGGCTCAGTGGGATACTCAGGGGGATTCAGATTTAGAACTTAAATGACTATGTTTTTTGTTTTACGAGTTTGCTGTGGCTGCATTCCTATACTGAATCACTCGATCATAAAAAAATATATTGTTTCAAAAACATTCTTGAAATTTTCACGAAAAATTCTTCCCTAATGCGTCAACATTTTCGGAAAGTGCATTTTACCAGGATCTATATTTTCTATATTGGAATTTAGAGTTAGATTGGAATTGCTGATTACGATCTGAATTCAAATTTGGATGGTTTAAATATCTCGATGAGAAAGAAAGATTACGGTCTGAATAGAAGAATCCGTTCGATTTGAATAAAATATAAATATATTACTTTATTTTATTAGTGTTTATTATAATTTGCTGTGTTAATGTTTCTGGATAAAATTTATTTTAGGTATATTGGTGCGGATGAAGTTGAGGCGTTAAGAGAACAAACTAATGCGACAGAAGTTGACAGTCCGAAGACTTGGGTGGCCTACAGTCTTTTGAAAATTCGAGGACAACGAGAAAATCACGGACTTCCAATCAGATGCCTCACAATACATCCATCAAATACATCTCCCTCATATGCAGAATCAAGATTAGATGTTCATTGTAAGTTTTACTTTCTTTTCAATTTTTATCCTCTCATTCAGTATTCTCTAGAATTTTTTTTTCTCGAGATTATAAACTCACAGTCAATTAAGATCATTCGAAGACAAGAAGGATTCAATCTTGAAGTATTACTACTTATTATTTCTATTGTTCAAATAATTTGATCTTATTTGGAATCTCAGATCTGACTTTATTAATGAAAGTATAATTTTATATCAGGCTTCATCATAGATTCCTCGAACCATCTATGCAAAATGTCATATCTCCCGCGTCTCGAAAATTTTGGCTCTATTTTTTTATAATTTCTATTTGCTCTTGTTTATTCGGGACACTTTCTTAAGCCAATAAATATTTTTCCTTTCAAAAGAATACCGGAAGATAAACAATTTTTAAAACTTCTAGAACATTCTGCAATGGATTTTTACTAATTTATTTTATTTATTGAAGAATATTTAATTAATTTAATTTCGAAATATTCTTTCTTTTTTTAATTGACATCATTTGACTATATTGATTTATATTTTAAAACAAACCAGTTTAAAAAATGATCTAGTTTTTGACGACTCAAATGATTAAAAAAAAAAAAATACTATTTTGCTCAGATACGCCAGAAGTAAGGATAGAAACTAGTCCGCGAATGTTGACCACAGCTTTGGAGGACTCAGCGAGTTTTATAAGTCTCAAATGCATCAGTGACTCTAACCCAGTGGCTTCAATTAAATGGTTTAAAGATTCCGCTTCGATAACTACAACAAATGGAGCTACGATGACCCTTTCGGCCAACAGGACTTATCAAAATAATACTTTATCTGCGTCAGAATTAAGATTTGAACCCGTAATGAAAGGTGACGCTGGACAATATTCCTGCAAAGCTACAAATATCATTGGCGAAAGTGCCCCAGCCAGTTACCGAATGGATGTTCAATGTAAGTAAAATAATAATAAATATCTAAACAAAAATATTGGTTTTTTATACGTTTTAGGTAAACTTAATATTTTCATGGTTTCAAAAGAAATGTTATAGTTTATGAGATAAAAAGTTGTAAATGACGAAAGTTTAGTGTTTCTTAATTTTCATTTTGGGGGAATCTATGTCAAGAAAACATGTTTTTTGGAGTCGTCCCTCCAAATCGGCTCTAATTTGACAGGTGGTTTTCACATTGAAAAATAGAGGATCAACCGGCATTTTAAAGCCCTATCTTTTAAGGAAATCTTGTAGTCATTAATTTAGTGGAAACTTTTCCGAGTAGATGCCACCTGTAAATTTTGGACCAAATCGGAGGACCCTCATCAATATTCTGTGTATCTTTGACGTGGAATCCCCCTGTTAGCCAGTTTCAAAATAAAATAACTGTTTTTTGATAGAAAACAAATGTTTATCAATTTATCAGTGAAGATTTCATCAGTACTTCCGCAGGGTGCCCACCATCTTATTGTCAAATTACCAGAAAATTTAAGGATTTTTGAGCAATTTTGTAATTTGCAATTTTTCTAGATTTATTTTATCATGGTTAATAAATTTTAAATATAACCGAATTTGAAAGATATGTATTATTGAGGAACGCGATTTTGAAAAAGCTAAAATGGGTCATTTTTTTTTAAATATGCGACTTTTTCTTAAACTAATAAATTATTCAATATAAGACGAGAATAAATTGATTTTTGAGTTGAAGTTATTCTCATCTTCAACAACAGTTAAAAAAAAAAGAAAGGAAACACATTTAAGAAAATAAAAACTGTTTAAAAATTGAAAAAACCAGAAAAATGTTTAATACAAAACTTTAAAAAATTGTGAATAAATGAAGAAAGTTTTAGAATTATTTAATATTTATGAAGGAATGTAAAAATAAGAAAAATGGGGTAAATCGAGGGGAGAATTTAGTGAAAACTGGAAAAATATAAAAATAAAATAAGAAAACAAATGGAAGAAATTGTTAAAAACAAAAAAATTAAGGCAATTATTCAAAGCATGAGGAAATTAAAAAAATGAAAACAACTTTTTAAGAACGAAAAAACAGAATAATTTTATATAATTTTTAAAAAATCCTGAATAAAAATCAAGAAAATATACAATAGTGTAAGGGAAAATTGTAAATAAAAAAAGGGTTGAAACATTCGAAAAGGCAAAGAAAAGTGTCAAAATATTGGAAACCTAAAACAAAGTTCAAAAAATAAAAAATCTTTTAAAATATCAAAAATTATAATAAAATACAATAAAGTACCAAAATTTTATGTATGTATAACTCAAAAATAGGAATCTAATAAAATCTACCAACAATTAAAAAAAAGTATAAACCGATAAGTAAAATTACAACAAATTTTTTTAAAAATAAAAAGTGTGTCTAGACTTTTTCTTAAAATAGTTAGGTAGTTACTCTTTTTTTTTTTTTTTTTTTTTTAATCGATTTTTTGAACTTTTTTTTATTTGACGCATTTTCTCTCGATTTTCCTTCACATTGGAGAAATTTTTGAATTATCATGATAACGTAAAATTTCGCCTTCATCGACATTAAATTTTTCAAAAAAACCGGGTTTATTTCGAAATTTAATATAGCGGTCTAACGGTCTCTAAAAATAAGAATTTTTTGGAATTGTTTATTATTCAACGTGAAACTAACTTTTAGTTGGTTTTTAGGGTCGCTTATTACAAATTTAGTGTTAAAAAATAATATTTCAAAATTTTTGATTCAAGATGTCGGACTTAAAATTTTTGAATTTTTTATTAATCTAACTGAAATTTAATTTTGTAATAACTAATATAATCGATCTCATAAATCCTCTTAAATTAAGATTCACTTCGTTTAATTAAAAACTCAAAAAAAAATTTAATTTTCAAATGCCATTTTTGAGGTCGCCATATTATATTTTGAAATAAAATTCGAATTTTCTAAAATTTCAGTATCCACGGACACGACACTTTGATGAATCTAGTCGCTAATTTTTTAAATTTGTTGAAATCTCTAATTATTTAAAATTTTTAATACAATTTTCGAATCTAATAAAAAAATAATTAACAAAAAATGAAATTTACACATATGGAAATTACTTATGTATTTATAAAATAATAATTAATGATTAAATTAGCTGTTCAGTGGTCTGATTACAAATCTGAAGTCAGATTTCAAAAATTCAAAATGGCGGATCCAAAATGTCGGACCAAAAAATGAAGAAACCATTGTATATTTATATCAATAAAACATGGTATTTAAAGGTTTTTGGGGTTGCTGATTACGAAACTGTTATTAGATTTTAAAAATTTAAAATGGTGGACTCAATATGGCTGATCTAAAAATTAAAAATTTATTTTATTTTAATATAACATGATATTTAAGAGTTTTCAAGGTCGCTGATTACGAATATGAAGTCAGATTTCAAAAATTCAAAATGGTGGATCCAATATGGCGGACCAAAAATGAAGAAATCATTGTATATCAATAAAACATGGTATTTAAAGGTTTTTGGGGTTGCTGATTACGAATCTGTTAGATTTTAAAAATTCAAAATAGTGGACTGAATATGGCTCACCTAAAAATTAAAAAATTAGTTTATTTTAATATAATATGGTATTTAAAACATATTGACTTCTCCATTTTTAATTTTTTTAAATCTAACAACAGATTTACAATTAACAACAGAATTAGCGACATTGAAAACCCCTCGGAAACCCCTTAAAAACAAAGTTTTACGAAATTAGACTAATTTTTTTTTCAGGTCCGACATATTGGATATGACAGTTTGAATTTTTAAATTTTAACAACAGATTCGTAATCAGCTATCTTCAAAACTCTTAAATACGATATTTTATTAATATACAAAGATTTCTTCATTTCTTTGGCCGCCATATTGAATCTGCCATTTTGAATTTTATAAATCTGACTTCAGAACTTCAGATTTGTAATTAACAACGTCAAAAACGGCTTATAATAAATAGTGATGTAAAATAGCATCAAAGTGTCAATGAGAAAATAGTTTTGTCCATCTAGAATCGGATTTTATGGCCCTCTTTAAACATCAAAATATCGAAAAGTGTCAAAGTGTTAATGTTTATGGAAACTTTAAGTTTTAATAAACATTTACTCATGAAGAACTTGTTAAAAGTTTTTTAAATTTTGTAATAAGGTAAATGCACCAGTATCCGGCACCTTAGGTTTTAGTAATCGGCAGGTGTTTGATCTTAATTTTTAATATTTTTATTCAGTTATAAACACATTTTAAAATCATTTTAGATTAAAACGATCTCTGACTCTAACTTTAGCTTGATCATTATAATATTAAAAAAAATTGCTTCAATGTGAAAAAAACCATGTAAAAAAAATCCATAACTTTTCACCTAAAAAAAAATTAAATGTTTTCTCGTCTTTTTTAAATTCCTTGCTTTTTCCTAATTGGGGGACCCTCGAAAGGTCCCGTTTATATTCTATATAATAGCTCAACTTTTTCTAAATCTTGGATGAATTTTTCCCTTGAAAAACTTGACGTCAATTTTCAGACGCGCCGAAGCTGAAAACAAGCAAAAAGACGCTTAATGGGAGCATTCCAGATGTGACGGAAGTTACGTCTGTGGGCGCAACGATAGATCCCTTCGAATGTGCGGAATACGATGCCAATCCTCCGGCTCAATACAGATGGGAACACATGCGAGGAGGCAATCCGGAAATGATTGAAAATCCGACCCAAGACAAACAGGGAGGCAGAAAATTGAGGCTGGAAAATGTCATGTGGTCGGACGAGGGCGAGTACAGATGTTTCGCATACAATTTCATCAACGGAGTCAGAAGGGAAATACGAAGCGAGGAACGTTTTGTGCTTAATGTGATGGGTCCACCAGAAATACAAACCAGACGCTCCTCTGGAGATAATGGAGTATATGAGTCAATAGGATGGGCCGGGGAACCGGTACATCGATTAAAGTCAAGGTTTTGCTCAAGGCCACCGCCTCGATCAGTTACTTGGCAATGGGGCAGTTCTTATATTCGAGCAGGTATGCCCTTTTTTGTTTTTTTAGGAGCTAATTGCTTTCAGACTGATTTCATACAATTATTCGTTTCGTAATTTGTTTTAGAATGTCCATTCCCTTTTACAGTCGGACACAAACTTTTTTTTAGCTGTTTTGGTACCACTGGCAAATGTCTAAATCTAGAGATTCTAAAGCAAAGAAAAAAATAATCCCTATAGAATTATAACAATTTAAACTGGATGATTTTGTGTTTGGGAGGTTAAATAACTGGTTTAAAAGTGTTTTGTTGAAAAGGAGAGTCTTTCACAAATCTCATTTTGAAAGAATGTACAGTTTATTTAAATATATCGATAGATCGATTAGAGCTTAAATCCTGCTATTTTTATTTTCGCACATTAATGCGCGCCCAAGCGCACGACAAACTTTGTATTGTTGTTGGACAATTAAAACTATAAATTTTTGCAAATTCAAATAATGAAAGTTACGAAATTAAAAAATATATGTGAAAAATGACGAAAATAATTGACAGTTGAAAAATTCGAAAAATGGCTTCATAATTACAAAATTGAAAATAATAGTTTAAAAAATAAAACAATAAATATTAAATTCAAACGAAATAGTTATAGGAAAAATTATAGGAATAACTGATGGAAATAATTGCAAATTGAACAACTGGATTAAAAAACGAAAAAAATAATTGAAATTGAAGAAAATGATAAAAAATTGAGAAAATAAATTGAAAAATTAAGAAATAAATAATAGAATAATTATAAAATTTTAAAATAATAATTGAAAATGAAAAAATTGTAGGAAATAATTGAAAATTGCGGAAAATAACTATTAATTGAAGAAAATATGTGAAAAATGATGAAAATAATTGTTAATTGAAAACAAAATTCGAAAAATGGTAATTTTAAAAAATTTGTAATATTAAAAAAAATAATTAAAAATTGAACAGTAAAATTTAAATTTGAAGAAAATAACTGAGAATTGAAGAGAATAGTTCTAGAATTGAATAATTGAATTGAAAATTTAAAACATATAATATGAGTGGAGAAAATAATATATTGCAAAAATCCGAGAATTATTGAATATTGAGGAATTAATTGAAAATTGATATAAATAGGGTAACGGCACCAGTGAAAGAACATTTAAGGAAATTCGTACTTTTATAATTAATTATTCTTTAATACGTGTATTGAAAAATGTCTCGCAAATAGTTTTTAAATAATTTTATTAGTGTAGAATGCGATGAATAAATTTAAATTACATAAATATAGAATATAATTGAAAAATTTAATTAATAAATAAAACATATCGATTTCACCAGTAAAGGAACAAGATCACCAATGAAAGAATTTTGAAGATCCAGTGATAGAACAAACTCATTTTATATTAAATTAATGCATAAAAATACACTATATGAAAGAAAAAAATGTCTCTAATGTTATAAAATAAATTTTAAAACTTACTTTTAGTAACATTTTCTGGATTAACTGCCTATTAAGAACATTTTTTAATGTATTATTTCTTCTAACCAACTTTTTTGTTTACGTTTTTGACATTTGTTATGTTAGAGATTATATCTTTTGATAACCACTTCAGATTGTTCATTTGCATGCAAATGAATGAAATTCTTTCACTGGATAGTGATCAAATTCGTAACCAGTAAAGGAATTTGTATTTCTTAATAATATTTTATAAATAATTTAATGTTTTTGTAAAGAAAATACTTAAGTCATATTAATTTAAGTTAATTAAAAAAAAGAGACATTAATTAAAACAATTTATATTGAAGAAATATAAAAATGTTGGCGACGTGTTCAGAGCTATGTTCTTTTAGTAAGATGCATACGTAACCTACTAAAAGTTTAAAAATTATTTTTGAACATAAATTGCATGTTATATTTGATCGATGCCCTTTATGCAAGATTTGGAGATAATTAGGAACCTAAAAATATATTATTAGCCATAATAAAAACGTTGATTTGCTCATTATTGTGGAAAATGTTCACTTTGTTCTTTTACTGGTGTCTGTTCTTTCACTGGTGCCACTACCCTAATTGAAAATAAGAGAAAATATTTGAGAATTAAAAACAATAATTAATAATTTTAAGAAATAAATTAAAAATTAAAGAATTAAATGGAAATTTCAAGAAAATTCTTTCTAGATACCCCTTTGTATTCACAATTAATTCACAATTAAAAGAAAAATTACAATATGACGAAAATAACGGAGAATAATAAATGTCAATTGAATAATACACAACCAAACAAAATAATTTAAAAAATCATAGAATAATTATAAAATTATAAGATAATAATTGAAAATTGAAAAAAATGTAGAAAATAACTGAAAATTGCGGAAAATAATTAATAATTGTCGAAAATCATTGAAAAATGACGAGAATAATTTGAAAATTGAAGAAAATATGTGAAAAATGACAAAAATAATTGTCGGTTAATAACAAAATTCAAAGAATGACTAGATTAATAGACAACTAAAAAAAAATTTTTAAATCCAACAGGAAATATTAAATTAAAAAAAATAATTGCAAATTGAAAAAATAAGAATATTATAGGAACAACTGGATTGAAAAACGAAAAAAATTATTAAAATTGAAAAAAAATGATTGTTAAAAATAATTCCACATTTAACAACTGGATTGAAAAACGAAAAAAAGAATTGAAATTGAAAAAAAATAATTGATAATTGAAGTAAGCAATTAAAAATTGAAGAATGGAATTGAAAGTTAAAGAATAAACTTAAAAATTGAAGAATGGAATTAAAATTACAAGAAAATTGAACAATTGTATTTAAAATTAATGTTAATAATAAAAAAAAGCGGTAATTTTTTAATATTAAAGAAAATAATAGGAAATTGAAAAGTGGAATTGAAATTTAAAAGCAATTTTTATGAGTGAAAAAATTAATTGAAAAAATACGAGAATTATTGAATATTGTGGATTTAATTGAAAATCGATAAAAATAATTGAAAATTAAAGAAAATATTTGAGAATTAAAGAATATAATTAAAAATTTAAGAAATAAATAGGAAATTAAAAAATTAAATGGAAATTTCAATAAAATAATTGACAATTAAAAGAAAAATAACAATATGACGAAAATAAATAAATATTGAGGAAAATAATTAACTATTAAAAAAAATGATTAACAATTTAAAAAAATTCGAAAAATGGTACAAATAATCTGCATTAGAACAAAAAATGTTTAAAATTAATGGATAATCATAAAATTGAAGGAGGATAATAAGTTGTCAATTGAAAACTGATGAAAATTATAAAAATTGTAGGAAATAAAAAATGATATAATTGAAGAATTGTATTGAAATTTCAAGACAATTATTGATAATTGAGAAAATGCTAGAATTATTGAATATTGAATAAAAAGATTGAAAATAAAAATTCGATATCTGTCGAGAATAATCGACAACAGAACAAAATAATTAAACAAAATTGAAGAATAATTATAAAAATTAAAAAGAATAATAGTAATAATAATAATAATAATTTATAGAAAAAATTATAGCTTCATTTATTAATGAAATTAAGATTATTTGAACTGATATTTATAAATTTGAATTTTAATAAATTTATTTAAATGCATTTTTTAAAAAGTATCTGATCTAAAACAAAAAATATATATATATTATGTGTGTGTGTTGTGTTAATAATTTGTTGCTGTTCAATATTAAAATGTTTTGCATTATTAATTTCATCACAATATTTATCCTTAAGATTTAAATATTACATTTTCTTGTTCACTTAAAGTTCACTATCCTTGCATTGTTTTAATATTTTCTTTATTTCACTAAATATTTCATATTTTTAACAATCTATTTTATCCGACAGCCTTTTTAATGGTTTTTTTCTCAATATTGTTCTTCTTCTAGTCCGCCTTCCTAGTTCTCTAGTAGTATTCTCTTTTTTCCCCTTAATTGTTGTGTTATTTTGCAACACAATAAGTTAATATATAAACTCTTAAAAAATAATATATAAAATAAAAAATAGTAATTATTTACCCAATTTTAATATATGGGTACTCAATTGGTTTTATACTAACTCAAGTTAATAGAATTACGATATATATTAAAAAATAATCAAAATAATATTTGTCTTAACGGATAAAATGCAAATTCTTGTAATTTTATTTTACCAAAGAAAGAAGTAGCTAAAATAATTAAAACAGATACTAACAATTCTACAATCCCCCTAATTTATTCAATATTGAACGTGAAATTGCATATCTCTCTAAATCTGAATTAGTTAAAAATAACTAATTTGAAAGCAAAAACTCAGTCACTAATTGAAATAGTTAGATTTCTACTAATAATTTAGTAAACTAGGTGTGAATTCTGTCCATTTGATGGACACTTCGCTTCCAAGGAAGCAAAACAATTTGCTTCCTCATAGAGGAAGCAATAATTTAATAATATTTTAAATATTTTAAGTTAATAAAAACAAAAATTAAAAAAACATGAATTATTTTGATTAAAAAGATACTAAAACAATTTGATTAGTTAATTTCAAAAATCCCTAAGTTCAAATTTAGATATTTATGATTTTAATAACCAATTTAAATTTTATGGAAAATCCTCTACAAAAAACTTTATGCACGCATACACATTTACCCACACATATGTACGTATACATAAATACACATATACATAAATAAATAAATTGGCAAGCAATAAAGAAAAACTATTAAAAAAATAGAATTATTTGAAATAATTTTTTTTTTATTAGTTAACCTTTATTAAAAAAGGCATATGTTTTTTTCTTAAAAAAGGCATATAAAAAAATTGGCATTAAAAAAATATGAAAAATTGTAGGAGGAGATAGATTTTTACAAACAAAAAAAAATCAACAAAAAAAAATTTTTTTTAAATTTTTTTTTTAATTTTTTTTTTCAATTTTGATAATATGGCATTCTTTTACATCCAAAATAGTCCCAGAAAAAAAATTGGCACCGATAACTAACATATATTTCGATGAGTTGAAATTTCTCAGGTGACTCCACTTAATGAACCAAATTTGATGATTTTCATTTATCCCAAAAAATATGTTTTTTTCAGCCAATCAAAAAATAGCTTAAACAGACTTAAGGTACATGTTTAAAGCTTTAAAAACCCACTTAGAAATTGTATTTATGTCTATTTTTGGTGTTACTATAGCTATTTCAAAAAAACGACTTTTTAAAAAAGTATCTTTACATTTCTTGAAATATTTAAAAAAAATATTAAAGACACATTAATTTAAGGTAGTTGTCGCGTGGATGCTACAGGGTGAAAACCGATCGAAAAAAAGGACAATAAATAAACTTGTATATCAACTCATTTGCTTCCTTATGATCTCTTCTAACGTCACGTAAATACTTTTCATGATTTTGAACCATGTACTATAAGTTTTCGTCATGTGATGTTGACACGTTTTACACATTTTTCAATGAAACTACATAAAACTTAAAAATTTTGGGTTTTAAACTTAATATATTTTCTATGCTGTACGGTCAATAAAGTTCACTTTTTTTAAAGCATTTGTTTTATCTCAATGTGCAACTTACTGGTTTTATTTGAAAATCTGACGAATCGTTTTCATATAAATGAATATGAGAGACTTAAATTACGTGCATTAAGCGCTAGCGTATGTAAAAGATATCAACTTTGGATTTATATTTTGAAGCTCAGAAACGGTCAAAATTAATGGGATAGGTCTTATTACATAGATAAATACTTCTGAAATACTGATGCAAAGTTTAAAAAAAATCTGACGAAAGTCATTCTACGCGACAAATACCTTAAGCTAGATATTCTTTTTCTACAGGTTCTGGCAATAAGTTTTAAAAAAAAGACGTCCCGATATGTTCATCAGGCTCTGAGCAATCAGCGTTTGAAAATCGCTCGGGTCCCGTAGACCCAATCTAGCAGTTACGTTAAATCCCGATAGTCTAGCAGTTGAGGGTTAATATTATTAGTAATAATATTATTATTATTATTATTATTATTATAATTATTTTACTAAGTGAAAATTATGTCCATTTCGTGGATATTTCGTTTCAAAGTTAGCAAACAAATTTGCTTTCTTATAGAAAAAGCAATATATTAATAATATAAAATTTAATTCGAGAAATTCTTTAAAAAAAGAAATTTTAAGTGCAAAAGAATGAAAAAACATCAATTAATTTACGAATTTTTGATCAATTATAAAAGTTATATAGGTCAATCGATTCGTTTTGATATAAGGAATATGATTTTTTTATTCATTAAGTTGTATTTTTAGCTTGGAAAAAAATTTTGGCAAAAAACGATTTTTTTCGATTAAAAAAGGTGCTCAACAAAATTTGATTGGGTATTTTCAAAAATCCCTGTGTCCAAATTTAGATATTCACGAGCTTAAAAAGTCATCCAAATTTTATTGAAATCCGTTAAAGCGTTCTCGAGATATCCTGGCGACAAAAAACGCTATACACACACACGTACACACACACACACACACACACACACACACACACACACATACATCTGGACATTTGCTTAGGAATGAAAATTTACGCTTTTTACATGAAAATGAGTCGATTTAGACTATTTTTAGAAAATCGAAAATCTTAACGATCACAAAGCTTCCTCTATGAGGAAGCAAAAATAACTAATTATTATTAGTTAGACTATATATAGTCAAATTCATTTTTAGGTTATGTCAAAATAACTAATATTTCAGTCAAATTCTGTTTACTAATTCAATTAGTCAAATTTTAACTATTTTTAGTTATGTTTTTACTAAAAAATAGTCATATTTTTAACTAATTCAGATTTAGAGAGTAAGCAAATCAAAAATATCATTTTGGTTGAATATGAATTGGGGTAACTATTGAATTTAGCAACTTTAAAATTTTTTCTGGATCCTCCCACACATAAGGATTAAAAAAACATAATAATAATATTAAAATAATACATAAAAATAATTGCATATCTTTAATTGGAAAATACCTACACGGAAAGAAGAAATCTTAAGAATATTTTAATATTCGTGTTAAAATGTTGGACGAAAGTGACAATTTGTAATATTTATTTGATTTCCTAAAGTTTTTTTTAAGATATCTTAGCAATTTTATTTTACGTATGAGAAAACGTTTAAGACGTATTAAAAGAATTACTAATGGTTATTTTCATCAAATAGTTAAAGGAATATTTTGAAAATTATTAAAATTAATATTATATGTCATGAAATAACCATTATACAGAATCTAAACTTTTTTAATACTTATAAGAAAAATGATCGGAGAGAGTTTTTAAGTCGAGTTTAAGAAAATTATTATACAGTTTTAAACATATTGATGAATTGCGCAGGCGCAGTAAAATATATCACGTCAAAAGATTCTATGGAAATCGTTCTATGGAAGTTTCATATGATCACTATTATAAAATCTTTTTATCTGAAATTATTTTGTAACATCAAAATAATTGTTTTTTTTAACTTTGAAACTAACACAGGGTAGAGGTACAAGTTATTGAACATTTAGTGAGAATGACATTTTTTGAGAATTGCGCATGTATTTATGAAAGATTTATTCGTTGGAACACATATACATTAAGTGTTTCTGTAAATGAACAAATTTTTGTTGAAGTTAAATATAACATGTTAAAAAAAATATAAGGAAAATAAGCAGATAGTAACCTGTTCTAGTTATTGAACTCGAAAACCATTGAAGATCCAGTTATTATTATTAATTTTCTAATTTTCATGAAACTGCAATTTTTAATTACTCACCATATAAAAATATAATTGTTCACACTTTCACTAAAAAATGTTACATGAAAATATGAGTTTTCTAGTTCAAGAATCAAAATAATGCATTTGGACTAACTTTTTTTCTGACTGTCTGTTTTATTCCTCTTTAATATTTTCTACGTACATAAATATTATCATTTTGCAATTATGATACTTTAAAAAGCACAACTAAATGTATAGAAAACTGATGTTAATATCTCATAATTGAAAAAATGACAGTTATGCTTTTTTACCTTTTAGCCCGAATTTATCAGTATTGTTGCACACAATTTTCTTATATTTTGGAAAAAAAATTCTCTAAATTATTATAATTAAATTTATTCTTTTTGTTTTAAATAAATTTTAAGTTTTTTTTCAAAATTTAAGACAAATTCTTATAGCTATATACTACAATACTATAATACTTATAGCAATACTTAAACCGATAAATCCTAACAAAAATTATCGACATTATCGTATCTAGTTTATTTCAATATTATATATGCACATATTTAATATACATTTTACTCTACAATCTGTATCTACTATAGTAAGAATGTCTTCTACTATTTTACGAATCCCCGTAGCGAGCGTTGCGTGGTTAGTTGGTTAGGGTTGCGTATTGTTATTGCTAGGGTCGTGCGTTCAATTCTCGCCGTTTCGGGGATTTTTTCTGTTAGGCAAGCGATTATAAGGTATAAATAACCATAAGTGATTATAATATATGTGTAAAGTGGTGAATGAAAAACGAATTCTGAAATTAACCTTAAGAAATACAATATAACTCCAAAAACCTCTACAATTGATATAAAAAATAAATCCTTTTTTTTTGTCAAATCCGACGTTTTAAGACAGTATTGTAATTTACTTCATACTGATCTAACGAAATTACTATACTGTCTCAAAAAATTTTCAATGAATATAAGGATTCAATATTTCATTGGAAGATAAATCATTTTAAAACTGTATTGTAATTTATTTCACACTGTTTCAAATTTTCTTTATATTTATCTTTATTTTCTTTATACTTTATCACAAAAGTTTGAACGGGTTAAATTAAGATATAGTATTAAATTTTTCTTAAAACTGGCACTTTCGTCCAACATTTTAACACGAATATTAAAATATTCTTAAGATTTCTTCTTTCCGTGTATTAAAAGTAGTTCTATATAAATCTCTATTAACCCCTAAAGGATTTCTTGATCCTGTAATATGCAATCTTATTAAATGAATTATTACAATTGATATCATTAAAAATGGTCAAATAAAATGAAATAAATAATATCGATTTAATGTTGAAACTCTAAATCCTCCTCATAATCAAACTACAATAAGTAAATAATATAATAAATCTTTAACTTTCAAGGATCTATTAATAAAAAACTAATTTAGTTTCTACTAGCCAGTTTTCCTTATTTTTAATGTTTTGTCCTATAGGAACAAAAAATCACAAGAATGTAATTTAGCAGGTTTACACTCTAAACTGTCGATATTGCATCGAACCAGCAGTTGTCATAATTTTTATTTACTTGAAATATTATGTAGTCTAATTTCCATTCTACTTAAATATTAGAAATACTATACAATATTTTTAATACGATTTTCAATGCAATTTTTGACTTTTTAAATGATAGAAATTAGAAAATACATTTTTCTGCAATATTCTGATTTCTCCATAAATTGTTATGAACAAATTAATTTAAATAAATAAAAAATTCGGCTAAAGGAATCGATAGGTAATTTAAGAGTGACTATTTCACATATTTATTTTCTTCAAAAAATCTGCATTTTTTATTTGTTTTTTTTTCGTTTTAATATTCTCAACTTGTGCGTCAAGCGCATCAATTTCATCGAAAAGAAATTTATTAAAATTCCTGGAAAATTCAAAAAAATCTATATACAGTTTTTAATGCTTTTAAAGACTCTTGTTTGCTTGGAAAAAGTATTTCTCTTGCCCATCATCTCGTCATTTAGTGCCCGATTATCTTTATTTTCGCTCTAAAAATAAATATTTTATATAATCAAAATTTACATTCAATTTATAATTTTTAGGAGGATCAATTCATCCAAAGTACGACGCACTGCCTTTGGAGCCAATAGTTGAGAATGAATTGACATCGAACTGCTACTGGGCAATTCTTGAGATAAAAAATGTCCAGAAAGAGGACTCAAGAACGTATACACTTTTAGTGGAAAGTGAAAAAGGCCGAGATTCCACGAATTTAAAGTTACTTGTTCGAGATCCGACGGAAATGCGAGTATTGGCAGCTGCCGCTGCGGTGGGTTTGCTTTTTATCTTTTTGCTGATATGCATCGGAATCTATTGTTGGTGCAGAGTAAAACACCGAAGATATCGACAAGAAGAAGAAGAGGAAGGCAGCATTGCTGCCGATGCATTTTATAATACAACTGCCTCAATCGATCGACAGAGTAAAATCCATCACGATTCCACACAAAATAAAAATAATAATTTCACAAGAAAGCCGACCACTGACAATGGCTTGTCAGTTATGTACAATTACGATCAGATAAATAAACAGACAAGGACAATGAGTCCAGAAGCACTTAAAGTCAGAAGAGCTCCTGCTGTTTTACAGGCTCCGACGATTGTTTAAAAAACAAAAAAAATTTGTATATAAATTTTTATAAATAATTTCTATCTCAATTTTTCTATCAATTTATAACTCAAGTTTTGTACCAATTTCTATCAATTTATAACTTTTTTCCTCAAATTTTTATTTAAGTTTAAAAATTCCCAAGACGGGAATTTTGATTGTTTAAAATGAAAATTGTTAATTGATGAAAAAGAAAAAAGTATTTTTTATTCTGTTAATCAAAAAAACTGTTGATTGCAGAAAAAAATTGCAGATGTTCCAAAGATTTTATTTGTAAGTTCTTTTGATTATTAGTTAATAGTGAATTAATGCTAATGTTACGAATTTATTGTTATGAAACGACTTCCATTAAAAAAAAAAAAAGAAAAGTCGCTCTGCAAATCGAACTATTTATTATATTTGTTGTTTTTGTTAGTTTTAAGTTAAACAACAAAGAACTGAGTATAAAAAGCGATAATTAAAAATATTCGATAGGTTTTATATATAACGTGATGTTAAGGATATTTTTTGTAAGACTTTTTGTAACATTTTACTTGTTAATAATTAACAATATCCGCGAATGACTTGTAAATTATATTTTCAATAAATTCAGATTTTTCAACTGAAGTTTGTCACTTACACATTTTTTAGGTTACCAACAAATGTTCATTTCACACGAATTTTATAAAATTATGTTTTCCTCTTCTCTTCTCATACACTGATTTGAGGTTAAAATTATAGGTAACTAAAAAGGGAACTATAAACAATTGAAAAGGAAGCTACAAGTTTGAAGATTATTTTCCAGTCTCCTTTGTGAAACATTTTGCCAAAATTAACATTTTCTGAGATTTAGTTCTTTTAAAATCAATTGAGAGGCTTTAAAGAGTAAAAAACAATTTAAGTGACGATGTTTATGAATTATTCCCGTTGAGATGACTTGATGGACGGCTTTTTTGCAAATAAAATAGATATTTAATAAACAAACTTTAAAATTTTGTTAACTGTTCAATTTAGACTGTGGGAATTGCAGATAACGGGTAACAGTAGAAAGTGTAGAACCGTTTACCGACAGTTGATAATTTTGGCGGTAACAAGATTCATTCATCTTGAAGTTTGGCACTTAAATGATTTTTTGTTTTAAATCAGTTATGTTTGAAAAAAATGGATATTTTAAAATTAAGTAGACATCATAGAGTTTTTAAAAATATATCTAATTATTAATTGCTTTTTATATTAAAAAAGTAGAAAAATAAAGAATAATATAATAATAATAAATAAGGAAATCTAAAATATTTTTTTCATTTTTTCATGATTAAACAATTTTTTGTTTTAAAACTTTCAACGTTATTTTTATTAAAAAAACTTATAAATTAAATTTCTTTAAATAAATATTGTATTCTAGATCTCAAAATGCTTCTTTTTGATTGCATGAAGAAATTATTAATAAACTTATTTAATTCCTAATTAAAAATAAGTTAAAACGAATCAATTGAAATTAGAGTCTATTTTGATGAGAATCAATTTAATTGCATTTACAGAAAATAAGATTTATGAAAAATATAGTTTACTCTAAAATATTGAACTAAAATTTTGATAATCTCAAATTCTCTATTATTTCCATAAATTTTCAATTAAAAAATTATTATTAATTATTATTTTATTGAAATTTTAATACAATTCTCACCAATTTTCAATTTTTTTTTCAATTGTGAATTCTTTTCTTTATAGTTAATTATTTTCGTCATATTGTAATTTTTCTTTTAATTAACAATTATCTTCTTGAAATTTCCATTTAATACTATAATTTCCAATTTATTGCTTCAATTTTTAATTATCTTCTTAAAATCTCACATATTTTCTTTAATTTTCAGTTATTTTTATCGTTTTTCAATTAGTTCCTCAATATAAAATAATATTCTCGGCTTTTTGCAATTACTTTTTTTCAATTTTTAAGTATATTCTTTAAATTTCAATTCCATTCTTCAAATTTCAATTATTTTTTTCAATTTTAATTATTTTTTCGTATCTCAAATATTTTCTTTAATTTTCAATTATTTTGATCGATTTTCAATTAACTCCTCAATTTCATTTTTCGTTTTTCAATATGTTTTATTCAATATTTAATAATTGTTGCATTTTTTAATTATTAATTATTATATCTCAAATATTTTCTTTAATTTTTAATTATTTTTATCGATTTTCAATTAATTCCTTAATTTCATTTTTTGTTCTTCAATTTTTTTTATTCTATATTCAATAATTCTTGCATTTTGTTAATTATTAATTATTATATTATTGAAACTTCAATACAATTCCTCAACCTTCAATTGATTTCTTCAAGTTTAATTTATTTTCTACAATTTTTTTTCCATAATTTTGATCAGTTTTCAATTGATAATTGAAAAATCATAAAATTTAAGGAGAACAAAATTTTATGATTGTTCATTAATTTAAAAACTTTGTTTATTCAAATGTCGATTATTCTCACCATTTTCCAAAATTTTTTTTTCAATTGTGAATTATTTTTTTTAATAGTCAATTATTTTCGTCAATATTTAAATATTTTCGCCATATTGTAATTTTTCCTTTAATTATAAATTATTTTCTTGAAATTTTCATTAATTCTTTAATTTCAAATTTATTTGTTCAATTTTTAATTATTTTCTTTAATTCTCACATATTTTCTTTAGTTTTCAGTTATTTTATCGATTTTAATTAATTCCTCAATATTCAATAATTCTCGGCTTATTCTAAATTTAATTATTTTTTTTGATTCTCAAATATTTTCTTTTATTTTTAATTATTTTTATTGATTTTAAATTAATTCCTCAATTTCAATTTTCGTTTTTCAATTATTTTTTTTAATTCTCAATAATTATCGCATTTTCTTAATTATTAATTATTATTATTTTTTAAATTTCAATGCAATTCTCACCATTTTTCAATTTTTTTTTTTCAATTGAGAATAATTCTTTTTAATAGTCAATTATTTATTTATTTATATTTATATTTAAATATTTTCCTCTTATTGTAATTTTTTCTTTAACTATCAATTCATTGCTTGAATTTTTCATGGAATTCTTTAATTTCAAATTTATTTCTCCAATTTTTAATTATTTTCTTCAAATCTCACATATTTTCTTTAATTTTCAGTAATTTTATCGGTTTTCAATTAATTCCTTAATAATCAATCATTTTTGGCTTTGTTCAATAATTTTTTTTCAATTTTTAATCATATTCTTTTAATTTCAATTCCATTCTTCAATTTTCAATTTTTTTTTCAATTTTAATTATTTTTTTCCTTTCTCAAATATTTTAATTTTTCATTTTTTTTTATTTATTTTTAATTAATTCCTCAATTTTGCATTTCGTTTTTCAATTTCCAATTATTTCCAACAATTTTTTCAAATTTTAATTATTATCTTACAATTTTATAATTATTTTTTGATTTTTTAGATTATTTTATTCGCATGTGTACTGATTTAACCATTTTTTGACTTTTGTTTTCAATTGTCAATTATTTTCGTCATTTTGTAATTTTTTTTCTACTATCACTTATTTTTTCAAATTTTAATTTAATTCTTGAATTTTCAATTTATTTCCTCAATTTATTATTATTTTTCTCAATTTCAATTATTTTTTCGATTTTCAATCCAGTTAGTTCAATTTCCAATTATTTCCAACAGTTATTCCTATAATTTTTCAACTATTTTGTTTAAATATAATATTTATTGTTTAATTTTCTAAACTATTCTTTTCAATCTGTGTAATTATGTAGCTATTTTTCGAATGATTTCTATTAATCAATCAACTATTACTTAAATTAATAATAACCTTCTTATTTTTATTAAAAAAAAACATTATTAAATAAAAAAAGGATTGTTGCCGCCAAAATAAGTTTCATTTAACAGCTTTTATTTTTAAAAATTTGAATTGCGAGTTGCGACCTTGAGACTTAACGAATTCGATACATTCGATATCTGGAATTATCGAAAGTCGAAACGAAACGTCACTCGCACACAAACAATAATAACAATGCTGTTTTGTCGCAGTGTTTTTTCCGTAAAACATAAAATTACTTGATTTCAAGTAAAGTTTATAAAATATATTCAACGCAATAAACGTTAAACACTTGCTGAAAGGATATTCTAATCTTTCAATCACTGTTTCAAATCCGATTCGACTCCAGGTAATGCCAATTCGTTCACATAACCTAAAAAAACAGATTTCAATTTCTTATTTTGTCTTACATAAAAATTCATTATTTCTTTTATTGACATACACAAAATCAATTATCTAGCAACTTCTTTATCGACACGAGTACAATTATTCAATGTCATGTGTGTTCATTTTATTTATAGATTCTAATTTCCGATAACACAACAGTCGCAAATTGCACTTGTTTAAAATGACATCTGATAGTAGTAGCAGCGATGACGAAAGTAGAAATAAATCTCGCAGGAAGAGACGAGAATTTCAAAGAAATGACGCCAATAATCATAGGGAAAGTAATCGTCGTTATGACGTGGACAGAAATGATCGTCGAAATCAGTTTCACAGAGGTAACAATCGACCCGAAAGAAAGCGGAGGTTAGAAACTTCACCGCCAAGAAAGGAGGGTTATCAACGTCGCAGAGATGAGGAAGGAACTTCAAAAAGGCCCAGAGACGAGAGACAACGTGATTTCAGAGATAAAAGGGAAAATTACCGAAGAGAGGGTAAAAGTAGTTTTGAGAAAGAAAGAGTTAAGCGAGAACCATCGCCACAGTGGGGCAAAACGAATATAAAAACAGAGGAGAAACCAAAGCCACAGGAAAAGGAGAAACCAAATTTTGGATTGTCGGGAAAACTGACTGAAGAGACGAATACAGTAAATGGAGTTGTAATAAAATACGCGGAACCTGAGGATGCTATGAAGCCAAAAAGAAGGTGGAGATTGTATCAATTTAAGGGGGAAAAATCTTTACCCACACTTTATATTCATCGGCAGTCTGCTTTTTTAATGGGCAGAGATCGCAAAATTGCGGATATTCCTTTGGATCATCCTTCTTGTTCCAAGCAGCACGCAGCATTGCAGTATCGTCTGGTTCCTTATTCAAGGGACGATGGTTCACAAGGTCGACGTGTACGACCATATTTAATTGATTTGGAGTCGGCGAATGGAACTTTTGTCAATGACGTGAAATTGGAAGCGAGAAGGTATCACGAATTACTTGAACGAGATGTTATTAAATTTGGATTTAGCACTCGGGAGTACGTTTTACTTCATGAAAAAAGTAAGGATGAGGAACAAGATGACGATGTTCCCGGTATTTCGAAATAGGTGAGATTCTTTTTTGTATTTTTAAATAATTTGGTAGAATTATAAACAGGGCAGATAAAAATCACAGGGCTCGAACTAGCTCCGTAAATTTACTTATGGTCCGTAAAAGTCCGTTTTTTTAAAAAAAGGTCCGTAAAGTCCGTAATTTGTTTAGAAAAGTCCGCAAATTCCGTAAATTCTAAGATAAGAGGCCCTAAGCAGTGTAAAAACGGTTGAGTTTCAATTTTTTAATTCCTTTCTTCAATTTTTAATTATTTTATTTAATATTCAATAATACTCGCCTTTTTTCAATTATCAGTTGTTTTCTTGAAAATTTAATATGTTCTTCAAGTTCCAATTGATTTCTTCAATTTTCATTTATTTCCTACAATTTTCTTTAGTTTAGATTATCAATTAATAAATTCATAATTTGAAAAAAGTTTTTTCAAATATAATTATTTGCATCCACTTTTAAAATTACTCTTTAATTTTTAAAATTACTTTGTTCTAATAACGATTATTCTTGACACATTTCGAATTTTTTTCAACTGTCAATTATTTTCGTCAATTTGTAATTTTTCCTTCAATTATCAATTATTATCTTAAAACTTCAATTTAATTCCTTTACATTTAAAAATTCCCTGATTTTTCCAATTTTTTTTTCAATTTTCAATTTTTTTCTTTATTATTAAAAATTCTTGCCTTTTGTCCATTTTTTTTTATGATTATCAATAAATTTCTATGACTATAATTCACATGTTCAATTAGTTTCTTCAATTCTTGATTTTTTTTAAATTTCAATTCTATTTTTCAGTTTTTAATTATTTTCTGCTACATTTAATAAATCACGGCATTTATAAATTACTTTTTTGAATTTTCAATTAAATTGTATAAATTTTAATTTCATTTTTCAACTTATAGTCATTTTTTTCATTTTTAAATGATTTTTTGAATTATAAAATTGTTTTAATTTAGCGATTTGTCGAAGTTTCTTATCAGTTGCCAATTATTTTCGTTATTTTTCAGATATTTTTTTCAATTCTTTAATTATTCTCGTCATAAACTGTTTCTTTCAATTATTATTCATTTTCCGCAACTTTCAATTAATTTCAACAATTTTTTCAATTTTCATTCATTCTCTTGAAGTTTTATAATTATTCTTTAACTTTTTAAATTATTTTGTTCTCTTGTTGATTATTCTTGACAGTTTTCGAATTTTTTTCATTTGTCTATTATTTTCTTTAATATTTGATAATTTTGTATTTTGTTATTTTCCTTTTAATTATCTATCTGTCTTCTTCAAAATTTGATTTAATTCTTTAATTTTCAATTATTTTTAAAAAATTTAAATAATTTTTCCAGTTTACTTTTTTGTTTATATTTTTCTTTAATTCTCGGCTTTTTTCAATCATTTTTTTCAATTATAAAAATTGTTTTAAATTTAAATTCAGTTTTTCCATTCTACAACTATTTTCTTAAACTCTTAAATATTTTCTTCAATTTTACATTTTTTATTCAAATTTTAATTTAATTTTTAACTTTTCAGTTGTTTAATTCAATTTGCAATTATTTTTTTCACTCATAAAAATTGTTTCAAAATTTCAATACAATTGTTTAATTCTACAACTATATTCTTCAAATTTCATTTTTCAATTTTAAATTATTGTATTTAATATTAAAAAATTCTCGCCTTTTTTAAATTATTTTTTTTTTTCGAGTATCGCAATAAATTTTTTTAATTTTAAAAGCAGTTGTTTAATTATGTTATCTTATATTCAATAATTATCTTCTTTTTTCAATTTTAAGTTTATTCTTTGAAATTCAATTCCTTTTTGCAATTTCTAATTATTTTCTTAATTTTTCAATTTTTCCCCCTTTTTTTTGCAATTATTGCTTTCAATTTTCAATCTAGTTGTTCAATGTTTAATTATATCCAACAATTGTTCATATAATTTTCATATTTTTAAAGTATTTTTTTCCAATTGTCAATTAATATATTTTTCAACTATTTCTTGCAATTATTATTTATTTTACCCAATTTTCAATTGTTTGCACACTTTTTTCAATTATTCTCTAAAAATTTTATAATAATTCTTTAATTTTTTCAATTTTAATTTTTTTTCAGTCCTTTTGTAATTTTTTTTAAATTATTAATTATTTTTCCAATTTCAATTCAGTTCTTAAATTTTCAATTTATTTCTCGAAATTGTTATTATTTTCTTCAGTTTTCAATTATTTTCTTCAATTTCCATTATTTTGTCGATTTTCAATTCAGTTTTTCAATTTGCAATTATTTCCAACAGTTTATTTTTTAATTTTCTTGTTTAATTTGAATATTTATTGTTCAATTATTTAAATTATTATTTTTCAATTGTATAATTATCTAGACATTTTTCGAGTTTTGTTTTCAATTGTCAATTATTTTCGTTATTTTTCAGTTAGTTTCTTAAATTTTGTAATTATTCTCCTAATTTTCATTATTTGAAGTTGCAAAAATTTATAGTTTTTAATAACAAATAACAAAGCAAAGTTTCTGGCGCGCGTTAATGTTGCTAGTAGGGGAGACTGGGGCAAAGGTGCTAACCGGGGTAAAGGTAATAATCGTAATATCTTTAGTATTAATAATTATCAAAACTTTCTTCTATACACGAATCTTTATTTTTTATCGCATTAAAAATGAATATTCGTGTATAGAAGAAAGTTTTGACAATTATTATTACTAAAGATATTATGATTATTACCTTTACCCCAGTCTCCCCTACTATAATAAGACTTATAGGTCTATTTAAATGCACAGAAAGCTTTTTTTTGTGCCTATGTTATAAGTATACCTACAATAATTGTTCTCTTATTTGCCTCAGACTCATTAATATTTTTCTATTTAATATTAATAAAATTGTCTATAATTTTCAAAGAAATAAATTCTTTTAAACATAAAAAATACAATTTCTTTTTACTTTTCTACTGTATTTTAATTCTATCACATTCAAAATAGTCTTTCGGGATACAAAATGTTTATTCGTAACTAGTCCGTAAAAGTCCGTAATTTTGAATTTTTGGTCCGTAAAGTTCGTATTTTTAAGTACTTTTACCGGTTCGAGCCCTGAAATCATGATTTTTTGGATTTAAATAAAAAATTGCTTCTTTTTAAATATATGAAATTTTCAAGTGTTTGTTTGTGAGTATTTTATTTTTAAACTGAGAAGATTTAATAAGAAATAGTGAATTTAATCAAAAAACAAATTATTTTGGATAAATGAGATAATTGTCGAAAAATATCTTCTAATTTATATAATTGCGAAATTTGGGAAACAACGTAAAAGCAACGAAAAAATAATAAATTTAAAAAAAAAACGTAAAAAGATAAGAAAATAGTCTATAAAAGTGAGAAAATTCTTTTAAATAAAAGAAGTTATGGACATTAATTTAAAAAATAAGTAAAATTAAAAAAAAAAGCACAAGAAATGAAACAGTAGAAACTCTTTTCAAAAAATTAAACGTTTTACGGACATTTTTTTTTAATCAAAAAAATAAATATGAAGATAATTAAAAATTTTTAAAATTAGAAAAATTTGAGAATTACTTTACAAAGAATTGGTGGAAAAAAGAATGAATACAATTTTGGAAAAATAGAAAAATTTTGAAAGAAAAAAAATTCTATGAAGTAAAAGAACTATTTTAAAATGAGAATATTTAGGACAAGCTTAAATTTAAATAATATAAAATAAAATGTTATAAATAAAATAAAATAAAAAAATTTTATAAAATTTTATAGAATAAAATGTTTAGAGTTCAGTTCTAATTGTGAAATCATTCTTTTCTGTGTACACATTTTATATTTTAAAATTATTCTTAATGTTCGATAATTTTGTTTCTTTTATTTTATATTTTATTTGATTTTATATATGTATTATTATTTTTTGTGTGTGTTTTTGTGAAAAAAAAGGTTTACAAAAAAGAATGACAATTATAAATTTTATAGGTATGTTACTTACTATAATTTTAATTTAATTTTTTTTATTTTATATTTTTTTCTTATTTTATTTTATTTTTTTAATTCTTTTTTCTTCTTTTTCAAAAATTTTTAATTGTCAATTTTTTAAAATTTAACATTTAATTGTTAATTTTTGATAATTTTTTGAGAATATTATAATTTGTTTTTATTTATTTAATGTTTTCATAATTTCTTTTTAATACAGCGTTTCTGACTCTGACCACTGGTTTCCTCTTTTATATAAAATTTATTGACGACTTCGTATTAAGAGATGTTTTATACTATTGTGACGATTGAAATTCTCCATGAATTTATGTTCTTGTTTATGCTTAAATTACTGGTATGATTTTATTTATTTATTATTTTTATAATTTATTTACTATTGTAATTATTTTTATTTTTATTTATTTTATATTACTAGACTCTCTGAAAAGGAAATCATTTAGATTTCGAAACGTCGAAAAATTTTTAAGCATTAAACTACATTGTCCGAATGACTTCATTTTTGTTCATCTTTTTTCATCTTTCTATCATAAAATAAAAGAATAAAAGTCTTCAAAAAAGTAGAAAAATGAGAAATTTAAAAAGTGTCAATAAAAGCATCGAATAAATGTTTCCAAAATTCGTAATTACAAGATAAAAACTAAACAATTTAAAAGAGGGAAAAACGTTTCTGAGAAATAGAAAAATAATGACAAAAATTGAAGAATTAATTAAAATGCTAGGAAGTACTAAGAAAATTGTAAAACAAGAAAATTGAATAACTAGGAAGAGAATAAGAAATGTTTTTTTCTTAATATGACAAACTGTAAAAAAAATGTAAAAAGTATAAAAAATAAAAAAAGGTGCTAAGAATCCACTAAAAAATTAGAATTAATAAAAATAAAAAAAATGTATATAAAGACAAATAAAAAATCCGCAAAAGAAATATAAAAATCCTTTAAAAATAAAAAAGTTTAAGAAAATTAAACCAAAAATATTTTTATAATATTACACTTAATACAAGTTCAGCAATAAATTTATAAAAATAAAGCAAATCTATAAATTTTATAAAAGAATAAGTAACTTTACAAAAAATAAACAAGATGTGAAAACAAATTGAATGAATTTAAAAAAAATGAGCGTATTTATTTTTAAAAAAATGGATATAATTAAGAAAATCAACGAAATAAAAAGTTTAGTAAATGTTATAATAACAAAATTGTGTAAAATAATATTAAATAAATTGTATGAAAAGAAGGGAGTTAAAGAAAATCCTAAGATAAAAAGACAAATAAGTACAAAAAAAATATTAAAATATCTCTTAAAAATTTTGTAAGAATTAAAAAAAGGTTTATTGCGAATATGGAAAATAATTAATCATATTTAATTATTATACATTTAAATTTGCATTAATTAAAATTTTTAAATTTTGAATAAATTAAAATATCACTTAATTGACGTTTGGAATTTATACATCTTTTTCACTTATTTCCTAAAATTTCAAATATTTTTTTCAAATTACAATGATTTTTGTCATTTTTCAATTATTTTCTTATAAATTAAATTATGTTTTTCAATCATTCAATTATTATCAGGAATATTTAAATTTTCTATACAAATTTCAATAAAATTTTTTTATTTTTTAATAATTTTCTTCAAATTTTAATTACTTTTGTCATTATTCAAGTATTTTTGTAATTATCCAGTATTTTTCTTTGTTTTTCCCTTTTTTTTGGGCAATTTCAAATTTTTGTTTCTACAGATATTTCAATTATTTTAATCAATTTTTTCTATTGTTATGAATTTTTAAATTTTTTACACCAGTTTTCAATTATTTTTTCAAATTTCAATCGTATTCTTCATTCTTTATATTATTGTCATAAGTTTTTTAAATTTTTACATCTTTTTTATTTATTCTCTTTGAATTTTAATCATTTTCTTCATTCTTTTTATAATTGTCATGAATTTATTAATTTTTAACAATTGCTTCAATTACTTTCTACAAATTTCAATTATTTTTCTCAAATTTCAAATACTTTTGTCATTATTAAAGTATTTTTTTTTATTTTCCAGTTTTTTCATATTTCTCATATTTTTGCCATTTTGGATTTTTTTCTACAAATATTTCAATTATTTTATTCGATTTTTTTAATTGTCATGAATTTTCAAATTTTTTACTTCAATTTTCTATTATTTTCTTAAAGTTTCAATCATATTCTTTATTCTTTTTATTATTTTCATGAATTAATTAATTTTTTACTTCTTTTTCAATAATTACCTAAAATTTTCACCTATTTTTTGTAAATTACAATTATTTGTGTTATTTTTCAATTATTTTTTTACAAATTCTTAAATTTTTAAATTATTGTCAGAAATATTTAAGTTTTCTTTACAAGTTGTAAGTCATTTTTTTTTCAATTATATCCATCAAATTTCAATTACTTTTGTCATTATTCAAGCCTTTTTATGATTTTCCAATTATTTTCTTCGTATTTCTATTATCTTTGTCATTATACAATTTTTTTATACTTATACTTTTATTGAAAAATATTAAAATTTTTTTATTCAATTTTTTTTATTGTAAGCAATTTTTAAATTTTGACACCTGTAGATCGTAGGTATTTTGATCATATGTATTAGCACAATTTTTAAAATTTTATAAAGAATAAAATATAGTAATTGAAATTTTCAAGATTTATCCACCCAAATTTTTGGGTTTTTTTTAATGGTTTTGCGATCATAATTTAAATCATGATTTAAATTAATTACAGCCCTGGTTACAAATTTGAAAAATAACTGGATGTTTATATTTTTGCAGATACTTTTTAATTTATAGTCAACGAATATGGAAAATTGAAAAATAAAATCTACAACTGTTGACAGTCTAAAAGAAAACAAGATGGAGGTTTGTTTCATAAATTTTTGGAGCACATTTATGAGGTAATTACGCAGCTATAAAATTATTACTGATATTACGAATTTATTAAAACAAAACTTGAATAGAGTAGGTATTTATTCCCTAATCTATTTTCAGAGGTGATATTAGATTTTCATTATTTTTACTCTATCACAAATCGACTACAAGAAACATGTAAACAATTTAGATTTTTAATTAGTAAACTTCTCAATTTCTACGAGATTCGCACCTTCGCTTTCGTCTCTGATATTGAAAATTACTTTTCTATATTATTAAATACTTGCGATATAATTAAATTAGATTAAGTATAAATTAGAATTACAATTGTAATGAAATAATTACTGTACGGCTACTCAGTTTGATGAGTATTTGTAAATAATAAATCTAGTGTATATACAATTTTCATATATTGATGAATTTATTTACAATTGTTATGGCTTACAAAAAAGACTGCTATAGTAACATTTCATTTTTTATAACTTTGTTTTCTCGTGTTCATAATGTTGTAAAGTAACAATGTAAACAATGTAACTTTACATCCACTATTGTAAATTATACTTAGATCGTAAATATATACAAAAAAACTTAGATTTTTACAAACCAAAACTTACACAGTTTATTTTTCATGTCAAATACCTTGTTAATTGTAACGAAAGAATTCAAAATAAATTTTTTATAATATTCTTCGATTCTTTTCTCATGTAATTTAATACGTTTTTCTAAATGTTACTCATCTTTTGTCAAATAAAAAAGCAGCTTCTAATCTACTATGCATTTTTCATCCGCTTCGAATATAAATAAGATTATTTTTTAAATACTTTTATTCAGATGTTTAAAAGATTTTTTCTATAAAAATAGAGATCAATTTTATTGATTTTAAATACGAATTTTAAAAATCTAATCATTTAAATCTTTAATCAAATTTTCTAATAAATGAGATTCAATAGTTTTCGAAAATAGTCTGTCATTCCTTACCTATTTTTATTTTTTAAATTAAACCGCATATTAATAAAATTCTAACCAATGTATAAATAATAAATATACAAATTATTCAAGGAAAAACTTAACAAATCTTGAAACAGATTATAAAGATGTAACTCGCAATGTTCATAATTTTTACAAGTCATTTAAAATACAATATAGTTTTTCTTACATCTAATGTAATAAATAAATCATATAAAAATGTTCTTTACCACTATATTAATTTTTTTATTAACTATGGCAGTTATTTTGGCACTATCTGTTTCACTGGTTTTTTTTCGATCAATAAAGAAATACTTCGTATTTAAAAAATCTACTTGTTACAATAATTAACATTTTAAAGTTGAAATCCAAATCGTATTTGAAATTCGATTCATGCTTCAAATCCAATTTCATTTATATTTTAAAGCTAACTTTCATTTTAAATCAATTTTTCATTTTCCAAATTATATAAAATAAATTTTTTTTTAAATTCTTAAATATAATAGAATCAGTCGTTGATTATTGCACTGGAGTATTTTTCTACGATTTCAAGATCCATTTACTCTAAGAGCATCTGTGTTAATAATTGTATAAGTAATAATGCTTTCATCGTTTTCAATTTCAGGTGTCTGTTGTAATAAGTTCAACAAAGCATTATTTATCACTAAAGGGATTTTCGCCTTTTGTGTAATAGAATTACTTTTTGGTGCTTTATTTGAAATTGGAAAAGTTTTATTATTCGCTTCACTGACTAGATTGTGCTCTTTAACTTCAGAAGAAAATTTCACTGGACCAGGACTTTGGGAAATTAATGAAGAACTTGGCCTCGTGGTTGGTTCCAGACTCACGTTTGATTCTCTAGAACTGCCAATATTTTCTTCTAAACTCGTTTCCGAACTTTTTATGGAACTGGTTTTTACACTCTCGTTTCGCTTCTGTAAATCGTTAAAAAATGTTACAGCATCTTCACTTCTCAGTGATGAATTTCCATAATTTTGATTATATCTATAATTCTGATCATTTCCAGAATTTCGATCATGCCCGGAATTTAACTTTTGATTATCCAGAGATCTGGACTTTTTTCGCGCATTAAGTAACGAAATTTTCTTCTTCTCTGTAAAATTTAAACTAAGTCTCTTTTGACACGTTGTTTTTTTAATTACTTGTTCTTCCACATTTCGCCTTTCTAAATTCGAACTTTCTTTGTCCGATGATTCTTGATCTGGAATTGTAATTTGGTCGGTGATTTTTTTGGAATTATTTAAAAAAGTAAATTTCGGCACTTCGTAAGAGCAGGCGAGATTTTCAGGAGGAATTGACCACTCGTCTGGATTTGATAATAATTCTAAATACTTTGGAGCCGGTGATGCTGAAATTGTATTTTCTTGCAGTCTTTGATTTCCCTCTGATGAGTTGTTTGATTTTCTCGAGTAACCTGCTGTGAAAAAAAAATTTAGGCATCAAAATATCAAGGTATTGAGTTTATTTTTTTCTGAATATGTTAATAAATTTAAGAAAAAAAAGCATCGACTTTTCTTTATTAATACAGGGCTGCCAGTGAATCACTTTTTTCATTTTTACTCACTTTCTTTAAAATCGCTTACTATTACTCACTTTTTTTAAAAAAAAACTCACTTTTATCAGTAACATTGTCAATTTTTTAATTACAGCCTACAAATATTTAATTTCTACACCTCTTTTAAATTATTTTTGTCATTTTTAAAATGCTTTAGTCAAATTAAAAATATTTTTGTCAATTTTCAAGTAATTTTGTTTGTTTTAATTTAATTTATTCAAATATCAATTATTTACTTTAGCCCTTAAGTTATTGTCTTAAATATTTAAATTTTTAAGACAAGTTTCAATTTACTTCTGTTATTTTTCAATCATTTTCTACATTCTTTTTATTATTGTCATGAATTTATTAATTTTTTAAATCTTTTTCAATTGACTCCTAAAAATTTCAACTATTTATTTAAAAAAAATTACTATCACTGTTCTGTTGAAATTTTCAATTAAATTGTTAACATTTCAATTATGTTCTTTATTCTTTAAATTGCTGTCAGGGATTTTTAAATTTTGTAAACAAGTATCAATTAACTTTTGTTATTTTTCAATTAATTTCTTCAAATTTCAATCATTTTCTTCACTCTTTTTATTATTGTCATGAACTTATTAATTTTTCACATCTTTTTCAATTATTTCCTGAAAAATTCAACTATTTTTTCAAATTACAATTACTTTTGTCATTTTTCATTTATTTTCTTAAAATTTCAATTATGTTCTTCTAAATTTAAATTATTATCAGGAATATTTAAATTTTCTACACAAGTTTGAATTTACTTTGGTAACTTTTCAATTAATTTATTCAAATTTCAATTACTTTTGTCCTAATTCATTATTTTTGTCAATTTTCAGATTTTTCCTCGTATTTCTATTATTTTTGACATTTTAGATTTATTTTCTTCAAATATTTCAATTATTTTATTCAATTTTTTTTATTGTCGTAAATTTTTTTAATTTTTTACACAAGTTTTCAATTATTTTCTCCAAACTTAAATCATTTTCTTCATTCTATTTATTATTGACATAAATTTATACATTTTTTACATCTTTTTCAATTATTTTCTTTCTCTGCAAATTTTAATCATTTTCTTCATCCTTTTTATTATTGTCATGAATTTAGTAATTATTAACATCTTTTTAATTATTTTTTACAAATATCAATTATTTTTTTAAAAAAATTCAATTACTTTTGTCATTATTCAAGTATTTTTGTAATTTTCTAATTATTTTCTTCGTCTTTTTATTTTATTTTTTTGACATTTTAGAATTATATTCTACAAATATATCAATTATTTTAAAAATTCTTTTTATTGTCATGAATACTTAAATTTTATACACCAGTTTTCAATTATTTTCTTAAAATTTCAATTATGTTCTTCATTATTTTTATGACGGTCATGAATTTATTAATCTTTACATCTTTTTCAAATGATATCTAAAAATTTGAACTATTTCTTTCAAATTACAATCACTTTTGTCATTTTGAATAAAATTTTTAAAATTCCAATTATATTCTTTAATCTTTAAATTGCCATCAGGAATATTTAAATTTTCTACACAAGTTTCAATTTACATTTATAATTTTTCAATTATTTTCTTCATTCTTTTTATGATTGTCTTAAATTAAAAAAAATGTTATATCTTTTCAATTATTTTCTGAAAATTTTAATCATTTTCTTCATCGTTTTTATTATTGTCATCAATTTATTAATTTTTAACATCTTTTTCAATTATTTACTACAAATTTCAATTATTTTTTTAAAATTCAATAACTTTTGTCCTTATTAAAGTATTTTTGTCATTTTCTAATTATTTGCTTGTTATTTCTATTATTTTAACCATTTTAGAATAATATTCTACAAATATTTGAATTATTTTATTCAGTTTTTTTTATTGACATGAATTTTTAAAAAATTTTACTGCATTTTTCAATTATTTTCTTCAAATATCAATCATTTTCTTCATTTTTTTTATTATAGTCAAAAATTTATTCAGTTTTTTCATCTTTGTTAATTATTTTCTTCAAGTTTCATAATTTGTGTTCATTTATTTTATAATTGTCATGAAATTATTTATTATTTACACTTTTTTTTTGTTAATTTTTACAAATTGCTATTATTTTTTTTAAATTCCAATTCCTTTTGTCATTTTTCAAGTATTTTTGTGATGTTCCAATTATTTTCTACGTATTTCTATTATCTTTTCATTCTTTTGATTATCGTCATAAATTTATTAATTTTTACATCATTTCAATTATTTCTTACGAATTTCAATTAATTTTGTCCCTGTTTAAGTACTTTTGACATTTTTCAATTATTTTTTTCAAATTTCAAAAATCTTTTTCACTCGTTTTTTTATTATCATGAATTTTTAAATTTTTTACGTCTTTTTCAATTACTTTCTACAAATTTGAATTATTTGTTTTAAATTTCAAATACTTTTGTCATTATTAAAATATTTTTGTCATTGTCCAGTTTTTTCTTCGTATTTCTATTATTTATGCCATTTTTGAATTATTTTCTACAAATATTTCAATTATTATATTAAATTTCTTTTACTATCATGAATTTTTAAATTTTTTACACCAGTTTTCAATTATTTTCTACAAATTTCAATAAATTTGGTCATTATTGAAGTATTTTTGGCATTTTCCAATTATTTTCTTTGTATCATTGTCTTTGCCATTTTTGAATTATTTTCTACAAAAATATTTCAATTATTTTATTCAATTTTTTTTATTGTCATGAATTTTTAAAATTTTTACACTAGTTTTCAATTATTTTCTTCAAATTTCAATCATTTTTTTCATTCTATTTATTATTGTCATAAATTTATAATTATTTTACTTCATTTTCAATTATTTTCTTTTTCTGCAAATTTTAATCATTTTCGTCAAACTTTTTATTATTGTCTCGAATTTTCTCATTTTTTGCATCTTTTTTAATTATTTTCTACAAATTTAAGGAAGTTCTACCGTAAATCGATTAATCAAACAGATTTTGATAAAACTTAGTGTACTGCTAGATAAAGTTTCTACAATTTTGTAGTTAAATTTTTGAGACCTGTAGGTTCTTGGGAAAAAAGTTATGATCGATTTATTTTTTCACTGTTTAACCTGTTTAACATTGATTCTTATGAGAATTCATTACTCTGTCACATATATTTTCGTACTAAAAATTATTAATTGACGAGATAGTGATCAAAGTTTGTATAGTTAAACACAGATATGTAATGAACCGATATTGTATTTAAAAAAGAACAATAGGTTCCTATGAGAGTTGTAATAAATTAATTTGTAAAAATATTTCACGTTTTACACGATACAGTTCAGACGTTCTGATATTTTAAAATGTTGATTTTGATCGCACATGAAAAATAGTCATATTTAAAAAGTAAATAAAGTTAATAAATACAATTGTTTAATTGTATATCAGTAAAATTAAATTGAAACCTAACCACAAAATAATGGTCTCTGTTTTGACTAGTATCGTCATACGGTAGAACCTCCTTAAATTATTTTCTTCAAACTTTAATCAGTTTCTTTATATTTAAATTTTGTTTTACATTTTTGAATTATTTTCTTCAAATTTAAATTATTTTCTTTAAACTTCTAATATTTTTTCCAAGTTTTCAATTATTTTCTATAAATTTTTAATTTTATACCAAATTTCAATTATTTATGTCATTATTCAATTAATTTCTTCACACTTCAGTTATATCGTTAATTTTTCAATTATTCAATTATTATTATTATGCAATTTTTTAATTTTTGTATTAAATTATTTATTTTTTACTTTATTTTTTAATTAATTTTTATCCAAATTTTAGTTATATTTGTCATTTTTCAACTGTTTTCAACATATAGACATTTTTTTACATTTTTAAATTATTTTCTTCAAGTTTTAATTATTTTAACTTGAAACTTCTATTATTTTTTTCGATTTTTTAACTATTGTCTTAAATGTTTAATTTTTACACCAGCTTTCAATTATTTATGTCATTCAATTAGTTTCTTCACGTTTCAACTATTTTGTCATTATCTCAATTATTGTACACAAAATTTAAATTTTTTACACCAGTCTCAAATTATTTTTTCAAATTTTAATTATTTTTGTCATTTTTCAATTATTTTCTTATAATTTCAATTATGTTTAAAACTTTTCAATTATTTTCTTCAAATTTCAATTCTTTCGTTTCCATTTTGTCTTCATTTTTTTTTATTTTTAATCAATTTTTCAATTAGTTTTGACATTTTAGAATTTTTTTTAAATGTGAACTATTTTTGTCATTTTTTAATTATTTTCTACAAATTTCAACTATTTTTTTCAACTTTCAATTACTTTTATTATCAAATTATTTATCATACATATAATGATTAATGAATAATGACTTTTGTCATTACTCAAGTATTTTTGTCATTTTCGAATTATTTTCTTCGTACTTCTATTAACTTTGACATATTAAAATTATTTTATACAAATATTTCAATTTTTTTATTCATTTTTCTTCGTTAAATTTCAATAATTTTCTTCATTCTTTTTATTATTGACATGAATTTTTAAATTTTGTACACAGATAATTGAAAATAATTTCAAAAATAATTGAAAACTGTTTCAATTATTTTCTTCATTCGTTTTATAATTGTTATTAATTTATTAATTTTTTACATCTTTTTCAATTATATTTACAAATTTCAATTACTTTGTCCTCATTATGTATTTTTTTCATTTTAAAATTATTATCTTCGTACTTCTATTCTTTTTGCCATTTTAGAATTATATTAAATTTTTTTTTATTGTCATAAATTATTAAAAAAATTTACAACATTTTTCAATTATTTTCTTCAAATATCAATCATTTTCTTTATTTTATTTATTATTGTCATAAATTTATTATTTTTTTACATCTTTGATAATTATTTTCTTCAAGTTTCAAAATTTTTCTTCAATTATTTTATTTTTAATATTTATTAAATTTTTATTTGGGTGAAGTTCCGAAAGCGGGGTACCTCCGATTTTTTTGACACTACGTATACTTACGTATTTTGATGCGCTGATTACGAATGTGATAATGAAAATTGGCGCAAATTTGATTTTCATGGTAAAAACAAAAAAAAAACCCATAAAAATTCGGTTTTTTGCAATTATTTCAATTAATATTAAAAATTTTGAAAAATTTTTTTAACAAAAGTTGTAGGCCTTCCAAAAATACATATTTTGTGTCGAGTGCATTTTTTACTAAAACCAATTAGTTTACGATATAATTGCAAAAAACATAAATTAACCTAAATGTGACGAAATACCCACATTATATCAATATTAAATGGTAATTCTTTACAAGTCTTACTTTGACAGCTGTAAATATTATCCGGGTTGTGCAGAGATGGGTAAATGTAGAAAACTCGAGGTTTTCTACGTATAATACATGGTTTTCTACATTATGTAAAATACGTATTATTCTGACTTACGACTTTGGTCCATTATATATATAATATATAATATATAATAGGACCAAAATACGGGGGGGGGGGTTGGGGTGCCACTAACAGTGGCATTATTTTGCCTAGCCTTTATTGTTATTATTATTATTGATTTTCAGTTTTTTGCATTAATGTCATAATGTCCGCTCTTTCTGGTGAACCAGCAACTTCACCAACGATTTTCTCCCAAACTATTAGAGATATAAAAAAAAATCAAATAACTTAAAATATGTATTTTTGGAATGCCTACAACTTTTGTTAAAAAAATTTTTCAAAATTTTTAATATTAATTGAAATAATTGCAAAAAACCGAATTTTTATGGGTTTTTTATGGTTTTTACCATGAAAATCAAATTTGCGCTAATTTTCATTATCATATTCGTAATTAGCGCATCAAAATACGTAAGTATACGTAGTGTCAAAAAAATCGGAGGTACCTCGCTTTCGGAACTATATCCTTTATTTATTTTTAAAATTTGTACACCATAATTTTAAATTATTTTCTTTAAATTTAAAAGTCACTTTTCTTACTATTTTCAATCTACAAGTCCGCTGGCGCAGCTCTGTTAATATTTTTTACAGGTTATACTGACCTTGAGACAAATAACGACTGTGAACAACTTGAACTAAACAGGAATCTTCAGTAGTATTTCTCAAATTGACGATGTCTTCGAGGCAAGATTTAAAACTAGGTCTGCCCTCAACTGAACTCCAGCATTTTAACATTAACTGATGCAAAGAGTTTGGACAATTGAGAGGCTTTGTCAATCTTCCGCCAGTTCTCACATAATGTAAAACTTCTTGATTCGTTCTGGCTGGATATGGCTGTTGTCCTAAAGACGTTATCTCCCACATTAAAACACCAAAAGCCCAGACATCACTCTGGGATGTAAAAACTCCGTCTACTAGTGATTCAGGAGCCATCCAACGAACTGGCAATAATCCTTCTCCTTCCTAATTAAAAAAAGAATAGTATATTAATTAGAGAGTGATAAAATTTCAAATAGAAAATAGAAATTAAAAAATGTTTAAAATCTAAATGTGACGCACTCCAAAGAATGTCTGAATTGTCATAACTTGAAAAATATTCAATAAAAACATTTTCTGCCTTTTGACAATGAAAAAGGAATCTTTAATGAAGCTAAATCAATCATAATCCAAAAATCTGTTTTTTGCTTCTTAGGTACTTTCTTAGGAGCTCGTCACAAATATAGAATACAATATAATGCGAACCTTGCGGTAATAATCATTTTTATAAATGTCTCTAGCAAGTCCAAAGTCGCCGATTTTCACGACTCGATGCTCACGATCATTGGTAGAAACTAGGCAATTTCTACAGGCCAAATCACGATGCACGAAGTGAAGTTCTTCAAGATAGCGACAACCTCTCGCTACATCTTCACAAATTGACAACAAATCTTTGAGGGTAAGGACACTAGGATCTGATTTTTGAATAGATCTTTTAGATCTTAAATAACTTAATAAATCCCCAGCCTCCATTAATTCTAAGACTAGCAAAGGAGAATCTGTTTCTAGACAGACTCCTAATAATAAAAGAACATGCTTGTGTCGAAAATGACTCATTAGTTTGGCTTCTTGAATAAATTCAGTCTTTTCTTGAGACGATGCTCCTTTTCTCAGGGTCTTTATTGCAACTGGAGTAAATCCCGGCTCGTTAAGATCTTTCGCAGTCCCTTGAAATACCTGGAAAAATAATTTTGAACAAATAATCAAAAGAATAATTATTTTCTTTTAGTTCTGTTGATCAGTGCCGTAACTAGGGTGGTGCCGTCGGTGCCGTGGCACCGGGCGCAGTACTCGGGGGGCGCAAACTTGGAGGGACGCAACATTTTTTTTTTATATTTTTTTTTATAAAAAAAATTATAAAACCAAAAAACTTAGATTACTTTTTTTAGGCAGTTCGAAGTTAATTATTATAAATGTTACCAATTGTAAATACTTTATTAGACAAAAAGTGTTTATTTACTGTATTTAAAACATCATTTTAATGAAACTTTTAAAATCAATAAATAAAAAATTATTAATAGGAAGGAAATAATTCGTTCATTTAGTAAAATTTGGATTTTAAGTAAAACTTTCATCAATCAATTTATTTGAAAAAAATTAAAGAAAATATTTGAAACTTGCGGAAATTGTATTTATAATTTAGGAGAAAAATTAGAAAATATAATGAAAATAATTAGAATTTAAATCATAATAGAAAAGAATTGTTAAAAATTGCAGAAATTTTAAAATAATTTTACATTTATTATTCTCAAAGCAAGGATTAATTAAATTTTGAATCAATGAAATTTCAAATTAATTCAAGTTTGAAAAATCATAATAAACCTATAATTGTAATTGTATGGTCTTATTATCTCAGATATATTCTGTAATTCTTTTAATTATTTTTTACAAATTTTTATTATTTTCTTCAATTAACAATTATTTCTATCAACTATCTTTTTATAAAATTTATTTTTTAATTAATTTTTGTCTTTTTAAATTATTTTTTGATTTATTTTCAAATTTTTTTTTATTATTTATCTCAAATTCTAGTTATTTTTTGAGTTTACAATTATTTTCATCATTCTGCAATTATTTTCTTTTATTTATAACTATATGTTGTAATTTTTTCAATTATTTTTAAAAAACTAAAATTATTGTCTTTAATTTTTCATTATTTTTATTACTTTGCAAATATTTTCTCGGATTTTTTATTACTTTCATTATTCTTCAATTAATTTCCTAGATTTTAAAATATTTTTCTCAATTTTTAATAATTTTCTTCAATTCTGAATTATTATTTTTATCATTTTGCAATCAACTTCTTCAAATTTTAGTTATTCTGAAATTTCATTCCCCAATTAAATTTCTAAATTTTAAATTGTTTATCTCACTTTTCAATTATTTTCTTCAATTTTTATTTTCTTTTATATTGTTGCAATTATTTTCTCCACCTTTTAATTAGATATATTAATTATTTTTAAATAAATTTACTAAATTTCCACTTAGCATCTCAAATTTAAGTTATTGCATCCACTTTTTAATGTTTCAATCATTCTTCAATTTTTTTTTCTCAAACTTCAAATACTTCGTCAATTTTTAATTATTTTTTTTTCATTTGCATTATTTTTACAATTTTTATATTATTTTGAATCCTTGTTGATTAATTCCGAAAATTTCAATAATATATCTGAAATTTTCATGTTTTTTTTAATAAATTTCGATTATTTCTACAATTTTGTAATTATTTTCCTGAATTTAAAATTCTTGAAATCATTTTGTAATACTTTACAAATATTCTGTAATTTTTACAATTATTTTTTTACAAACTTTTATTATATTCTTTAATTTTCAATTATTTTTATCATATTTAAATTAGTTTTTGTCATTTTCAATTATTTTTTAATAAATTCTCTAACTTTTTTTATTATTTATCTCTAATTACAGTTATTTTTTCAATTCACTTTTCTTTTTATTATTCTGCAATAATTTTCTTTTATTATAACTATATGTTGTAACTTTTTCAATTATTTTTAAGAAACTAAAATTATTGTCCTCAATTTTTCATTATTTTTATTACTTTGCAAATATTTTCTTGGAGTTTTTATTACTTTCATTATTCTTCAATTAATTTCCTAGATTTTAAAATATTTTTCTCAAATTTTAATAATTCTCTTCAATTTTCAATTATTATTGTTATCATTTTGCAATCAACTTCTTCAAATTTTAGTTATTCTGAAATTTCATTCCCCAATTAAATTTCTAAATTTTCAATTGTTTATCTCACTTTTCAATTAGTTTTTTCAATTTTAATTTTCTTTTATCGTTTTGCATTTATTTGTCCACCTTTTAATTAGATATATTAATTTTTTTCCAATTTATATTCTAAATTTTCATTTATATTGTCAAATCTAAATTATTGTATACACTCTTCAATGTTTTAAGCATTTTTCCATTATTTTTCTCAAATTTCAATCAAGTTCGTCAATTGAAATTTTTTTTTTTTTTAATTTGTAATGATTTTCACAAATTTTATATTATTTTGATTATTTGTTTATTAATTCCGAAAAACTCCAAATGAAATAAATTATCAACTTTTGCGTTAAAATAATTCTGATAATTAAAAAAATCTTTAATTAAATATTGTTTTTTTTATCTTCTCCCCCCTTCCTCCACCGGTCAATATTAAGTGTGTGGATGGCAAAAATTTACAAGTCTCTACCTCTGATTAAACATATTTTTTAACTTCTATTTTTCTGAGGAATATAGGGGCGGGGGGAGGGCGCCAAAATATTTATCTCGCACCGGGCGCGAAAAACCTAAGTTACGGCTCTGCTGTTGATAAATTCAAGAAGAAACAAACCTCCCCAAAAGCTCCACTGCCTAGAAATTTGGTTAATGTTATTTGATCTCTTTTTATTTTAGGCAACATCACATCCTCAGGATCATTTTCAACTGTTAGTGGTCCATACAAGGCATTGGACTGAACAAAATTTCCTCGAGGAATCTCTCTTAGAGTGGCCAATTCCATGTCGGGTATTCTTGGAGATAAAACTGCTTTCTTATCTTCCTTACGCTGTCTATAACTTCCTGAAAAAATAGAGTGTTTACTGTTTAGTTTTAGAAACTTAAGATTAAATTAATTCTAAAAACTCAAGTTTCCAGAAACTTGAGTTTAATTAATTCTAATTTCTAGTTTAATTAATTTTAGAAACATGAATAATTTTCAAATGAATAACTTACTGCAGGCTAAATAAAAGAAGCTGAGCAAAATAATGACAATGATAACAGATGCAGTTAGAATCAAGATTAATCCAATTGTTGACTGCGAAGCTAATAAGTCACCATTACTGTAAGTTAAATCTATTTCTGCACTCGATTTGCTCCATGTTCCAAATCCATAAGCGTTTTTTGCTTGAACTCTAAAATAATACTTGTAATCCAGTTCTGCTGGAATTATCCAGTAGTTGTCAGTCCCATTGTAGTATAATTTCCAGGTTTTATGATTTTTTCCAGAATTTTTTAGATCATCGATCACCTTTCCCTCAAGTCGATAGAAAGAAACTGGAGAACCGTGAGGTCTCGATGGCTCCCAATTGAGTTGATATACTGATTTTCTCAATCTTGTGATTGTTGGTTTTCCAGGTGCACTTGGTACATCGCCTAAAAGAAAAACTAGGTAAGAATTATGTTTATTACTCTGGAAAAAAAACTTATTCAAGAGAACCTCTAGTGAATCGGAGTTTTAAAAAAAAGCAGATTAATGACTGATATTTTGAATAGTTTTTAATTAGAGTTATTTTAAATAAGTGATTTCTTATTAGTACAAAATTGATTGAATCGGTTTGGAAATTTTGAGGTTAGATTGTCATATTTTACACAAAATTTGGAATTTTTAATTAATTGAGCTAATTAAATAAATTATGTGCATAATAAAAAGAATGTAGAAAATGATTGAAATTTGATGAAAATAATTGAAAACTAGTGTAGAAAATAATTCTAAAAAAGTCAAAAATAATATAAATACGAAGAAAATAATCGGAAAATGACAAAAATACTTAAATAATGTCAAAAGTAATTTAAATCTGAAAAAAATAATTAAAATTTGCAGGAAATAATTGAAAACTAGTGTTGAAAATTAAAAAACTCATGATATTAAAAAAAAATGAATAAAATAATGAAATATGTAGAAAATAATTCTAAAGAAGGTAAAAATAATAGAAATACGAAGAAAATAATCGGAAAATGACAAAAATACTTAAAAGATGACAAAAGTAATTAAAATCTAAAAAAATAAATTTTTAATTTGTAGGAAATAATTGAAAATGCTGTAAAAAATTAATAAATTCTGGACAATAATAAAAAGAATATAGAAAATGATTAATATTTGATGAAAATAATTGAAAACTAGTGTAAAAAATTTAAAAATTCATGATATTAAAAAAACAAAAAAAAAAGAAATTGAAATTTTAGAAAAATAATTGAACATTGGGAGAAAAAATTCATGATATTAAAAAAAATTGAATAAAATAATGAAATATTTGTATAAAATAATTTTAAAATCTCAAAAATAAAAGAAATACGAAGGGAATAATTTGAAAATGATAAAAATACTTAAATGATGTTAAAAGCAATTTAAATCTGAAAAAATAATTAAAATTTGTAGGAAATAATTGAAAAAGATGTAAAGAAAATAATAAATTCTGGACAATAATGA
The DNA here is from genome assembly GCA_037103525.1 of Ganaspis brasiliensis. Classification (NCBI taxonomy): domain Eukaryota; kingdom Metazoa; phylum Arthropoda; class Insecta; order Hymenoptera; family Figitidae; genus Ganaspis; species Ganaspis brasiliensis. Next base: position 526,107 of record JAZKLR010000674.1, read on the forward strand.
AAAGAATGTAGAAAATGATTGAAATTTGAAGAAAATAATTGAAAACTAGTGTAGAAAATTAAAAAATTTATGACAATATAAAAAAATTGAATAAAGAAATTAAAATTTTAGAAAAATGATAGAACATTGGGAAAAATTTAAAAATTCATGATATTAAAAAAAATTGAATAAAATAATGAAATATTTGTATAAAATAATTCTAAAATCTCAAAAATAATAGAAATACAAAGAAAATAATCGGAAAATGACAAAATTACTTAAATGATGTCAAAAGTAATTTAAATCTGAAAAAAATAATTTAAATTTGCAGGAAATAATTGAAAACTAGTGTTGAAAGTTAAAAAATTCGTGACAATATAAAAAAATTGAATAAAGAAATGGAAATTTTTGAAAAATAATAGAACATTGGGAAAAAAATTTAAAAAATTCATGATATTAAAAAAAATGAATAAAATAATAAAATATGTAGAAAATAATTCTAAAAAAGGCAAAAATAATAGAAATACGAAGAAAATAATCGGAAAATGACAAAAATACTGAAAAGATGACAAAAGTAATTTAGATCTGAAAAAATAATTAAAATTTGTAGGAAATAATTGAAAAAGATGTAAAAAATTAATAAATTCTGGACAATAATAAAAAGAATGTTGAAAATGATTGAAATTTGATGAAAATAATTGAAAACTAGTGTAGAAAATTTAAAAATTCCTGATATTAAAAAAAACTGAATAAAGAAATTGAAATTTTAGAAAAATAATAGAATATTGGGGGGAAAAATTTAAAAATTCATGATATTACAAAAAATTGAATAAAATAATGAAATATATGTAGAAAATAATTCTAAAATAGGCAAAAATAATAGAAATACTAAGAGAATAATTTGAAAATGACAAAAATACTTAAATGATGTCAAAAGTAATTTAAATCTGAAAAAAGAATTAAAATTTGTAGGAAATAATTGAAAAAGATGTAAAGAAAATAATAAATTCTGGACAATAATATAAAGAATGTTGAAAATGATTGAAATTTGAAGAAAATAATTGAAAACTAGTGTAGAAAATTAAAAAATTCATGACAATATAAAAAAATTGAAGAAAGAAATGGAAATTTTAGAAAAATAATAGAACTTTGTGGAAAAAAAAATTTTAAATTCATGATATTAAAAAAAATTAAATAAAATAATGAAATATTTGTATAAAATAATTTGAAAATGATAAAAACACTTGAATGAGGACAAAGTAATTAATAATCTATTAAATTTAATTCATTATAATTTTTTTGTTCTTCCATAATTATTTTTACAATTTTTTACAACTTTTTATACAATTTTCTATTTCTTAGAAATTGCTTTCTTTTCTTGGAACTATAATTGTTTTTGTTTTAGCTTTAATTAATAATAATCTCTTATTTTTTATTTTCATTATTTTACTTAGTTTTACTTTTTTAAAAAATGCTTTCTGAAATTATTTCAACGTTTTCTAATTTTCCTAATTTCAAAAAGGCTGTTATTCGTTATTTCAACTTTATTTCTAATTTTCTCATGAATTTTATCGTTTTTTCAAAATTCTTTTAATCATTTTTTGGTCTTCTAATAAATTTTTTACTTTTATCATAATTTTTCTATTTTCTAGAAATGTTTTCTTCTTCTCCAAAATGTTTAATTTTTTTTAATATTCTTTTTTTCTCAAACAATATTTATTAAGAACTTTTTATTAGTTCTCTACACTTTTTCATAAATTCTAAATTTTTCTCACTTTAAAAAAATATTTTTCATTCTATTATATAATTTTCTTTCATTTAGTTATTTTTACGGAAATTATTTTAATTTTTTTCATGTAATTTTGGTTTTAATTTAATGAAAAATTTAATGAAGAAAGTTCTTGTTTTTTCATTAAATTTATAATCCATTTTCATAGTTTTTTTTAAAACATGTTCGGTCTTTTCACTTTTTAAAGAATTTTCTAGTTTTCACATATTTTTTTTTCTCCCTTTTTTGTAATTTGTTAATTTTCGCGTAGTTTCTTTTTTTAATTTTGTCATTTTTTCAAAGATGCCTTTTTTTATTTTGTTGTATTTTTTGAGACTGGAGAGGGGAGGAGGGGTTTATTTATTCTTTAATTATTTTTTTTATTTCAAATTCTCTCACTTTTTTAAGATTGTCTATAATTTTCAAAAATTTATTATTTTTCGATAAATTTAGTTTCATAAAATTTTTACTGTTCTTTGAATTTAAAATAAATTTTGTTTTAGATTTTGTTCTCGAAATTTCTCTAATATTTAAGTTTTTTATTATTATATTTTTTTTAATTTTACCACTTTATTCCTAAAGATTATTAAATAGTTTTCTTAATTTCTCTCATTTCTTTTGTAATAGGAATTTAATTTTAATAATCTTAAAAGATAATAATCTAAAGACTTTGATATTTTTCTAAATTTTAATCTAAATTATTTTCTTTTCTTTTATTTTTTTTTGCAAAATTATAAACTATTTCATACAATTTTTAGTGTATGTGATATTTTTCCGTTAATATAAAATTTTTAGGTTTTTTCATGAATTTTTTTAACGTTCTAAGATTTTTTCATTCTTTTAAGCTTCTTTTTTATGCTTTTCTAAGTTTCATAATTTTTTATATAGTTTCCTTAACATTTTTATTTTTAACAATTTTTTCCTTTTAAAATCTTTAATGTTGAAAAAACATTTACGCTCTTAGAACTCTCTTCTGTTAAATTTTATAATTTTGGGAAGATTTATTCGTTCTTTTAAAACTGTTCATATATTTTTTAAATCTAATCTATAAAACTTTTTTTTGTAAATGATTTCCAATACTTTTTAAATGAATTTAAATATTTAAATTTTAATTTTTTCTTAAAGAATTCTCAACTTGCAAGTTTTTAAGAATCTTTTAAAATTTTCTTTTATTTTCAAATTTAAAATTTTTTAACAATTTTTCCTACTTTTCTCATTTTACGTTCATTTATATGGATTTAAATATATATTTTTTGTAATTTTCTCATTTATTTATTCATAATTTGATAGATTTTTAGAAATACTTTCTCTGTTTGTCAAGAATTTTTTAATTACTTTCAAATAAATGTTCTCATTTTTTCTTCTTTCTAGATTTATTCCTAATTCTTTAATTTTTTCGTAGACTTTTAAATATTTAAATAATTATTAACTTTTTTTGTACATTTTTATAAATTTTTTATGTAATCTTGAACTTTTAGTAATTTTCAACTGTATGTCTGTCTGTTTGTCTGTCTACAGAAAAACTTCAAATCGGTTTAACTTCCTTTTATTAATTTTCACATACCAATTTTAAAGATTTTCCGATTTTTTAACCATTATTATCAATTTTCAATTTGTTTAAAAACTGTTTAAAATATATTTTTGTAAATTTTTCATTTTTTCTTCAATACACTCTTTCTCTTTTCTCATCATTTTTCGCCTTTATTTAGGCACTTTTTCTCTATTCCTAAAATTCCCCAATCAAAAAAAAAAAAAAATCCCATTTTTTAAAAACCTACATCTGAAATTTAACAAAATATCACTTATGTAAAATAAAATTACAATTTTTTCTCACCAAGTGTTTCAAATATGAATCGATCATCACCCGGCCAAAGAAACTCGTCTCCATAATCAGGATACTTAATTTTCAGCCGAAATAGATACGAGGTTTTTGGTTGTAAACCTGTAATATGATATTCCACGTTATTTTTAATAATTTTCGAAATATTAGCAACTCGCCAATGTTTTAGATTCACTGTTGTAAATTCAAGAGAGTAGTTGATAGTCAAGTTTATGCTGCAAATCCAAAAAATCCTCAGAGCAGTGGTCGATGATTCACCTGTTAAATTATTTGGTTCAGGATAAGTTTTCAGAACCTGATCAAAGCTTTGGTTATAATTTTTATTAAAATTCGTCGGATAAGCGCGAACGAAAATTTTGTATTCCTGATCAGGAAGCAAGGGATGCAAAATAGTCGACAAATTTTCTTTCAATTTCTCCGAATGTTTAATAACCTCAGACATTTGTTTCAATCCGTTCACTGCCGTCCAGTGAATTTCATAATGAACTTCATCAGCGTTTAATTTTTCCGGAGGTGACCAATAAACAGCAGCGGCTGTTGGTGTCAAAGATTTCACAGTCACGTTTCGTGGTCTGCTTGGAATTCCAGTTCCGGTTCTTAAAATAACTCCAGAATTAAAATTCATATTAAATAAATCTTTATGACTGTAATGATTGCTCAAGACCAACTTAAATCTATATTTCGTAAAAGGCTTAAGTTGCTCCACTTCGAGTTCTGTATCATAAGTTTGCAATTTTTTTTCTTCCTTGCACTCATCTTGGAAATATTCACAGACATAAATTGAATATAAACTCGAAGGTAGATTGTACTCTTCACAAATTTTATCAACAACTGGCTGAGGCATTTTGATTATAATTTTATTTTTTGTTTTTGAAACTTCTTGAACATTATAAATCATTGGCAGTGGTGTCAAGCAGTCAACATTTGGATATGATTGAAGAGACTTTCCAATTGTTTTGATGCGTCTAGCATTCATCATAGGATACTGTTTTACTTCTTCTTTGTCTGGGTTTATTTTATTGACAAAATAGAGATTTTTGCTCTCTGTATTCGTCCAGTAGACGTTTTTTTTGTCGACAGTCAGAGAAGTCGGGGAAAATAATTTCTTCTGATTTTCATTGCCGATAACTAAATTACAAAAGCATCCTTCAATATCTGCTTCGTGAAGATGTCCTTCTAAAGAGACCCAGTAAATTATTGGATTAAAATAATTTGTATTGTCGATTGTGAAAATGGGACTGATTTGAGGTCTGAATGGACAAGAGCAGTCTCTCTGGTGATTAAAGAAGGGCTTCAAATTTCCTCCAGAAAAGTCCGAGTGCATTATCACTCCACGATCCTGTTTGCTGTTCAGCTCCACCCAGAACAATTTTCTGAAAATTGTATATATTTATGTAGAAATTAATGATTGGAATTGGAAACAAATGTAATTTTTGTAAATTAATTCAAACTTAATTAAAATAATTAAAAATTGGGGAAAGTGGTTGAAAGGCAATGGGAATATTTTAAAATTGAAGAAATAAATTGAAATTTGAGAAAAATACTTGAAAATCTTACAAATCAATTAAGAAAAGTGAGAATGATTAAATATTGAGTGAAATAATAAAAATAATTGAAAGTTGAAAAAATAATTAATAATTGAGAAAAATAATTGAAAATATTACAGAATAAATATAAATTAAGTAGAAAATGATGTGAAAAAATGTAAATTGAAGAAAGCAATTATAATTTTCGAAAAGGAATTGAAAATCTTAAAAGTTATGAGAATAATTAAAAATTGAGATATATAATTGAGAAATGATAAAAATAATGGAAAATCCGTAAAATATTTGAAAATCTTAGAGAAATTTTTTGAAAAATAATTTAAATAGTTGCAAATTGGAGGGAATAATTGAAATTTGAGAAAAATAATTGAAAAATTACAAAATATTAAAAAAAATATAATTTCAAAATTATAAAAACAATGTTAAAATGTTTAAAAAAAAGTTATATTTGAGATAAGTAATTGCAAAATTTTTGGAAATTAGTTGAAAATTAATTTAAAATTGTGCGAAAGTAATTGAAAAATGATAAAAATTATTGCAAATTAAAGAAAATAATTAGAGTTTAGGAAAAATATTTAAAAATCTTAAAAATCAATCAAGAAAAGTGAGAATGATTAAATATTGAGATATATAATAAAAATAATTGAAAGTTGAAAAAATACTTAATAATTGAAAATATTACAGAATAAATATAAATTAAGTAGAAAATGATGTGAAAAAATTTAAATTGAAGAAAGAAATTATAATTTTCGAAAAGGAATTAAAAATCTTAAAAGTCATGAGTCATGAGAATAATTGAAAATTGAGATATATAATTGAGAAATAATAAAAATAATGGAAAATCCATAAAATATTTGAAAATCTTAGAGAAATTTATTAAAAAATAATTAAAATAGTTGAAAATTAAAGAAAATAATTGAAATTTGAGAAAAATAATTAAAAAATTACAGAATATACATGATATAAAAAAATGTATAATTACAAAATTATAGAAATAATTGAAAAATTACAGAATATACATGATATAAAAAAATATATAATTACAAAATTATAAAAACAATGATAAACTGTTTAAAAAAAGTTATATTTGAGATAAGTAATTGCAAAATTTTTGGAAATTAGTTGAAAATTAATTTAAAATTGTGCGAAAGTAATTGAAAAATGATAAAAATTATTGCAAATTAAAGAAAATAATTAGAGTTTAGGAAAAATATTTAAAAATCTTAAAAATCAATCAAGAAAAGTGAGAATGATTAAATATTGAGATATATAATAAAAATAATTGAAAGTTGAAAAAATACTTAATAATTGAAAATATTACAGAATAAATATAAATTAAGTAGAAAATGATGTGAAAAAATTTAAATTGAAGAAAGAAATTATAATTTTCGAAAAGGAATTAAAAATCTTAAAAGTCATGAGTCATGAGAATAATTGAAAATTGAGATATATAATTGAGAAATAATAAAAATAATGGAAAATCCATAAAATATTTGAAAATCTTAGAGAAATTTATTAAAAAATAATTAAAATAGTTGAAAATTAAAGAAAATAATTGAAATTTGAGAAAAATAATTAAAAAATTACAGAATATACATGATATAAAAAAATGTATAATTACAAAATTATAGAAATAATTGAAAAATTACAGAATATACATGATATAAAAAAATATATAATTACAAAATTATAAAAACAATGATAAACTGTTTAAAAAAAGTTATATTTGAGATAAGTAATTGCAAAATTTTTGGAAATTAGTTGAAAATTAATTTAAAATTGTGCTAAAGTAATTGAAAAATGATAAAAATTATTGCAAATTGAAGAAAATAATTAGAGTTTAGGAAAAATATTTAAAAATCTTAAAAATCAATCAAGAAAAGTGAGAATGATTAAATATTGAGATAAATAATAAAAATATTTGAAAGTTGAAAAAATAATTAATAATTGAGAAAAATAATTGAAAATATTACAGAATAAATATAAATTAAGTAGAAAATGATGTGGGGAAAATGTAAATTGAAGAAAGAAATCATAATTTTCGAAAAGGACTTAAAAATCTTAAAAGTCATGAGAATAATTAAAAATTGAGATATATAATTGAGAAATAATAAAATTAATGGAAAATTCATAAAATATTTAAAATTTAAGTAATAAAATTGAATGAAGTACAGAATAGATATAAAAGACAAGAAATAATTGAAAAATGCTAATAACAACGATGAATTGAAAAAAAAATTGAAATTTGAGATAAATAATTGAAAATTTGGAAATTTAAACGGAAAATAATTCAAATATTTAGAAACTAGTGAAAGCATTCGAAAAAGGATAAAAATAATTGAACATGTAAAAAAATAATAAAAACAACAAAAAATTGCTTTTTGGACATTAATTGAAAATTTTATAAAATAATTAAAAAGTCATTGAAATATTTTAAAATGGAAGAAAATAATTGAAATTTAAGAAAAATAATTGAAAAATACTGAAGAACAATCATGAATTGAAAAAAATAATTGAAATTTAGGATACATAATTGAAAATTTGTAAAGTTAATTTTAAAATAATTAAAATAATTAGAAAATGGAGGAAACGATTGAGAAAGGATAAAAATAATGTAATATTTTATAAAATAAATGAAACAACAACAAAAAATGCCAAATTTTGGAAAATAATTGAAACTTAAGAAAAATAATTGAAAAAAGTGCAGAATATAGACATATGAAATAAGTGGGAAATGATGTAAAAAAAAGTAAATTTTTTGACAAGACTTAAAAATCTTAAAAATTATTTAAGAAAAATAAGAATAATTAAAAATTGAGATAAACCTATATAAATTCATAAATAATAAAAAAAAAATGATAATTGATAAAATATTTGAAATTTGAGAAATACAATTGACAAAATTATAAAATAAAAATAAAAGAAAAAAAAAGAAAAATTGAAAAATGGTAATAGCAACGATGTATTGAACAAAATAATTAAAAATTGAGATAAATAATAGGAAAAAAGAAAAATTTCTTAAAAGTCATTTAAGAAAAATGAGAATAATTAAAAATTGAGATATACCTTTATAAATTCATAAATAATAAAAATAATTGATAATTGAAAAAATATTTGAAATTTGAGAAATACAATAATTGAAAAAATTACAGAATAAAAATATAAGAAAAAGAAATAATTGAAAAGTGAGATAAATAATTGAAAATTTGAAAAGTTAAAGGAAAATAATTGAAATAATTAGAAAATGAGGAAAACAGTTGAAAAGGATAAAACTAATTGAATGTGTAAAACAATTATTGAAGCAACAAAAAATTGCAAATTTTTAGAAATTAGTTGAAAAATATTTAAAATAATCCAAAAGTCATAAAAATATTTTAAACTGAAAGAAAATAATTGAAATTTAAGAAAAATAATTGAAAAATAATTGAAAAACACTAATAACAATGATGAATTGAAAAAATAATTGAAATTTAAGATAAATAATTAAAAATTAAGAAAGTTAATTGAAGAATAATTCGAAAATGTGGGAAACAATTGAAAAAGTATAAAATTAATTGAATATGTAAAAGAATAATTAAAACAACAAAAAATTGCAAATTTTTAAAAATTAATTGATAAAATATTAAAAAATTAATTGATAAAATATTTAAAATTTGAGAAATACATTAATTGAAAAAATTACAAAATAAAAATAATAGAAAAATATAATTGAAAACTGGGATAAATATTTGAAAATTTGTAAAATTAAACGGAAAATAATCCAAATAATTAGAAAATGGGGAAAATAATTGAAATAGGATAAAAATAATTGAATATGTAAAAAAATAATTGAAACAACAAAAAACTGCAAATTTTTGGAAATTAGTTGAAAAATATTTGAAATAATTAAAAAGTCATAGAAATATTTTAAAATGGAAGAAATTAATTGAAGTTTAAGCAAAATAATTGAATAAAGTTATATGAAATAAAAGAAAATAATTGAAAAATGCTAATAACAATGATGAATTGAAAAAAAAAATCGAAATTTGAGATAAATAATAATTAAACATTCTAAGCACGTTTACATACTAAATAATAATAATAGTAATAAAACTAACAACTAAGGATTTTGAATGAAAAATAATAAAAATAATTAAAAATTGGAGAAAACAGACGCATAATGATAAAATTAATTGGAACTTGAAGAAAATAAATTTTATTTGGGAATATTGATAGAATTACAAAATATATTTCAAAGAAAAGAAAATAATTGCAAAATGGTAAAAATAATGATAAATTAAACAAAATAATTGATAACTGAAATAAATAATAGGAAATTCAAGAAATTAATTCTGAAATAATGAAAATGATAAAAAATTGAAGAAAATAATTGAAAAATGACAAAAATAATGGTAAATTAAAAAAAAGCATTTAAACCTTCGATAAATAATTGAAAACTTAGGAAATAAATGGTAAAGCAATTAAAATAATAAGAAATTGGGTAAAATAATTGAAACCTGGAGAACATCATTTAAATAAATGATAACATTTAACGTTTCGTGAAAAAAATGAAAAATGAAATAAAAATTAAAGCAACGAATCAGTTTTTGTAACATTGAAAAATATTCAAAAAATGGTTATAGAAGAGAATAATTAAAAAATTTGAATAGGATTTATATTAAATTTGCATTTGTACACCAATAATGAAGAGGTTAATTGTAATTTGAAGAAAATAATTTGATTTGTAAAATTTTGTATTGAAAAATAATAAACGAAATTAAAAATAAATACAATAATAAATTAATAAATAATTAAATTGATTGAATGCCGAGGAAAATAATTAAAATTGAAAAAGTAATTGAAATTTACGGAAGATTAATTTATGATTTAGGGGAATAATTGAAAAATAATAAAAATAAAAAATTGAATAAATAAACAATTGAAAAGTAATGGAAATAATTGAAATAATAATAGAAAAGAATTGTTAAAAATTGAAGAAATTTTTAAATCACTACAAATTTCAGCTATGAACAGAAGGATTGAATGAATAAATAAAACTTAAAGATTATTATATATACAATTACTAATTATTATTTATTAATGTGCTATTCCAAGTGAGATTTATGTTATTTTCAGGCAGGTTAACGGCGGGCAATGAAACTTTAGAATTTTATTATATTTAATATATGACTAATGTTTTACATAAATAATATTTAGATCAAAATATTAATTAGTTTACAAAAATTGAAATTTCGAAAAAAAAATGAAGTAGCAAAATCTTCCGTTCTATCAGTCGAATCAAGGTTTTCTGTTTTTTAAAATGTTCAGAAAAATGTTAGGAATATTTTTATTTTAAGGCAATTTTTTATAATTTTAATATTAAAAAAGTTATTAAATAAAAATTATATAACTTTTGATCAGCAAGAAAAAATTCAATGACCCAAATGTTAAATCGAAACTGCCTGTGTTCTTTTCAAGATTCCAAAAGAAATGAACTTCACAGTTACTTTCTTGATATTTAATTTCAATAAATTATAAATGTAAAAATTGAAGATTTCTGTTAGTTAACAAATGCGCAGATGCCTTTGATGATGGTCGTTGGCAACACTGCGACTTCATATAATTATGACTTCATTCCAAAATGGGCGCGCAACCATATTGATTTGTTTACTAACAGAAATCTTCAATGTTTACATTTATTAATTAAAATTAAATATCCAGAGAGTAACTGTGAAGTTCATTTCTTTTGGAATCTTGAAAAGAAGACACGTAAGTTCGTTTTAGCATTTAGATCATTGCATTTTCTCTTGCTGCTCAAAAGTTATATCATTTTATTTAATAACTTTTTCAATATTAAACTTATAAAAAATTGCCCTAAAATAGAAATATTCCTTACATTTTTCTGAACATTTTAAAAAACAGAAAACCTCAATACGGCTGATAGAACGGAAGATATTGCTATTTAAATTTTTTTTCTAAATTTCAATTCTCGTAAACTAATTAATATTTTGACCTAAATATTTATTGTCATATTAAATATAATAAAATTTTATATTGCCCGTCGTTAACCTGCCTGAAAATAACGTAAATCTCAATGGAAATCGTACCAATACTCAATATTGATTGTAATTTTACCCTTTCGATGGCGACACATCCAAACAAACAATCCTATTATTCCTAGAAAAAATCTTTTTATATTTCAGAATTCCAGAATCCCAGGCTGATAGGTCCAGTTTCATGACGTAGCTACTATTAGATTCTTTTTGACTGGATTCCGTCCAGAACAAATTTCGAGAAACCCAGTCAACAGAGATGCTGTCAGCAGGATTATTCAGGGAAAGAATTTTCGTCACATTTTCTCCATTCACCATAGAAGTGACCAGTTCTTGCATTTCGTTGATCCAAAATATTTTCTCATCAGCAGCCAAGTACGTCAATTCACGAATAGAATGTCGATTAATGGAATAATTGACCCTCTGATCCAAATCCGAAACTCGAATCATGTCTGTTGTTACGATTAATAATTGAGGTAAGGGATTTTCATCTTCAGTTGAGATGTTTATTGTCTCCGTATAAGGTCCTGGGCCAATTTCCGTACAGGCTTGCACTTGAAAGTAATAAGTAATATTTGGCAAAAGATCAGTCAAAGTGTATTCAAGCTTTGAAGCTGAAATATTCAGGGAATCACAGAGAAGAATTTCGGCTTCGTTTGACACATACCAACACTTCACATTGTAGCCTAAAATCAATCCATTTGGAAATTGCGGTGAATCCCATCTAAAAAAAAGTTAAAGAGGTTTTAATTTACATAAAAAGGTTATTTTTGTAAAAAAATATTTTCTAGGATTGCGTGTATTATTTTCAGGCCCGGATTGGCCATTCAGGATACCGGGAAAAATCCCGGTGGGCCGCCGCCAGGCGGGCCGGTATTTTTGTAGGTCTAATTAATAATTTAATTTATGTAATTAAATTTTATTTAACTTTCAATTACTCTTTTCTATTTTCAATTAATTTTACAACATTCAATCATTTTCGGCTTCTTTCTATGTTCTTTTCAATCACAGAAATTGTAGAATTTCAATTAAATTGTTCAATTCTACAACTATTTTTTACAATTCTTATTTATTATTATCTTCAACTTTCAATTCCATTCTTCAATTTTCAATTTCATTCTTCAGTTTTCAATTATTATTTTTTTCTATATTCAAGAATTCTAGACTTTTTCAATTACTTCTTTCAATTTTTAATTACATTTTTTAAATTTCCATTACATTCCTCAATTTTCAATTATCTCCTTCAATTTTTTCAATCCTCAATAATTCTCAAAAAATTTTATAACTAATCTTTAACTTTTTAAATTATTTTGTTCTCTTGACCATTATTTCTTAGTGCTTTACGATATCAAGACGATATCATATTTGAGCAATATTGATATTGATCTCAAAATCTCTTGACCATCCAAAAATGTTCTCGTGATGATAATATCGACCTAAAATAACTAAAAAATGACGAAAATAATTGACAAATGAAAAAAATTGGAATAATGACAAGATTAATAAATCGACAATTGACAAAAATAATTTAAAAAATTAAAGAACAAATATAATATTTTAAAAAAACAATTGGAAATTAAAAAAGGAAAAAAATTACAGAAATAATAATAATTGAAAAAAATTTTAATTTTAAAAAATTGACCTGGATTGAAATTTGAAGAAATAATCACAAATTGATAAGAAGAAAATAATATTAAAAATTGACAAAATAATTAAAAAATGAAGAAAATAATTGTGAATTAGACAGAAAAATTGAGGAATTAAGGAGTTGAATTGAGATTTCAAAAAAATTATTGATAATAAATAATTTACAAATTACTATATCAATAAATAAATAAATAGTATAAAAGAGTGAAAAAGCCCAGGATTGGTGAATATTTAAGAAAATAATTGACAATTAAAAACTGAAGAAAACTGTAGGAATAATTATAACAAATAATTGGAAATTGAATGGGATTTCAAAAAGTTAAAGTTGGTTGAAAATCGAAGAAAATAATTTCAAATTAGAAGAAATAGTTGAAAAATGAAGAAAAAAATTCAAAATTAAAGAAAATAATAATTGTGAATTTAAGAGGATAGTTGAAAAATTGAATTGAAAGTTCAAGAAAAATATTGTTAATTGAAAAAATCATCGAAAAAAGCCGAGAATGATTAAATATTGAATAAAATAATTGCCAATTGGAAAAAATTCTAAACATGGCAAGATTATTAAATTAATTTAATAATCTTGCCATGTTTAGAAAAAGAAAGAAAATGATAGGAATAGTTCTAGAAACAATTGAAAGTTTAATTGCTTTTTGAAAAATTAAACTTTATTAAAATTTGAAGAAAATACTTTCAAATTGGGAGAATAATTGAAAATGAAAAAAAGTATCAATAAAAAACAAGAATTGTGATTGGATACAAATAATTAAAGAATTAAAGAACTGAATTGAAATTTCAAGAAAATGATTAATAATTGAATAATATGAAAGAAAATAATTGAAAAAAGACGAAAATAAAGGACAATTGCAAAAAATTCGAAAAATTGCAACATTAAAAAGTTTACATTTCAACAGAATTATCTTAAAAGTTAAGAATGTAAATTAAAATTTAGAACAGAAATAACTAAGAATAAAAATTGAAAGAAAATTACTGTAGTAATTGTAGAAAATAATTGTAAATTTAATTGGATTATAAAAAATTGAACTGGATTGAAGTTCTTGGAAAATAATTGCCTATTGAAGGAAACAAGTGAAAATTGAAAAAATAATTGAAAAAAAATCGAGAATTATTAAATATTGACTGAAATAATTAAAAATTCAAGTAAATAATTGAAAACTGAAAAATAATTGAAAAAATGAGAATATTTGAAAACTGAAAAAGTAATTGAAAACTGAAAAAAAATAATTGAAAAACCGACAATATTTGAAAATCGAAGAAAATAATTGAAAACTGAAAAAATAATTGAAAAAACGAGAATATTTGAAAACTGAAAAGAATAATTGAAAAAAACCGAAAATATTTGAAAATTGAAGAAAATAGTTGAAAACTGGAAAAACAATTGAAAAAATGAGAATTATTGAATATTGAAGAAAACAATTGAAAATTGATAAAAATATTGAAAGAAGCCGAAAATTATTGAATATTAAAGAGAATATTTGAAAATTAAAAAACATGAATAAAAATTAATTAACATAATTGTGAATAGAAGATAATAATTGAGATTTGAAGAAAATAATTGTAAATTAAAGAAAGTAATTGGGTATTCAAATATTGAAAAAATGATTTTCAGGTGAATGAAAGCCGACTTTTTTTATGCTAAAGGGGGCAAAGTAGATAGAAATTCATTCTGAGCGATTTTTAAAGTCGGGGAATTCGCTAAAAAACTTTTTATTATATTTATTTAATAAAAATTGTCCATTTCTTGATTGAAGATCAGGGAATGATTTTAAAGGGTTGTTTTTGATGCTGAAGGGGTTAAGGTAGATAGGAATACATTCAGAGCAATTTTTAAAGCCAGGAAATTTTCTCAAAATTTTTTTATTATATTTGTTTAATAGAATTTGTCCATTTTTTGTCCTTTAAAATTGGTTTAAACCAGATTGAGGTGTTCATTAAACTAAGAAATTACTGCTGCTTTCGTACAAATGGCAGTAGAGAATGCTACTGTTCAAGAAATTCCAAATAATTAAATTATTGATAAGTTTAAATAAAATAATTTAATAATTTAATATTTTTATATTTTAGTTTTAAATGTTAATAAAAATGTCCAATTATATAGAAAGGGGCCGCTTTGAATATCTTTCCCGGGCCGCTTTTAATTCCCAATTCGGCCCTGATTATTTTGATAGGTATATCCTAACCTATAAAACGTAAACTTAACTACTAATTACAAAGTATTTTGTTATTTATATCATAGAACGTATTTTAGAATTCGAATATAAATTTCTGATCAATTCTGGTTTCAGATTACCTGAAGATGATTACGATCTTCTTGATATCGTCTAAAGGATCATTCTGAAATTCTACAAAAGCTCTTGGATTAAGAGGCTGATTTGGAGTACTTTGAGGCGACCTCAAGATTTTTCTGGTTTGATGAGCAGTTTCCCAATAGGTGAAAGATTTTATTTTCACATCGATCAAACTATAAGGCACAATTTTGTTGGAATTATTATAATGTACGGAAGTCTCCGAGATTGATTTTAGAATCCGATGAGAGCTCGTTTCATCAACAAAAGTCACTTCGTAAAAGACAATTCCAAAATTTGTGTTATTCACTGGATCCCAAGATATGTTAAACTTTTGCCAATTTCCCTCGATTCTGATGCTGTCGACATTTACTGGATTCGGGGCAACAATGATGTTTTCAAAATCCAAAGATTCTGGAAAATGATGAAGATCTGGATCTAAAACTGAAGTCATGTGCAGGCCAGAGAATGTGATTCCATTAATTATTGCTGTATTTTGTCCAGTAAGATCTGCAATTATTGCATTTTTGTCGTCCTGTCGCCATAATAAATGTTGGGAGAAGAAACACAAAGGTCCTTGGATGTTTGGATGTTCCAGAATTGATATCTGAAAAGAAATTGAGAAAACAAATTTCTATAATAGGGAAAAATGATTTCGGAAAACGTTGGCGAACCAATTAATTTTTTTTATTAAAAGATACCTTTTCTGGTGTTATTTTCTCGCCCATGGGTAATTTCTCAGATGTTGGAGCTCGATATAAAATTGACACGCTTTCGTAGCTTTTGATAATCCAGTAAAGAAAACGATTTTCCAAATCCAAGGTCAATCCGGTGACTTTTTTATCGCTGAAAATTTCTTCAAAATAATAATATCTTCTCTCTTGGCCATTCAATCTCGAGACTTGGACAGTGTAGCCTGTTGTCCAATACAAATAAGCCTCTACAGAATCTATCATTAACTCCTCGATGTTTTCTAAAATAGGTACAGCCTCTTGATCAGATCCATTCATATTCGATTTCATTATCTGAAAGCAAGAAAGCAAAATAGTTTTTAAAATAATGATTATGAATTAAATAATGAATATTCTATGAAAAAAAATATAATAAATCAAATAATTAGTACAATTTGTTGTTGAGGATTAGCCCAGTAAATTTTCTTCGATATCCAATCAACGGCGATGCTTCTAATGTAGCTAATATTCATCCTAATTTTATGATGACTCGTCATATTGTATTGATAGAGAACAGAATTATTTCCTACTAAAAAAAGTAAATCTTTGTACCAACTGACATCTACAATATGATACTCTTCTTCTTGTTCTTTCAAATCCGCATTATGGATTAAAATATCCAAATTTTCTCCAGTTACATCACTTTTTAATAATCCTTCTCTCGTGGACCACAAAACAGACGCTTGAAATCCGTCACTAAAAAAAGACAAAAATTTTATTCCAATTTTTTATAAAACACTATAGTGTTTTATTCAATATTCTTTATTAATATGTTTTTAAAGACATATTACTCGTTTTTAGTATTCAATTATGCAAAAACCAAATTTATACCTCAACGTTTGTCCTTTGAACTCTCTGGACCAAGAACTTCTTCCACCGCTGGTATAGGCGGCAGCTTTGATTAAATAACTCGAATTTTCTCTTAAGTTGAATACAGATTGGGTCAGTTCAGAAATTCCTATCTGATGAATAGTTTCTCCAGTAAATTCGTCTTTGATTTCGAGTTCGTAAAACCAATTTTGCCAAGCACCCTTTCCTTGCTCGGCGAGTAAATAAGGCGCCTGCCAAAATATTTTTACTTTCCCGGATCCAAAAACTGCTTGAACATTTGTGGGAGGATTGACAGGAATTGGAATTGGCTGACTTCTGCTCATCAACACATTGACACTGATGTACATTTCTGATGACTTGATGTACCTAAAAAAGAATATTGTCATTTTACTAAATTACCCCCTAGAAAGCCAGTTTTTATGAGAGAGAAAGAGATAGCATTATATTGCTCAGAGCCGTAACTTAGGTTTTTTGCGCCCGGTGCGAGATAAATATTTTTGCGCCCCCCCCCCCCCTATATTTCATAGAAGAATAGAAGTTAAAAAATATGTTTAATCAGGGACAGAGACTTGTAAAGTTTTGCCATCTGTACACTTAATGTTGACCGGTGGAGGGAGGGGGAGAAGAGAAATAAAACAATATTAAATTAAAGAGTCTCTTAATTATCGCAATTATTTTAACACAAAAGTTGACAATTTATTTCATTTCGAGTAAATTTTAGGGAATTAATAATGAAATAATCAAAATAATATAAAATTTGTGAAAATAAATCATTACAAATTAAAAAAAAAATAAATAAATAAAAATTGACGAACTTGATTGAAATTTGAGAAAAATAATTGAAAAATGATTAAAACATTGAAAAGTGTATACTATAACTTAGATTTGACATAATAAATGAAAATTTAGGATATAAATTGAAAAAAAATTAATATATCTAATATTAAGTGGACAAAATAAATGCAAAAAGATAAAAGAAAATTCAAATTCAAAAAACTAATTAAAAAGTCAAATAAATAATTGAAAATTTAGGAATTCAATTGATGAATGAAATTTGAGAATAACTAAAATTTGAAGAAATTGATTGCAAATGATAACAATAATAATTGAAAATTGGAGAAAATTTTTAAAGTTTAAGAAAAATATTTTAATATCTAGGAGATTAATTGACGAATAATGAAAGTAATAAAAACTCCAAGAAAATATTTCCAAAATAATAAAAATAATGAAATATTAAAAACAATAATCTCACTTCTCAATTAAAAACAATAATTTTGGTTTGTTAAAAATAATTGAAAAAATTACAACATATAGTTATAATAAAAGAAAATTATTGCATAAGAATAAAAATAATTGAGATTAGAGATAAATAATAAAAAAAAGTTAGAGAATTTATTAAAAAATAATTGAAAATAACAAAAACTAATTTAAAAATGATAAAAATAATTGAAAATCGAAGAATTTAATAAAAATTTGTGAAAAAGTAATTGTAAAAATTACAGAATATATTTGAAATAAGCAAGACTACTTAAAAATGATGAAAATAATTGGAAACTAAAGTTAATTATGGAAATTTAAGAACACAAATTGAGAAAATTACAAAATTTATTTGATGTAAAAGAAAGTGATTCAAAATCCAAGAACATAATTGAAATACTTGAAAAATACAAAAAACAAAACTCATATATTTTGTAAAAATAATTGAAAAATGACAAAAGAATTTGAAAGTTAATTAATACATAATGAAACTAATTTGATATTGAAGGAAATAATTTAACCTGAAAATGTTTTATTTGAAAAAGTAAAAGAAATAATTGAAACTTGTAGAAATTGGGATTTAAAAATTAGGGGAAAAATTGAAAAATAATGAGAATCATTGAAGAAAATAATTTGAAAAATGATAAAAATAGTTGAAATTTGTAGATATTAATTGCAATCATAGAAAAATAATTTTAAAAAATACAGAATATTTATAAAGTAAAAGTATTACAAAATGATTTTAAGAATTTTAAATTCAGGAAAATAATTAAAACATTATAAAAATAATCGAAAATTTATTAAAGAAAATGAAAATTTCAGATATATTATTGAAATTCTCGGAAGTAATCAACAAAGATTAAAAATAATAAAAAAATTGTGAAAATAATGCATATAAAAAAAATAATTAAAAATTTACGAAGTATTTGAAATTTGAGAAAAAAAATTGAAGAATGATTAAAACATGAAAAAGTGGATGCAATAACTTAAATTTGAGATACTAAGTAAAAATTTAGGAAATTTATTGAAAAATAATTAATATATCTAATTAAAAGGTGAAGAATTTAGAAATGAAATTTGAGAATAACTAAAATTTGATGAAATAGATTGCAAAATGATAAAAATAATAATTCAAAATTAAAGAATATTATTAAAATTTGGGAAAAATATTTTAAAATCTAAAAAAATAATTGAAGAATAATGAAAGTAATAAAAAATCCAAGAAAATATTTGCAAAGTAATAAAAATAATGAAAAATTGAAGACAATAATTTTAGTTTTTTAAAAATAATTGAAAAAATTACAACATATAGTTATAAATAATAAAATAAAATAATTGTAAATTGAAAAAATAACTAGAATTTGAGATAAATAATAAAAAAATTTCGAAAATAAAACAAAAATAATTTAAAAAGACAAAAATTAATTGAAAAATAAATTAAATAAAAAAATAATTCATAGAAATAATTGTTAATTGAAGAAAATAATAAAAATTTGTAAATAATAGTTGCAAAAATTACAGAATATATCTGAGATAATAAGACTACAATTACAATTATAGGTATACTATAATTCATCGAACGTGAATTAATTTGAAATTTCATTGATTAAAAATTTAATTAATCCTCGCTTTGAGAATAATAAATTTAAAATTATTTAAAAATTTCTTTAATTTTTAACAATTACTTACTATTATGATTTTAATTATTTGCTACAATTTTCATCTATTTTTATCATTATTTAAAAATTTTCTTTCAATTCTAATTATTTTCATTATTTTTTAATTTTTCCCTTAAATTCTAAATTCAATTTCTGCAAGTTTCAAATATTTTCTTTCATTTTTCAAATAAATTAATTGATGGAATTTTTACTTAAAAACTAAATTTTACTAAATGAACGAATTATTTCCTTTCTATTAATAATTCTCATATATTTATTGATTTTAAAACTTTGATTAAAATGATCTTTTAAATACAGTAAATAAACACTTTTTGTCTAATGAAGTACTTACAATTAGTAACATTTATAATAATCAACTTCGAACTGTCTAAAAAAGTAATCTAATTTTTTTTGGTTTCATAATTTTTTTTATAAAAAAAAAAAATATATAAAAAAAATGTGCGTCTCTCCAAGTTTGCGCCCCCCGAGGACTGCGCCCGGTGCCACGGCACCGACGGCACCACCCTAGTTACGGCACTGATATTGCTATCTCTCTCACTCCCATATAAAACCTCCATTAAAATTCTTCTCTGAGTACGCTCTTGGTTTAACATAACCTTATAATTTTGTTTCCCGCGCATTTTTACTTTCAGTTATTTTGCGTTAATAACGGTTTTGTGTTTTGAGTGGTTCATATTTTTAAACGATTTAGGTTTTCTTATCTTACAATACTAATAAAAACTTAAAAATTACTCTAATGTGCAAAAAAGTGTCCAGCCAGAAAACTGCTAGATAATTTTACCTTGGAAAAACATTGTGGAAATATTTATCCTGGCCAGAGTGATAACCCTCAGTTAATACTTCATATCCATTCGTCCAGTAAAACAAATTACTAATTGTAGCTAAAGATAATACATTTTTAAATTTCGGTTGTTGAGTATTTGCTCTAAGATCAATGATCTCTTTTCCATCCAAAGAGACGGATTTTACCGTGTTTTCAGAGTGATAAGAAACCAATAGCCGGAAATTAATATGATCGATTACAAAAGCTCCTAAATTTGAATCTTCCAGAATTAAGAGTGCTTGAACCTGTTTCAAAAAGATCATAAAAATAACTGAAAAGTTTTACAGATTAAAAAAAAAAAAATTTTGAGCAGGAATTGGACACTTCCCGGCAAAAAGGCTTGAAAAGAAAAGAATTTAGTTTATTTCACATTTACTCAAAATCGCAATGATTTCTTTTCTATTAAATACTTGAATTTCCCTCAAATACTTACTTCTAGAAATAGAAAAGAATATTTTTTAAATTAATTCTGCTTTATTCTAAAATAATTTTCAATTTCATGCAGCAGAATATAATTAAAATGTTTTTAATTCCAGAAATTTCTTCTATTCTGTAAAACAGTATATAGGCATTCATGAATTTTCTATCCCCAATAATTCCTTCTGGAATAGAGTCTCCAAAATGTTTAATTCCGTAATAGAGAATACAGTTGAAATTTTTCCTTTCCCTGGCAATTCTTTCAGTTTTATTGAAATTTTTTCAAAAACTGAATTACAAGGAATAGAATTCTATTATTTTTAATTCATAATGCAAAAGCATAAAATGAAGGGAAATTCAAGTATTAAATAGAATTAATAAAATTAAACTTCTTACCGGGTTAGGAAGAGGTTATGTTTAAAGCCACTATTTTGCTCTTTGAAATAGAAAAAATAACTATAATTGTAATTTTTTCGAATAAAGTGTGCTAAATTTAATTTAAAACTAAATCGACGGCTCCCGTTGATAAAATGTTTATTGAAAATCCAGTGGAACAAAATGCTAATTCAAAAGAGCGTGCTATATAATTCTTATTCAATTGTTTGAGTAATAAAATGACAACTGATGTTCAGTGCAACAAAATGCTATCTTAAAAAATTAAATATTCATTTTGTATGCAAATATAAATGTAATTTTCATGTTTATACCATCAGATACATATTATTTATTATAAATTACATCTTACATACATACGGAGTTAATTATTTGCAGTTCAAAATAATGACATTTATGTTTAAATAATTTTTCAGAGATAACATTTTGTTGTACTCAAAATCAGTTGGCATTTTATTACACAACCAATTGAATAAGAATTGTATAGCACGCTCTTTTGAATTAGCATTTTATTCCACTGGCGATTCAATAAACATTTTATTA
The DNA here is from genome assembly GCA_037103525.1 of Ganaspis brasiliensis. Taxonomy (NCBI): domain Eukaryota; kingdom Metazoa; phylum Arthropoda; class Insecta; order Hymenoptera; family Figitidae; genus Ganaspis; species Ganaspis brasiliensis. The sequence goes on from JAZKLR010000674.1 coordinate 547,894, forward strand.
ACGGGGGCTATCGAAATAAACGTTTCTGAATCTCAAAAATCTTAATTTTTATCCAAATTTAAGCATAGGCTTAACTAGAACATTTTTTTAGGGTTGGCCGAGTCCAGGCATTTAGTCAACTTTTAATTTTCTATAACGTAATCCAAAAATATAGATCTTTGGTATAGAAAAAAGATGCGCATACTTTTAATTAATTTTTTAAACCATTTTTAAAGGTCGCGCTTTTCAATTTTTTACAAAATTTCTCTCATTTTTAAGAATTCACGATTTTGCGATTTGAGACATAAAATTTCATTCAACTTATAGGGCAATGTTTTTCTACTTGATTGAATTCTTTCAATCAATTTTAACATGGAAACTATAATTTTCAATTACTTTTTGTCATTTTCTAACGAATTACTTAAACTTTCACTTTCCTTCTTCGACTTTCAATTATTTTTGACATTTTTTAACGAATTGATTCAATTGGTTTCTTCAATTTTGAAATATTATTGCCATTTTAATTATTTTTCCCAATCTTTAAATCAAAACAAACTTTTTGAAAGATTTCCACAAATTTAACTTGCAATCAACAATCTTCAATTATATTTGTCATTTTCTATAGTAAATTTCCTCAATAAATTTCAATTTTTTTGCCATTACTGAATTACCTTCTTTTTAAAATTATTTTTTTTCAATTTTCAGTTATTTTAGTCATAGTCAAATTGTTTTCTTTAAATTTCAATTATTTTCTTTAAAATTCAATTACAATTTTTGATTTTTATTCTTGCCTTAAATTTCATCGGGAATTTTTGCTCCTTCTTTAAAAAACTATTGTCTTCAATTTCAATTATTTTTCTCATTTTCACATATTTTATCTTATAGTCTTTAATTATCAATTATTTTTCCAGGAATATCATCAATTTCTAATTTTAATCTTTTAAATTTAATTGTTCTTGTCACTTTTTAAGAACTTTTTTCAAATTTTTATTTTTTAAAAGTATGTTTAAATGCAATTTCTTCGTTTTTCAATTATTTTCTTTATTTCTCATATTTTTCTTTACTTTAAATCTGTTTTGTCTACAATTTCAATTACTTTTTCTATTTTTAAATGAGTTTCTTCAATTATTTTCTGGAAATTCAACTCGTAACTTATATTTTTTAATTAATATTGATTATTTTATAATGAGTTTCTTCTAATAAGAATTTCTTTTACAATTCTAAATTATTGCCTTCAATTGGAATTATTTTTTCTTATTTTTTCGATGTTGCTTCTCAATTTTTGATTATTTTTCTTCTTTCAATTATTTTCGGCATTTTTATTGAATGCCTTCAATTCTGAATTATTTTTCATATTTTATAAATTTTTGTCTTCAATTAAACTTTTTTTCTAATTTTTAAATTAATTGTGACGTTTTTTATTTTCTTTCTTCGATTTTCATTTACTTTGTTTAATTTAAGAAAATTACCTTTTGTTTCAATTACACTTTTAATTTTTAAACTAATTTTCTTCAATTTTTGGTGATTTTCTTCTGCTTTCAATTATTTATTTTTTGAATTTTTAATTAAAATTAAAATTTTGCAATTATGTTTGTTAATAATAATTAATTATAGTCTTAAATTCGAATTGTTTTTCCCATTTTGAAATAATTTCCTTTAATTCTCGGTTTTTCCTTCAATTATCTACTTGTAGCCTATAATTTTTAATTATTTTTGATATTTTTTGTCAAACGGAATTCTTTAATTTTACAATATTGTCTTCAATTTGAATTATTTTTGTAGTTTTCAAATGAATTTTTTGAATTTAAATTTGTATTATCATTTTAAAATGAATGTTTTCTTTTTTTAATTATTCTCTTAAATTTTCACTTTTTTTTCCTTCAATTATAAACTGTTGTAATTTATTTCAGTTACTTTTGTTATTTTTAGTATATTTCTTCTTTTTTCAATAAAAAATCTTCCGTCTTCAATTTTCACGTATGTGTTAACTATTCAATTATTTTATTCAATTTCAGATTATTCTTTAATTTTTCAAATTTAAAACATGTTATTTTTAGCGATTTTAAAGTATTGCTTTAATAATTTAAATTGTTTTCTAGGTGATTCTAAAATTTAAATTACTTTCTTAATGTTTTTTAAAATATTTTTCTTTAATTTTCAATTTTTTTTTTTAAGATTTTCTTAATTTTTCAGTATTTTATTTAAAATTTTAGTTCTTAATAAACTTATATACGTAGTATTTTATATTTTCTAACAATGAAAATTTCTTTTGAATTTTTATCAATTTCATCAAAATTTTTCTTAATTTTCCAAAAATATCTTCCATTTTTTTAGGCAGCCTAAAAACTTAATTATTTTGATTTTTAGTTATTGACTTCAATTTGTATGATATTTCTTTAAATTTAAATTATTATGACATTTTAATGTCAGTTAGTTTAGTCAAAATGAAATTGTTTTCTTGAAATTTCAATTATTTTCTTCAAATTTCAATTACAATTTTTGATTTTTAATCTTGTCTTTAATTTCCACCGGAATTTTGGTTCCTTTTTTAAATTTAAGGTATTATCATTAAGTTCATTCATTTTTCTTATTTTTAAATTAATTTTTCCAAATTTCGTCTATTTCTCATCTGTTAATTATTATTTTCGTATATTTTAACTTTTAATCTTTATTTTTCGATTATTGTTTAAGGAATTTCTTCAATTTTTAATTTAAATTCTTCTTATTTTAAAATTAATGTTTTCATTTCTCAGTTGTTTTCTTTAATTTTTACTTTCATTTTCTTCAATGTGAAATTGTTGTCTTGAATTTTAACTATTGGCAAATAAAACTACCACCGCGGGCAATGAGGCGCCACCTGTTCAAAACAAATATGTCCGCTGACAGAGAGTTTATTCAAAGATATTCGAATTTGGTTTTACAATAAAAGTTTGTTTCAGAAGTGTTGTTAGAATTAAAAGTATGTTAGCTTCAAGCTTAAACAATTTATTTTCATTCACTAAAGTTATTCCGTCGTCTAGAAATATGATAAAGGGTCAAAATGTTGTCAATTCTAGTATGCAGAGCTAGCAATAAAACCAGAGAAAAAAATCGAGAATTTCATTGTATATTCACAAAATAAATAATTCTCACTATTATAAAATTATAAATCATTTCACAAACACTTTAAAATTTTGTTTTTAAAAAAAATATCGAATTTTTATGTACTAAATACGTCAATTTTCTCTTTGTCTAAGGCCATATTGGATAGTTCCTAAAGTAGCCGATAGGGGTCTTTTGTAAATTTAAGCTACCAATAGGATCGCTTAAAATTTTATTTGAAGTTTTCTAATAAAGTTGTTAAGATTTTATTGTGCGCAAAAATAACTTGCATTTAATATTTACAAATATCCTTATTAATCTCAAATACATTTTAAATCATCATTTTTTCTAGGGTGGGCCGGCCTATGATTTTGAGTTTTAAATAGTTCATTTTATTGGAAATTAAAATTGTTATCTAAAACTTAGTTTTTCTATTTCAAAACATAAAATAATAGTTTTAATTTCTCGTCTTGTGGCGAATTCCTTCAAAAGTTTTCTCCATGACAAAGACAATTATATTTTTTAGAAAAAATTAAACTTTAATGTTTTATTTAAAAATCACCAATTTTGTTTATTTTCCAGATTCCTACCTCTCGAAAGATTCTATTGTTAATTTCGGCCAAATCGAGTCTGAAGAGACCTCGACGAGTGATCCAGAATAAATAACCATTGTAAGGATCTACTTCAATGTGAGAAGGTTTTAAGGAAAAATCATCAATAGTTACAGTCAGTTCTTTGCCGTCTAGATTACATCTCAGTATTTGCCAGTTGGATGAATTTTTGATTTCTCCAACGATGTAAAGATGCAAATTTAGCCAATCTACAGACAAGCTCAGTGGATTGAAATCCACTTGGTTTGGATTTAACACAATTGTTGATTCAGAGACTTCAGAAACAGATTTTTGGTATAAGTAGCCTGCGGAATCAGATATAAAAATTTGCCCCGAAGCGACATGCATTGCAATTCCTTGAATAATTGAAGAACTCTCATAAATTACACTCGGTTCGTCAAAAATATCTGATCCTTGCTTCATAATTGAGTGCTCACTTCCGAGAATGAGAACCGGTTGTTCTGCATTTTTAGCTGAAATTTAAATTTAAATTATATTTTTCTGTGGAAATTGGGAAATTCTAATAATCCTAAAAACTTGGATTGACAAAAGTTGTTAATAATTGCAATTTACCGACAGCTTCTGGAGATGTAAAAACATGAATTGTTGCAGGAAGTCCATCTCCTTCTGAATTTTTCATTAATACGCTTACAGAATAATTTGTGCTCGCCTCGAGATTTCGAAACATGTAATAATAATTAACGGATTCTGATGCTGGAATTTCCTGAAAAGAATACAGACATTAATTTTCAGGATCGAAAAGTTAAATATCAATTCTTGCTTCCTCTTATAGAAGAAATTTTATATACCTTTTGTTGAAATTGAGAATTTCCTTGAAGTTTCAAAACGTATGATAAAACGGGTCCATTGGAAAAATGACCTGGCTCCCAAAAAATAGAAATTTGATGACTATTTACAGATGTAGCTCTTATTATTTTTGGTGATGAAATAGGAACTCCAGCAGGTTTAGTAGCAATCACGAGACTCGGAGCTGATACAATTAATTCAGTATTGTGTTGGATTGATCTCAATAGAAGAGCAACTCGAAACTGGAATGTTGAAAATAAGATAATTAAATTTAATTTCAGATTCAAAATTAAATTTTGAACTCACATAGCATGTAAAATTGCACAAATTATTAGAAGGTAAACAATTTCTTGAATGTCCAAATTTACTAAAAGTTGAAAAAAACATTTAGGAATTGAGAAATTATTAAAAAGTAAAAAAAAAGTAATGTAAAACTTAGAAAAGTGAATAAATAATAATAAATTAAAAATAGAACTTAACAAAAATACACGGAAAGGAAAAATTAAACTGGACCTACTCTGTATTTTGTGTAGGCTTGCAAATTATAAACTAGGATTTGATCGTCTTCTCTCCAGGATTGGTTCCTACAAAACTGCCAAGTTTCTGAAAAATCTTCGTACCTCCACTGAACGAAATAAGATATACCACTTCCTATTTTTTTTAAGTCGACCCCTGTCCAATCAAGTCTAAGTGATGTGGCAGTTAATGAATCTGCGATCAGAGTAGGTGCTGATGGCATTCCGATTTTAGCTAAAAGATGAAAAAAGTAATTTTAAACACTGTATTCTAATATATTATTGTAAACTCTTTTAAATTTTTGACTCATTTAAAATCGCTCAATCATAGAAAAAAATTCATTTCGGTTGCTTATTTCATTACAATCAATTTTAATTTTTTGAAAAATCGTCCCTACATTGTACAAAATAATTTAGAAAGCGAGTAAAAAAATTGATGATGTTTAATGTGGGACAAAATAGAGATTGTTAGGGACATAGAGGAAAAAAAGAGATATAGGAATAACAGTTGCAAATAATTGCTAATTAAATAACTGGATTGAAAATCGAAAAAAATAATTGAAATTAAAGAAAATAATAAAAAAATTGTGAAAATAAATTGAAAATTTTAGAATTAAATTAAAATTTGAAAAAATAATTGATAATTGAAAAAAGAATTACAAAATGACGAAAATAATTGCCAATTGAAAAGAAAATCTAAAAAATGACTAGATTAATACACAACCGAGCAAAATAATTTAAAAAATCAAAGAATAATTATAAAACTTTAAGATAATAATTAAAAATTGTAAAAATTGTAGGAAATAATTGAAAATTGCGGAAAATAATTGATAATTGAAGGGAATAATTGAAAAATTGAAAAAAATATGTGAAAAATTACGAAAATAATTGCCAATTGAAAAAAAATCAAAAAATAACTAGATTAATAGACATTTAATAAAAATAATTGAAAAAATTAAACAAGAAATATTAAATTTATTTAAAAAAAATCATTGAAAATTGAAAAATTAAGAAATTTATAAGAATAATTGTTGGAAATAATTGCACATTTAACAACTGGATTGAAAATCGAAAAAAATAATTTAAAATTGAAGAAAGTATTAAAAAATTAAAGAATTGAATAAAAATTTATGGACTATACTTAAAAATTAAAAAAAAATTAATTAAAAAAAGCCGAAAATTAATGAATATATAGAAGAGAACAATTGAAAACTGAAGAATGGAAACAAAAATTAAAGAATAGAATTAAAAATTAAAGAAAATAATTGAACAATAAATTGTAATTAAAATTAAAGAAACTTAATGATAACCGAAAAAAATAATAGGAAAAAGGTGATAATTTTGTAATATTGGAGAAAATAATTGAAAATTTAAAAGTGAAATTTATATTTGAAGAAAATAACTGAGATTCGAAGAGAGTAGTTTTAGAATTCAATAATTGAATTGAAATTTTAAAACAATTTTTATGAGTGAAAAAAAATTGAATAAATCCGAGAATTATTGAATATTGAGGAATTCATTCAAAAACGATAAAAAAATTGTAGATTAAAGAAAATATTTTGAAAATTGAAGAAATAAATTGGAAATTAAAGAATTAAATGGGAATTTCAAGAAAATAATTGATAATCAAAAGAAAAATTACAATATGACGAAAATAATTAAATTTTAAAAAATTTATTAATATTAAAAGAAATAATTAACAATTGAAAAAAATCGACAAATGGTGAGAATAAATTGCCAATTGAAAACTGATGAAAATTATGGAAAAAAGTTGTAGAAAATAAATGAAAATTAAAGAAATCAATTGTAAATTCAAGAATTTTATTGAAAGAAAATAATTGATAATTGAGAAAATGCAGGAATTAATGAATATTAAGGAATTAATTGAAAATCAATCAATATAATTAAAATTTAAAGAAAATTTTTGAGAATTAAAGAAGATAATTAAAAATTGAAGAAATAAATTGGAAATTAAAGAATGAAATGTAAATTTCAAGAAAATAATTGATAATTAAAAAAAAATTACAATTAATCAGCACTCGAAAAAAAAAATTTTGTAATTGATGAATAATCATAAAATAGAAGGAGAAAAAAAATTTCAATTGAAAACTGATGAAAATAATGGAAACAATTGTAAAAAATAAATGAAAATTAAAGAAATCATTTGGAAGTTCAAGATTTTGTATTAAAATTTCAAGAAAATATTTGATAATTGAGAATATGCGAGAATTATTGAATTTTGATTCAAGTAATTGAAAAACGTAGAATGCAATTGAAAATTGAAGAAAAAAATTGAACATTAAAAAAATAAATGGAAGATTAAAGAGTTAAATTGAAGATTAAAGATTTAAATTTAAATTTCAAAAAAATAGTTGATAATTGAAAGAAAAATAACAAATTTTTTTTTTCAACTTATCATTGTTTTCATCATATTTAAATTATTGTCTTCAAGTTTCAAATTTTAAAATCATTTTCCAATTATTTTCCACCAGTTTTAATTATTCTTATTTTTTAAAATTATTTTCTTTAATTTTTAATCATTTTCAATTATTTATATTATTTGCTTATTACTTTCAATTACTTATGTTCTTTTTCATAATTTTCCAAAAAGTTTTTTATTGTTTATCTGAAATATTCATTTTTCTATTCAATTTTCAATTATATCTACGATTTTCTTGTATTTTATTATATTCTGTATGTTTTGCAATTATGTCTCTTAAATTAAAAATTGTTTTTCTTAATTTTAAATTATCTTTATCTTTTTTCATTTATTTTCTCTAATTTAAAATTTTTTTTTTGCAATTAACTTCTAAAATTTTCAAGTATTTTTCTGAAATTTTCTTTAAATTTCCTTTATTTAAGTTATATTATGCAATTTTTTAAATTATTTTCTTCAGATTTAAATTATTTATATTGTATCTTCATTATTTTCTTAATTTTTTAAATAATTTTCATCATTTTCTGAATTTTTAATTATTTATCCCAATTTGAATCATTTTTTTCAATTTTCAATTATTTTCTCCAATCTTTCATATCCTAATTTTTTTTTTCAATTTATTTCTCAAATTTAAATTACCTTCTTTCTATTTTAAAATTGTTCATAATTGTTATATTTAATCATTTTTACACCTGATTGACTTATATTATAGTTAATTTGTATAATGATAATTATTTTGTTATTTATCCATTTTTTTAAAATAAATATTGTTCGTGTTTCAAAAAAGTAAGGCTCATTTAAACATAGAAAATTCTAATAAATTCTCCAGAAAGAGAATATTTTCGGTTATATTCTCGAGAATGTAATCGGATTTTAAATTACCGAGAATTTTGCAACTCTATATATCAGGATTCCCATTATTTCCCGCAATTTTTAAGTATTTCGATTATACATATTAACTCATATAATTCCTAATCCTAAATCATGTCAGAAAAAAGAATTTGAAATTGAGAGCGCGAATTGACAAAAACCCATCGCTCTGAAGTATTTTGTCAAATTTTGACATTTTTCCATCAGTCGATTAAGGTATGTTTACATAATCAAATCAAAACAAATCGTGAAAAATAAAATTCACTAACAATGGATGATAAAGCTAGAGAAGAAGGTTTCAAAGAATACCAGACTATTTTAGAAACACTTAGAATTTCGTTTCAAAATAAATGGAAACAGAACAGCAGTCAATCGGCTACATTGCAAGATTTTCATAGAATTACAACCCTCGGCACCGGTGCCTTTGGACGAGTAATGTTAGTCAAGCACAAACAAACCTCGAGATTTTTTGCCATGAAAATTTTAGATAAAGCCAAAATAGTCGAGTCGAGTCAGGTGAGTCACACCTTTAACGAAAAACGAATTCTGCAGTGTCTCAAATTTCCGTTTGTCGTCTATTTGGAATTCTATTTCAAGGATAACTCCAATATTTACCTGGTCCTGCCATTTATAAGCGGAGGAGAATTATTTTCCCAACTGCGGAAAATGAAGAAATTCGACCAACCGACAGTGAAATTTTACGCGGCTCAGGTAACACTAGAGTTGCAAAATTCTCGGTAATTTAAAACCCGGTTACACTCTCGAGAATATAACCTAGAATATTCTCCTTCCGGAGAATTTATGAGAATTTTCTATGTTTGAATGAACCCCACTATTTTGAAACACAAACAACTTATTGAAAAAAAAAAAATGGATTTATAACAAAATAATTATCATTACAAATTAACTATAAGTCAATGAAGTTTAAAAATTATTATTAAATATAATATTAATATTAATATTAAATTATTACACAATTTTAATGTGAAAGAAAGTAATTTCAATTTAAGAAAAATACTTCAAAATCTTAGAAATAAATTGAAACAAATTAGAGTAATGAAAAATAGGAGAAAATAAATGAAAATTAAAAAAAAATTATTCAAATTTAGATAAATAATTAAAAATTTAGAAAACTATTTCAGAAATTGATGAAAATGATTAAAAATTAAAGAAAACTATGAAGAAATAATATAAATAATTTAAAATTGAAGAAAATAATTAAAATTTAAAAAATCATTGAAAAAAATGCATAATTTATTTTAAATGAAGGAAATTAAAAGAAAATTTCAGAAAAATACTTGAAACTTTTAGAAGTTAAATGCAAAAAAAAATATTTAAAAATTAGAGAAAATAAATGAAAAAGATAAAGATAATTTAGAATTGAAAAAAACAATTTTTAATTTAAGAGACATAATTGCAAAACATACAGAATATAGTAAAATACAAGAAAATCGTAGATATAATTGAAAATTGAATAAAAAAATGAAAATTTCAGATAAATAATTTAATACTTTTTGGAAATTATGAAAAAGAACGTAAGTAATTAAAAATAATAAAAAAATAATGTAAATAATTGAAAATGATTAAAAAATAAAGAAGATAATGGGAAATTTGAGAAAAAAATTTTAAACTTTTAAAAAATAAGAATAGGTAATTTAAACTTGTGGAAAATAATTGGAAAATGATTTTTAAAATTTAAAACTTGAAGCCAATAATTGAAATATTATGAAAACAATGGTAAGTTAGAAAAAAATTTGTTATTTTTCTTGCAATTATCAACTATTTTTTTTAAATTTCTATTTAAATCTTTAATCTTCAATTTCATTTTTTAATCTTCCATTTATTTATTTAATTTTCAATTATTTTCTTCAATTATCAATTGCATTCTACGTTTTTCGATTACTTTATTCAAAATTCAATAATTCTCGCATTTTTTCAATTATCAAATATTTTCTTGAAATTTCATTAAATAATTTTTTTTCTTTCAAATGATTTCTTTAATTTTCATTTATTTTTTACAATTGTTTCCATTATTTTCATCAGTTTTCAATTAACAATTTAATATTCTTTTTCAATTTTATGATTATTCATCAATTTTAAAATTATTCTTTTCCAAATGCTAATTATTCTCACCATTTTTCGATTTTTTTTTCAATTGTTAATTATTTTTTTTAATAAGTAATTATTTTCGTCAATATTTAATTATTTTCGTCATATTGTAATTTTTCTTCTAATTATAAATTATTTTCTTGAAATTTACATTTAATTCTTTAATTTCAAATTTATTTATTCAATTTTTAATTATTTTCTTCAATTCTCAAAACATTTTTTTAAATTTCAATTATTTTGATCAATTTTCAATTGATTCCTTAATATTAATTAATTCCCGCATTTTTTCAATTATCAATTTTTTTTTCAATACAATTCTTGAATTTCCAATTGATTTCTTTAATTTTCATTTATGTTCTACAATTTTTTTACATATAATTTTCATCAGTTTTCAATAGACAATTTATTATTCACCTTCACTTTTATGAATATTTATTGAACGAATGACGATTATTCTCACCATTTGTCGAAGTTTTTTTTCAATTGTTAATTATTTTTTTTTAATATAAATAAATTAATTTAATATAATCAAATTTTAAAATATTCACTTATTTTCGTCATATTGTAATTTTTATTTTGATTATCAATTATTTTCTTGAAATTTCCATTTAATTTTTTAATTTCCAATTTATTTCTTTAATTTTAAATTATTTTCTTCAATTTTCACATATTTTCTTTAATCTTGAATTTTTTGTATGAATTTTCAATTAATTCCTCAATATTCAATAATTCTCTTATTTTTTCAATTATTTTTTCCACTCATAAAAACTGTTTTAAAATTTCAATTCAATTATTCAATTATCGAACTATTCTCTTCAATTCTCAGTTATTTTCTTCAAATGTAAATTTCACTTTCAAATTTAACATTTTTTTTCTTAATTATTAAAAAATTATCGCCTTTTTTCTATTATTTTTTTCGATTATCATTAAGTTTCTTTAATTTTAATTACAATTGTTCAATTATTTTCTTTAATTTTTAATTCTATTCTTCAATTTTTGTTTCCATTCTTCAGTTTTCAATTGTTTTCTTCTATATTAATTAATTTTCGGCTTTTTTTAATTAATTTTTATCAATTTTTAAGTATATCCCATAAATTTTAATTCAATTCTTCAATTTTTTATTGCTTTCTTCAATTTTGAATTATTTTTTTTTAAATTTTAATTATTGTTTTCGATTTTTAATCCTGTTGTTACTTGTGCAATTATTTCCAACAATTATTCCTATAATTTAGTCATTTTTCGAATTTTGTTTTCAATTAACAATAATTTTCGTAATTTTTCACATATTTTCTTCAAATTTTCAACTATTTCCTTCAACTATTAATGTTTTCCGCAATTTTCAATTATTCCAATTTTTAGTTATTATTTAAAATTTTTTCAATTATTCTTTGATTTTTTAAATTATTTTGTTCTGTTGTGTATTAATCTAGTTATTTTTTGAATTTTGTTTTCATTTGTCAATTATTTTTGTCAGTTTGTAAATTTTTTTCAATTATTAATTATTTTTTCAAATTATAATTTAATTCTTAAATTTTCAATTAATTTTCTCAATTTAAATTATTTTTTTCGTTTTCCAATCCAGTTGTTTAATTTGCAATTATTTTCAACTGTTATTCCTATAATTTTTAAACTGTTTTGTTTTAATTTAATATATATTTATTGTTTCTTTTTTAAAACTATTCTTTTCAATTTCGTAATTTTTATTATTTGAATTTGCAAAAATTTATAGTTTTAAATGACCAACAACAATGCAAAGTTTGTCTTTAATGTTGCTATAGTTATTATACATAATTCCTACTATTAACATGAAAATTCAAATCATTACTAATAAGAATTACACTAAAGATTCTATTTTCGTATACATTGATTAAAAAAATATGACTTAATTTGACAAATAAATAAAAAACTTAATTTCTTATAAATTCTCGATTAGAATTTTGATCGGTTATATTCCCGGTTATATTCTCGTTCTTATTAACGTTCTCCAGGTAATATTACCTCTTCACAACTCTAGGTAACACTGGCTCTGGAATATTTGCACTTTTGTGAGGTTATTTATCGTGATTTGAAGCCAGAAAATATTCTAATCGAGAGAAACGGTTATTTGAAATTGACGGATTTTGGATTTTCGAAAATTGTCGATGGCAGAACCTGGACATTGTGCGGAACTCCTGAATATCTGGCGCCGGAAGTTATTCTGTCAAGAGGTTATGGAAAGGCGGTCGACTGGTGGAGTTTTGGGGTACTAATTTACGAGATGAGTGTTGGTTATCCGCCATTTTATTCCGCCCAGCCAATGAAAATATACGAGAAAATTGTTGCTGGAAAATACAAGCTGCCAAATAATTTTGGCAACGATTTAAAGGATATTTTAAAAAATCTTCTGCAAATTGACTTGACTAGGCGATTTGGTAATTTGAAAAATGGAACGATGGATATCAAGAAACATGTTTGGTTCCAGCATATCGACTGGATACAAATTTACAATCAGGCTGTTGACGCTCCCTTCAAGCCAAAATGCAAGGATTCAGGCGATACGAGTAATTTTGATCATTATAAAGAGGAATCCCTGCGGATCGAGGTTTTTGATCGTTTTGCTGAAGAATTTGCTAATTTTTAAAAATATGTTTTAGAACGAGTTATTTTTAAAAGGAAGTTGTTTATGGGTATTTTTTATAGATGTTTTATATTTTATTATAATAGATTAGTTTACCTTTTAATTGATGATAGTATCGATTTAGAGCTTCGTGACATCCTAGAGCACAAAAAAGTTCCTTCGATGGCAGTAACTCTTGTGTTCCATTCTATTTGAAAAATGTACATAGATTTTAGAAATATTTTTGTGAATTGTTTTGAATAAATAAGGATTCGAATTTTGAAAATTGTGGATTTATTTGCAAATTTAAAATTTAGATAAACGGTGGGTGATGGTATTAAACATTATTTTTATTTACAGGAACTTAGATATTTTTATTTTTATGTGAAGGGTACTTACACAAACAGATTTACAATTTGTGCCGAGGGCTTGATGCCAAACGGCACATCCTTTTGTCCACTAAAAAGAAAAAATACAAAATACAAATTGAAAAATTTCGTGTCGGAAATCAAGTTTTTGTAAATTTTGAAATTTAGTAACATAATTTTGGGTATTTTGTAAAACTCTTGTGTCAGAATTTAGGTTTTTATAGTCGAAATAACCATACCAAATTCTGTTAAAATTCGTTAAACCGTTTTCGAGTTATCGGGTTTACAAAAAAATGTGACACGCACACAGGCACATTCACACATATGGAAATTTAGCCAGTAACTCGTGTAATACAATCGCCACGGAAAAAAACTTTAAAATCGGTCAAAAATGTAGAATTCGGCAAATTTTTGTCCAAAAAATCATTTCCGGTATTAGTTCAAAATTATGTAAAATTTGTTTACAGATTTAAAAAGAAAGAAAATATTGCAAATTTAAAATTAAAAAAGAAAATCTTTTTAATTGAAGATTATGTTTAAAAATGAGACTTTTGTTAAACAGAAAAAATTATCAGTGTAAAAACTTTTGTCTTGTTTAAATTAATCGAGTTAGTACCTAATAAAATAAAATTACAATTTTTTTATGACTTGTGTCACTAACTTGACACGTGCCTCTTGCAATTATAACACCCACGTTGGTTGTAAAATCTTGATTATTGCATAGATTTGCGAACTGAGTATCATTAGCGACAATAAACTTAAGGAAAGTAAATTTTAAAAAAGCAAAAAAAAATAATAATGGGTGTTTTATTATTTATTTGGGGCTATTATTAGATAAATAATAATCTTGAGGGGTAAGAGGATAAAATGTGCAATTTTGAGTTCATCTTTAAGAACATTTAAATTTAAAAATCTCACTCTCAATTGTGATATTGAGTCTTGATAAATCCGAGGCTTGCAAAATGATCGGATATAGTGGAGTAATTTACCACTCAATTTCAATCAATCACTCAATATGAGAGACTTGGCACGGGACGGGACGTTTCAAATCGAGGCGTTACACTCAGACAAATTAGATCTTCGTTTGTGAATGAAACTATACTAATCCACTCGAGGATTATTGAAATAAAGATTTCTTTGTATCAAGCATCAATTGCCGATTTAGCTTCGAATGGTTTTTAAAAAAAAATCATTTTTCAAAGATTAATGATTTTTTATACAATAAAAATATTGACAATATTAAATTAGTTTTTAAATAAACAAAATTTCCATTGTCCAAAAATTATTTAAATGTTACGAATTAATATGAAGCAAGGGACCTAAGAAGAAAAAAATTTTATGTTATATGTTCACCTTGATTAAAAGTTTCTTTTTTATTTTGTAAAATCAAAAGCAGTTTTTATTAAATATAAATGTTGAAAAAATATTCAAGTTTTATTAATTCATTCTGTCCATACCTAAAGCTTGTTACTAGATAATAATAAATTTTTAATAAATGAATTTAATTCAAAAATTTTGTAAATTAAATTTAAAAATATAATTTAAATTTTTAATTTCTTAAAAATATGTAATAATTTATAAAAATTTAATTAAAAAATTTAGCTAATATTTTTAAATTAGTATTATTAAAATTTACAAATTAATCTAAGTTTTATAGGAATAATGATTAAATTAGTAAATATATAAAATTAAAATATTATTATAGGGGAGAGTAGTCAGAGTTGGACAGTGGTCAGAGTTGAATCATCGCGTTTATTTTGTTTTATCATAGTAGATCCATATGTCGTTGTGTGTAAATACTTGTTAGCAATGCCAGCAAACTTTTTACATGGATTGCAGTGAAGTGTGCGAACTATATAGACGTATTAAGCGAGTCCGTGTTATACGCTCAACAAAAAACGTTATTGTAGTTTCAAAATTAGATAATTAAATGTAGAAGAAATATGCCAAAGACAAATTAAGTTGACTAAAATTATTCATTAAGATGTTATACGAAAATGTGGAACGTAATTTGGTGTTTGTATAAAGCGTTCATGGTGTGTGTGTGATATGAAGCTAAACGACGCTTGAGTCAAGGTTGGTACACCCAAAATTTTGCAATTCTGAAGCATTTTTGCAATGAAAATGAATTTGTTAACTTAAAAAGGTGTCAAAAACTTCATTTCTATTTGAAAGAAAGAAAATTCAAATTTTTGGTAATACTTTTTCACTTTCAGATCAATTTCGCGATACAAGAGGAAATATGATTTATTTCAATTTCATGTTCCCTTTTGTCATTTCCAAATGTATTTGAGTGTTATTCTATCATGCGAAGGCAAAGATATTGTCATTTTCAATCATTTATCTTCATATTTCATTGATTTTCTACAGTGACCCAACTCTGACTACCATGTTCAACTCTGACTACTTTTTTTTTTTTTTTAATTGCCTATAACTCCGAAACTTTTGGTCCAAATTTTTTGCAATGTTTAGCAAAAACACTGCATTTTAGTAGAACTTTCCAATAATATAAGAGACATTGCAAAATTCGGCCTACAGGAGAAGTTATAGAGAAAAGTCAAAACTATATCCAACTCTGACTACTCTCCCCTATTATAATAAATATAAAAATTTAAAATAATGAATTAATTCAAACTTAAATTAATTTGTATTGATTAAACATTTAATCAATTTCACGCCTCAAAAATAATGAATTTGAAATGATTTTTAAATTTCTTCAATTTTTAATAAATCTTTATTTATTTTTTTGAAAAGTTAATCCAGTAAGTGGATAAAATAAAAAAAATTGCATTTTTCATTAATTTGAATGCTGTTCTTCAATTTTCAATCATTTTCTTTTATTTCAAATACATTCTGTAATTTTCTCAATTTTTTTCTCAAATTTCAATAACTTTCACCAACTTTAAATTATTTTTATCATTTTTCAAGTTATCTTGTTTATTTCATAAATTTTCAGCAATTTTTCCAATTTTTTTTTAGATTTTATTACTTTTTTTAATGTTTGATTATTTTTATCACTTTTCAATTACTTTCAACAATGTTGAATCATTTTTATTATTTTTCAATTATATTCTTAATTTTTAATTATTTTTTCAATTAACAGTTATTTTTATTATTATGCAATTATTTATTATCGCTTTACAATTATTTTTTCCAATTTTTAATTATTTTCATTATTCTCTAATTAATTTCCCAAACTTTTAATTACTTTTCTTAAATTTAATTATTTTGTAAAAATTTTAATTAATTATCTTAACTTCTAGTCATTGTTTTATTTAATTTTCAATTAATTTCTTAAAAGTTGAATTTTTTATCTTCGTTTTTAATTACTTTTTTTTTTTAATTTTATTTATTTTTATCATTATTTTCCCCAATTCTTAAATATTCTCATTTTTTTCAAATTATTTTTTAGATTTTTAAGCAATTTTCTCAAAGTTCAATTATTTTATTCAATTTTTGTTTATTTTTATCATTTTGCAATTATTTACCCCAATTTTTAAATATTCTCATTTTTTCAAATTCTTTTTCAGATTTCAATTATTTTTTTTCAATTTTTGTTTATTTTTTTCATTTTGCAATTATTTTCCCCATTTTTGGAATATTCTCATTTTTTCAAATTATTTTTCAGAGTTCAATTATTTTTTTCAATTTTTGTTTATTTTTTTCATTTTGCAATTATTTTTTTCATTTTGCAATTATTTTTTTCATTTTGCAATTATTTTTCCCAATTTTTTAATTATTCTTTACTTTCAAATAATTTATAAGATTGTACAGTATTTTCCTCATATTTAAATTAGTTGTTTGAATTCAAAAATATTTCTATGTTTTTTAAATTATTTTACCTAATTTTTAACTATTCTCATTTTTTCAAATAATTTATCAGATTTTTAACTGTTTTTCTCAAAGTTCAATTCTTTTTTATTTTTTTTTTTTATATAGCTATTCTATACATTTTTCAATTATTTTTTTGAAACTTCAATCATTATCTTTAATTTTTAAATATTTTAACCTTTTTTTCAACTGTCTTCTCAAATTTTTACTTATTCTCATTTTTTCAATTATTTTTTTAAATTCTGAATTATTTATCTTAATTTTGATTCTGAATGAAACTTTTTTTTAATTTCCATATTATTTTTATCATTATTTTATCCAAATTTTTAATTATTCTCATTTTTTCAAAGATAAAATTTAAAAATTTTTTTTTCTAACTTTAATTATTATCTTCAATTTTCAATTATTTTTATCTTCTTTTTCAATTGTATTTCTCAAAATTCAATTAATTTCTTTAATTTTTTTATGTATTGATGATTTTTCAAGTATTTCCCCAATTTTTTAATTATTTTTTTTTTTTCAAACAATTTATGGGATTTTCCAGTATTTTTCTCATATTTCGATTAGTTTCTTGAATTTAAAAATATTTCTATGATTTTCAAATTATTTTACCTACTTTTTAATTATTCTCATTTTTTCAAAGAATTCATCAGGTTTTCACGAGTTTTTTTCAAAACTCAATTATTTTTTTAATTTTCAATTTATTCTTATGATTTTGCAATTATTTTCTTATATTTCATACAGCTATTCAATAAATTTTTGAATTATTTTTTTCAATCTTCAATTATTATTTTACATTTTCAATTATTTCCACCATTTTTTTTCAATTGTATTCTAAATTTTAAATTTTCTATTTAAAATTGTAATTTTCTTCCAATTTACAGTTATTTTTATCGTTATGCAACTATTTATAACACTGTACAATTATTTTCTCCAATTTTTAATTATTTTCATTTTCCTCTAATTAGTTTCCTGAACTTTCAATTAATTTTCATAAATTTCAATTATTTTTTTCAATTTTGAATTGTCTCAACTTTTAATCATTATTTTATTTAATTTTCAATTATTTCCATCATTTTGCGAATATTTTCTCGAATTTTTAAACATCTTAATTATTTTTTAATTAATTTCTTCAATTTTGAATTATTTATCTTTATTTTGAACTACATTATTTAAATTTTCATTTATTTTTATCATTATTTTTCCCAATTTTGCCTAGTTTTTAATTATTCTCATTTTTCAAATAATTTGTCAGATTTTCAAGTATTTTTCTCAAAGTTCAATTATTTTATTCAATTTTCAATTACCTATTTGTATCAGTTTGCAATTCTTTCCTTTTATTTCATATTGACATTCTATAAATTTTTCAATTATTTGTTTTCAAACTTCAATTACTATCTTCTCCAATTATTTTTATCTTTTATTTTTAAATTATATTCTCAAATTTTTAATTATTCTTATTTTGTCAATTAATTTCTTAAATTTTGAATTGTTTCTCTTAATTTTGATTTTCAATTAAACTTTTCTTTTTAATTATAATTTATTTTGATCATTAGTTTACCAAATTTTTAATTATTCTCATTTTTTCAAATAATTTATCAGATTTTCAAGTATTTTTCTTAATGTTCAATTATTTTGTTCAATTATTTCCCCCAATTTGTTAATTATTTTTTACTTTCAAACAATTTATAAGATTTTCCACTATTTTTCTCACATTTCAATTAGTTTCTTAAGTTTCAAAATATTCCTTTGAGTTTTTAATTATTTTATCAAATTTTTAATTCTTTTCAATATTTTTCAATTAATTTGCAATATTTGCAATTTTTTTTTCAATTCCCTCCTTCAATTCCTTTTTAATTTAAAAATTTTATATATTTTATTCTACATAAATAAAATTTGTTTTATTCATATTTAAATATCATTTTAAAAATAATTATAATTGTCAATCTTGGTGCTAAAGCAGCGTCAGAAACATGATTAAGAGACCACAGTTAAAAATAACAATTTCCCTCACCAAACTAATCTCGCTTAATTAATTAACGTAAAAATGAAAATAAAATGAGAAAAAACGAAATTTTTCCAATTTGCAAAAATGTGCCTTGATCGAATCAAAGTCAAGTTTATAATTTGTTTCGATAGTGCGGAATTGTAATAAAGTTTGTTATAGCCAGGATGGAAAAAGCGGAGGCTCAGCTAATTTCTCTCTTCCTCATTAAATCCTCAACATTTAATGTTTCAGACAGGCTCCCTGTAGATTGCAGAATTTCATCCTGCCCAGTGGTCCAGGCCTTGTTTTTTTTTTTTTCACAAATCCCATTAAATTTCATTCATTAAGGTTGCTACCGGAAGCGGTAAATTTTTCATTTTGCAGTTTTATACAATTTCTTCTCCACGTGAAATTGGTTTAAACGTATAATATTTATTTATTAATAAATAAATAATAAATAAATAATATTTTTTTGTCTCACAAAAATCGACTATTCTATAAAAGAAAAATTTCCAAACAAAAAATTGTAAATTAATCAAATTACTAATTTAATTTCGTAACCCAATTTTTCCTGAATGAGATTTAGAGAGCAAGGTTTTTTTAATTTCAATTCATTTTATATTTATTATTTAAACCAATTAATTTATTTACTTATTATTTAAATTAAATAAAAAATTCTTTTTTGTAAGTATCTAATTTAAATCGAGTTCTCTTTTATTTATTTATCATTGATTTTTTAATTGAATTATTTTAATAATTTATTTAAATGATTTATTTAATTCATTTTTTAAATTCATTTATAAAATTTCTTTTTAAATTGATTTTTATAAATTGATGTTTTCAATGGATTTTTTTCTGGAAACTGGAATCTATTTTTGGAATTTTTCTTAATTTATGCAAAGAGCTGATAATTTCAAGTCACACGTCAATTTGGCGACATCCGCCAAAGGCCGCTTTTGTACGCAATCCAATTTAAAACATGCACTACTCACTGGTCATTCTTTTATTCATTCATTGTGCCCCTGAGTCGCAAGTTTTTTTTCTTTTGTAGTCTATGGCCTCTGTGTAACATTTACATTATACTCTGTTATATAAAAGGGGCCTTATCAGACCGGAAGTACCTTTATTATGTGCAAGGGTGCGGCAAGTCCCTTTATATTTAATTCACAAAATTCGACAAGACATGCTTCAATTTCGCCAAAGTGAAATTAATAATTATTTTTTCGATGAAAAGTACGTTACTATTGTAAAATTATCGTAAAATTGAATTTAATTAATTTTTTTCAGTGGCAGCGGTGGGACTATTTTTTTTTTCAATTTTTAATCAAGTTTTGCCCAAAATTGGATATTTACTCATTTTTAATAATTAGTGACATATACCAATTAAACAATATTTAATTAATTTATTCTTACCTGATTAATTCTGCATCGTGAATTACAGTCTATTTCAAAATTATCTTGGGTATGATTCTGTAACAGAAAAATTCAAATTTTCAAAAATTTGTCTCAATAATTACTATTCTGAAAAATTTTGTCTTATGGGATTAACTTAAACACTATTCAGAGTTTCAATTGAACCGGACGAAACAATTTGCTTTGTTTTAAAGTCACCAAGCGATTCAATTTAGTCTTTTATGAGCCTTCTCACGAGGTACTCGCAATTTTTTCTTCCTCTCCTAAACAGGAACTTGTGTGAGATACCGCATCGTGTTTGATTTTTTTTTATAACCATCGTGATGATTCGGAAGTAGGGTGAATTAAATTCAAATGAAATAAATGTCCAAAATACCCTGGTGGGTTTTTTTTTTTAAAAATAAATATTGGCGACCCTTGTCAATAAGAAAATTTATTTAATATTTTTTTATCAGTAAAAATTAATTGTTACTCTAAAATAATTTAAAAGTAGGTTTTCTTTTTAAATATAAAAGTAAGTGTATAAAAGAAAAGAAGAATTAGAAAAAAAAATTTCAGCACTATGTCAACTGGTGAATTATTTTATAGGACTCAATTTTATTATGGGAATGATTCATATATTCAAATTTTTTCTGCGAATTTTTTGTGTGAAAATTAAATAAGTCGACGAGAATTCCCAGATTAATTGACTTCGAGTCGTTTGGTAAATTGAAAAGGGCATCAGCTGCCATTTGTTTTAGTCGGAATTAAGATTTTTTTTTTAATTTCGATTCTTATTATAATTTTTTTATTTATTTGTTTATTTTAGTTTATATATTACTTATTTCTTTATATTTACAATTTATCTAATCATTACATATTAATATTTCTTCAAATTTCCAACTTTAAATAATTTCAATTAAAAACGTCAATATTTACCAAATATCATCAGCTTATTAAAATTGTACATTTTATATAATCAAGTACTCAAGTGTGCTAGATTCCATGCAGTTAATTCTTGGCTATTGTTTAGCAAGTTTTAAAAAAATACATCACTGGGAAAAAATTCTTCAACTTCCGCTTTTTAACTGCCATAATATGAGATCATTCTTTTAATTTATATCACAAACTTTTTCAATTTTCTATCACGCTGTATTTTCGTTAGCAATAAAAATGTATAAAAATTGTAAAATTAAAAATAGCTTTATTGGTAAAAAAATAAACTTAAAATTTAAATTACAATTTAAAACTAATTTTTAAATAGTTTAAAATAATTTAAAATAAGTTAAAATAACATTAAAGTTATATTGAATCAAAAATAGGCATTTTAATCATCATGATGAGAATCAATTCCGAAATTTCCATCGAAACAAAATGTAACAACGTTCCCTATAAGTTAAAGGAAGTGACAACAGGAAATTCATTGTAAACCGATGTGGACATGAAATCGTAATTTCAGGCCTTTAAACTATCCAAGCCTAAATTCTCGTTTCACAATTTATTTCGTGTTTATTTAACCTTCGATAAATTATTTGTATTTTCAACTAAATATAGGTGAAATTATATAATTTTTAACATATTGTTTGAAAAATAGAATAGAATGGAAGGGAGTAAAATAAAAACAGAATAGGATAGGATCAAATAGAAAGGAATAGAATTGAATTTGAAACAGAATAAAATAAAATAAAATCGAATAGAATAGGAATGGATTGAAATAATTTTAAAAAATCATAAAATAGGGTAAAATAGAGTAGAATAGAAATAGCATAGAATATAATAATTGATTTTAGGGTATTGCTTTTGGAATAAAACCTGTGATATTTTATTCAAAAGCAATACTATAAAATCTAATTATTCAATTTAGAATATAAATCGAATGAAATAGACTGGAATAGAATAAGAATAATATAAAATAGAATAAAATAAAATATAGAACAGAATAAAATAGGAATAAAAAAATGAGAATAGGATAGAATAAAATAAAACAGATTATAATAGAAAGATAGTAAAACACAATAATTGATTTTATAGAATTGCTTTTTGAATAAAAACTCTAACGTTAATTTAAAGAAAATGTTTTAAAATCAACTTTTTCAGTGTAGAATAAGTATAGAATTAATTAGAATATAATAAAATAAAATAAAAAAGAATAGAATAGGAATAGAATAAAATAGGATCAAACAGGAAAAGAATAAAATAGAATCAAATATACAATAATTTATTTGACTGATTGCTGAATTCTAAAATATTTTGTTTTCAGTGTAGAATACGAATTAATTAAAATAAAATAGAATAGAATAGGAATGAAATAAAATGAAATAGAATAGAATAAAACAGAAAAGAATAGAACAATAAAAATAAAATAACATAGAATAGATTACGAATGGATTAAAATAGGATAAAATAAAAGAGAATAGAATATAATCTTATAAAGTAGATTAGAATAAAAAGGAATTGAAAAGCATATAGAAAGCATATGGAAAGTTTCAAATATGACAATGTTTTAAATAGAATGCAATATTAACGTTGATCGTTTCTGAAAACACTTTAATCCGTTTTAATTCTTGTGATTAAAATAAATCAATCTTTTAGCAATTTACCTTCTAAATTTTACCTTCTAAACAGAATTCAATTGATTCCAAACTTTTTGGGTATAAAATAGGATTGAATTGATTTCAATTCTAATTACATTTTCTTTAAGAATTAAAAATAATACACAAGAATCAAGAAAATTGCTTTCCAAAAAAATTAAAATATTACAGTTTAAAATTGACATTAGATTGAATTGAAATTATTGGAAATTTCTCGATATTTAAAATTGTTTTTATTTATTTTAATAATTCTCTTTTTGGAGTAAGATAGAATAGGATAAAATAGAATAGAATAAGATAAAGTAAAATAGAATAGAATACAAAAGAATACAAAAGAATAAAGTAAATTAGAATAGAAAAGAATAGAAAAGAATAGAAAAATGGAATAGAACGGAATTGAATAGAAGAAAATAGAATAGAATAAGATGAAGTAAAATAGAATAGAATACGAAAGAATATAGTAAATTAGAATAGTAAAGAACAGAAAAGAATAGAAAAAATGGAATAGAACGAAATTGAATAGAAGAAAATAGAATAGAAATAGATGAAATAAAATAAAATAAAATAAAATAGAATAGAATAGAATATAAAAGAATAAAGTAAATTAGAATAGAAAAGAACAGAAAAGAATAGAAAAAATAGAATAGAACGGAGTTGAATAGAAGAAAATAGAATAGAATGATAAAGAATAAGGACAAAAAAAAAGAATAGAGCTAGAATTGATTAAAATATTTACAAAAAAATATGTTGAATATAATGGATAACAACTTGTTTGGTTATGCCAACCTTTAATAGACATCAATATTCACGTTGATCATATTTCTAAACATTTTAATCCCTTTTAATTTTATTTAATTAAAATAAATTAAACTGTTATCAGTTTTTACATTCTATACAGAATTCAATTATTGGTTCCAAACTTTTAAGGTCTAAAAAAGGATTAAATTGATTTTAATTCTAACTACATTTTTCTTAAGAATTAGAAATAATACACATGAATTCAGATAATTGCTTTTCAAAGGAATTAAAATATTACAGTTTAAAGTTGCCATTAGATTGGATTGAAATTATTAGAAATTTTCCGACATTCGAAATCGTTTTTTTTTATTTCAATCATTCTCTTTTTCGAGTAGAATAGAGCAGGATGAAATAGAATAGAATAAGATAAAATAAAATGAATAAAATAGAATTTAAAAGAATAAAGTAGAACAGAATACAAAAAAATGGTATAGAACGGAATCGAATAAAAGAAAATAGAATAAAATTGTATAGAATAAGAACAAAATAAAATAGAATGCAAAAATAAAAAAGTATAGAACTATAATAGAGTAAACTATTTTTAAAAAAGGTGTTAATTACAATGGATTAAAATGGTTATGTGAAATTTTAATAGGTATCAATATTCACATTAATCATATTTCCAAAAATTTTAATCCCTTTTAATTTCATTTGATGAAAATGAATTAAACTATTAACAGGTTTTACATTCTAAACGGAATTCAATCAGTTTCAAATTTTTTAGGGACTAAAATTAAAACAGGATTAAAATTGATTTCTATTCTAACAACATTTTCATCAAGAATTAAAAAGAATATAATGTTCAGAATATAGTGTCTAAATGATTATTTTCCTCAAGAATTAAAACATGAAAGATGAAATGGATAAAATAAAAAATGAATAAAAAGGGATAAAATAAAATAGAATATAATAAGATACAATGGAAAGAATAGAAAAAAATTGAATAAAAACAAAACAAAATGGAATTAACAAGAATATAATATAAACCAGAACAGAAAAGAATAGAATAAAGTTGAATATATTGGAAAGGAATAGAATAGAATAGAATAAGATAGAAAGAATAAAATTAGGTAAAATTTAAAATTAAAAAAAGTAAAAAAAGAGTGTAGAAAGGAATAAAAATAGAAAAAAAATAGTAAAATAGACTAAAATAAAATATGTAATAAATTAGATTCGTATAGAGGAGAATAAAATAGAAAATAGAATAGAATGGAATAGATCAAAATAGAAATGTATCAGTTAACGTTTCACTTCAATATCAATGTAAAAAATGTAAAAGATTTCAATTTTTTAAATTACCCGAAAGTAAATTTAAGATTTTGTCAACTTTTAAAAATTCATGTTCACCGGTTATAAATATGCATTTATTCTTGTTAAAAGTTAAGCAATATTTTCGTTCGTCTTCTGTTATCGCGACCGCGTGCAAGAAGATGGACATTGCGCCGACGTGTAGTTAAGTTAATTAATTAATGGTACACTCGGAATGAAGAGTGGGTTTAAATTAATATGTCCTTCGCGTTCGAACATTTTTGCACCACTCTCGTTTCGTTTCAAATATTTTAATCCAATTTTCCATTAGCTTCAATTCCAAAATTTAATAATAAACAACATTCTTAGAATTAATTTATCAGAATTTTTACCTCAAAATCAAGATTTGCTTGAAATTATTATTATCATCATTTTGATCATTATATGAATAGAGAGAAAAAAGTTTAAATAAATGTGAAGAAAAAGATTAAAAGGTTTGAAATGTGGGAGAAAAGTTTCAACGCTGTGTAGTTATAGACAAGAATAAAAAATAATAAAAGAAACAAGAAACGCTATGAAAAGAGAAGAATTAAAATTTCTTTGAAATTGAAGAATCAGTTATTAAGTTTGTTTATAACAAGACACACCTGGCTTTTGTTAAATTCCGCAGAACATTCTTCTTGAAAAGTTCTTCGAGAATTTATGATACTTAAATCTTCTGTCAGGAACCCAGAAACGCTTCCAACTGATACTAACAACATTAAAATCACACATTTTTGCCTTTTTAACATAATACCGACCGAATACCGAAACTCAACTTCTCATTTTTAAACCTCTCTTTTCAATTTTTAAAAATACATTCCTCACTTTTCAGATTAGAAACAGAGGTGCGGGAAATTTTAATTTTGAACTCACGAAAACAACTTTTACGAAATAATTCCAACAATATTTTAAACAATGATAACATGAAAATCCATGGCTACAGATTTTTCCAATCAATTTCACTCTCCACTGTTTTCAAATTTGTCAAATTCATCCTATCACGTTGATTGAATTGATAACTATTTTTTACCTAGTTTTAAATAAACAAAGGTACTTTTAGGGTTAATTTACGTTTTTTAAGGATATTAATGGTTTTTATGGCTATTTAACAAAGTTTGATGTTTTTTATGGTTTTTTGTGTTATTAATTGTTTTAAGGTTATTTGTAGTTTATTAAAGATTAGTTATTTGTTACCAATGATTTTAATTTTAAGGTTTCTTTTTTTTTTTTAAATTAAAACTAAAAAACTAGTGATGGAGTTGTAATGACGATTCACGTGTCTGTAAACAGGATGATGTAGTTGTCAGTGACTGACTATCATAAGAGCAACTGCTTGGTTTTGCCACTGGAGAGTCAACATACTCCCACTATCTCTTTTACTCTCAAAAGTAAGTAGTAGGTACTATCATCAAATTAAGGATGGAGTGTAGACCTAAACGATTTGAACCTTCATTGTTCATGAGTCCCAAGTCATCAGCGGTCAATTGTTACTTTGACCTGATCTCTTACTATCATTCATTCATAAGCACGTGCCACTTTATAAACTCGTTAGACATCTTGGTACTTGAATTATTTATCAAAAGGTCAATTATTGTTATTATTGCTATTACTCGATATCATCAGTTCACAAACTTTAATTGCCTAAGAAAATGTGCAAAATTAATCTTTTACTTTCTCATGTCCCTGCTTAAAATTTCGGACTAATTAATCCAGTTGTGTCAGAAATTTATCCGAAAATAATCCGGTTAAGTTAGAAAGTAATACGAAAAAACTTTAAAGCCAGAATTTAATGTTTAAAAACTTATTTGGAAATGTGTCAAAAATTGAAAATTCTGATTTAAATGTTGAGAAACGGTATAGAGATAAGAATCATGATTTGAGTAGTGGCTGCAGGTATTACCTAGAGTTTCCTGCGGAAATAGCCAATTCCACTCCACACATGTATTTACCCTATATATATATATACAACTTGAAATTTCACTCGCAGTTTTTTTTAGCACGGTAATAAATTTTTCTCTTGGTTTGATCATTTTTTTCAATATAGAGAATTTTAATTTTGTATTAAAAACCTGACATGACTGATCCTTTAATTTTTATCAATCGACAAGCAATTTTTATATGTAATCTCTTCTTTACTGATACATCATCACTGACAAGAGAAAAATTGTCTTTTTCCATAGACATATTAAAAATTTATAAAGGCACGCAAGATGAAGGAGAAGTAATATTCATGTAACTTTGAAACTTTGTCTTAGCTAAAATATGCAAAACCTGTAATTTTACTGCATCGGATAGAATGTTAGAAAAGGAAAAAGAACTTTCAAACTTTATTTATTATTCACAGGAGCCTGTGTAATACACTGTTATTTATATACGACTTGAAATTATACTCATGCAAATAATTTTAAAAAGATGTCGTGGACAAAAAATCTCTATTTTTAATGCTGTATGGTGTATTTCATTTAAAATCATCCCATAATCCTAAATTCATAAAATTGACAATTATTCTTAAACAAATAGACTAAACAATTTTTTGGATTATTTACTATTATTAAAAATCTTTCAGAATATATTCCAATCAAACTTTCACCTATATTAGCATCAGAAGCCACTCTTTTAAATCATCCCCTAATTATGAATCCAAAAAAATAGACAAATTCTTAAACAAATAGGCTAAAAAATATTTTAGAGAATTCACGAGCATTAAAAATCTCACAGACTGCATTACAATAAATTTTACACTTATCAGCATCAAAAACCACCCATTTAAATTACCCTTCAGTTATAAATTTAACAAACACTGACAATTATTCTTAAACAAATAGTTTAAACAATTTTTTAGAGAATTCACGAGCATTAAAAATCTCCCAGAATATATTCCAATCAAACTTTCACCTATTAGCATCAGAAGCCACTCTTTTAAATGATCCCCTAATTATGAATCCAAAAACAATAGAAAAATTCTTAAACAAATAGGATAGTAAATATTTTAAAGTATTCACGAGCATTAAAAATCTTTAGGACTAAATTGCAATAAATTTTACACTTATCAGCATCAGAAACCACGGTTTTAAATCACCTCATAATTATAAATTTAAAAAAAAACTGACAATTATTCTTAAACAAATAGTCTAAACAATTTTTTAGAGAATTTACTATCATTAAAAATCTTTCAGACTGTATTACTATAAATAGAAAAAAAATTAACAAATTTTTAAACAAATAGGCTAAAAAATATTTTAGGGAATTTAGGAGCATTAAAAATCTTTTAGAATATAATATTATATTGAAGCTTATACCTATCATCATCAAAAGCCACTCTAATAAATCATCCCCTAATTATAAATCCAAAAAAATAGACAAATTCTTAAACAAATAGGTTATAACATATTTTTAAGAATTCACGAGCATTAAAAATCTCCCAGACTGCATTACAATAATTTTTACACTCATCTGCATTAAAAACCACCCTTTTAAATCATCCCTTAATTATAAATTTAAAAAAAACTGACAATTATTCTTAAACAAATAAACTAAACAATTTTTTAGAGAATTCACTAGCATTAAAAATCACTCAGGCTATATTTCAATAAATCTTACACCTATCAGCATAAAACATCACCCTTTTAAATCGTCTCCTAATTATAAATTTAAAAAAAATTAGTAATTATTCTTAAGCAAATAGATCAACAATTTTCTTAGATAATTTACGAGCATTAAATATCTCTCAGAATATAATCCAATGAAACTTATACATATCAGCATCAAATCCACCTTTTTAAATAATCATCTAATTAAACAATTGGTAGTCTTTTAGATTCATGAATAAGAGATGAATTTAGATGCCAGTTTTCGATGCAGATGGGGGCAAGTTCTTTTGAATATATTCTGTGAGATTTTCATTTCTGGTTTATTCTCTAAAAAAAATTTCCAGCCTATTTGTTTATGAATAATTATCAATTTATGTAGTTTTATGATTAAGGGATGATTTTAAAAGGTGGCTTTTGATGCAAATGGGGGTTGGTTTAATAGGAATATATTCTGAAAAATTTTCACCGTTTGTGATTTCTTAAAAAAAAATTTTAATTTATTTGTTGTAGAATAATTGTCAATTTGTGAAATATATTCTGAAGGATTTTCAAAGCTCAGGAATCGTCTTACAATTTTTA
The DNA here is from genome assembly GCA_037103525.1 of Ganaspis brasiliensis. Classification (NCBI taxonomy): domain Eukaryota; kingdom Metazoa; phylum Arthropoda; class Insecta; order Hymenoptera; family Figitidae; genus Ganaspis; species Ganaspis brasiliensis. The sequence continues at coordinate 577,325 of JAZKLR010000674.1, forward strand.
TAGTCCATTTGTTTAAGAATAATTGTCAATTTGTGAAATATATTCTGAAAGAGTTTCAAAGCTCGTGATTCCTCTTATAATTTTTATAGTCCATTTGTTTAAGAATTATCAGTTTTTTATAGATATGATTTATGAAATTTATGAAAAACAGAAATTTCCCGTCTTTAAAAAAAGAGATTCTTATTTCATTTTTAATTGTTAATTTTTTTTATAACCTAGTTTAGATCATGCAGAGACCTAAACTCGGCTAATGTTTAGATTCGCAAAAATAAAAAATTGGTCGGTCTTTGTCACGTGTTAACTCGGCTTTTATTTGGCAAAAAAAGCTTTATGATAAATCATTTTACGCAGAATTTAATAAGCTTTGTAACCCACTTTTTAAAATTTTTCTGGTTTTATTTTCAACAAATTTATCAACTCAAAACCACAGAGATATTTTTAATGCGTTTCTTGTAAGTGGACTCACGATTTCAGGCGGTACTAGAAGAGAAAATCCCCTCTCTTGTGCATCGCTCTATTCCCCTTCTCTACAGAAGCGGCTCGACGCCGGCTATATAAACGACTGTCGCTCTCCAATTCTTCAGTCTCATGGGTGACGGGACTCGAGGCACATCTCTGTCTCGTGCTAGTTTGATCAAGAAGGGCGGACGGACGGACGGACTCCCCTCTAGTAAATTAGTAAATTGGAAAATAGAGAAAGAGTTGTGTTCTTTTGGAATCTTGAAACTCTTTTGAGAACCAATATAGAAGCATCTATTTAGTCACCACCAAGGATTTTTTAGAATCAATTTTTTCTTCTATAATATTTATTAAACTTTTAGTAAAAGCGATAGGTTTAGAGGCAACTATATGTATTCAATCTAAATCTCCAAAAGCCTTTTGTAGTTCAGATTCAATTACTGACTATTATTTTTAGCTAGACTACGTATAATTTTTTTGGTTATGGTTTTTTAACGCTGTTAGGTCCTCGTGATCTATTGAGTTCAAATGTCAATAAACTTCACAAGTATTATACCTAATTCTTGAATTCGTCTAAAACTTGAGTATTAATTAGTTTAAGAATATAGGTTGAGATGAATAAGAAAAAAGAAGTGAGACATGCGTCTAATTGATTCACCTTGGTAGGGAGTAGAGTCTAGTTCATTATTGTATTTTTGACTTTATAAGGTCTAGATTCGTGTAATAATTGGCCCATCACTAGGAACTCTCTCGAATTTTGGATGGGATGGAACTACAGAAAACCGAGGTTTCTTAATGAATTTGTCGAAACCAAAAATTAGTTCCTCAGCCAACATCTTCTAAGACGGTTCTCTTCCCTAAAGAAATCTTCAGCGACAAGTTTCTCAACCGCTGATAAGAGTGGACTTGAATTCTTGTTTAATTTCAAATAATCAAATTCTTTTAGCTAACTTCTTAAAGTGCGAATTAACTTATTCGGTTGCGACTCCGAGGAACACATAAATTTAATTTTGGTATTTTTCAAATTCTTCAAACTGAAAGTGTTAAATAAATGGATCAGTGACAATCTCAAGATTAATGGGTCCAGAATTAATTAATAATAATGATCAAATACTTGAGTAACTTTATCCTTTCTTTAATACTAGTTATAGCTTTGTAACGTCGAGCCTAACAGTAGGTTCTTAAAATTAATTTTGTTTGCAATTTGTTTAAAATTATAAGAAGGATTTCTCGCATGATTTAAATAGGTTGTTTATATTCTACTATAAAATCTCTAATTGAGTTTAAGGTTCCTATTGAGGTGAGTTGTCCCCTGTTCTGTAGCCGTGTCTGCCCTCTTTGTCTCTCTACAAGATGGAGCCCGGATCATTGTCAGGAGTTCTCCCACCCCTTGGTCAGTCAGCGAGGGCCTGATGTGATGAAACAGCTCAGTTCCATTACGACTTTCGTACATTAACCATCGTGCGCGTTCTCCCGTGCATTTCTCACCGATTTTCTAAACTATGTGCAATTCAATATATATACCAGGTGTACAATTCTGACGTATTCGCATTTTGTAATAAGAATAAACTATATTTATGTTAACTAAAAGTGCTGTGAGTTTTGTGCAACGTCACCATTCATTATTTCTAACACAATTCAAATCCTTTGATTTTATTAAAAATCAGAACTGAATCAATGACCCTTGAATTTTATTGCAACAGGAACACCGCAATGAAGTAGAAATCCTAAAGTCAACACCTTCTTCCACATTATTATTAATTAATTATTTTATTATTTTAACTGTACTTATAGCAGAGATAATTTTGTAATAATATGAGTATTTACTTTGAAAAATAGAAAGTTGAATACATGGATCTTAAAGCCACATTAGGATATTACCACGGAGTGATCCTTGCTAAAACCTGATGGAAAAAAATGAAAATTCTAGATTCTAAATTTAAACTTATTTTAAACGTATTCCTGACAGCCATTACGCATTCCTCCTTTCCTCTTTTTTTTCTAGAAACTCACAAGAACAATAGAGAAACGACCACGTGTTCTCTGCCAATTCCAAGCGCATGACCCAGCGCAACTAAAATTGGCATGATGAAGCAATAAATTCATATTTCTGTGGAAATATAGAGCCATGAAATTGCCAACGTACAAATCTGTACAAATTCGGCGATTGCTCGGCAACAGTAAAATAATATGTTACTAAATTAAATCACTCCTCACCTCGTGTAACCGTCTTTCAAGATTGCCATACCTCACGTCCCTACCTTTTCTATAGCTTTGAGAAAATAACAAAAAGAATCGCACAGTAATTAATTTGCAGTTTCCATCAGTCGCGATTCTTAAAATGACGTATGTGGCTCTTGCCCGTCCAGCGACACCTGAATTTTAGGTGTGGTCACCAACGGATGTAGTGACTTAGATTTTATTTCTGTCGTTCCAAGTAGTATAAAGCGTTTCCTCCCTTAGTAAAAATTCGGGATAGATAAGAGAAAGGAAAAACTATTTGGAAGCAATTTTACAGTGAACAAGAGAAGGTCCACTGGAAGAGTTGTAACTCTACAATTTCGCCCCGCCCATTCAGGATAGAAAGGATCATTCCAGACCCTTTTTTGAGGTGGTAGAATTAGGACTTAGCATTAAGACATTGTATGAGTAAGTGAACCTAGTATAATTTATTATTGTCAACCTTTCAAAAGAAAAACTTGTAAAGGCTGTTGTAAGGGAAGAAAACCGGGGGTTTATAGAATGTATTGTCAAAGGTTGAACCCAGTCTTTCAAGTTTTTGTCAGTACTTCGAGCAATCATAGTTTAAATGATGTGCCAGTCTCGAGTTAAGATAGGGAAGGAACAATATAAAATTATTATAAAACAAGTCATACCTGAGGTAAAGAAAATTATTCCAAATTGCATATTTTGACATGTGTACTTCTGTGTTATCATTTTATAAATACATTAAGCCAATTTCATTGAAATTGTCATGTTTCAAAAGTTAAATTTGTTTCTCTTTCTCGAAATATATTTAAAATGTTAAAACCCACACTTACCAATTAATCGTAAAATTTTCTCTTATGAAAAAGAAATAGTTTGCTTAGAAAACTAAATTTTGCAATAAATGTAATAAATGAACTTAACTCGAATTTCTTTCACTAAACATTCTCTTCCCCTGTACGAGAAAAAAATAATTTCTTATGTACATATATATAAACATTTGAAAATTCATGTCGTGACAGAACATAACATCGATTCAATGCTTATAACCTTAAAACTTTGTTCTTAGACTCTTAGTACGATTAAAAATCGAAAAGTTTGGAAATTTATTCCTTACAATATATGTAAAACTAGTAATTTTGCAGACTATGTATAAGGGCAAATAAAAAAAGATAAAGAAAGTTTCACAGATTCATTTAATTTTTATGTGAGATTGCTAACTTTCAGTTCAAACCTGTCTTACACTATAATCTCAGTTCAGATAAGAAAAATGTTGCGGTCAAAAGTTCTTATTCCACCTTTCATGAAACATTGTTTGCGTACTTTGAATCTTTGGCCCAAGTATCGTAATGCGATTTCTTATCCTTTTTATGCTTTTTTGAGCATCATCAGTCTTATTTTTCAATTTTGGAACACCACTTTCGTTTATCACAATCTGAATCTACTTACAGACAATATTTCTAATGTCATTTTAGTAACAATATCATTTTTGGAACTATCAGTCATCTGGAAGCAAAAGAGGTGACGTGCTTCCTAAAATTTTAAAAATGTATAAATATTCTGGAAGTTTAATTTAATTCATGGCGCCTGGCGTTTAAGATTGTGACCAAGAAATTGGTTTTTAAACATTAGACCCTGGTCTAGACAAACCTGATTGGGTCAGACAGATCATAAGAGCCTTATTCCCATATGTGGAACCATGGTCACGAGAGGACTATTCCTTTTGCCTAGTACGGGGCAAAGATCTTCTTACGCTTGAGAAGCTAAGAATTGCGGGAAAAAGGTTAAGACCGGTCAAGGCGCCAGGTAGGGATGGAAGACCCAACGAGATCCTGAAATTGGTGATCGATGTGTATCCTGAACTTCTTCTTAACCCTTTGAACGACTGCCTCAGGGCTGGAAGGTTCTTTATGTACTGAAAAAAGCAAAGTTAGTTCTTCTCAGAAAAGGAGACAAGCTTCTAGAAAAAACGTCATCCTATAGACCCATATGTCTTCTGGATACAATGGGTAAACTTCTGGAGGGTATGGTTTTGCAGAAACATCAGGGTCTTCTGACTGGCGAAAATGAGCTATCAGAAAACCAGTACGGTTTTCGCAAAGATCGATCCTCGTCACGCTATTTCGACGGTGGTAGAAGAGACAAAGAAGGAAGACAGGGAACGAGGAAGAAGAAAGTATTTTGCGCATTAATAGCAATGGACGTATTGTGAATGATAGACAACAATCTTAGCAATCAAGGGATCGAGTTTGAGGGCAAAACATTTCAGATTCGCAAGGAGATGACTTGTGGAACCTCCCAAGGGTCAAAGGTAGAGCCATATATGTGGAACGTCATGTATGACGGTTCGCTGCAGATGAAACAACCTAAGGACACCAAAATCGTCGGCTTCAAGGACGACGAAATATCGTATGCGGTGCGCAAACTATAGAAATCCTTGGCATAAGGATCAAATAAACTCTGCGACGTGTCAAGCACTAGATGGACGCCAATGGTATGGAAGTGACCTTGGAAAATACCGAAGCGCTGTTCGTCACAGACCGGAGATCCTTTGTTGACCCACCTATTGAGATCGATGGGACTGAAGTAAAATGGAGGAAGACGACAAAGCATCTGGGCGTCGAATTAGATAAGAATCATAGCTTCAACCAACATTTAACATCTGCAACGATCATAGCCATCCAATGTGGAGGAAATATTTCCCGACTTATGCCTAACATTGGTGGTCCCAGGGAAGCAAACAGGAGATTAGTAGTGAGCGTTGTACACTCGAGACTGCTTTATGCAGCTCCGGTGAGGGCATCGGCCATAGGAAAACAAACCATCTCTAAAAGGTTACTTTTAGCTTAAAGAATAGTACTGCTGAGAATAGTCTCAGCCTACTGGACTGTACCTATTAGCGCCGAGAAAGTCTTAGCGAGCGTTCCGCCAATAGATCTATTAGTTAAGGGAAGACAACATGTCTATTCCGTCACTAAAGATCGTTCAAGCTTTCTCCCAGAGGAGGACGGACAGCGACTAAAGGACCAGGTTCTTAGAATTGCGAGGAGTAGATTAGTGGAGGAGTGTCAGGTGAGATGGAATGGGGAATCTGCCGGAAGATGGACTTACCGCCTTATTCCCCACCTCGCTAAATGGCTAGAAAGAGGGCTCGATGAAGTTAGCTATTACCTGACACAGGCGATAACAGGTCATGGTTGTTTTAACGAATATTTGAAACGATTTAAATTAAGAAGAGGGAGATCGTGCTCCTTTTGCGACGCTTTCGTAGACACCGCAGAGCACACCTTCTTTGTTTGTAGTCATTGGGATGAGAAAAGGCAATATATGTTTCGGGTGGTGGGTACTGAAGTCACCCCCGAAAACATGATTGATCTTATGTTAAAAAATGTGGACTCGTGGCAGTATATTGAATCCTCCATTACCCAGGTAATAAAAAACAAGAACATCAATGGACGCAGAGAAAGGAATCAGGGTTAAACTGAAGACACTAAAAGGTAAGAAGGTAGGGAAGAAATCCGTATAGAATTCTCCACCTGACATCACTTCAAAATCCACCGTTTATCGGTGGAGGTTCTTAATTTCGGTGGAGGTTTCGATTCGTCGGCTGATCGAGAATATCGAGATCTAATGCTGGACTGAGGGATATATGCTAACGTCCTAATAAAGAAAGTGGTTAAGCGAAATTTTTATGAAAAATGAGATTTTTATACCGTTGGATTCGTTATAAAATTTAGAAATTGTAAATATTTAAAAAAGTTTGATATATTAGTGCAGTTCGTTGCAAACGCGTTTCTTTAAATATCTCGAAATCTCTCTGATTACAAGTAAACATTTTCTTCATCAGGACGGCAGTATGGTTATGGGTGGAGTTAGCACTCGGCGATGTTGGTTGCTTATTAAAACCGTCCCACTGAGTCTTAAATACTCCAATAAAGCAAGAAAGGTTTAGTGGGTATTACCCAGAGTCAAACTTAGGGGGACGGGAGAATATTTATATTCCTTTTCTCTGGTCTCGAGTCCGATACACAGTGAGCACCCTCTATAAATGATGCTAGCATTATTCATTGTAAGATGTTCCTATTGTTGCGTAAAGGCATTTTCAGAACCTCGTAGAAAAAAAATCTTAAAAAGCGTGCATATTTTCCTAGACAATTTATCTAAGAAGTATCAGTTTTAGTTGAGTAATTGGAAGAATATGAAATTAATTAATAATTGAAGAAAATAATTGAAAAATAATGAGAATTGTTTAAAAAAAACAAAATTTTAAAATTCTAATTATTTACCCTTCCACAAAAATGCTTTTTAAATTTAGATAATTTTATGTAAAATATACGAAAATATGAAGTTGGTCTAACTTTTTTTCCGACTGTTTGTCTAATTCCTCCTTAATGATTATTGTTTAAAAACAGGTTATTAAAGCTTCTGCATTATATTTATCAGTTCTGAGGGCGACTAGTGTATAAAAAATCTGATAGAATGTAATGCAGTTTTAAAAAAATGTTGAATGAAGAATCTAATAAAGCAATCAGTCATGTTTTTGAAAAAGGACGAAAATTATTTAATTTAAAAAAAAAAAAAAAACATTGTGGCTTTATTGTAGGGTAATTTTGAGGCCACATTAGTCGTAACATTATGGTCACATTGAGATAAAATTTCATTTAATTTTCACTTTTAAGAATTATTTTCTTACACTTCCTCGACTAAATTTGGTCCTAAAATAACACTTACGTGAATTATGTCATAAAATCGGCAGATGGATCCTAAGCTAGAATTTCAAAATACATTCTCTTAAAATTTTCAAGTAACGAACGAACTTTTCTAGAATTTCTACCGACTGCGAAAAAAAGCATTTTCTTATGTACATATCTATTCGAAAATTTATGTCGTGACATAAGATACAATCGATTGAATTATACCTCCAAAACTTCATTCTCAGTATGATTAAAAATGTAAAACTATAAAACTTTATTCCTTATAATATATGTAGAACGTATAATCTTGTAGAATATGCATAAGGCAGGTTCGTAAAAAAGAAAGAAAGAAACTTTTACAGATTCATTGAATTTTTATGTTAGGTTAAAAATTTTCAGTTCTTTGCTCTCGACTTGTATCACTAAGAAAAATGTTGTGGCAGAAAGATCTTATTCCTCCTATTATGGAATATTGTTTACGTTTTATGAATTTTTGGCCCGAGCATCGCAATGTGATTTTATACCCATTTTATGCTGTATTAAGCATTATTAGTCTTATTTTTCAATTTTTGAATACTACTTTTGTTTATCACAATCTCGAATTACTTACAGACAGTTTTTCTAATCTTATTATAGTAACTGTCACATTCTTAAAATTAACAGCCATGTGGAGGCAAAAGAGGTGACGTGCTTCATAACACTTTTGAAAAATATAAATATGTAAATTAATTTTTTTTTTTTGAAGCCAATTTATTTTATTCACATTTACATACTTTACAAAATTATTTTAGAAATGATAAAAATTATTTTACATGACATTTATTTAGATAAGAAATTAGTATGACATTCGAACATATACAAGTTTAGGTAAGTAGTACTTATTAAATTTATTTTATTTCCATTAATTGTAATTAATAAATTATTTTTTCGTAGCTAGATGATTGTATTATTTTAAATAAACTACAGATACGTCAAAGATGCTATAGTCGAAATGATGATTGACTGGAATAGTCTCAAGACTCCTCAGGAATCAATTGCCATGAATTATTATTTGCAATTTTCTCAAGAATATTTTACAACCATGTTCATTGTATATAATTTATCAGTTGCTTCATTTCCGGCCGCTTCTTTTTGGACATATTGTTTTGAATCAGTGGAAAATAGACTACTTCCATTGCCGGCATCGTTTCCATTTTCGCATCAAGTTTCCCCTTTCTACGAAATTATATTTTTTTTACAGACCATTTTGCTTTTTTTGCTTGGAATTGGAACCTGCATTTCAGATTCATTATATGTTTTTATGGTGAGCATTTTCAAGAATTTCCTTAATAAACGTAAAATTGCTTTTCTCAGAAATTGATTTTAGATTTAAAAATGTCTTTAGGTATTGCACGCAAATGCCAAACTTGAGATACTGCGATTGAAGTTAAGCAATTTGTTAAAAGAGTATTTTAAATCAGAGAGTGGAGGTGCTATTAAAGTTTTGATTAAGCAACACCTAAATGTGATCCAATTCACAAACAAGGTTGACAACATTTTTTCTGCATCACTTTTTATTCACGTGATTTTAATGATTCTTCAATTCTGTTTCTTAGGATTTACTTATTTAGTGGTAATTAAAATTTTTATTAATTTAAAGAAATGCATCAGTGAAAAAATTAACAATGTAATCAAAACAAAATAGTTTTGTTGAGTAATTAATAAAAAAATTTATTTGAGTTTATTGAAATGTTTTCTTGGCAGTACCAAATATATATGGCGCATGCGCGGTTAGTGCAATTTTGATCAACACTCGTCTATCGATATAATATGTCATAAATATGAAGCATTTTTTTTCTATTTACAAGAAAAGTTTTATAATAAAATTATTAAAATATGTTAAGTAAGAATATTTTTTAATGTGAAAGTTCAATAATAAATCGTATTGAATATAGAATCTTTTGATCAAACGACACAAAACAGATTCTTATAAAAAGTTAATTTATTCTAGTTTAATTCATAGTTTAAGCAAAAATAACAAACATTTGTTGTTTAAAAAGGCTTCAGCTTTGTGAGTAAAAGTTATATTTGTAAAACAGTTATATTAAACTTATTTAGAAAAAAGCAAAATCAAACAAAAGTCGATAACCTGACCTCGAAATCGATCTTGCTCGTGCTCAAAAAAATTTGATTGAGCCAACAAAACTTTTGTTTTGTATTCCAAACCCTTTTTCAGTGATGTAATTACATGCTTTTAGTTGTGATTGTTTAAAAATTTATTACTCTCGTAGACAATGACTGAGGGTCACAGTATCTGGGCTTTTGTAAAAAATTTACTTTCCATATTCGCTATATTGATTGAACTTGGAACTTATTGTATTTTTGCCGAATTACTTCATACTAAGGTCCGTCTTAATTATATTTCTTCTAATTACAATTTGTTTATTTAGATAATGGTGATAATCATAGAATATAAATTTATAAAGTAATTATTTTGCTATTTTTTTATGGGTGTTTTTAATTTAGAGTGACGCGGTTACTGAAGCAGCTTATGCTTCGGCTTGGTATAATTTTAAATGTAGAGATTCAAAAAGCATAATGATGTTTATTCAAAGGGCACAAAAACCATTAGTTATTACTGCTGGAAATTTTCTAGTTGTGTCACACTTTACTCTCATTAATGTAACGTATGATTTATATTCTTTGTTTGCGAGATATACATGAAGATTTAACAATTTTTAATTTTTATCAATTTTTATGTTACTGAAATTTAAGATCAAGAATGACTATTTAACAGCTCAAATGTATCAAATTGACTTGACCAAATAGAGGTTATGTCGGTCGAAAATTAAAATATATAAAAATTACAGAATATAATTATTCTGGACTTGAAATTTCGGTCACCTAAAATTTATACAAAGTGACTATAGGAAAATCTTCATGTACGTCTTCTTTTATTATATTTTGAAAATACCAATTGAAATTATTAAATAATTAGCTTTTGCTTTTAACAGGTTATTAAGGCATCAGTATCATATTTATCAGTGCTGCGGGCGAGTCTTAAATAATAAATAGTGTTTAATAATTTAAAAATCATAAAACCAGAATTTAAAAATTATATTTATTATCTGCGACCAAACAATAAATTATCTTTTTTAAACATTTACACTGTTGTGTTTGGTTTTTTCAAAAAGTAGTGTTATATTGTGTAGATTCTACGCATACGCCACCTAGCGGCATCGATGTAAGAACGGCAGTTGTATGACTGACGCGGAGTCAGACACATGAATCTTTTATAATTAAACTTATTAATTTAATACTTTGTGTATTTCTTTATTCTTAGGGAATAACAAAACATGGTGTCAGAAGTTCTAATATTATAAACATATTGATTTCTGTTAAATAGTGACTGTTCTAGTGTGAACGATTTGAATTTAATTGTGCAATTGTTGGTTGTCCGCCATAATGTCGAGTTCGGAAGCATTACAGACTTTTCTGGCTTCTTAAACACTCCTTTTGCAGCAATTACAAAAAAATCAAACCGAAGAATCAAAGACAAATGCAGAATGTCTGAGATCCATTGGTGAAGCGTTAAATAAAGTGAGAGTACAGATAACAAATCAGGTGTCAGCAAGCACATCAGCTGGCCCGGATTCTAGGAATTTTTCGTCAAGTGCATTTTTTACTCAAAATGTTCCATGGCCGCAGCCATTAGAAGTGGACACAGGCGACATCTACGATAATTTTGAATTATTCAGTTCGAATTGGAAAACTTATTGCAGTGCCACTGGCATAGACAAATGGCAGGCGGATTTGGAACCCAGGAAAGTAAATATTTTGCTTTCCATTGTTGGAGATAAAGCAAAGAAAAAATACTCAAATTTTCATTTGACAGAACAAGATAAGACAACGGCGGAAAATGTTCTCAAAGTGATTCGCAGTAAATTGATCTCAGAAAGAAATCTTTTATTTGATCGTTTTGCTTTTCATAATTGCAATCAAGGAGAAGACGAAAGTTTTGAATCCTATTTTCTTCGATTAAAGAGATTGATCGAAGTGTGCAAGTACGATGAAAGGGTTACGGCTAACGACATGTTAAGAGACAGAATTGCATTTGGCATAAATGATTCTAACCTTAAAAAGAAATTTCTAAGAGAGGACTCTGATTCGCTAACTCTTGAGAAAATAGTGCAAACCTGTAAAAGTAACGAACTTTTAGAATCGCGTTTTAAAAATTTATGTTTAGAAGAAAAAGTAGTGAATAAAATTCAAAAAAATAAAGAATCCTTTAGGTTGTGTAGGTTCTGTGATACGAAACATGAATTTAAAAAAGAATTGTGTCCAGCTTGGGGCAAATTGTGTGCCTTTTGTAAAGGCCGGAATCATTTTGCAAAAGTGTGTCTTAAAAATAATTCTAAACAAAAGTCGTCGAATGGACATTTAAAGGAGAGAACAGGCTCAGTCAAGAAATTAGAAGAGAGAGTCGAACACTCAGATGCAGAAAGCAGTGTAGAAGAAGGCGATAAGGAATTTAAAATCTACGAATTGAAAAATAAAACTGATAACAGAAGGAAAGGACGGGCAGATTTAAATTTAAAGTTTGGTTCAATGTGGAAAAATGTTATTTGTGATTTGGATACGTGTTCTGATGCGAATGTTATTGGGTACAATAACTATTGTGAGCTTTCAGGTCTAAAGAAACCCAATTTGAACAAAGTTAATTCACAACTAAGAGGTTTTGGTGGTGATAAAATAGACGTCTTAGGGGAAGTAAAGATTACGTGTTTAAGAAAAGATAAGCATTACGTTCTAGTGTTTTTAGTGGTGAATGTGGATCATGGACCACTACTGTCAGAGAAAGACTGCCTTACACTCAGTCTGATTAAATATTGTTTTAAAATCGATGCAGTGGTTAACGATAGTGTTTTAGAAAGTGGAAGACAAAAAGCGTTGGACATTTTACAAGAACACAAAACAGTGTTTGAAGGATATGGAGAAATTCCGGGGTATATTTCTTTAGAAACAAGACAGGACGTCAAACCGGTAATTCAACCAGCTCGTAGAATTCCTGTTAGTTTAAAATCAGATTTAAAGATTGAGTTATCAAAACTAGAAAAGGAGAAAATCATAGTAAAGGAAACAAAGAACACTGATTGGGTAAGCAATCTTTTATTAGTAAAAAAGAACAGTAATATTCGTATTTGTTTGGATCCTGTTGCTTTGAACGGAGCATTAAAAAGACCACATTTTCAGTTCACTACTCTAGAAGAAATATTGCCAGAAATTGGACAAGCTAAAGTGTTTTCGACGGTGGATGCAAAGAAGGGGTTCTGGCATTTGAAGTTATCAGAAGAAAGCAGTAAACTGACGACATTTTGGACTCCCTTTGGCAGATACAGATGGTTAAGGTTACCCTTTGGCATCTCTCCAGCACCAGAAATCTTTGCTAGCAAAATGCAGGAAATTACACATGATTTAAAAGGAATAGAAGTACTCATAGATGATATACTTATTTCTGGTTGTGGGGAAAATATGAGTGAAGCTTTAAACGATCATAATACAAATCTAAAAAAATTGCTGATTAGACTGGAAGAAAATAATTGCAAACTGAATAAAGAAAAAATAAATCTGTGCCAAACTTCAGTAAAATTTTTCGGACACATTCTCTCTAGCGATGGACTTAAGCCTGATGAATCGAAAACTAATGCGATTAGCAAGATGCCAGCTCCTAAGTCAAAAGAAGACTTACTAAGATTTCTGGGAATGGTTACATATCTTAGTAGGTACATAAAAAATCTTTCTTCAGAAGCGGAGATTTTAAGAAGATTAACCAGGGATGATGTCGAGTGGCATTGGTCCCAACTGGAGGATGAAGAGTTCTTGAGACTGAAGTCACTAGTCTCAAATATACAGGGACAAAAGTATTTTGACGTGAACAAACCAGCTATTCTCGAATGTGATGCTAGTTCAACGGGAGTTGGAGCTGCGCTTTATCAAGATAGTGGAGTGGTTGGCTACACATCTAGAACACTTTCTAAGACAGAAAGAAACTATGCTCAAATTGAGAAAGAGCTTTTATCTATAGTAGTTGGATGTGTGAGATTTGATCAACTATTGGCTGGTAATAAAAAAATAATAGTTAAAACTGATCATAAACCGCTTATATCCATTTTCCAGAAACCACTTTTAAAAGCTCCGAAAAAATTACAATTAATGTTGATGACATTACAGAGGTACAACTTGGAAGTACATTTTGTAAAAGGCAAGGAAAACGTAGTAGCAGACACTTTATCGAGGGCACCAGTAGATGACGAACAGCAGGATAGAAACGAGTTAAGAAGATTTGACGTTTTCGAGATCCGAGATGAAAGACTTCTATCAAAACACATCGAGAATTTAAATTTGGATGATACTTTACAAATCTCATCAGAGAGAATAGAAGAGATTCGACAGGAAACAAACGCTGACGATACAATGCAGAGACTAAAGGATTACATTTATTTTGGTTGGCCAAAATACATTTCTGATGTGGAAGAAGGATGTAAAATTTATTTTAAATATAAGGATGAAATTTCAACTCAAAATGGGATCATCTTAAAAAATGGTCGCATTCTTGTTCCTTTCAAGTTACGGAAATCACTTACGGAAAGAGTTCACGTGGCACATCAAGGAATAGAAGGTACTTTAAATTTAGCTAAGGAGACAATTTTCTGGCCGGGTATGACTTCTCAGATTTCACAGGTTGTCCAAGGATGTGAAACGTGCATGAGGCACATGGCATCTCAACAACATCCACCTATGCAATCACACGAGGTTCCCAATTATTCATTTCAATTCGTGTCCATGGATGTTTTCTTTACTGATTATAATGACAAAAAAACAAAGTTTTTAGTTACGGTTGATCATTTTTCTGATTTTTTCGAACTGGATATTCTATCAGATTTATCAGCGGAGACAGTGATTAAAACATGTAAAAAGAACTTTAGTCGACATGGGATACCTGTGAAAGTTTGCAGTGACAATGGTACTAATTTTGAAAATAAATTATTAAAAGATCTTGGAAAACAATGGGGTTTTGAATTGGTTACTTCTGCCCCAAAACATCAAAGAGGCAATGGAAAGGCTGAAGCTGCGGTTAAAATTGCGAAAAGATTGGTTAAAAAATCTTGTTTAAGCGGAGAAGACCTATGGATGATGCTTCTTCATTGGAGAAATACACCAAACAAGATAGGTTCAAGCCCTAATCAGAGGATATTTTCACGAAGAACACGGTCTACAATTCCCATGACAACCAGCCATCTTCAGCCCAAAATAGTAGATGGTGTTTCACAGAAAATCGAGGACAATAAAAGAATCAGTAAATATTACTATGACAGGAAGACCAGGATTCTACCAAACTTAGAAGCGGGTCAAAGTGTAGCAGTTCAAATTAATCCAGACACAAACAAAATTTGGGAAAAAGGAACAATACTGCAAAAGGTCAAGGATAGAGATTATTTAGTAAACTCCAATGATAAAATATACAGAAGAAACTTAGTACACATAAAACCTTTCGAGAGTCGGAAGGAAAGTCTACAAAAGGAGAATTTATTCGATCTATCACAACATTTATTGAGTGATAGGGATACGATTCAAATGAATTCAGGTCAACGATTGACAAATGACGTCGGATCATCAGGAAATAACAATGAACTGAATTCAGAAACTCTATCGGATGAGATTTCCAACACAATTCTTAGAAAAGATAACGGAACCAACACCGGGATTTCATGTAACACCACATCGAACACCTCGAGACCGAAGAGACACGCCATGAAACCAGATCGATATAAAGACTTTATTTTGTATCAGTGATGTAAATGATCTTATATTCAAAATTTTGAGTTTACTTACTATTAATTTTTTATTTCTTTTTTTAAAAAAAATTGGATTTCTTATTTTATGCTTCTATCATTTGTTTTATATTACTAGTTCCAACTTAAAATAATTAAAGAAAATAATTTATAGATTATTTAATAAAAAAAATAAAAAAAATGATAAAAGAAAAGATGTTATATTGTGTAGATTCTACGCATACGCCACCTAGCGGCATCGATGTAAGAACGGCAGTTGTATGACTGACGCGGAGTCAGACACATGAATCTTTTATAATTAAACTTATTAATTTAATACTTTGTGTATTTCTTTATTCTTAGGGAATAACAAAACAGTAGTTTACTTGTTTTTTTACTATAAATCACATTCTGCCATTTTTTATTTTTAACTGACATAATAAACAATAAAAGTAGCAATATTTGTCAGAAATTTGAGGTTATGTTATGAAATAGAATATTACGGTTTAGCATAGACTATTTATTTATTAGATTGGATAGTTTGTTCTATTTTAAAGACAATTGCTTGTATTCACTCATTAAAGTGTCACTAATTTTTAGGTTATAAACCAAACCTTGTTAGGGTTGGAAAGTTTCATGAAACTTTCCTAATTGAAATGTTTCATGAAAGTTTCAATGCTTCATGAAACATTTCAAAGTTTCAATATGGCGCAAATACATGGGCAAACTAACCTTACCTTACTTGACAAATAAATTTGAAGGCGCGAAATTTAAATTCTATCCCCTCAACTCAAAGTTTCATGAAACTTTGAAACTTTCGTCCATGAAACATTGAAAGTTTCAATGAAAGTTTCAATGTTTCAATGAAACGATTCACAGCTTACAACCCTAAACCTTGTAATACGGAATTAATTAAAACTATTTTAGTTTTTATGCCACTGTCAAAAAAGCGCTAAATTTAAAAACTTATTATTTACTTTATTATATTTTATATTATTAATTTTATGTTATTTTAAATAAATGCAAATTATATTAATATTTAAATTTTTCATGTCAAGATTGATTAAATTGAGTTTTGTTAGTGTATTTTTTTTTCGAGAATTAATGTTTATAACAAATGATTTAAATACTTTTCTTTAAAACTTAATAAAAATAATCTGTTGATATTAATTTAAAATAAATTAATGAAATCATATATTTAATTTTTTAATAATTTAATTTTAATTAATTGCAGTTTAATTTACCCACACAGCACCAGAAATTCCCTGAATTTCCCCTGAATATTGGTCCACTTTTCCCGAATATTCGAACCTAATATTCAGGGAAGTTTCGTGGAAGCATCAAAATGTCCGCCATAAGGAATATTGGACGCTAAATTTCCCTGAAAATGTATTTCTAATTTTCAGGGAATTTCCGCATCTAATATTCCTTCAATATTCACAGTATTCGTAAATCTTCTGTACATGATGCGCAATGGTCGAACTTGGTTTCTGTGACACTTACGGCTGCGCAGTAGTTTTTAATGTTCTAGAATCCTACGGGTGCCAAATATGACATACAATTTTTATCAATTACCAGATCAAAAAAATTTTGGAAATTTTTTTTAACTTTCCCTGAATATTCTAGGAATATTAGATGCGGAAATTCCCTGAAAATTAGAAATACATTTTCAGGGAAATTTAGCGTCCAATATTCTTTATGGCGGACATTTTGATGCTTCCACGAAACTTCCCTGAATATTAGGTTCGAATATTCGGGAAATGTGGACCAATATTCAGGGGAAATTCAGGGAATTTCTGGTGCTGTGTGGGTATGTAATAATTACCACAAATTGTATTAAGACTATAAAACAGCTAATTAAAATTAATCTAATTTCTTTATAAAATATAATTTAAAAACAATATTCCATACCTAAATTTAGTATAGTTCTGTAATAAAATATTGTATTTGTATTTTTATATTTCAAATATTTATTTTTTATAAAACTTTTCAAAAAATATTATTAAAAATTAATCACATGTTTTATATTATTAATTATGTAAATGAATTTTATTTAAAAAATAAGTGATATTATTTTCGTAAATGATAGTTTTTAACATTTTAACATTGCAAAAATGTAGCTTCCTCAGAAGAAAGTTATTTGAATTTTTTTAATTCAAAAGTACTATAAATAATACTTACATAAATTATGTCACATAATAGGAAGATAAATTCTAAGCAATATAATTTTAAAGTACATTATCCTAAAATAAACGCCTGTAAACATTTTTCAAGTAAAACAGTACTAATCTTTTCTAAAATTTTTACTGATTGCGAATAGAAGCATTTTCTTATACATATCTATTTGAAAACTTATGTCGTGACAAAAGATAAAATCGATTAAATGATTATTCCAAACTATGATTAAAAATGTAAAACTTGATAACTTCATTCTTTATAATATATGTAAAACGTATAATCTTGTAGGCTGTGCATAATGCAGATTCATAAAAAAAAGGAGAAAGAAACTTTTACAAATTCATTTAAATTTTATATGAGGTTAGAAACTTTCAATTCTTCCCTCTCGACTTGTATTAATAAGAAAAATGTTGTGGAGAAAAGTTCTTATTCCTCCTATCATGGAATATTGTTTGCGTCTTATGAATTTTTGGCCCGAGCATCACAATGCTTTTTCATACCCTTTTTATGCTCTTTTAAGCATTATTAGTCTTATTTTTCAATTTTGGAATATCACTTTCGTTTATCAAAATCTGGAACTACTTACAGACAATTTTGCTACTCTTAATGCAGTAATTGTCTCATTGTTAAAACTAACAGCCGTCTGGAGGAAAAAGAGGTGAAGTGTTTTTTAACATTTTTAAAAAATATAAACAGAAAATTTTATTTTATTTTGAAAGTCAATTTATATTATTCGCAATTTATATTTTTAATTATTTTACCAAAACAAAAATTATTTTGCAATATATTTATTTAGATTAGAAATTATTTAGGTATAACATTTAAACATATATGAGTAAAGAAAATTTTTATTTTAAATAATCGACAGATACGTGAAAGATGTTATAATCGAGATGATGAATGACTGGAATAGTCACAAAACTCCTGAGGAATCAGCTATCATGAATTATTATTTAAAATGTTCTCAAATATATTTTACAACCACGTTCATTATATACAATTTATCAGCTCTTTCGTTTACGGCCGCTTCTTTTGGGACATATTTTTTTCAAACAGAGGAAAATAGACTCCTTCCACTAGTGTCAACATTTCCATTTTCCCATAAAGTTTCCCCTTTCTACGAAATTATACTTTTTTTACAGACCATTCTGCTTTTATCGCTTTCCACTGAAACCTGCGTTTCAGATTCATTATACGTTTTTATGGTGAACATTTAAAAAAAAGTTTCCTTAGTGAAAGTAAAATTTATTTCGTCAATCGTTGATTTATATTTAATTTACATTTAAAAATGTTTTTAGGTATTGCACGCAAATGTCAAACTTGAGATTCTGCGATTCAAGTTAAGTAATTTGTTAGAAGTGAATTTGATATCAGAAAAAGGAGCTGATATAAAAGTTGTGATTAAACAACACCTAAATATAATCCAATTCACGAACAACGTTGCCAACATTTTTTCTGCACAACTTCTTATTCACATGATACTAACGATACTTCAATTTTGTTTCTTAGGATTTACTTATTTAATGGTAATTTGAAATGTAACAGGGCTGCAATTAATTTAAAATATTTGGCTTTTGCATTAAAGTCATGATTTAAATAAAAAAAAATAAATTCATAATTCTCCCGATTTCTAATTCTGCATGTAAAAATTCGCAAATCATAAAAAAGAACCAATTTGTGGATAAATATTGTAAATTTTAATTTACAATATTAATATTTTATTCTTTTTAAAATTCAAAAAATTGTGCTAATATACTGATGACCAAAATACCTGCGAACTACAAATTTTTGGTATGAATAAGATATCAAAAAATAGTATTTTAACATTCACTAAACTTTTTATTTTGTTGATTTTCTTAATTGTTTCATCAAAATAAATACGGACATTTTTTTGTAAAATTAAAGGAGTTTCTCTCCGTTAAAATAACCTCGAGCTAGAAAGTCGTTTTTCACCCCAAATAAAAATATTCCAATTAATATCACCAAATTTTTATTAAAGTTTAATAGCTTTTAAACAAAAAAATTATTCACCAAAATTTAACAAATAAAATTGTAGAGAATGATTTAGCGTGAAAAATGAGCTGTTGTTTGTTAGAATTAGATGAAAATTGCAATTCTTCATTAAACTTGAAGAAAAAACATAAAATGTTAAATAATTATTATTTGACAACAAATTTTAGCTAAACTTAATTTTTTCTGCAAATATAACTGGATCTTTTAAAATTAGGTGACCCACCGAAATTTGTCACTAAATTTTTTTTTTTTTAAAAATTGTAAATCATATCTCGCTTTTATAAAATGTTCTGAAATCTTCTATTATATTAATACGATACCGAAAAAACTTCGTTCATCGTCGTACAGACTTCAAAGTTCACCTACTTTTTCCAATAGGTTACTTACAAAAATGTTCATTTCACCATGTTATTATAGTTTGTAACAATGCGCACTGGCACTATTCGTGTCAAACATGTTAAACTGAACATTTTTTTATGAACAACATATTGTTGCACATGCGCAGTAGTGCACCACAGCTGTGTAAACGTGCGCACTACTAAACAAACATTTCACATGCGCAGTTGTTTTGTATTGCTGTTACACATGCGCAATCATGCACAGTCATAGTCACACATGTGCTCTAATTAAATTCAAAAATTACGCATGCGCAGTGCTGTACTTCACCAGATAATTAAATTTTCACTACATATAGCATACTTTTTTTAATAAGTGCGCAGTAAATTCCGTCTTATTATTGCGCATGCGTAACACGGTAACATGATATCTGCACATGCGCAAAGGTACTTTTATTTAAAAAATTTGTTAAAATTGTTTTCTTTTCATTATTATTGTAATTAATGACCCATAATAGAAAAGAATATTCAAAATTCAATTTAAATATTGGAATTCAAGAAATTTAATAGAAAAATTTATATTATTGAACATAAAAAATAATAAAAACATTAAAAGTGTATTTAATTTTATTAATTTTAATCTTTTTTTCTTTAAAATGTTTATAAAATGTAACAAATTTTGATCGGAAAGTTTTCAATTTTTCATACTTTTAAAAACCATTTTCTAGGGGTACCGGGGGGGGGGGGTAATAAATATTTAACATACTGTCAGAAAATCTTCCATATAATTAGTGTTTAAAAAAGTTTTGTAAAAATTTACTTATTTATTGAGAATAACTAGTTTGAAAGTTCTCCCAATATTCATAAAATTGTACGTGGTAATCTTCTATTATATTAATACGATACCGAAAAAACTTCGTTCATCGTCGTACAGACTTCAAAGTTCACCTACTTTTTCCAATAGGTTACTTACAAAAATGTTCATTTCACCATGTTATTATAGTTTGTAACAATGCGCACTGGCACTATTCGTGTCAAACATGTTAAACTGAACATTTTTTTATGAACAACATATTGTTGCACATGCGCAGTAGTGCACCACAGCTGTGTAAACGTGCGCACTACTAAACAAACATTTCACATGCGCAGTTGTTTTGTATTGCTGTTACACATGCGCAATCATGCACAGTCATAGTCACACATGTGCTCTAATTAAATTCAAAAATTACGCATGCGCAGTGCTGTACTTCACCAGATAATTAAATTTTCACTACATATAGCATACTTTTTTTAATAAGTGCGCAGTAAATTCCGTCTTATTATTGCGCATGCGTAACACGGTAACATGATATCTGCACATGCGCAAAGGTACTTTTATTTAAAAAATTTGTTAAAATTGTTTTCTTTTCATTATTATTGTAATTAATGACCCATAATAGAAAAGAATATTCAAAATTCAATTTAAATATTGGAATTCAAGAAATTTAATAGAAAAATTTATATTATTGAACATAAAAAATAATAAAAACATTAAAAGTGTATTTAATTTTATTAATTTTAATCTTTTTTTCTTTAAAATGTTTATAAAATGTAACAAATTTTGATCGGAAAGTTTTCAATTTTTCATACTTTTAAAAACCATTTTCTAGGGGTACCGGGGGGGGGGGGGGGTAATAAATATTTAACATACTGTCAGAAAATCTTCCATATAATTAGTGTTTAAAAAAGTTTTGTAAAAATTTACTTATTTATTGAGAATAACTAGTTTGAAAGTTCTCCCAATATTCATAAAATTGTACGTGGTAATCTTCTATTATATTAATACGATACCGAAAAAACTTCGTTCATCGTCGTACAGACTTCAAAGTTCACCTACTTTTTCCAATAGGTTACTTACAAAAATGTTCATTTCACCATGTTATTATAGTTTGTAACAATGCGCACTGGCACTATTCGTGTCAAACATGTTAAACTGAACATTTTTTTATGAACAACATATTGTTGCACATGCGCAGTAGTGCACCACAGCTGTGTAAACGTGCGCACTACTAAACAAACATTTCACATGCGCAGTTGTTTTGTATTGCTGTTACACATGCGCAATCATGCACAGTCATAGTCACACATGTGCTCTAATTAAATTCAAAAATTACGCATGCGCAGTGCTGTACTTCACCAGATAATTAAATTTTCACTACATATAGCATACTTTTTTTAATAAGTGCGCAGTAAATTCCGTCTTATTATTGCGCATGCGTAACACGGTAACATGATATCTGCACATGCGCAAAGGTACTTTTATTTAAAAAATTTGTTAAAATTGTTTTCTTTTCATTATTATTGTAATTAATGACCCATAATAGAAAAGAATATTCAAAATTCAATTTAAATATTGGAATTCAAGAAATTTAATAGAAAAATTTATATTATTGAACATAAAAAATAATAAAAACATTAAAAGTGTATTTAATTTTATTAATTTTAATCTTTTTTTCTTTAAAATGTTTATAAAATGTAACAAATTTTGATCGGAAAGTTTTCAATTTTTCATACTTTTAAAAACCATTTTCTAGGGGTACCGGGGGGGGGGGTAATAAATATTTAACATACTGTCAGAAAATCTTCCATATAATTAGTGTTTAAAAAAGTTTTGTAAAAATTTACTTATTTATTGAGAATAACTAGTTTGAAAGTTCTCCCAATATTCATAAAATTGTACGTGGTAATCTTCTATTATATTAATACGATACCGAAAAAACTTCGTTCATCGTCGTACAGACTTCAAAGTTCACCTACTTTTTCCAATAGGTTACTTACAAAAATGTTCATTTCACCATGTTATTATAGTTTGTAACAATGCGCACTGGCACTATTCGTGTCAAACATGTTAAACTGAACATTTTTTTATGAACAACATATTGTTGCACATGCGCAATAGTGCACCACAGCTGTGTAAACGTGCGCACTACTAAACAAACATTTCACATGCGCAGTTGTTTTGTATTGCTGTTACACATGCGCAATCATGCACAGTCATAGTCACACATGTGCTCTAATTAAATTCAAAAATTACGCATGCGCAGTGCTGTACTTCACCAGCTATTATATTAATACGATACCGAAAAAACTTCGTTCATCGTCGTACAGACTTCAAAGTTCACCTACTTTTTCCAATAGGTTACTTACAAAAATGTTCATTTCACCATGTTATTATAGTTTGTAACAATGCGCACTGGCACTATTCGTGTCAAACATGTTAAACTGAACATTTTTTTATGAACAACATATTGTTGCACATGCGCAGTAGTGCACCACAGCTGTGTAAACGTGCGCACTACTAAACAAACATTTCACATGCGCAGTTGTTTTGTATTGCTGTTACACATGCGCAATCATGCACAGTCATAGTCACACATGTGCTCTAATTAAATTCAAAAATTACGCATGCGCAGTGCTGTACTTCACCAGATAATTAAATTTTCACTACATATAGCATACTTTTTTTAATAAGTGCGCAGTAAATTCCGTCTTATTATTGCGCATGCGTAACACGGTAACATGATATCTGCACATGCGCAAAGGTACTTTTATTTAAAAAATTTGTTAAAATTGTTTTCTTTTCATTATTATTGTAATTAATGACCCATAATAGAAAAGAATATTCAAAATTCAATTTAAATATTGGAATTCAAGAAATTTAATAGAAAAATTTATATTATTGAACATAAAAAATAATAAAAACATTAAAAGTGTATTTAATTTTATTAATTTTAATCTTTTTTTCTTTAAAATGTTTATAAAATGTAACAAATTTTGATCTGAAAGTTTTCAATTTTTCATACTTTTAAAAACCATTTTCTAGGGGTACCGGGGGGGGGGGGTAATAAATATTTAACATACTGTCAGAAAATCTTCCATATAATTAGTGTTTAAAAAAGTTTTGTAAAAATTTACTTATTTATTGAGAATAACTAGTTTGAAAGTTCTCCCAATATTCATAAAATTGTACGTGGTAATCTTCTATTATATTAATACGATACCGAAAAAACTTCGTTCATCGTCGTACAGACTTCAAAGTTCACCTACTTTTTCCAATAGGTTACTTACAAAAATGTTCATTTCACCATGTTATTATAGTTTGTAACAATGCGCACTGGCACTATTCGTGTCAAACATGTTAAACTGAACATTTTTTTATGAACAACATATTGTTGCACATGCGCAGTAGTGCACCACAGCTGTGTAAACGTGCGCACTACTAAACAAACATTTCACATGCGCAGTTGTTTTGTATTGCTGTTACACATGCGCAATCATGCACAGTCATAGTCACACATGTGCTCTAATTAAATTCAAAAATTACGCATGCGCAGTGCTGTACTTCACCAGATAATTAAATTTTCACTACATATAGCATACTTTTTTTAATAAGTGCGCAGTAAATTCCGTCTTATTATTGCGCATGCGTAACACGGTAACATGATATCTGCACATGCGCAAAGGTACTTTTATTTAAAAAATTTGTTAAAATTGTTTTCTTTTCATTATTATTGTAATTAATGACCCATAATAGAAAAGAATATTCAAAATTCAATTTAAATATTGGAATTCAAGAAATTTAATAGAAAAATTTATATTATTGAACATAAAAAATAATAAAAACATTAAAAGTGTATTTAATTTTATTAATTTTAATCTTTTTTTCTTTAAAATGTTTATAAAATGTAACAAATTTTGATCGGAAAGTTTTCAATTTTTCATACTTTTAAAAACCATTTTCTAGGGGTACCGGGGGGGGGGGGGTAATAAATATTTAACATACTGTCAGAAAATCTTCCATATAATTAGTGTTTAAAAAAGTTTTGTAAAAATTTACTTATTTATTGAGAATAACTAGTTTGAAAGTTCTCCCAATATTCATAAAATTGTACGTGGTAATCTTCTATTATATTAATACGATACCGAAAAAACTTCGTTCATCGTCGTACAGACTTCAAAGTTCACCTACTTTTTCCAATAGGTTACTTACAAAAATGTTCATTTCACCATGTTATTATAGTTTGTAACAATGCGCACTGGCACTATTCGTGTCAAACATGTTAAACTGAACATTTTTTTATGAACAACATATTGTTGCACATGCGCAGTAGTGCACCACAGCTGTGTAAACGTGCGCACTACTAAACAAACATTTCACATGCGCAGTTGTTTTGTATTGCTGTTACACATGCGCAATCATGCACAGTCATAGTCACACATGTGCTCTAATTAAATTCAAAAATTACGCATGCGCAGTGCTGTACTTCACCATACCGAAAAAACTTCGTTCATCGTCGTACAGACTTCAAAGTTCACCTACTTTTTCCAATAGGTTACTTACAAAAATGTTCATTTCACCATGTTATTATAGTTTGTAACAATGCGCACTGGCACTATTCGTGTCAAACATGTTAAACTGAACATTTTTTTATGAACAACATATTGTTGCACATGCGCAGTAGTGCACCACAGCTGTGTAAACGTGCGCACTACTAAATAAACATTTCACATGCGCAGTTGTTTTGTATTGCTGTTACACATGCGCAATCATGCACAGTCATAGTCACACATGTGCTCTAATTAAATTCAAAAATTACGCATGCGCAGTGCTGTACTTCACCAGATAATTAAATTTTCACTACATATAGCATACTTTTTTTAATAAGTGCGCAGTAAATTCCGTCTTATTATTGCGCATGCGTAACACGGTAACATGATATCTGCACATGCGCAAAGGTACTTTTATTTAAAAAATTTGTTAAAATTGTTTTCTTTTCATTATTATTGTAATTAATGACCCATAATAGAAAAGAATATTCAAAATTCAATTTAAATATTGGAATTCAAGAAATTTAATAGAAAAATTTATATTATTGAACATAAAAAATAATAAAAACATTAAAAGTGTATTTAATTTTATTAATTTTAATCTTTTTTTCTTTAAAATGTTTATAAAATGTAACAAATTTTGATCGGAAAGTTTTCAATTTTTCATACTTTTAAAATCCATGTTCTAGGGGTACCGGGGGGGGGGGGGGGTAATAAATATTTAACATACTGTCAGAAAATCTTCCATATAATTAGTGTTTAAAAAAGTTTTGTAAAAATTTACTTATTTATTGAGAATAACTAGTTTGAAAGTTCTCCCAATATTCATAAAATTGTACGTGGTAATCTTCTATTATATTAATACGATACCGAAAAAACTTCGTTCATCGTCGTACAGACTTCAAAGTTCACCTACTTTTTCCAATAGGTTACTTACAAAAATGTTCATTTCACCATGTTATTATAGTTTGTAACAATGCGCACTGGCACTATTCGTGTCAAACATGTTAAACTGAACATTTTTTTATGAACAACATATTGTTGCACATGCGCAGTAGTGCACCACAGCTGTGTAAACGTGCGCACTACTAAACAAACATTTCACATGCGCAGTTGTTTTGTATTGCTGTTACACATGCGCAATCATGCACAGTCATACCCTCGCCCAGAGACGGAACGAATGGAGAACGCGGTTGGGTTTTCTCAGCGTTCTGGTTAGTTCCCGATTGGTTTTTTGTTGAATATTGGAAAAAATTAAATAAAATTGGGAAAAAGGTTAATTGTTATTGTAAAATAGAAGTTCCCTGATTAGTTTAAAATAATCAGGGAACTTCTATTTTACAAGAACAATTAAAAATTAAAAGAAAATTGTGAAAATAACATTTATCGTTATTTGGAACACTTCTAGTGACTTCTAGTTAGTCAGTACCGCGGAAAATTCAAATATGTCAATCTCTTGTTGAACAATTTAAGAACATGAAAGTCTTAAATAATATAGAATTGTACATTCAATTAAAAGGGAAAATGTTCAAACTTGAATAAAAAATTAAAAACTAATAATTTCGAGTTAGAAAGATTAAACTAGGGAGCGTTTTATTGAACTTATAGGAGAGCCGGCAACCCGACTTACAGAGGAAATCGGGAAAAGATATTGAACAGGGGCTGATCGTCAAATTTTCGAATAGAAATTGGTGAAATTAATTTGTAAAAGAATAATAAATTATAATGTTTATTGAAAAAGGAAAATATGTAGGAATTGCAAATTTCAATAATAATAACAATGTTATTCTCATAAAATAATACAAAAAATATAAAATAGTTAATATTTGACCAATTTCTCATTCAACTGATTTTTTTCAAATTCAAGTTAATAAAAGTACAATATTAATAAAATAGTCAAAATAATACTTGTCTAAATGGATAAAATGAAAATCAAAGTTGGGATGATACTAATTTAAAAAAGAAATAAATAACATATATAAGATTTACTGAAACAAAGGTTAATAAAAGATTTATAGTTATAATTATTAATTTAATTAAATAATATAATTTAAATTTTATTTTAATTAAAGTTAGGTATATTAAACTTATCATTCAAATAGTTGAAATAATTAAAGGGTATGAAAATTTATCAATAAACAAATTTTATAAATATTAAATATTAAAAATAAAGGTTTATAATAATAAAATTACTTAATTATAAAAAATTAAGAATAAATAATTTTACATTTTTATTTAAAATTTCATTATCATTTAATTATTATTTAATAAATTCAAAAAAAAACTTATTAAATTTTAATGAGATCTATAGAAAAATTTTATTTAAAATCATTTTATTATTTAAATGATCTTACCAAATTCAATTTTTTATTAAAAAAAAATAATAATAAAATAAAATATTTATCAAATACTTTAATGAAATTATTGTAGAAAATGAATTTTTTAAAAATAAGTTTTTCCAAAATAAAGTTAATTAATTATCAGTCAAATAATTATTAAACATGTAGTTAATTAGTTTATTTTATTGGAAAAAAATAAGTAATTACATCTAATATGAATTAAAAAACAAAATAAATCAAGTATTTATCAAATACGTTATTTATATTATTTTTCAGAAAAAAAAAATTCAATTTAATATGCCGTTTCAAAAATTTATTTACTAATTTATTTGTATACATTTAATATTGCTAAAAAAACGGAAAATCGACAATTTGACAAAGTTTAAAACGCAAAATATTCAAAAATTAATAAAAAAAACGTTCTCTGCGCATAGAACTTTTAATTTGGGATCTATATTTGCAAAATATTTGATAATTAAAACAAATTATCAATTATTTTACAAAATAGACCCTACCAATCGATTAGTATTTGAAAAACGGAAAATCGACAATTTGACAAAGTTGTAAACGCAAAATTCTCATAATTTAATTAAATAATCGTTCTCTGCGGATAGAACTTTTAACTTGGGATCTATATTTGTAAAATATTTGATAATTAAAACAAATTATTAATTATTTTACAAAATAGACCCTACCAATCGATTAGTATTTGAAAAACGAAAAATCGACAATTTGACAAAATTGAAAACGCAGAATATTCATAAATTAAATAAATAATCGTTCTCTGCGAATAGAACTTTTAATTTGGGATCTATATTTGCAAAATATTTGATAATTAAAACAAATTATCAATTATTTTACAAAATAGACCTTACCAATCGATTAGTATTTTAAAAACGGAAAATCGACAATTTAACAAAGTTGAAAACGCAAAATGTTCAAAAATTAATTAAATAATTGTTCTCTGCGCATAGAACTTTTAATTTGGGATCTATAATTGCAAAATATTTGAAAATTAAAACAAATTATCAAT
The DNA here is from genome assembly GCA_037103525.1 of Ganaspis brasiliensis. Classification (NCBI taxonomy): domain Eukaryota; kingdom Metazoa; phylum Arthropoda; class Insecta; order Hymenoptera; family Figitidae; genus Ganaspis; species Ganaspis brasiliensis. The sequence continues at coordinate 605,759 of JAZKLR010000674.1, forward strand.
TATTTTACAAAATAGACCCTACCAATCGATTAGTATTTCAAAAACGGAAAATCGACAATTTGACAAAGTTGGAAACGCAAAATTCTCATAATTTAATTAAATAATCGTTCTCTGCGCATAGAACTTTTAATTTTAGGATCTATATTTGCAAAATATTTGATAATTAAAACAAATTATCAATTATTTTACAAAATAGACCCTACCAATCGATTAGTATTTGAAAAACGGAAAATCGACAATTTGACAAAGTTGGAAACGCAAAATTCTCATAATTTAATTATATAATCGTTCTATGCGCATAGAACTTTTAATTTGGGATCTATATTTGCAAAATATTTGATAATTAAAACAAATTATCAATTATTTTACAAAATAGACCTTACCAATCGATTAGTATTTTAAAAACGGAAAATCGACAATTTGAGAAAGTTGGAAACGCAAAATTCTCATAATTTAATTATATAATCGTTCTATGCGCATAGAACTTTTAATTTGGGATCTATATTTGCAAAATATTTGATAATTAAAACAAATTATCAATTATTTTACAAAATAGATCCCAAATTAAAAGTTCTATGCGCATAGAACGATTATATAATTAAATTATGAGAATTTTGCGTTTCCAACTTTCTCAAATTGTCGATTTTCCGTTTTTAAAATACTAATCGATTGGTAGGGTCTATTTTGTAAAATAATTAATAATTTGTTTTAATTATCAAATATTTTACAAATATAGATCCCAAGTTAAAAGTTCTATCCGCAGAGAACGATTATTTAATTAAATTATGAGAATTTTGCGTTTACAACTTTGTCAAATTGTCGATTTTCCGTTTTTCAAATACTAATCGATTGGTAGGGTCTATTTTGTAAAATAATTGATAATTTGTTTTAATTATCAAATATTTTGCAAATATAGATCCCAAATTAAAAGTTCTATGCGCAGAGAACGTTTTTTTTATTAATTTTTGAATATTTTGCGTTTTAAACTTTGTCAAATTGTCGATTTTCCGTTTTTTTAGCAATATTAAATGTATACAAATAAATTAGTAAATAAATTTTTGAAACGGCATATTAAATTGAATTTTTTTTTTCTGAAAAATAATATAAATAACGTATTTGATAAATACTTGATTTATTTTGTTTTTTAATTCATATTAGATGTAATTACTTATTTTTTTCCAATAAAATAAACTAATTAACTACATGTTTAATAATTATTTGACTGATAATTAATTAACTTTATTTTGGAAAAACTTATTTTTAAAAAATTCATTTTCTACAATAATTTCATTAAAGTATTTGATAAATATTTTATTTTATTATTATTTTTTTTTTAATAAAAAATTGAATTTGGTAAGATCATTTAAATAATAAAATGATTTTAAATAAAATTTTTCTATAGATCTCATTAAAATTTAATAAGTTTTTTTTTTTGAATTTATTAAATAATAATTAAATGATAATGAAATTTTAAATAAAAATGTAAAATTATTTATTCTTAATTTTTTATAATTAAGTAATTTTATTATTATAAACCTTTATTTTTAATATTTAATATTTATAAAATTTGTTTATTGATAAATTTTCATACCCTTTAATTATTTCAACTATTTGAATGATAAGTTTAATATACCTAACTTTAATTAAAATAAAATTTAAATTATATTATTTAATTAAATTAATAATTATAACTATAAATCTTTTATTAACCTTTGTTTCAGTAAATCTTATATATGTTATTTATTTCTTTTTTAAATTAGTATCATCCCAACTTTGATTTTCATTTTATCCATTTAGACAAGTATTATTTTGACTATTTTATTAATATTGTACTTTTATTAACTTGAATTTGAAAAAAATCAGTTGAATGAGAAATTGGTCAAATATTAACTATTTTATATTTTTTGTATTATTTTATGAGAATAACATTGTTATTATTATTGAAATTTGCAATTCCTACATATTTTCCTTTTTCAATAAACATTATAATTTATTATTCTTTTACAAATTAATTTCACCAATTTCTATTCGAAAATTTGACGATCAGCCCCTGTTCAATATCTTTTCCCGATTTCCTCTGTAAGTCGGGTTGCCGGCTCTCCTATAAGTTCAATAAAACGCTCCCTAGTTTAATCTTTCTAACTCGAAATTATTAGTTTTTAATTTTTTATTCAAGTTTGAACATTTTCCCTTTTAATTGAATATACATTTCTATATTATTTAAGACTTTCATGTTCTTAAATTGTTCAACAAGAGATTGACATATTTGAATTTTCCGCGGTACTGACTAACTAGAAGTCACTAGAAGTGTTCCAAATAACGATAAATGTTATTTTCACAATTTTCTTTTAATTTTTAATTGTTCTTGTAAAATAGAAGTTCCCTGATTATTTTAAACTAATCAAGGAACTTCTATTTTACAATAACAATTAACCTTTTTCCCAATTTTATTTAATTTTTTCCAATATTCAACAAAAAACCAATCGGGAACTAACCAGAACGCTGAGAAAACCCAACCGCGTTCTCCATTCGTTCCGTCTCTGGGCGAGGGTAGTCACACATGTGCTCTAATTAAATTCAAAAATTACGCATGCGCAGTGCTGTACTTCACCAGATAATTAAATTTTCACTACATATAGCATACTTTTTTTAATAAGTGCGCAGTAAATTCCGTCTTATTATTGCGCATGCGTAACACGGTAACATGATATCTGCACATGCGCAAAGGTACTTTTATTTAAAAAATTTGTTAAAATTGTTTTCTTTTCATTATTATTGTAATTAATGACCCATAATAGAAAAGAATATTCAAAATTCAATTTAAATATTGGAATTCAAGAAATTTAATAGAAAAATTTATATTATTGAACATAAAAAATAATAAAAACATTAAAAGTGTATTTAATTTTATTAATTTTAATCTTTTTTTCTTTAAAATGTTTATAAAATGTAACAAATTTTGATCGGAAAGTTTTCAATTTTTCATACTTTTAAAATCCATTTTCTAGGGGTACCGGGGGGGGGGGGGTAATAAATATTTAACATACTGTCAGAAAATCTTCCATATAATTAGTGTTTAAAAAAGTTTTGTAAAAATTTACTTATTTATTGAGAATAACTAGTTTGAAAGTTCTCCCAATATTCATAAAATTGTACGTGGTAATCTTCTATTATATTAATACGATACCGAAAAAACTTCGTTCATCGTCGTACAGACTTCAAAGTTCACCTACTTTTTCCAATAGGTTACTTACAAAAATGTTCATTTCACCATGTTATTATAGTTTGTAACAATGCGCACTGGCACTATTCGTGTCAAACATGTTAAACTGAACATTTTTTTATGAACAACATATTGTTGCACATGCGCAGTAGTGCACCACAGCTGTGTAAACGTGCGCACTACTAAACAAACATTTCACATGCGCAGTTGTTTTGTATTGCTGTTACACATGCGCAATCATGCACAGTCATAGTCACACATGTGCTCTAATTAAATTCAAAAATTACGCATGCGCAGTGCTGTACTTCACCAGATAATTAAATTTTCACTACATATAGCATACTTTTTTTAATAAGTGCGCAGTAAATTCCGTCTTATTATTGCGCATGCGTAACACGGTAACATGATATCTGCACATGCGCAAAGGTACTTTTATTTAAAAAATTTGTTAAAATTGTTTTCTTTTCATTATTATTGTAATTAATGACCCATAATAGAAAAGAATATTCAAAATTCAATTTAAATATTTGAATTCAAGAAATTTAATAGAAAAATTTATATTATTGAACATAAAAAATAATAAAAACATTAAAAGTGTATTTAATTTTATTAATTTTAATCTTTTTTTCTTTAAAATGTTTATAAAATGTAACAAATTTTGATCGGAAAGTTTTCAATTTTTCATACTTTTAAAATCCATTTTCTAGGGGTACCGGGGGGGGGGGGGGTAATAAATATTTAACATACTGTCAGAAAATCTTCCATATAATTAGTGTTTAAAAAAGTTTTGTAAAAATTTACTTATTTATTGAGAATAACTAGTTTGAAAGTTCTCCCAATATTCATAAAATTGTACGTGGTAATCTTCTATTATATTAATACGATACCGAAAAAACTTCGTTCATCGTCGTACAGACTTCAAAGTTCACCTACTTTTTCCAATAGGTTACTTACAAAAATGTTCATTTCACCATGTTATTATAGTTTGTAACAATGCGCACTGGCACTATTCGTGTCAAACATGTTAAACTGAACATCTTCTATTATATTAATACGATACCGAAAAAACTTCGTTCATCGTCGTACAGACTTCAAAGTTCACCTACTTTTTCCAATAGGTTACTTACAAAAATGTTCATTTCACCATGTTATTATAGTTTGTAACAATGCGCACTGGCACTATTCGTGTCAAACATGTTAAACTGAACATTTTTTTATGAACAACATATTGTTGCACATGCGCAGTAGTGCACCACAGCTGTGTAAACGTGCGCACTACTAAACAAACATTTCACATGCGCAGTTGTTTTGTATTGCTGTTACACACGCGCAATCATGCACAGTCATAGTCACACATGTGCTCTAATTAAATTCAAAAATTACGCATGCGCAGTGCTGTACTTCACCAGATAATTAAATTTTCACTACATATAGCATACTTTTTTTAATAAGTGCGCAGTAAATTCCGTCTTATTATTGCGCATACGTAACACGGTAACATGATATCTGCACATGCGCAAAGGTACTTTTATTTAAAAAATTTGTTAAAATTGTTTTCTTTTCATTATTATTGTAATTAATGACCCATAATAGAAAAGAATATTCAAAATTCAATTTAAATATTGGAATTCAAGAAATTTAATAGAAAAATTTATATTATTGAACATAAAAAATAATAAAAACATTAAAAGTGTATTTAATTTTATTAATTTTAATCTTTTTTTCTTTAAAATGTTTATAAAATGTAACAAATTTTGATCTGAAAGTTTTCAATTTTTCATACTTTTAAAAACCATTTTCTAGGGGTACCGGGGGGGGGGGGGGGGGTAATAAATATTTAACATACTGTCAGAAAATCTTCCATATAATTAGTGTTTAAAAAAGTTTTGTAAAAATTTACTTATTTATTGAGAATAACTAGTTTGAAAGTTCTCCCAATATTCATAAAATTGTACGTGGTAATCTTCTATTATATTAATACGATACCGAAAAAACTTCGTTCATCGTCGTACAGACTTCAAAGTTCACCTACTTTTTCCAATAGGTTACTTACAAAAATGTTCATTTCACCATGTTATTATAGTTTGTAACAATGCGCACTGGCACTATTCGTGTCAAACATGTTAAACTGAACATTTTTTTATGAACAACATATTGTTGCACATGCGCAGTAGTGCACCACAGCTGTGTAAACGTGCGCACTACTAAACAAACATTTCACATGCGCAGTTGTTTTGTATTGCTGTTACACACGCGCAATCATGCACAGTCATAGTCACACATGTGCTCTAATTAAATTCAAAAATTACGCATGCGCAGTGCTGTACTTCACCAGATAATTAAATTTTCACTACATATAGCATACTTTTTTTAATAAGTGCGCAGTAAATTCCGTCTTATTATTGCGCATGCGTAACACGGTAACATGATATCTGCACATGCGCAAAGGTACTTTTATTTAAAAAATTTGTTAAAATTGTTTTCTTTTCATTATTATTGTAATTAATGACCCATAATAGAAAAGAATATTCAAAATTCAATTTAAATATTGGAATTCAAGAAATTTAATAGAAAAATTTATATTATTGAACATAAAAAATAATAAAAACATTAAAAGTGTATTTAATTTTATTAATTTTAATCTTTTTTTCTTTAAAATGTTTATAAAATGTAACAAATTTTGATCTGAAAGTTTTCAATTTTTCATACTTTTAAAAACCATTTTCTAGGGGTACCGGGGGGGGGGGGGGTAATAAATATTTAACATACTGTCAGAAAATCTTCCATATAATTAGTGTTTAAAAAAGTTTTGTAAAAATTTACTTATTTATTGAGAATAACTAGTTTGAAAGTTCTCCCAATATTCATAAAATTGTACGTGGTAATCTTCTATTATATTAATACGATACCGAAAAAACTTCGTTCATCGTCGTACAGACTTCAAAGTTCACCTACTTTTTCCAATAGGTTACTTACAAAAATGTTCATTTCACCATGTTATTATAGTTTGTAACAATGCGCACTGGCACTATTCGTGTCAAACATGTTAAACTGAACATTTTTTTATGAACAACATATTGTTGCACATGCGCAGTAGTGCACCACAGCTGTGTAAACGTGCGCACTACTAAACAAACATTTCACATGCGCAGTTGTTTTGTATTGCTGTTACACATGCGCAATCATGCACAGTCATAGTCACACATGTGCTCTAATTAAATTCAAAAATTACGCATGCGCAGTGCTGTACTTCACCAGATAATTAAATTTTCACTACATATAGCATACTTTTTTTAATAAGTGCGCAGTAAATTCCGTCTTATTATTGCGCATGCGTAACACGGTAACATGATATCTGCACATGCGCAAAGGTACTTTTATTTAAAAAATTTGTTAAAATTGTTTTCTTTTCATTATTATTGTAATTAATGACCCATAATAGAAAAGAATATTCAAAATTCAATTTAAATATTGGAATTCAAGAAATTTAATAGAAAAATTTATATTATTGAACATAAAAAATAATAAAAACATTAAAAGTGTATTTAATTTTATTAATTTTAATCTTTTTTTCTTTAAAATGTTTATAAAATGTAACAAATTTTGATCGGAAAGTTTTCAATTTTTCATACTTTTAAAATCCATTTTCTAGGGGTACCGGGGGGGGGGGGGGGTAATAAATATTTAACATACTGTCAGAAAATCTTCCATATAATTAGTGTTTAAAAAAGTTTTGTAAAAATTTACTTATTTATTGAGAATAACTAGTTTGAAAGTTCTCCCAATATTCATAAAATTGTACGTGGTAATCTTCTATTATATTAATACGATACCGAAAAAACTTCGTTCATCGTCGTACAGACTTCAAAGTTCACCTACTTTTTCCAATAGGTTACTTACAAAAATGTTCATTTCACCATGTTATTATAGTTTGTAACAATGCGCACTGGCACTATTCGTGTCAAACATGTTAAACTGAACATTTTTTTATGAACAACATATTGTTGCACATGCGCAGTAGTGCACCACAGCTGTGTAAACGTGCGCACTACTAAACAAACATTTCACATGCGCAGTTGTTTTGTATTGCTGTTACACATGCGCAATCATGCACAGTCATAGTCACACATGTGCTCTAATTAAATTCAAAAATTACGCATGCGCAGTGCTGTACTTCACCATACCGAAAAAACTTCGTTCATCGTCGTACAGACTTCAAAGTTCACCTACTTTTTCCAATAGGTTACTTACAAAAATGTTCATTTCACCATGTTATTATAGTTTGTAACAATGCGCACTGGCACTATTCGTGTCAAACATGTTAAACTGAACATTTTTTTATGAACAACATATTGTTGCACATGCGCAGTAGTGCACCACAGCTGTGTAAACGTGCGCACTACTAAATAAACATTTCACATGCGCAGTTGTTTTGTATTGCTGTTACACATGCGCAATCATGCACAGTCATAGTCACACATGTGCTCTAATTAAATTCAAAAATTACGCATGCGCAGTGCTGTACTTCACCAGATAATTAAATTTTCACTACATATAGCATACTTTTTTTAATAAGTGCGCAGTAAATTCCGTCTTATTATTGCGCATGCGTAACACGGTAACATGATATCTGCACATGCGCAAAGGTACTTTTATTTAAAAAATTTGTTAAAATTGTTTTCTTTTCATTATTATTGTAATTAATGACCCATAATAGAAAAGAATATTCAAAATTCAATTTAAATATTGGAATTCAAGAAATTTAATAGAAAAATTTATATTATTGAACATAAAAAATAATAAAAACATTAAAAGTGTATTTAATTTTATTAATTTTAATCTTTTTTTCTTTAAAATGTTTATAAAATGTAACAAATTTTGATCGGAAAGTTTTCAATTTTTCATACTTTTAAAATCCATTTTCTAGGGGTACCGGGGGGGGGGGTAATAAATATTTAACATACTGTCAGAAAATCTTCCATATAATTAGTGTTTAAAAAAGTTTTGTAAAAATTTACTTATTTATTGAGAATAACTAGTTTGAAAGTTCTCCCAATATTCATAAAATTGTACGTGGTAATCTTCTATTATATTAATACGATACCGAAAAAACTTCGTTCATCGTCGTACAGACTTCAAAGTTCACCTACTTTTTCCAATAGGTTACTTACAAAAATGTTCATTTCACCATGTTATTATAGTTTGTAACAATGCGCACTGGCACTATTCGTGTCAAACATGTTAAACTGAACATTTTTTTATGAACAACATATTGTTGCACATGCGCAGTAGTGCACCACAGCTGTGTAAACGTGCGCACTACTAAACAAACATTTCACATGCGCAGTTGTTTTGTATTGCTGTTACACATGCGCAATCATGCACAGTCATAGTCACACATGTGCTCTAATTAAATTCAAAAATTACGCATGCGCAGTGCTGTACTTCACCAGATAATTAAATTTTCACTACATATAGCATACTTTTTTTAATAAGTGCGCAGTAAATTCCGTCTTATTATTGCGCATGCGTAACACGGTAACATGATATCTGCACATGCGCAAAGGTACTTTTATTTAAAAAATTTGTTAAAATTGTTTTCTTTTCATTATTATTGTAATTAATGACCCATAATAGAAAAGAATATTCAAAATTCAATTTAAATATTTGAATTCAAGAAATTTAATAGAAAAATTTATATTATTGAACATAAAAAATAATAAAAACATTAAAAGTGTATTTAATTTTATTAATTTTAATCTTTTTTTCTTTAAAATGTTTATAAAATGTAACAAATTTTGATCGGAAAGTTTTCAATTTTTCATACTTTTAAAATCCATTTTCTAGGGGTACCGGGGGGGGGGGGGTAATAAATATTTAACATACTGTCAGAAAATCTTCCATATAATTAGTGTTTAAAAAAGTTTTGTAAAAATTTACTTATTTATTGAGAATAACTAGTTTGAAAGTTCTCCCAATATTCATAAAATTGTACGTGGTAATCTTCTATTATATTAATACGATACCGAAAAAACTTCGTTCATCGTCGTACAGACTTCAAAGTTCACCTACTTTTTCCAATAGGTTACTTACAAAAATGTTCATTTCACCATGTTATTATAGTTTGTAACAATGCGCACTGGCACTATTCGTGTCAAACATGTTAAACTGAACATTTTTTTATGAACAACATATTGTTGCACATGCGCAGTAGTGCACCACAGCTGTGTAAACGTGCGCACTACTAAATAAACATTTCACATGCGCAGTTGTTTTGTATTGCTGTTACACATGCGCAATCATGCACAGTCATAGTCACACATGTGCTCTAATTAAATTCAAAAATTACGCATGCGCAGTGCTGTACTTCACCAGATAATTAAATTTTCACTACATATAGCATACTTTTTTTAATAAGTGCGCAGTAAATTCCGTCTTATTATTGCGCATGCGTAACACGGTAACATGATATCTGCACATGCGCAAAGGTACTTTTATTTAAAAAATTTGTTAAAATTGTTTTCTTTTCATTATTATTGTAATTAATGACCCATAATAGAAAAGAATATTCAAAATTCAATTTAAATATTTGAATTCAAGAAATTTAATAGAAAAATTTATATTATTGAACATAAAAAATAATAAAAACATTAAAAGTGTATTTAATTTTATTAATTTTAATCTTTTTTTCTTTAAAATGTTTATAAAATGTAACAAATTTTGATCGGAAAGTTTTCAATTTTTCATACTTTTAAAATCCATTTTCTAGGGGTACCGGGGGGGGGGGGGTAATAAATATTTAACATACTGTCAGAAAATCTTCCATATAATTAGTGTTTAAAAAAGTTTTGTAAAAATTTACTTATTTATTGAGAATAACTAGTTTGAAAGTTCTCCCAATATTCATAAAATTGTACGTGGTAATCTTCTATTATATTAATACGATACCGAAAAAACTTCGTTCATCGTCGTACAGACTTCAAAGTTCACCTACTTTTTCCAATAGGTTACTTACAAAAATGTTCATTTCACCATGTTATTATAGTTTGTAACAATGCGCACTGGCACTATTCGTGTCAAACATGTTAAACTGAACATTTTTTTATGAACAACATATTGTTGCACATGCGCAGTAGTGCACCACAGCTGTGTAAACGTGCGCACTACTAAATAAACATTTCACATGCGCAGTTGTTTTGTATTGCTGTTACACATGCGCAATCATGCACAGTCATAGTCACACATGTGCTCTAATTAAATTCAAAAATTACGCATGCGCAGTGCTGTACTTCACCAGATAATTAAATTTTCACTACATATAGCATACTTTTTTTAATAAGTGCGCAGTAAATTCCGTCTTATTATTGCGCATGCGTAACACGGTAACATGATATCTGCACATGCGCAAAGGTACTTTTATTTAAAAAATTTGTTAAAATTGTTTTCTTTTCATTATTATTGTAATTAATGACCCATAATAGAAAAGAATATTCAAAATTCAATTTAAATATTGGAATTCAAGAAATTTAATAGAAAAATTTATATTATTGAACATAAAAAATAATAAAAACATTAAAAGTGTATTTAATTTTATTAATTTTAATCTTTTTTTCTTTAAAATGTTTATAAAATGTAACAAATTTTGATCGGAAAGTTTTCAATTTTTCATACTTTTAAAATCCATTTTCTAGGGGTACCGGGGGGGGGGGGGTAATAAATATTTAACATACTGTCAGAAAATCTTCCATATAATTAGTGTTTAAAAAAGTTTTGTAAAAATTTACTTATTTATTGAGAATAACTAGTTTGAAAGTTCTCCCAATATTCATAAAATTGTACGTGGTAATCTTCTATTATATTAATACGATACCGAAAAAACTTCGTTCATCGTCGTACAGACTTCAAAGTTCACCTACTTTTTCCAATAGGTTACTTACAAAAATGTTCATTTCACCATGTTATTATAGTTTGTAACAATGCGCACTGGCACTATTCGTGTCAAACATGTTAAACTGAACATTTTTTTATGAACAACATATTGTTGCACATGCGCAGTAGTGCACCACAGCTGTGTAAACGTGCGCACTACTAAACAAACATTTCACATGCGCAGTTGTTTTGTATTGCTGTTACACATGCGCAATCATGCACAGTCATAGTCACACATGTGCTCTAATTAAATTCAAAAATTACGCATGCGCAGTGCTGTACTTCACCAGATAATTAAATTTTCACTACATATAGCATACTTTTTTTAATAAGTGCGCAGTAAATTCCGTCTTATTATTGCGCATGCGTAACACGGTAACATGATATCTGCACATGCGCAAAGGTACTTTTATTTAAAAAATTTGTTAAAATTGTTTTCTTTTCATTATTATTGTAATTAATGACCCATAATAGAAAAGAATATTCAAAATTCAATTTAAATATTTGAATTCAAGAAATTTAATAGAAAAATTTATATTATTGAACATAAAAAATAATAAAAACATTAAAAGTGTATTTAATTTTATTAATTTTAATCTTTTTTTCTTTAAAATGTTTATAAAATGTAACAAATTTTGATCGGAAAGTTTTCAATTTTTCATACTTTTAAAAACCATTTTCTAGGGGTACCGGGGGGGGGGGGGTAATAAATATTTAACATACTGTCAGAAAATCTTCCATATAATTAGTGTTTAAAAAAGTTTTGTAAAAATTTACTTATTTATTGAGAATAACTAGTTTGAAAGTTCTCCCAATATTCATAAAATTGTACGTGGTAATCTTCTATTATATTAATACGATACCGAAAAAACTTCGTTCATCGTCGTACAGACTTCAAAGTTCACCTACTTTTTCCAATAGGTTACTTACAAAAATGTTCATTTCACCATGTTATTATAGTTTGTAACAATGCGCACTGGCACTATTCGTGTCAAACATGTTAAACTGAACATCTTCTATTATATTAATACGATACCGAAAAAACTTCGTTCATCGTCGTACAGACTTCAAAGTTCACCTACTTTTTCCAATAGGTTACTTACAAAAATGTTCATTTCACCATGTTATTATAGTTTGTAACAATGCGCACTGGCACTATTCGTGTCAAACATGTTAAACTGAACATTTTTTTATGAACAACATATTGTTGCACATGCGCAGTAGTGCACCACAGCTGTGTAAACGTGCGCACTACTAAACAAACATTTCACATGCGCAGTTGTTTTGTATTGCTGTTACACACGCGCAATCATGCACAGTCATAGTCACACATGTGCTCTAATTAAATTCAAAAATTACGCATGCGCAGTGCTGTACTTCACCAGATAATTAAATTTTCACTACATATAGCATACTTTTTTTAATAAGTGCGCAGTAAATTCCGTCTTATTATTGCGCATACGTAACACGGTAACATGATATCTGCACATGCGCAAAGGTACTTTTATTTAAAAAATTTGTTAAAATTGTTTTCTTTTCATTATTATTGTAATTAATGACCCATAATAGAAAAGAATATTCAAAATTCAATTTAAATATTGGAATTCAAGAAATTTAATAGAAAAATTTATATTATTGAACATAAAAAATAATAAAAACATTAAAAGTGTATTTAATTTTATTAATTTTAATCTTTTTTTCTTTAAAATGTTTATAAAATGTAACAAATTTTGATCTGAAAGTTTTCAATTTTTCATACTTTTAAAAACCATTTTCTAGGGGTACCGGGGGGGGGGGGGGGTAATAAATATTTAACATACTGTCAGAAAATCTTCCATATAATTAGTGTTTAAAAAAGTTTTGTAAAAATTTACTTATTTATTGAGAATAACTAGTTTGAAAGTTCTCCCAATATTCATAAAATTGTACGTGGTAATCTTCTATTATATTAATACGATACCGAAAAAACTTCGTTCATCGTCGTACAGACTTCAAAGTTCACCTACTTTTTCCAATAGGTTACTTACAAAAATGTTCATTTCACCATGTTATTATAGTTTGTAACAATGCGCACTGGCACTATTCGTGTCAAACATGTTAAACTGAACATTTTTTTATGAACAACATATTGTTGCACATGCGCAGTAGTGCACCACAGCTGTGTAAACGTGCGCACTACTAAACAAACATTTCACATGCGCAGTTGTTTTGTATTGCTGTTACACACGCGCAATCATGCACAGTCATAGTCACACATGTGCTCTAATTAAATTCAAAAATTACGCATGCGCAGTGCTGTACTTCACCAGATAATTAAATTTTCACTACATATAGCATACTTTTTTTAATAAGTGCGCAGTAAATTCCGTCTTATTATTGCGCATGCGTAACACGGTAACATGATATCTGCACATGCGCAAAGGTACTTTTATTTAAAAAATTTGTTAAAATTGTTTTCTTTTCATTATTATTGTAATTAATGACCCATAATAGAAAAGAATATTCAAAATTCAATTTAAATATTGGAATTCAAGAAATTTAATAGAAAAATTTATATTATTGAACATAAAAAATAATAAAAACATTAAAAGTGTATTTAATTTTATTAATTTTAATCTTTTTTTCTTTAAAATGTTTATAAAATGTAACAAATTTTGATCGGAAAGTTTTCAATTTTTCATACTTTTAAAATCCATTTTCTAGGGGTACCGGGGGGGGGGGGGGTAATAAATATTTAACATACTGTCAGAAAATCTTCCATATAATTAGTGTTTAAAAAAGTTTTGTAAAAATTTACTTATTTATTGAGAATAACTAGTTTGAAAGTTCTCCCAATATTCATAAAATTGTACGTGGTAATCTTCTATTATATTAATACGATACCGAAAAAACTTCGTTCATCGTCGTACAGACTTCAAAGTTCACCTACTTTTTCCAATAGGTTACTTACAAAAATGTTCATTTCACCATGTTATTATAGTTTGTAACAATGCGCACTGGCACTATTCGTGTCAAACATGTTAAACTGAACATTTTTTTATGAACAACATATTGTTGCACATGCGCAGTAGTGCACCACAGCTGTGTAAACGTGCGCACTACTAAACAAACATTTCACATGCGCAGTTGTTTTGTATTGCTGTTACACATGCGCAATCATGCACAGTCATAGTCACACATGTGCTCTAATTAAATTCAAAAATTACGCATGCGCAGTGCTGTACTTCACCATACCGAAAAAACTTCGTTCATCGTCGTACAGACTTCAAAGTTCACCTACTTTTTCCAATAGGTTACTTACAAAAATGTTCATTTCACCATGTTATTATAGTTTGTAACAATGCGCACTGGCACTATTCGTGTCAAACATGTTAAACTGAACATTTTTTTATGAACAACATATTGTTGCACATGCGCAGTAGTGCACCACAGCTGTGTAAACGTGCGCACTACTAAATAAACATTTCACATGCGCAGTTGTTTTGTATTGCTGTTACACATGCGCAATCATGCACAGTCATAGTCACACATGTGCTCTAATTAAATTCAAAAATTACGCATGCGCAGTGCTGTACTTCACCAGATAATTAAATTTTCACTACATATAGCATACTTTTTTTAATAAGTGCGCAGTAAATTCCGTCTTATTATTGCGCATGCGTAACACGGTAACATGATATCTGCACATGCGCAAAGGTACTTTTATTTAAAAAATTTGTTAAAATTGTTTTCTTTTCATTATTATTGTAATTAATGACCCATAATAGAAAAGAATATTCAAAATTCAATTTAAATATTGGAATTCAAGAAATTTAATAGAAAAATTTATATTATTGAACATAAAAAATAATAAAAACATTAAAAGTGTATTTAATTTTATTAATTTTAATCTTTTTTTCTTTAAAATGTTTATAAAATGTAACAAATTTTGATCGGAAAGTTTTCAATTTTTCATACTTTTAAAATCCATTTTCTAGGGGTACCGGGGGGGGGGGGGGTAATAAATATTTAACATACTGTCAGAAAATCTTCCATATAATTAGTGTTTAAAAAAGTTTTGTAAAAATTTACTTATTTATTGAGAATAACTAGTTTGAAAGTTCTCCCAATATTCATAAAATTGTACGTGGTAATCTTCTATTATATTAATACGATACCGAAAAAACTTCGTTCATCGTCGTACAGACTTCAAAGTTCACCTACTTTTTCCAATAGGTTACTTACAAAAATGTTCATTTCACCATGTTATTATAGTTTGTAACAATGCGCACTGGCACTATTCGTGTCAAACATGTTAAACTGAACATTTTTTTATGAACAACATATTGTTGCACATGCGCAGTAGTGCACCACAGCTGTGTAAACGTGCGCACTACTAAACAAACATTTCACATGCGCAGTTGTTTTGTATTGCTGTTACACATGCGCAATCATGCACAGTCATAGTCACACATGTGCTCTAATTAAATTCAAAAATTACGCATGCGCAGTGCTGTACTTCACCAGATAATTAAATTTTCACTACATATAGCATACTTTTTTTAATAAGTGCGCAGTAAATTCCGTCTTATTATTGCGCATGCGTAACACGGTAACATGATATCTGCACATGCGCAAAGGTACTTTTATTTAAAAAATTTGTTAAAATTGTTTTCTTTTCATTATTATTGTAATTAATGACCCATAATAGAAAAGAATATTCAAAATTCAATTTAAATATTGGAATTCAAGAAATTTAATAGAAAAATTTATATTATTGAACATAAAAAATAATAAAAACATTAAAAGTGTATTTAATTTTATTAATTTTAATCTTTTTTTCTTTAAAATGTTTATAAAATGTAACAAATTTTGATCGGAAAGTTTTCAATTTTTCATACTTTTAAAATCCATTTTCTAGGGGTACCGGGGGGGGGGGGGGTAATAAATATTTAACATACTGTCAGAAAATCTTCCATATAATTAGTGTTTAAAAAAGTTTTGTAAAAATTTACTTATTTATTGAGAATAACTAGTTTGAAAGTTCTCCCAATATTCATAAAATTGTACGTGGTAATCTTCTATTATATTAATACGATACCGAAAAAACTTCGTTCATCGTCGTACAGACTTCAAAGTTCACCTACTTTTTCCAATAGGTTACTTACAAAAATGTTCATTTCACCATGTTATTATAGTTTGTAACAATGCGCACTGGCACTATTCGTGTCAAACATGTTAAACTGAACATTTTTTTATGAACAACATATTGTTGCACATGCGCAGTAGTGCACCACAGCTGTGTAAACGTGCGCACTACTAAATAAACATTTCACATGCGCAGTTGTTTTGTATTGCTGTTACACATGCGCAATCATGCACAGTCATAGTCACACATGTGCTCTAATTAAATTCAAAAATTACGCATGCGCAGTGCTGTACTTCACCAGATAATTAAATTTTCACTACATATAGCATACTTTTTTTAATAAGTGCGCAGTAAATTCCGTCTTATTATTGCGCATGCGTAACACGGTAACATGATATCTGCACATGCGCAAAGGTACTTTTATTTAAAAAATTTGTTAAAATTGTTTTCTTTTCATTATTATTGTAATTAATGACCCATAATAGAAAAGAATATTCAAAATTCAATTTAAATATTGGAATTCAAGAAATTTAATAGAAAAATTTATATTATTGAACATAAAAAATAATAAAAACATTAAAAGTGTATTTAATTTTATTAATTTTAATCTTTTTTTCTTTAAAATGTTTATAAAATGTAACAAATTTTGATCGGAAAGTTTTCAATTTTTCATACTTTTAAAATCCATTTTCTAGGGGTACCGGGGGGGGGGGGGTAATAAATATTTAACATACTGTCAGAAAATCTTCCATATAATTAGTGTTTAAAAAAGTTTTGTAAAAATTTACTTATTTATTGAGAATAACTAGTTTGAAAGTTCTCCCAATATTCATAAAATTGTACGTGGTAATCTTCTATTATATTAATACGATACCGAAAAAACTTCGTTCATCGTCGTACAGACTTCAAAGTTCACCTACTTTTTCCAATAGGTTACTTACAAAAATGTTCATTTCACCATGTTATTATAGTTTGTAACAATGCGCACTGGCACTATTCGTGTCAAACATGTTAAACTGAACATTTTTTTATGAACAACATATTGTTGCACATGCGCAGTAGTGCACCACAGCTGTGTAAACGTGCGCACTACTAAACAAACATTTCACATGCGCAGTTGTTTTGTATTGCTGTTACACATGCGCAATCATGCACAGTCATAGTCACACATGTGCTCTAATTAAATTCAAAAATTACGCATGCGCAGTGCTGTACTTCACCAGATAATTAAATTTTCACTACATATAGCATACTTTTTTTAATAAGTGCGCAGTAAATTCCGTCTTATTATTGCGCATGCGTAACACGGTAACATGATATCTGCACATGCGCAAAGGTACTTTTATTTAAAAAATTTGTTAAAATTGTTTTCTTTTCATTATTATTGTAATTAATGACCCATAATAGAAAAGAATATTCAAAATTCAATTTAAATATTGGAATTCAAGAAATTTAATAGAAAAATTTATATTATTGAACATAAAAAATAATAAAAACATTAAAAGTGTATTTAATTTTATTAATTTTAATCTTTTTTTCTTTAAAATGTTTATAAAATGTAACAAATTTTGATCGGAAAGTTTTCAATTTTTCATACTTTTAAAATCCATTTTCTAGGGGTACCGGGGGGGGGGGGGGGGTAATAAATATTTAACATACTGTCAGAAAATCTTCCATATAATTAGTGTTTAAAAAAGTTTTGTAAAAATTTACTTATTTATTGAGAATAACTAGTTTGAAAGTTCTCCCAATATTCATAAAATTGTACGTGGTAATCTTCTATTATATTAATACGATACCGAAAAAACTTCGTTCATCGTCGTACAGACTTCAAAGTTCACCTACTTTTTCCAATAGGTTACTTACAAAAATGTTCATTTCACCATGTTATTATAGTTTGTAACAATGCGCACTGGCACTATTCGTGTCAAACATGTTAAACTGAACATTTTTTTATGAACAACATATTGTTGCACATGCGCAGTAGTGCACCACAGCTGTGTAAACGTGCGCACTACTAAACAAACATTTCACATGCGCAGTTGTTTTGTATTGCTGTTACACATGCGCAATCATGCACAGTCATAGTCACACATGTGCTCTAATTAAATTCAAAAATTACGCATGCGCAGTGCTGTACTTCACCAGATAATTAAATTTTCACTACATATAGCATACTTTTTTTAATAAGTGCGCAGTAAATTCCGTCTTATTATTGCGCATGCGTAACACGGTAACATGATATCTGCACATGCGCAAAGGTACTTTTATTTAAAAAATTTGTTAAAATTGTTTTCTTTTCATTATTATTGTAATTAATGACCCATAATAGAAAAGAATATTCAAAATTCAATTTAAATATTGGAATTCAAGAAATTTAATAGAAAAATTTATATTATTGAACATAAAAAATAATAAAAACATTAAAAGTGTATTTAATTTTATTAATTTTAATCTTTTTTTCTTTAAAATGTTTATAAAATGTAACAAATTTTGATCGGAAAGTTTTCAATTTTTCATACTTTTAAAATCCATTTTCTAGGGGTACCGGGGGGGGGGGGTAATAAATATTTAACATACTGTCAGAAAATCTTCCATATAATTAGTGTTTAAAAAAGTTTTGTAAAAATTTACTTATTTATTGAGAATAACTAGTTTGAAAGTTCTCCCAATATTCATAAAATTGTACGTGGTAATCTTCTATTATATTAATACGATACCGAAAAAACTTCGTTCATCGTCGTACAGACTTCAAAGTTCACCTACTTTTTCCAATAGGTTACTTACAAAAATGTTCATTTCACCATGTTATTATAGTTTGTAACAATGCGCACTGGCACTATTCGTGTCAAACATGTTAAAC